>JAIOJX010000028.1:155346571-156546571 GCA_022376925.1 Tragulus kanchil | reverse complement strand
TTAATTATCTCATGGGTTGATTGATTTCATTTTTCTACTGCTTTTAAACTCAAATGAAGATTGTTGCATGATTATTATGTTTAATTATCTCATGGGTTCAGTAACAACCTTGCACCTATCCCTTAAGTATATATAGGGTTAATGTGGCCACGTTTCTTTAAGTAACGATAACACTGCTAAATAGGTAGTCTCAGATCAATGTTATACAATTCAAAGAGCACATGACTATAAATCTTGAATGATGTGTGTGTGTGTGAGAGAGAGAGAGAGAGTGTTTTTAAATACTGGATGATTTAGGTATGTTTAAGAACTGGGCAAAATTAGAAGTTTTGGAAGAAATTTAAAAATCTTTTCAATTAGCTCACTTTAGTAATTCTTCAATATTAGAGTAGAAGCCAATAAATCTTACTTCTAAGAGAAGAAATAATATGCTATATCTATAGTCAGTGGGTTTTAACATTCTATGATTTGCAAAAGCAAGCAGAGATTAGAGAAAAAAGTATTGGAGGGTCTGTCTGTCCCAAGAAGTCATGAAGCTCATCTTGTGGAAGGGAAGTCACAGTGCTGGCTTGTGCTCATGAAGAGGTATGCAGTCTTCATGGCATATTCAATGTTTCCTTATACCCATGCCCAAAGGAATGGAATTTATGTCCTTTATCAGAGGTATTTTCTCAATCTGACAAATTCAGGCTTTCTCTAGGTGAATATGAGCAGCGGAGAGAGAAGCAACATGAACAGAGAAGGTGCAGGAATAATGGATAACCAGATTAATGAGACTGGAAGAATAACAGCCATGTAGAAGGAACTAATGAGTGAACAAGAACGCTTTCAGGAAAGATGGCATCTAAGAGTCTCAGAATTCTGGTGTTTTCATTGGACAGGAATTTGGAGTCCAAATGTCCTGGAATTAATATCTTTATTTAAAAGAGTTGATTGCACTATAATTTACATACCGCACAATTTGCTTGCTTTACGTGTACGATTCAAATAATTTTACAGGGTTGTGTAATCATACAATTGACATGGGGCTTTGTTTTTTGATCTTTTACTCTCATGATTCCTACTCCTTTGCTCCTTAACCATATCCATAATTTTTGTCCCTACAGCTTGGAGAATCAAAGTCTGATAGTATTAATATTGCCATTCTCCAAATTTTTCAGTTAGTATTTTGAAATTTTCAGTGGAACATTTTGTCAATTTCAATAGCATTGCATTTTTTCCTGCTTCTGAAATTTGTAGCAATTTTTATATGATTTTAAAATTTTCTTGCATTTATTGTGTTGACTTAAAACCTTCACTAAAATGTTGAATAGAAATGAATAGTTGATATCCATGTCTTATTTCTAAATTTAAAGGAATTATTTGAACATTTAATTATTATGTACATTTGTTGAAGTTCTTAAAAAAATATGCTCTTCATAAAGCTAAGTGAGTTCTCATCTATTGTTAATTTTTATCCTAAATGGATAATGGATTTTTACATCTATTTTTTTCCTGCATCTAATAGTGTGATACTATGGTATTTTCTCAGATACTGTGTTGCTATAAAAAACTTTGTTGATAGATTTTTCTATGGTTAAATGATTTTGAATTCTCACAAGAATCTCTGTCAGAAGTAAATATAAATTGCTACATATTTTCAGCAAAAACGTATGGAGTGGTTTTACATAAATATTCATAGATAAGATTGGCTTAAAATTTCCCTTTCATGAATTGTTTTCATACAGTTTTGGATTAGTGCCAAACAATGTTTAAATTTGTAGAATTCTTATTTTTGTATATTTTGGAAATACTGCATCAAAGGAATATTTATTTAGAACATGTAGCCTGCTTTTTTTCACTTTTAGAATCTTGGTCTTTGAACTGAAAAGCTTAAATATAAATGATTATTAGAGCTAATATACTATACTGGAATTTATTTCTTATATAATTTGTGGAAATTTTAAAAATCATGATCCTCCTTGGATCTCTTCTCTTTCTTGGTTTCTACTGGATAAATTAGATGCCCTCTCTATCTTATACGCAAATTTTTGCACTATAATTTACATACCGCAAATTTGCTTGCTTTACGTGTACGATTCAAATAATTTTACAGGGTTGTGTAATCATACAATTGACATGGGGCTTTGTTTTTTGATCTTTTACTCTCATGATTCCTACTCCTTTGCTCCTTAACCATATCCATAATTTTTGTCCCTACAGCTTGGAGAATCAAAGTCTGATAGTATTAATATTGCCATTCTCCAAATTTTTCAGTTAGTATTTTGAAATTTTCAGTGGAACATTTTGTCAATTCCAATAGCATTGCATTTTTTCCTGCTTCTGAAATTTGTAGCAATTTTTATATGATTTTAAAATTTTCTTGCATTTATTGTGTTGACTTAAAACCTTCACTAAAATGTTGAATAGAAATGAATAGTTGATATCCATGTCTTATTTCTAAATTTAAAGGAATTATTTGAACATTTAATTATTATGTACATTTGTTGAAGTTCTTAAAAAAATATGCTCTTCATAAAGCTAAGTGAGTTCTCATCTATTGTTAATTTTTATCCTAAATGGATAATGGATTTTTACATCTATTTTTTTCCTGCATCTAATAGTGTGATACTATGGTATTTTCTCAGATACTGTGTTGCTATAAAAAACTTTGTTGATAGATTTTTCTATGGTTAAATGATTTTGAATTCTCACAAGAATCTCTGTCAGAAGTAAATATAAATTGCTACATATTTTCAGCAAAAACGTATGGAGTGGTTTTACATAAATATTCATAGATAAGATTGGCTTAAAATTTCCCTTTCATGAATTGTTTTCATACAGTTTTGGATTAGTGCCAAACAATGTTTAAATTTGTAGAATTCTTATTTTTGTATATTTTGGAAATACTGCATCAAAGGAATATTTATTTAGAACATGTAGCCTGCTTTTTTTCACTTTTAGAATCTTGGTCTTTGAACTGAAAAGCTTAAATATAAATGATTATTAGAGCTAATATACTATACTGGAATTTATTTCTTATATAATTTGTGGAAATTTTAAAAATCATGATCCTCCTTGGATCTCTTCTCTTTCTTGGTTTCTACTGGATAAATTAGATGCCCCTCTCTATCTTTTAAACCTTTAATGTGCCAGGTTGGATATTATTTTTATTAGTATATTTGATTGAGGGCTTTGATTAAAACAAAAATAAGATGCATAATGTACTAACAATGTGAAGTGTTAATCCAATATGCAAATTTTTGAAGTAAATATTTTAAATTTTGGTTTAGAACTTAAAAAAAATATAAAACATTCCAACACTGAGAATGTTTAAAAAAAATGAGAAAAAAATTTATGAAGAGAGTTTCCTTTTATTTACTGTGGGGCATCAATATCTTAGTTCGCAGACCAGGGATCAAACCTGGGCCTGCTTCATGGATGCACACAGTCTTAACCACTGGACCACTCGGAAAGTCCCCAGAACCTTTCTTTGGAAAGAGATGTTCGAGTTCTGTGACTCCTATGCCCATGCCCAAGAAAGAATGAGTGGAGAATGCAGCTCTTTCCTCAAACTTAGTGAAAGGAGTTCCCATGATCTATTCCTCTGCTTGAAGGGGAGACAGGGAGAAGATAGATGCCTTTTGTTTGGGAAAAGCAGAGGAGGAGCAAGGTGCAGCAGCCAGTAATCTGGTGGCAGAAGGAAGTTAAATTCTGTGGCAGTGAGGGTGTGGACAGAAGACGTGTGGGTTACCTTTGAACCCCATATAGACCACATGTGAGAAGTTGCTGGCATGAGGGTTGTTGTAACTGCTCTCAGATAGGTCTGACTGGAAGCATTCAGTCTCTCAGAAAGTGGCTGGAATAAAAATCAATGGGTTTCTCAAGGCTACTACATCAAGGGAACTGAAGGTTAGGAGGCCCCAAGGAATCACTAAAGAAGCCACAAATGCTTGTGTGATATCCACTTCAAACACGGTGCTATTCAAGTAAGAAAAGTCCTGATTCCCTCATCTGACCTCAAAACCCTCCTGTCAAGGGGAGGTTGAATCTGACATAGTGGATGATCATGTTAAAGGAGAGACTCAGCAAGAACAAAGAAGATGCCAACAGCACTCTCTCTCTCTGAAGACCAGTGCAACATGCTGCAGATGGAAGATGAAGGGAGAGATATCACCTTTTAAAAATGTTGGCATGTCATTATTAGACCAGATTAAGCATTCTATGTACAAAAATGAGATGAAGTATCACCTTTTAAAAATGTTATTAGACCAGATTAGACATTCTATGCACAAAAACAGACAAGGAAGTTTCTACCACCTCTGTGAGATCAGAAAGTTATAGAGTAAATTACCCCACAGTATAGTCCTGGCAATGTTCCATGAATTCTGTTGTTTGATTTCTGTTTTAAGTGACTCAGTGGTAAAGAATCTGCCTGTCAAGCAAGAGATGCGTGTTTGATCCCTGGGTCCGGAAGATCCCCTGGAGAAGAAGATAACAGCCCCCTCCAGTATTCTTGTTTAGGAAATCTCGTGAACAGAGGAGCCTGGTGGGCCATAGTCCATCGGGACACAAAGAGTTGGACATGGCTTATTGACTAAACTATAACAACAACAAACAACTGAAGTATTCTGTTTTCTATTATCTTTAAAAGTTATCCTCAAACTTTTTAGCATGTATACCTGAGTATGCATGTCTCTACACTCTTAATATTAGAAACAGAAGTTTCTAATGAACTCTTTTAACTTTGTTAAATAAAATTTTAGCATAATCCTATATGCTGTATTTTTACCTTTCTAGCTTCTGAGTTTCCCATTCTTATTTAAGTTTCCCCTCACTAATGTTGTACTACTATTCTCTTAGATTTTCTTCTAATGCTTTTGTACTTTAGTTTCTAAGCTTTAGATTATTAATCAATAAGAAACTTTTTCTGTATATATCATGTAGTGGGGGGTTTAATTATATATGTTTCTTTTAAGTAAGTTCCCAGTGGTTTCAATCACATTTATTTCTGAATCTATTACTTGCTCATAGATATAGACTGCCACATTTCACATTTATTTTGATGTATGTCTCTGTTTCTAGGTTCTTTATTCTCTTTTCTGCTTTTACCATACTATTTTTATATTTGGTTAGCTATCCCTACTGTTTAATATTTTTCCTTTTTTAAGGGAGTGAATCCTAGTAGATTCTTTCTTCCACATGAAATTCAAAACAATATTATAAAGTTCCAAAAAGATTTTATTGAATGAAGATCTGTTAGATTTATGTGCACTAACTCTTAATATGTTTCTACTTTGATTTAGTTTTCTCA
Organism: Tragulus kanchil; assembly: GCA_022376925.1. Classification (NCBI taxonomy): domain Eukaryota; kingdom Metazoa; phylum Chordata; class Mammalia; order Artiodactyla; family Tragulidae; genus Tragulus; species Tragulus kanchil. Next base: position 156,541,278 of record JAIOJX010000028.1, on the reverse strand, counting down.
TTAGGGACACGAGCTATCTTCCTGTTGATTTAGTTTTTTTTTTTTTTGATGTACTTCATGGGTCTTTTGTTCCTCTAATAGCCGCCTTACTATTGTTGTTGAATTCATTCCCAGATTCTGTGTAGCTATTGTTACAGTTATGATAAGATTTTCCACATGCAGCAATTTGGTAATACACACTTCAGGAAGCAATCTTTAAAGAGTCTCCTGAGGGAACTTAGGTTCAAATGTGTTTGGGGAAGTGCCAAGAACAGGTGTAAGGCTGTTTTGAGCAATGTGGCAAATGCTGAGCCACTGTGAGTGCACCGGACAGCCTGTCATTTATTCCTTCCACAAAGATTTTCTGAGTGCTTGTTACAAAGTGCCAGGAACTGCTCTTGGATACTATAGTAAACAAGACAACCAACAACATTAAATAAATTAGCATAAAGTTATCCTCAAACTTTTAGCATGTATACCTGAGTATGCATGTCTCTACACTCTTAATATTAGAAACAGAAGTTTCTAATGAACTCTTTTAACTTTGTTAAATAAAATTTTAGCATAATCCTATATGCTGTATTTTTACCTTTCTAGCTTCTGAGTTTCCCATTCTTATTTAAGTTTCCCCTCACTAATGTTGTACTACTATTCTCTTAGATTTTCTTCTAATGCTTTTGTACTTTAGTTTCTAAGCTTTAGATTATTAATCAATAAGAAACTTTTTCTGTATATATCATGTAGTGGGGGGTTTAATTATATATGTTTCTTTTAAGTAAGTTCCCAGTGGTTTCAATCACATTTATTTCTGAATCTATTACTTGCTCATAGATATAGACTGCCACATTTCACATTTATTTTGATGTATGTCTCTGTTTCTAGGTTCTTTATTCTCTTTTCTGCTTTTACCATACTATTTTTATATTTGGTTAGCTATCCCTACTGTTTAATATTTTTCCTTTTTTAAGGGAGTGAATCCTAGTAGATTCTTTCTTCCACATGAAATTCAAAACAATATTATAAAGTTCCAAAAAGATTTTATTGAATGAAGATCTGTTAGATTTATGTGCACTAACTCTTAATATGTTTCTACTTTGATTTAGTTTTCTCATTAGGGACACGAGCTATCTTCCTGTTGATTTAGTTTTTTTTTTTTTTTGATGTACTTCATGGGTCTTTTGTTCCTCTAATAGCCGCCTTACTATTGTTGTTGAATTCATTCCCAGATTCTGTGTAGCTATTGTTACAGTTATGATAAGATTTTCCACATGCAGCAATTTGGTAATACACACTTCAGGAAGCAATCTTTAAAGAGTCTCCTGAGGGAACTTAGGTTCAAATGTGTTTGGGGAAGTGCCAAGAACAGGTGTAAGGCTGTTTTGAGCAATGTGGCAAATGCTGAGCCACTGTGAGTGCACCGGACAGCCTGTCATTTATTCCTTCCACAAAGATTTTCTGAGTGCTTGTTACAAAGTGCCAGGAACTGCTCTTGGATACTATAGTAAACAAGACAAACAACAACAACTACAATAAACCTTGGGCTTTATCAATTTTATTCTTTCATAAAGCAGACAGATAATAAATAAGTAAATTGCACTATGTGTGTGTGCATGCTAAGTCATGTCAGTCACGTCTGACTCTTTGCAGCCCTATGGATTGAAGCCTGCAAGGTTCCTCTGTCCATGTGATTCTCCAAGAACACTGAAATGGGTTGCCATGCTCTCCTCCATGGATGGTCCTGACTTTGGGGTCGAACCCACTTCTCCTTTGTCTCTTGCATTGGCAAGTGGGTTCTTTACCACTCACACTGCCTTCAGAAGCCCCAAATCACATTGTGCAATATATGAAAAGCTAAGGAGAAAAATAAAACAGAGAGACAAAATAAGAAGCATGGGGATGCGCTAAAATTTCAGGTTGGGCACATCACTGAGAAAGAAAAATAACAGTAAGAGAAGATGCAAGATAGAACATGGACAGAGAAAGTGAGGCCATGTACTGAGTTGTATGTTCTATTAACAATGGTCACATTTACTCCAAGTGCAAAGTCACATGAGAATTCCAGCAAAGTATGAAATGATAGAACTGAGTTTGTTTAACTGTATTCTTTCAGCTCTGGGTGGAAAATAGACTAAAAAGAAGTAGCTCTGATCCAGATAGAAGAAGGAATTAAGGGTGTGGCAATTGTGGGGCTATTCTGTAGATAGAATAGGAAAGGTTTGCTAACTAAATAAGCAAGAGGTGTGAAAGAAACAGGTAGTCAGGAATGATACTATTGCTTTTTTTCTGAACATCTAGAAAGATAGAGTTGCCATTAAGTTAGACAGTGAATGATGTGGACAATATAAATTTGGGCATGAACAGATGTCAAGAGCTCAGTTTTGAACATATTATTTAAAAAATACCTTTTGAAATAAGTAACACTGGTGAGTGCTTGTTGAATGTGGATGTGAAAGGCCAGAAAAGATAATAGAGATGTGGGAACCATCAGAATATAGGTGGTATTAAAAACCATCAAATCAGAGATCACCTCACAAGTGAGTATAGAGAAGTGCATCAAGCATAGAAGCTTAGAGTACTCTGACATTTAGGGGTTAGGAGGAAAACTAATTCAATAAAAACACTGAGAAGAAGAGACCAGGAAGGTAGAAAAGAACCAGGCAAGTGTATTGTGTTATAAGCTAAGTGAGGCACCTGAATCAAAGAGGAGATAGTGATTAATTGTGGCAAATGCTGCTCAAAAGTCAATGAAGATGAGAAATGAGAATCGATCATTGTCTGAGTTCGTTGATGACTTTGATAACTGCAGTTTTGGTGAAATAGTGTAGGAGCAATTCTCTGGAGTGAGCTCAGAAATTCGATGAGAAACACTGGGGATAGAAAATATAGATGTTTCTTTCAAGAAGCTAGGGTTCGAGGCATAGATGGGGCATGAAACATGAAGTAGAAGAATAAGAAGATAAAGCGAGGCTATTTCCAGGTAGGAAAAATACTACTAATTTCTATGTTTAGGAGAATGAACACAAAGAGGATAAAATTGATGTTGCAGGAAACAGAGGAATAGAATAAGTAGTGTAATATCATTGAGTAAGTGAAAAGATACTGTATTTAATTTACAAGTGAAGGATTGGTTTTGACTACTAGCAAGGACATAAGCAGAGAATATGGACACAGTTGTTAATCAGGTGTGTAGATGTGGAGTTAGGAACTTGTGGAATTTTTCTTCTGGTTCTTTCAACCTCTCACTGAAAAAGAAACCAAAATCATGAGCTAAAATTAAATATGGGGAAAGGTGTGTTAGAGATTCTGTAGATAGTGGGGGGGGGGCTAACTAAATAAGCAAGAGGTGTGAAAGAAACAGGTAGTCAGGAATGATACTATTGCTTTTTTTCTGAACATCTAGAAAGATAGAGTTGCCATTAAGTTAGACAGTGAATGATGTGGACAATATAAATTTGGGCATGAACAGATGTCAAGAGCTCAGTTTTGAACATATTATTTAAAAAATACCTTTTGAAATAAGTAACACTGGTGAGTGCTTGTTGAATGTGGATGTGAAAGGCCAGAAAAGATAATAGAGATGTGGGAACCATCAGAATATAGGTGGTATTAAAAACCATCAAATCAGAGATCACCTCACAAGTGAGTATAGAGAAGTGCATCAAGCATAGAAGCTTAGAGTACTCTGACATTTAGGGGTTAGGAGGAAAACTAATTCAATAAAAACACTGAGAAGAAGAGACCAGGAAGGTAGAAAAGAACCAGGCAAGTGTATTGTGTTATAAGCTAAGTGAGGCACCTGAATCAAAGAGGAGATAGTGATTAATTGTGGCAAATGCTGCTCAAAAGTCAATGAAGATGAGAAATGAGAATCGATCATTGTCTGAGTTCGTTGATGACTTTGATAACTGCAGTTTTGGTGAAATAGTGTAGGAGCAATTCTCTGGAGTGAGCTCAGAAATTCGATGAGAAACACTGGGGATAGAAAATATAGATGTTTCTTTCAAGAAGCTAGGGTTCGAGGCATAGATGGGGCATGAAACATGAAGTAGAAGAATAAGAAGATAAAGGGAGGCTATTTCCAGGTAGGAAAAATACTACTAATTTCTATGTTTAGGAGAATGAACACAAAGAGGATAAAATTGATGTTGCAGGAAACAGAGGAATAGAATAAGTAGTGTAATATCATTGAGTAAGTGAAAAGATACTGTATTTAATTTACAAGTGAAGGATTGGTTTTGACTACTAGCAAGGACATAAGCAGAGAATATGGACACAGTTGTTAATCAGGTGTGTAGATGTGGAGTTAGGAACTTGTGGAATTTTTCTTCTGGTTCTTTCAACCTCTCACTGAAAAAGAAACCAAAATCATGAGCTAAAATTAAATATGGGGAAAGGTGTGTTAGAGATCAACAGAGGAAAATGAATCAGGTAGTTACAATGGAATAGGACTCTTCCAACCCCAGTCTGTGAGTGATGTGTAAGACATCTCTGATTGGACACCCCCAAATCATGTTTTCTTTTTTGTCAAATACACTTTTTCAGTTTTTAGCTGGACGCTTTACCTTATGGAACATGACAACCTTCATTGCAGTTTGATATGACTCTTTGTCTAAATTTAATCAGTGAGAACAGGTAGAAGTATTGCTTGCAATTTCTGAAAAATTTCCTAGAGAAGGAGGGGTTGTTTTCTTTCTCTTCCTGCTTTCTATTGCTCAGATTGTAGAGATGATTAACCTAATTGGACTATGAACTGATTGGTCCAGAGTTCTTGGGCATCAGAACTCAAAGAAACTGAGATGCTAACTCATTATTAAGGAATGAGAGTAAATGGGCAAGTGAAACTAGAAAGGAGAAATGGCAAATACAAAGCGGTGTGTTTCTGAGTCAACCACAGCTTCACCAGAAAACATAATTGGTTTCACAATCATGGGGATGCCTCTAATGGGCAGGACAGGAGTCATTTATCTTCCAGCTTCTTGACATCTCCTGTTATTTCTTGGACACACTTCTCCCTTTGAGGCCTGAAGACCTCCCCTTCTTGTGGGTTGTCATCCTTGGCCTCTCCAGGTTAGCCACTGTGGAGGCCAGAGCCTCAATGCATCAAGTCAAGTTTTACATGGGCAATAGAGTCAGTCACATGTCTGTCTCATTGGCCCTCGTGGAAGCCCTTATCCCCAGAGGAGGCTGAGACAGCAGTGGTGGGAAAAATACGGGGTAAAGGGGACTTTGCTGCTGGTCCAGTGTCTAAGGAATAGAATAAGTAGTGTAATATCATTGAGTAAGTGAAAAGATACTGTATTTAATTTACAAGTGAAGGATTGGTTTTGACTACTAGCAAGGACATAAGCAGAGAATATGGACACAGTTGTTAATCAGGTGTGTAGATGTGGAGTTAGGAACTTGTGGAATTTTTCTTCTGGTTCTTTCAACCTCTCACTGAAAAAGAAACCAAAATCATGAGCTAAAATTAAATATGGGGAAAGGTGTGTTAGAGATCAACAGAGGAAAATGAATCAGGTAGTTACAATGGAATAGGACTCTTCCAACCCCAGTCTGTGAGTGATGTGTAAGACATCTCTGATTGGACACCCCCAAATCATGTTTTCTTTTTTGTCAAATACACTTTTTCAGTTTTTAGCTGGACGCTTTACCTTATGGAACATGACAACCTTCATTGCAGTTTGATATGACTCTTTGTCTAAATTTAATCAGTGAGAACAGGTAGAAGTATTGCTTGCAATTTCTGAAAAATTTCCTAGAGAAGGAGGGGTTGTTTTCTTTCTCTTCCTGCTTTCTATTGCTCAGATTGTAGAGATGATTAACCTAATTGGACTATGAACTGATTGGTCCAGAGTTCTTGGGCATCAGAACTCAAAGAAACTGAGATGCTAACTCATTATTAAGGAATGAGAGTAAATGGGCAAGTGAAACTAGAAAGGAGAAATGGCAAATACAAAGCGGTGTGTTTCTGAGTCAACCACAGCTTCACCAGAAAACATAATTGGTTTCACAATCATGGGGATGCCTCTAATGGGCAGGACAGGAGTCATTTATCTTCCAGCTTCTTGACATCTCCTGTTATTTCTTGGACACACTTCTCCCTTTGAGGCCTGAAGACCTCCCCTTCTTGTGGGTTGTCATCCTTGGCCTCTCCAGGTTAGCCACTGTGGAGGCCAGAGCCTCAATGCATCAAGTCAAGTTTTACATGGGCAATAGAGTCAGTCACATGTCTGTCTCATTGGCCCTCGTGGAAGCCCTTATCCCCAGAGGAGGCTGAGACAGCAGTGGTGGGAAAAAATACGGGGGTAAAAGGGGGACTTTGCTGCTGGTCCAGTGTCTAAGATTCCATGCTCCCAATGCAGGTGGCCTGAGTTTCATCCCAAGTCAGGGAACTAGATCATACATGCCACAAGTAAACATTTCACATGCTGCAACTAAGACACAGCACCGCCAAATATATATTTTTTAATAAAACAAGTATTAAAAAGAGAATGGAGACTGGGGCTCTGACACCACAGGGACTTTGTGACTTGTTGCTAGGACTGCTTTAGCTTGGAACCAGGGCACAAACTTATGACTTTTTATTCTTACTTTGCTGTCAAAAAATAGAGAAAGTGTGGGAAAATGACTTGTCTCTATTTTTTAATTCTTTCAAGAAAATGCCTTTTGGTGTAAATAAGCATGACTAGAAGTAAGATTCAACGTTATCCTTGTTGGCTGTGATTCAAAGCTTCAAGCACCTTCAAAGTCTAACTCCTCTGGTTATGTATTTATAGTATGTGTTACTAGCTTAGTCATGTCCAACACTTTGTGATCCCATGAATGATAGCCCACGAAGCTCCTCTGTCCATGGAATAACAAACACTTTGGAAAATATGCATAGATTAGACATGATGCTAGATTCTAGATTCTAAACACAATAAGTTCCTTACAAATGAACCTTCAAGCTGTGAACTTTCAAAGATGTGAACGTGCATCTAGTTCCAGCAAGGAACCAGAACCTGTGCCATTAACCTCAGACAGGGTTGAAATTGTAGCTCACCCTCCGTCTCCTATTGCTAGAGAAATGGGCAAGTGAAACTAGAAAGGAGAAATGGCAAATACAAAGCGGTGTGTTTCTGACCCCCTTTCTCACATCGGTTAGGGCAGGACAGGAGTCATTTATCTTCCAGCTTCTTGACATCTCCTGTTATTTCGTGGACACACTTCTCCCTTTGAGGCCTGAAGACCTCCCCTTCGTGTGGGTTGTCATCCTTGGCCTCTCCAGGTTAGCGACTGTGGAGGCCAGAGCCTCAATGCATCAAGTCAAGTTTTACATGGGCAATAGAGTCAGTCACATGTCTGTCTCATTGGCCCTCGTGGAAGCCCTTATCCCCAGAGGAGGCTGAGACAGCAGTGGTGGGAAAAAATACGGGGGTAAAAGGGGGACTTTGCTGCTGGTCCAGTGTCTAAGATTCCATGCTCCCAATGCAGGTGGCCTGAGTTTCATCCCAAGTCAGGGAACTAGATCATACATGCCACAAGTAAACATTTCACATGCTGCAACTAAGACACAGCACCGCCAAATATATATTTTTAATAAAACAAGTATTAAAAGAGAATGGAGACTGGGGCTCTGACACCACAGGGACTTTGTGACTTGTTGCTAGGACTGCTTTAGCTTGGAACCAGGGCACAAACTTATGACTTTTTATTCTTACTTTGCTGTCAAAAAATAGAGAAAGTGTGGGAAAATGACTTGTCTCTATTTTTTAATTCTTTCAAGAAAATGCCTTTTGGTGTAAATAAGCATGACTAGAAGTAAGATTCAACGTTATCCTTGTTGGCTGTGATTCAAAGCTTCAAGCACCTTCAAAGTCTAACTCCTCTGGTTATGTATTTATAGTATGTGTTACTAGCTTAGTCATGTCCAACACTTTGTGATCCCATGAATGATAGCCCACGAAGCTCCTCTGTCCATGGAATAACAAACACTTTGGAAAATATGCATAGATTAGACATGATGCTAGATTCTAGATTCTAAACACAATAAGTTCCTTACAAATGAACCTTCAAGCTGTGAACTTTCAAAGATGTGAACGTGCATCTAGTTCCAGCAAGGAACCAGAACCTGTGCCATTAACCTCAGACAGGGTTGAAATTGTAGCTCACCCTCCGTCTCCTATTGCTGATGATCCTTCAGCTCTACCATCATCTCCCACTGCCTCTCCCTATTCCACTTGGAAACTCTTATTGCTTGTTCACTCAATGCCAGCTGCCGTATGCCAGCTGTTATACTGTATTACTCTATTTTTCTAGAGACTGCACTGTAAGATTAAAATATTTTATTTTCTGTGCTTTTTATGTATTGTTTATATGAAAAGCATTATAAACCTATTACAGTATAGTAGTATGTAGTTTATTGTGCTAGTTCAGTACCTAGACTTTGTTAGGCTTATGAACAGATTGGGCTTATGAACATGTGCTTGGAACAGAACTCATTCATATACAGGTAACTTCCTGTATGGAGTATTCTTGCCTCAGTGACGGTGAGTCTGGTGAAGATCAAACGATTCAAGTTCTAAAATGCTGAAGCAGTTTTTTTATATGTCAGAAAGGTCAGATATCTTGTCGATGAAATCTACTTCAATTCCATCATCAAATGGGGAAAGAGATTTTCAGTCTGTTTTGCCATTTGTTGAAACATATAATTGTAAAAGGTCTCTTCTCTATCTTTATTTTATAACCTGTTCTGAAGACTATAAGTAAATGGATCAGCAACTGATTAACTGATGGAAGGTAGAAAGTAGGAGGGAGCCTGACTTGTCTCTGTAAAAATGGCAGATGACTGGAGAATGGAGAAGAGAAGGAGAGATGGTAGGGTCACTTGGGCTTGGGCTGAGGAGAAAGAGAGCAAGGGTTTGAATGAGCTTTGAAGAAAGGACACATGTCAGATAAGGTGGCATGTTGATAACAGTGTGACAGAGCTATTTAAAATGGTTTCAGTGAGCGGAAGGAGAAATCAATTAATCTGGCTTGTGTGGTTTGGATGCAGAAGGCTGACATCCTGTCAGTGTTTCTATAGGCTCCCTTGAGAGACATTTGGGCTCAGGGAAAAATACTGCTGTTAACCTTCACATTTGTAATATCCAAAGAAAACTGACCAGAAGTGAAAGGCTAACGAAGAGACTTTCAGGGCAGCACCAAAGAAGTTTCTGTTTATTCTTCTTAACGGAAGAGAACTATGAAACTTGATCCCAAATGATAAGAAACCCCAAATAAAAGTGGCTTAAACACGAGCTTTATTTTCCTCTCACAAAAGTCCAGAGGTAATGGTCCAGGGTTATTATGGATATTGTCTATAATATCAGGGAGCTGGGATCCTGCTATCTTTCTGCTTTACCAGGTATGGCCAGGGTCTGCACAGTCTAACACAGCTTCTCTGACTAGTTATAAAAATTAGTCCAGACAACAGGGAAGAGAACAGAAAAATAATGGGCCACATTGCCTCCCCCTAAAGACATTTCCAAGAAGATGCATACTACTTGTATATATTCACCATTTTATGCTTTGTCATCTGGGAACTACACTAGTCAAATGGTCAACCAGAAAGTCTAATTTGTATTTGATGTTTCATGTGCCCAGTTGAGTTTATTGTTATTGTTTAGTCACTAAGTCGTGTCTGACCCCTCATGGACGTATGTACTAGACTTCTCTATCCATTGGACTATGTATCAGTGACGGTGAGTCTGGTGAAGATAACGATTCAAGTTCTAAAATGCTGAAGCAGTTTTTATATGTCAGAAAGGTCAGATATCTTGTCGATGAAATCTACTTCAATTCCATCATCAAATGGGGAAAGAGATTTTCAGTCTGTTTTGCCATTTGTTGAAACATATAATTGTAAAAGGTCTCTTCTCTATCTTTATTTTATAACCTGTTCTGAAGACTATAAGTAAATGGATCAGCAACTGATTAACTGATGGAAGGTAGAAAGTAGGAGGGAGCCTGACTTGTCTCTGTAAAAATGGCAGATGACTGGAGAATGGAGAAGAGAAGGAGAGATGGTAGGGTCACTTGGGCTTGGGCTGAGGAGAAAGAGAGCAAGGGTTTGAATGAGCTTTGAAGAAAGGACACATGTCAGATAAGGTGGCATGTTGATAACAGTGTGACAGAGCTATTTAAAATGGTTTCAGTGAGCGGAAGGAGAAATCAATTAATCTGGCTTGTGTGGTTTGGATGCAGAAGGCTGACATCCTGTCAGTGTTTCTATAGGCTCCCTTGAGAGACATTTGGGCTCAGGGAAAAATACTGCTGTTAACCTTCACATTTGTAATATCCAAAGAAAACTGACCAGAAGTGAAAGGCTAACGAAGAGACTTTCAGGGCAGCACCAAAGAAGTTTCTGTTTATTCTTCTTAACGGAAGAGAACTATGAAACTTGATCCCAAATGATAAGAAACCCCAAATAAAAGTGGCTTAAACACGAGCTTTATTTTCCTCTCACAAAAGTCCAGAGGTAATGGTCCAGGGTTATTATGGATATTGTCTATAATATCAGGGAGCTGGGATCCTGCTATCTTTCTGCTTTACCAGGTATGGCCAGGGTCTGCACAGTCTAACACAGCTTCTCTGACTAGTTATAAAAATTAGTCCAGACAACAGGGAAGAGAACAGAAAAATAATGGGCCACATTGCCTCCCTCTAAAGACATTTCCAAGAAGATGCATACTACTTGTATATATTCACCATTTTATGCTTTGTCATCTGGGAACTACACTAGTCAAATGGTCAACCAGAAAGTCTAATTTGTATTTGATGTTTCATGTGCCCAGTTGAGTTTATTGTTATTGTTTAGTCACTAAGTCGTGTCTGACTCTCTGGAGGCCTCATGGACTATGTATGGACTACTAGACTTCTCTATCCATGGAATTTTCCAGGGAAGAATACTGGAGTGGGTTACCATTTCCTTCTCCAGGGGCCTAACTCAGGGACTGAACCTTCATCTCCTGCATTTCAGGCAGATTCTTTATCACTGAGGCACAGGGGACTTCTGTAACTGAGGAAGAAGGGCATAGAGACCCAGGGGTGACAACCAGCAGCCTCTGTCACAAATATCTGAACCATAGGTATTTGGTTTTCTAAGTCATTTTATGATTTTGAACAGCATATTTGTATTATAATTTTTAAATTTTAGATTAATCTTTTTATAATTTTTAAATGGTATAATCACTTTATTTATTTTTAACTTTTGGCCACACTCCACAACATGTGAGGGCTTAGAGTCCCAACCAGGGTACAGAACCTCTGCTCCCTGCATTGGCGGGCAGAATCTTAAAACTGAGCAACCAACAAAGTTCCTAAAATTTAGATTAATATTAAAAATATATCTTTAATACAAATATTTATCTTTTATATTCCTTTAGCATATCCTGGACAGTATAGAATTAAGAATATAATTTCATATAGATTTTTTTGGTATCCTGTTCCACCTGGAAATCTAAAAGTGAGGGATTCTCCACTGTCTCAGTAGTAGTCTTTCATTGTGATGATGTTCAAGTTATATTTTAGATGAGCATATAAGATGAAATTTATTTATCAAAGTGCTGAGACTATTTCTAAATGATTGTCTTCTATTTTGATTGCCATCCCAGGGAGGAAAATAAGACACAGTCTCTTCCCCAGGAATTCTGTTTATATGTATAGGACACCCAAATTGTGCCAGACACTGTGTTCAGCAAAGAGGTCCATCGAATTCCTTGTAGTAACCTTGGGAGCAGAGAAGAGAAAAATAATGGGCCACATTGCCTCCCTCTAAAGACATTTCCAAGAAGATGCATACTACTTGTATATATTCACCATTTTATGCTTTGTCATCTGGGAACTACACTAGTCAAATGGTCAACCAGAAAGTCTAATTTGTATTTGATGTTTCATGTGCCCAGTTGAGTTTATTGTTATTGTTTAGTCACTAAGTCGTGTCTGACTCTCTGGAGGCCTCATGGACTATGTATGGACTACTAGACTTCTCTATCCATGGAATTTTCCGGGGAAGAATACTGGAGTGGGTTACCATTTCCTTCTCCAGGGGCCTAACTCAGGGACTGAACCTTCATCTCCTGCATTTCAGGCAGATTCTTTATCACTGAGGCACAGGGGACTTCTGTAACTGAGGAAGAAGGGCATAGAGACCCAGGGGTGACAACCAGCAGCCTCTGTCACAAATATCTGAACCATAGGTATTTGGTTTTCTAAGTCATTTTATGATTTTGAACAGCATATTTGTATTATAATTTTTAAATTTTAGATTAATCTTTTTATAATTTTTAAATGGTATAATCACTTTATTTATTTTTAACTTTTGGCCACACTCCACAACATGTGAGGGCTTAGAGTCCCAACCAGGGTACAGAACCTCTGCTCCCTGCATTGGCGGGCAGAATCTTAAAACTGAGCAACCAACAAAGTTCCTAAAATTTAGATTAATATTAAAAATATATCTTTAATACAAATATTTATCTTTTATATTCCTTTAGCATATCCTGGACAGTATAGAATTAAGAATATAATTTCATATAGATTTTTTTGGTATCCTGTTCCACCTGGAAATCTAAAAGTGAGGGATTCTCCACTGTCTCAGTAGTAGTCTTTCATTGTGATGATGTTCAAGTTATATTTTAGATGAGCATATAAGATGAAATTTATTTATCAAAGTGCTGAGACTATTTCTAAATGATTGTCTTCTATTTTGATTGCCATCCCAGGGAGGAAAATAAGACACAGTCTCTTCCCCAGGAATTCTGTTTATATGTATAGGACACCCAAATTGTGCCAGACACTGTGTTCAGCAAAGAGGTCCATCGAATTCCTTGTAGTAACCTTGGGAGCAGAGAAGATAGATGTGCTAGGAGTCAACAGTCAAGTGCAGGACACAATTTGTTACATAGCTAAATAGCAGTTTATTTAATACTTTACAGTTATATGCAAAATGAGGGATTGTGCTCATTCACTCAATCGTGTCTGACTCTTTGTGATCCCATGGACTATAAACCACCAGGCTTTTCTGTCCATGGGATTCCTCAGCCAAGAATACTGGAGTGTGTTGCCCTTTCCTCCTCCAGGGACTTTTTCTGACCCAGGGATCAAACCCATGTCTCCTGCATTGGCAGGTGGATTCTTTAACTTTGAGCCACTTGGGAAGTCCAAATGAAGGAGTATCCAGTATTTAAAAAACATGGACTTTCTTTTTAGGACCCTAGAATTCATTTTCACTTCTACTTCTACTAGTACTACTTCCTCTGCTGGAAATTTTGGTCATCTCTTTTTTTTTTTTTTTTCCCTTTTTCATTGCCAATCTTTTATCTCCACTTCCATAGGGTACCAATGCCTCTCTGCAATTAGAGGAACTGTCACCGTAACTTTCAGAGTCTGGAGGTGGGGTGAGTTTGACTTCCTACCCCCTTCTCTGCCCCATGTCAATCCAGAACTGAGCTTTGATGAGGGAGTTCATCCTCCTGACCACTGAGGCTGGCGGAAGAGTGTACCTCTCCCAAGCAAAGCCAAAGGCTCTTGAACAATGTAGAAAAAAAATTTTTTTTTTTTCTCGCTAAATGAAAAGGCTCTAGGGAGATCTGAACTTTCTGAGTGGCCACGTTATGGAAAAAAAAAAAAAAAAAAACAAAAAACCCTGCCTAACAGGGAAGTGAACCAAGACAACTGGGTGAAGAGAGAAAGAGAGAGAGGGACTGTACAGAAACAAGAGGAAGTCCCTGGACACAGCCTGAGGCAGTTCCACTCCTGTATTTTGCTTTTCTGTTATTGGAGTATATTTGATTTATAATACTTGGTTAGTTTCATGTGAACAGCAAAGTTTTTCAGTTATGTGTATATATACACACATACATATATATTTTATATATACATATATAACACACACATATATGTATAACACTTTTTTTCAGAGTCTTTTCTATTATAAGTTATTTAAAAATATTGAGTACAGTTCCCTGTGCTGCATAGCAAGTCCTTGTCCTTTATCTATTTTATATATAGTAGTCTACATCTTCTAATCCCAAACTCCCAATGTATCACTCCCCCACTTTCTCCTCTGGTAACCATAAATTTGTTTTCTTCTCTGTGAGTCTGTTTCTGTTTTGTAAATAAATTTATTTGCATCATTTTTTAGATTCCACATGTAAGTGTTATATTTGTCTTTCTCTACCTGATTTACTTCATTTATTACAATAATCTCAGGGTCCATTCACTTTATTGCAAATGATATGATTTCATTCACTTTTATGACTGAATAGTATCCCATTGTGTTTGTGCATACTGCATCTTCTTTATTCATTCATCTGTCAGTAGACACTTATGTTACTTCCATGTCTGGGATACTATAGACTGTACTACTATGATCACTGAAGATATTATTAAAAACATGGACTTTCTTTTAGGACCCTAGAATTCTTTTCCTTCTACTTCTACTAGTACTACTTCCTCTGCTGGAAATTTTGGTCATCTCTTTTTTTTTTTTTTTTTCCCTTTTTCATTGCCAATCTTTTATCTCCACTTCCATAGGGTACCAATGCCTCTCTGCAATTAGAGGAACTGTCACCGTAACTTTCAGAGTCTGAAGGTGGGGTGAGTTTGACTTCCTACCCCCTTCTCTGCCCCATGTCAATCCAGAACTGAGCTTTGATGAGGGAGTTCATCCTCCTGACCACTGAGGCTGGCGGAAGAGTGTACCTCTCCCAAGCAAAGCCAAAGGCTCTTGAACAATGTAGAAAAAAAATTTTTTTTTTTTCTCGCTAAATGAAAAGGCTCTAGGGAGATCTGAACTTTCTGAGTGGCCACGTTATGGAAAAAAAAAAAAAAAAAAACAAAAAACCCTGCCTAACAGGGAAGTGAACCAAGACAACTGGGTGAAGAGAGAAAGAGAGAGAGGGACTGTACAGAAACAAGAGGAAGTCCCTGGACACAGCCTGAGGCAGTTCCACTCCTGTATTTTGCTTTTCTGTTATTGGAGTATATTTGATTTATAATACTTGGTTAGTTTCATGTGAACAGCAAAGTTTTTCAGTTATGTGTATATATACACACATACATATATATTTTATATATACATATATAACACACACATATATGTATAACACTTTTTTTCAGAGTCTTTTCTATTATAAGTTATTTAAAAATATTGAGTACAGTTCCCTGTGCTGCATAGCAAGTCCTTGTCCTTTATCTATTTTATATATAGTAGTCTACATCTTCTAATCCCAAACTCCCAATGTATCACTCCCCCACTTTCTCCTCTGGTAACCATAAATTTGTTTTCTTCTCTGTGAGTCTGTTTCTGTTTTGTAAATAAATTTATTTGCATCATTTTTTAGATTCCACATGTAAGTGTTATATTTGTCTTTCTCTACCTGATTTACTTCATTTATTACAATAATCTCAGGGTCCATTCACTTTATTGCAAATGATATGATTTCATTCACTTTTATGACTGAATAGTATCCCATTGTGTTTGTGCATACTGCATCTTCTTTATTCATTCATCTGTCAGTAGACACTTATGTTACTTCCATGTCTGGGATACTATAGACTGTACTACTATGATCACTGGGGCACATATGTCTTTATTAGAGTTTTCTCCTTTTCCTGATATATGTCCAGAAGTAGAATTGCTGAATAATATGGTAAGTCAGTTTTTAGCTTTCTAAGAAATTTCCATGCCCAGTCTAGTATTTGTCAATTCCATTTGATAGGAAACTCTTTAAGAAGTGTAAATTAGGTTTCTTCAGTGGCATACAAAAGACAAATACATGGAAGTAATAAGAATATAGTGAGTGAAGCAACTGGGGTAGTGGTTAAGAATCTACAGCTATTCCTATCTCAGGTTTTTATATAACGTTTTCCTAAGCAGAATTCTTTGTAAATACGTTTTTATACAAAAGTAACGATTCTATGAAAAAAAACTTGTTGAAGAGCACTACGAATTAGATCAATCTCTTGGGGCTACATTTTGTTAAAAATCTCTGAGAAATCCTGTGGAGGAACCGGGTGACAATGTTTGAAACCAGTGTCCACAATTTTACTTGCCTATTACCACCACTTCTCCTCATAAACTTCTATTTTGAGAAGTATTTTTTTTACAATTTATGCTCTTCAATTCCACCTGAAGGAATTCTAGGTCACAGGTCAGGGATAATATTTAAGCATTTTATGGCCTTATGGTTTGATTTCTTGAGTAAGAAAAATGGAAAAGAAATCTCTCAGAATCTCCTAGACAACCTCTTTCTTGTCTAAGCCTTGTGAATATATATTGCTGAGCTTTGGGAATGAATGTCATCACTGTTCAGATTTGTGACCTGGTAAAGGTGACTATTATTCTGGATAATGAACATGTTGCCACATAAAGACAGCTGGAAAGGTGAAGTTCATCACAAAATTGTCTGAAAGGTTCAAGTCAGCCTTTGATTTAACTCTCATATCAGAGCACCAAGCTACATTTTGAAAAATAGCATAATTTTCTTTATTATCACTGGGACAATTCATGTATTTTGAAACAATTTAATTGTATTTTCAATTTATTTCACAATGAGCCTGGTATAGAAGAGGCAGAAAGTCATTATGGAATTAGAACATTTGTTCCTATTTACATTATTTTTCAGTGATTTCCTATATACATAGTGTTGGAAAGGAAAGAACATATAATAATCATAATCTACTTTTTTGGGGAACTGTTCCATAGTTGATACGATGCAACTAATAGACTGGCAAAAAAGATAGATTATAAACAATATAGTATCATCTCATAGTTCAATCAGTAAGAAATTCTTAGTCTACGTCCTTTTGCCTCAGAGGCATATTAAATAGTCAGTTATCAAATTCCTTAGGAAACTGCAGGATTACCATGAGCAATTTTCAGAATTTGAGTGTGGTACTCACCTCTGATTCTTTTCTCCTCATCACTCAGGTCTACACCTAGAAAAGTACCTGGCACACAGTAGATATTCAAAGCATATTTTTAGAATGAATGTATATATAAGGTTTCATCTTTGAGGAACAGGAAAATATTTGCAAAGTATAGAAGTTTGGATGCTTCACACAAGGGCAATGCCAGAAAGAAACCATATATGGTTAAGGAACTGTATTATGTGTGGCTTGTAAGCAGGATTTTGGGCCAATATGGCAAGAAATTAATTTCTATTCTAGGCTTTTGATATGATCATTTGGAGACTAAACCAGTGTCCACAATTTTACTTGCCTATTACCACCACTTCTCCTCATAAACTTCTATTTTGAGAAGTATTTTTTTTACAATTTATGCTCTTCAATTCCACCTGAAGGAATTCTAGGTCACAGGTCAGGGATAATATTTAAGCATTTTATGGCCTTATGGTTTGATTCCTTGAGTAAGAAAAATGGAAAAGAAATCTCTCAGAATCTCCTAGACAACCTCTTTCTTGTCTAAGCCTTGTGAATATATATTGCTGAGCTTTGGGAATGAATGTCATCACTGTTCAGATTTGTGACCTGGTAAAGGTGACTATTATTCTGGATAATGAACATGTTGCCACATAAAGACAGCTGGAAAGGTGAAGTTCATCACAAAATTGTCTGAAAGGTTCAAGTCAGCCTTTGATTTAACTCTCATATCAGAGCACCAAGCTACATTTTGAAAAATAGCATAATTTTCTTTATTATCACTGGGACAATTCATGTATTTTGAAACAATTTAATTGTATTTTCAATTTATTTCACAATGAGCCTGGTATAGAAGAGGCAGAAAGTCATTATGGAATTAGAACATTTGTTCCTATTTACATTATTTTTCAGTGATTTCCTATATACATAGTGTTGGAAAGGAAAGAACATATAATAATCATAATCTACTTTTTTGGGGAACTGTTCCATAGTTGATACGATGCAACTAATAGACTGGCAAAAAAGATAGATTATAAACAATATAGTATCATCTCATAGTTCAATCAGTAAGAAATTCTTAGTCTACGTCCTTTTGCCTCAGAGGCATATTAAATAGTCAGTTATCAAATTCCTTAGGAAACTGCAGGATTACCATGAGCAATTTTCAGAATTTGAGTGTGGTACTCACCTCTGATTCTTTTCTCCTCATCACTCAGGTCTACACCTAGAAAAGTACCTGGCACACAGTAGATATTCAAAGCATATTTTTAGAATGAATGTATATATAAGGTTTCATCTTTGAGGAACAGGAAAATATTTGCAAAGTATAGAAGTTTGGATGCTTCACACAAGGGCAATGCCAGAAAGAAACCATATATGGTTAAGGAACTGTATTATGTGTGGCTTGTAAGCAGGATTTTGGGCCAATATGGCAAGAAATTAATTTCTATTCTAGGCTTTTGATATGATCATTTGAGTACTTGTCAGCTTTATTTTACCAACTTCCCTGTCACCTGGAAAATGGACTGTAGCAGGCTTAGGCCCGTGCAAACTGCCATGAAACACGTGGCTAGGATCCAACTAGTGTTAGATAGTTCTGTTCTCCGGTGGGGACTCTTTCAATTTCACTTGTCTCGGAAACACTCCACTGTCTTTCAGTTATTGCCTTGTGCTGATGACCTTTCTGTCAAAGTACACGCATAAGACAATTGTGGAGACATTATCTCCAGAACGCTTTTCTGCATTCGCACTGTACTACTGACTGCTGATAAGCCTGACAATAGTTTAGGCCACAGACAAACTTGTACCAGGCACTGAGAAAGAAATGCCAAAGACCTTACATGACATAACCAAGCTCCGTATTCTTATAGAAGCCTCTATAATAGGCTGTGCTTTGTCCAGTGATGTACTGACTAAAAGATAAGAAGAAAACTAAACTGAAAAGCTTGTGTTTTCTGAAGGAGTTTTTGGGAGCTACTATTGGCAACTGGACCTCTCTGAAGACTGTGCTGACTATGTGAGGGATTTGTGCTGAAAAATATTGGAGTCTAACAGTAAATAAGCTATTAGCAGTCATGATTAATTCTGGAAATAGAGAGTTTTAGAGAAAAATCTTTTAATTTCATGAATATTTATACTGTTTGAATTTTTGTGAGGCATTTGGATTACTTTAAAAAAATTGTCAACATATTTTGTGGTGAACTCAATAGTTAGTATGAATGCCTTGAAAAAATTAATTGTTAAAATTATAAAAAAAACAATCATGACCCCTAAAGCTGTTATATTACTCAATTTTATGTCATGAACTCTAAAGAGTGGGTCATGATATATCCTGTATATGTATATATAGAGAGAAAAATAATTCTCATCTTAAAAATAGGCTTTGTCCCAAAGTTTATTTACACTTCAGTTGCTTGGAATAAGAAATGCATTTTTTTGCCCTTTGGACTTAATTTTAAACAGGTGGTTTAATTCTGTTACAATTCTCTATGCAACTTATAGACAAACATACATATCTATAGAGAAAAATGCTAATGCATCTTAAGTTCTAAGTGCTACATATTAAACACATTTCAATGACAGGAAGACTCTTCAGAATTCCAGTATGGAATGCTCAAACTATACTTGCCTGTCTTCATTCCTGTAAAAAGGATCCTGTGGTTATTTTTTCATCTGCCTCTCACTGTTGGGGATAAGAAGGCTTCTAAGAGCTCCAGTTTTCCTGAAAGGATGCTTCCTAGGTAAGAGGAAAGAGCTCTGGAGTGGAGGCAGAGAATCCAGGAAGGCAGGAGAAAAATAAGGGGCAAAATACAGCTCTAGGAATTTGAAAGTGATGAGAACCTGATGGACAGGGCCTAGGAAGCTCAGCTGGGAGCAATGGCCAATGGCATTCACCTTCCTTGACCCTTTATTTCCTTTGTTTCCACTGCCTCTTTGAGTCTTGTATTTAGTTGAGAGCACTTCTAGGATTAGGCAGAGAGGAAGAAGTAGCAGCTGTAGTAGGACTCTGAATCAATAGGATGTGTTTCCTTTGCTCCTCTCTCCAAATTCTTTTGCTAAGAAGAAGAGATTAACTCAAAATTGTTTAGAATTGGGGTGGGGTGTGAGAAGAGGGATCTTGTGGAAGGAGAGAGCTGACAGGCTGTGTTTTCCTGTTTTCTCATTTACTTCTGCCAGGTGCAGCTGCCGGGTTGGAATTTATAACACACTTAACCTACAGCTAGAAATCAAGAGGAGGGAAGAGTGTGAAATGAGGGGCTGGGGATGCTGCTTAAGAGTAGAAACAAGAGGCTTCCCTGGTAGTCCAATGGGTAAGGAGTCAGCATTGCAATGCAAGGGGCACTGGTTCTTCAATCCCTGGCCCGGGAAGATCCCATGTGCCACAGAGTGGCTGGACCGGTGTGTCCAATTACGAGCCAGTGCTCAGGAATGCATGCACCCAGAGCTGGTGCTATGCAAAGAGAGAGGCCACTGCAATGGGAGGCCCACACAGGCCAAAGAATAAAGATGGATAAAAAATAAGTAAATAAAAAATCAATAAAAGGAGGCCAAAATTTAAAAAAGAGAGAGACTAGAATCAAGAAAGGGACTCCTTGAATAAGTGTGCAGAAAATTGTCCTTACTTCTTCATCCATCTGCAGCATTCTCTCCTGTGAGACCATCCTGTGAGACCCTAATGCTAACACCTTCCCAGTCTTCCCAGCTTGGAGAAAGAAAAAGATGAGTAAGAAAGACACTAATAATATTTATAATTATTGTAACTAAATGTACTAAACATTATTTACTTGGCATTTTCCTAAATCTTTTATATAAGTCAATTTGTTTAACCTTCTTAATGACACTGTAGTGTAAATATTTATTGTTACCTTCATTTAATGGGTGAAGAAACTGAGGTAATGTACAGAGAGGTTACATACTTTTCCCAGGGTTATGTATATGATTTAGCAGGTGCCACTGCTTATTTGTATTCAATATGCTTAAAAGGGTCAAAGGAAAATCAAAGACTGCTTATATTACATGTCTGCAGATATGAGTAGATTTTTTCAGAGGTCCAAGACGTGAACTAAGAAGTTTTCTTGTTGGAATTCTATTTTACATGCAGATAGAATAGTACCAGAAAAATACATGCTTTTAAGTTGAGATGGGGGCACTTTTCACAGATTTTTTTAAAGGCATAAAATGTACTGAAGGAAAACTGAGTTGTCTATGAAATTGTTAATAGGAATTCATAAGTGTCTGGGAAAATACTCTGAAAATATTCCAACAGGCTTTTATATTTACTATAGAATGATTTTATATTTACTATATAAAGGCTCTTATATTTACTATCTTGGGGAAATTGATAGATGCTTATTGCTTGAATAATTCAAACTTTGGAGGGCATGGTCAAGATGACATAATGAGTTTTCTCTATTTCATGTTTTTGAAAGTTGGTGGAAACATTTGTAAGCATTCAGTTGTTGATTCATATTTTACTGTTTTTGTTTTGAATAGTGTTACTTTTAAATTATTGAAAAATTGTCAAACGCTGTTTCAATATTTTTTTTTGTTTTTCAAAATTTTGTTGGAGTTTAGTTGCTTTATGATGATGAGTAGATATTTACTGTACAGCAAAGTGTTCAGTAAAAGCATCTGGTGTCCTTGAGAAAATGTTAATATTAATACTGATGATTCTAATGATATTTTCTATTCAGCATCAACCACTCATGACAAGAGAATGAAATGCTGCCATTGACTCCCACCTTCCTCCTTGGCCCCAAAGATAAAGATTGTGGACAAAACCATCCACTAACTTTTCCTGCTACTTACCTAAATATTGCTTGACATTCCAAAATTTCATTTGTTATTTTTAGAAAACCAATATAAGGAAAGTTAGTATTAATGTTTATTGTATGATTTTGTTCTATGCTAAATCACCAGGATTCTCCATCCTTCGAATTCTCCTGGAATTCTCCAGACCAGAATACTGGTGTGGGTAGCCATCCCTTTCTCTGGAGGATCTTTCTGACCCAGGGCTCTAGTCCAGGTTTCCTGAATTGCAGGCAGATTCTTTTACATCTGAGCCACAAGGGAAGCACAGTCATACTTAAAATAGTCACAAAAATAGTGAAAATGTATTAACTCTGTAAATTTCTGACCACCAGAGGAATCTTATGGTTTTGCCTGTATTGTCTAAGACTTAGGAAAGTTTAGTTATAAATTCAAGTTTATGTTGAAATATACTAATGATGTCAGACACAATTAATAGGTTAATTCGGGGAAGGAAGAAAGAGCAAAATGGCTTTGCCAGTAGAGGGAGAGAACACTGGCTAAGGAGTGAACGTGCCAAAATAAAAAAGAAAGAAAAATAAAGCAAAATATTTTGTAAAGGCCTAGTTTGTGATTTTCAGTGGGAATGGTCTTGTCTATGCTAGGTAAAAACGTCTTTCTCTGGTTTAGGCAAATTGGGGCCTATAACGTGAATTTTAGAGTCCTTATTTAGTTTGAAATAACCATGATGATTTCATACTCTTGGCAGATCGTCTTTTGGAGAACACCAAATATGGGGAACTATTGAAACACTTCCATTTTCACTGCAAGTTACAAGCACACTAGTTTTCTGATTTGTGACTTGGGTGCAGAGACTGGAATAAAGATTATGGCCAAGTGGATTTTCTCCAAGATTCTGGCATTCCAAAGGGTGAAACAATTTTTGAAAAAGCACCCTTTGTGAAGACTTTTTAAAAAAGAAGAGTTTCTTAAAATTAGTTTCAAGTGAGAAGTACATAACCCAAAGATGAGCATGACGTTCTCACACTTCTACACATTTGTGATTGGCAAAGCCTTCTGATGACTGGCAGCATGTAACAACTCTATTTTTATTAATCCTTATAGTTCCATAAAAACTTTCATTCCCAAGTCTCTCCAAATGGACATTGAAATGCATATTGATAACATATTTGATGATTATAAAATCAGGGAGTATTTTAATATAGGACACTAAGTAATCTTCATGTAAATTTCATTATAAAGATATGCATTTAAATGTATATACTATGACACTGGTTCCTTTAATTGAAGGAAACATTCACAAGACCATTTTTCAGGCTGGAAAAGCAATAACAGATTTCTAAATCCAATCTTCCTGCCTGTAGAGCTCAAACCTCAAAATAATGATATGGTGATAATTTTCTCAGTGTTTGGTGAGTTCTGTCAGAGTCAGAAGCAGAATGTTTATATCTTAAAATTTTACAAAGCTGTAGGTGCAAACTCATGTTCACATGATACTCTCCTTAACAAATTCTTATGTGATAAACCCAGTAGAGGCAAAAAAGAAAAAATAATGTGGAAAGAACACAAAATGTCTGTATTTCACATTTAGCAAATTTAACTGTCTTCTCCAGATTTGCACCAGATTGGCCCTCTGAGATGCCAAAGAAGGTATTCTGCCCTACATTTTAGCACATTTGGTAGAGAGGGATAAAATGACAAATATTTTGAAAAGGCTAACAAGATTTAATTATATTCATGGTATTTAGCTTGCTTTGGAAAAGGAAAGGAAGTTTTACAAAGAAATGCTCCCCAATAATCTTTATTAAACCATGATGATTTCATACTCTTGGCAGATCGTCTTTTGGAGAACACCAAATATGGGGAACTATTGAAACACTTCCATTTTCACTGCAAGTTACAAGCACACTAGTTTTCTGATTTGTGACTTGGGTGCAGAGACTGGAATAAAGATTATGGCCAAGTGGATTTTCTCCAAGATTCTGGCATTCCAAAGGGTGAAACAATTTTTGAAAAAGCACCCTTTGTGAAGACTTTTTAAAAAAGAAGAGTTTCTTAAAATTAGTTTCAAGTGAGAAGTACATAACCCAAAGATGAGCATGACGTTCTCACACTTCTACACATTTGTGATTGGCAAAGCCTTCTGATGACTGGCAGCATGTAACAACTCTATTTTTATTAATCCTTATAGTTCCATAAAAACTTTCATTCCCAAGTCTCTCCAAATGGACATTGAAATGCATATTGATAACATATTTGATGATTATAAAATCAGGGAGTATTTTAATATAGGACACTAAGTAATCTTCATGTAAATTTCATTATAAAGATATGCATTTAAATGTATATACTATGACACTGGTTCCTTTAATTGAAGGAAACATTCACAAGACCATTTTTCAGGCTGGAAAAGCAATAACAGATTTCTAAATCCAATCTTCCTGCCTGTAGAGCTCAAACCTCAAAATAATGATATGGTGATAATTTTCTCAGTGTTTGGTGAGTTCTGTCAGAGTCAGAAGCAGAATGTTTATATCTTAAAATTTTACAAAGCTGTAGGTGCAAACTCATGTTCACATGATACTCTCCTTAACAAATTCTTATGTGATAAACCCAGTAGGGGCAAAAAAGAAAAAAATAATGTGGAAAGAACACAAAATGTCTGTATTTCACATTTAGCAAATTTAACTGTCTTCTCCAGATTTGCACCAGATTGGCCCTCTGAGATGCCAAAGAAGGTATTCTGCCCTACATTTTAGCACATTTGGTAGAGAGGGATAAAATGACAAATATTTTGAAAAGGCTAACAAGATTTAATTATATTCATGGTATTTAGCTTGCTTTGGAAAAGGAAAGGAAGTTTTACAAAGAAATGCTCCCATTTTTTACTTTAAAACTTTTTGTATGAAATAGATAAGTAATTAGAACTGACTATATAGCACAAGGAACTCTATCCAATGCCTGATGATGACCTAAATGGAAAAGAAATCCAAAAAAGAGATTTATACATGTACACACACAGCCGATTCACTTTGCTGTATAGCAGAAATTAGCACAACATTGTAAACTCACTATAATTTGAAAAAAAAAAGATTTTTTTTTTAACAGAAGAGAAAATAATGGATTTATTCCAAGTGGCTAAAATATGCCATTGGGTTATTGTTTGCACCTGATATCAAATAATTCACAAAGAACATTCTTCCTGTTGATTATTCCTTTTCTCTTTGTTTGGAATGACGTTAAGTCTCTTGATTTATTGTTTGCCAGAATACAGGCATTTTAGATCCATTGTGCATGTAGACATACACTAATTTAGGGTGATTTAAATTTGTAAAAGCTGAACATTCTTAAATCTATAGCTAGAATTCCATTATAGTTTCCTTTGTCCTAGAAACCCTTCTCATCAAAAAACCAGGCAATGATGTTCTGGGCTTCAGCCTTTTCTATCCAGAGCTTGAAGACTGTGTCATCTCCTCAGAGAGACAGTATGTTGCACTCAGACTACATAGTCAAAAAAACCATGACTGATTGCTTCCAGGACATACTCTCAGTTACCAGAAACTGCTGCTATTTCCTATGAAAACAGAACTTATTTGGCTGAGACGTACAAACAGTCAAAGTGGACACACCCATTGCTCTGGAGAGCAGTCCTCTGTCCATCAGGGGAGTGCTGTACCTAGGCACAGCTGAACTAAACTAGGCTCACATTGTTAGTCCTTTGACCATTGGTCAGTTGCAAGACAGCATCTACCTTCTCTTCTGCACTCATTATTTTTAAATGAATTTTTATTGAAATATAGTTGATTTACAATGTTGTGTTAGTTTCAGGTGTACAGTAAAGTGATTCAGTTATGTACATATATTATTATTTAGATTTTTGCCATTGTAGGTTATTACAAGATATGAAATATAGTTCCCTGTACTATACAGTTGATCCTTGCTGTTTATTTATTTTACATATAGTAATATCTATCTGCTAATCTGAAACACTTAATTTATCCCTCCTAGCCTCCTTTCTCTTTTGTAACCATAAGGCTGTTTTCTATGTCTCTGAGTCTATTTGTATTTTATAAATAAGTTCATTTTTATCAATTTTTAGATTCTACAAATGATATTGTGTGACAAATGTCTTTCTCTAATTTGAAAAGATACATCCACCTGATGTTCACAGTGGCATTCTTTACAATAGCCAAATATGGAAGAAACCTAAGTGTTCATCAAAAAATGAGTGGATAAAGAAAATGTTTCATAAAAATATGTGCATCTATATATGTATATATATGTATATTGAGCATACATACATATATATATATATAATTGAATTTTACTCAATCATAAAAAAGAATGAAACATTGTCATTTGTAGCAACATGGATGGATCTAGAGATGATCATGCTAAGTAAGAAATCAGATGGACTAAGGCAAATATCAACACTCATTCTTAAATTTACAGGTGTGTTCTCTGACACTTGAGTTTATAATAAGTCTGGGTGACATTGTTATCCATGAAATGAACCCTCTAGAACTCTGAATTCTCAGTTCCAACCTTATTGACCTGCATCATTTCAAGAATGCACTTTCATAGTTATTAATAGACCTTGTTCTTTGCCATCTCCTTCGCAAACTCACCTCTGGAAAACTAAATTAAGTCATTCAACTCTGTGAGCCTAAACTCCTGCCCCTTATGTTCCTCACTCAGTCTTTCCAACTTTCTTGCTCTTATATATTTTAGGAGTCCTTAGTCTCTGTCTCTTCTCTCTATTCAACTCTTTCAGCATCCACTTCTCTCCTTTGTTTCATTATGTGCCAGCATTCCTTAATATCTGTTGGGATTCCCTTGCCTTCTTGCCATTAATGCCACAGGCTCACCTGTATCCATCTTTCCACTTTCTCTCCTTTCACAGTTGAAGAGTTACTCCACCTTCTAGTTCAAGCCAATTCCTTCATGTGATCTATGGATACCATTTCATTCTGCTTTTTCAGGAGCAGTGATCTATTGATTATGTCCCTTCTCCCTGTAGCTTCAAAATTTCCTCTCTCCTGCTCATTCTCTATCAGGGTTAAACATCTTCAAGTGCCTTCTGTCTTAAAAATGATAGTCTTTCTGTCCCATATTCTTTTTCATCTCTACTTGATTTTTGTCCTCTTTCTTCACAGGAAAATTTCATAAAAGAGATATCACATGTGCTGACTATATTTTCTCATCTCCTGGTATTTCTCTGAAACATTTTAATCAAAGTCAACAAAGGCATCTTTTTGATAAGTTTAATGTGCTGTTTTCACAACTTGGCCACATTGGCCACATTTAACACAACTCATTACTTGCTCCTTATTAAAGTGCTGCTTTTTCAGGATATCTAGGATGACAATGCTTTCGTGGCTCTTTGCTGGTTGTTCAAACTGCTCTTCAGCACCTTTACAGGAGTCAATGCTTTGTCTCTTAAAGGCTAGGCTTTCGTCTTAGACTATTTTTTCTAAGTGAGCCTAATGACACCCTTGGCTTTAAAGGCAAATAGATGTTGACATTTCCTAAATAAATGTTTGATTTCAGTCTCTTTCCTGAGCCCTATACCTGTCCATCTTTCCACTTAATGGATATTTCTTAATTGTATTTTGTATTGGTACTTTCAAATTGAATCACCCAAAGTTGAATTTCTCATCTACTGTGCTATACTAGGCTTTTACTGTGTTACATATTTAAGACAAAAAAGTATTATCTATTCAGTTGTCTATGCCAGAAATATGGAAGTCATATAAGACTCTTAGTTACCTTAACCGTACCTGTCTGAACAAATAGTTATCAACATCTATTAATTCTGCTGCTCAAATGTCTTTCAAGTGTGTTCACTAACCCTAGTTCAGTATGAAATTGTTCACTCATTAGAATTTGATCATGACTTTCCCTGACACATTATAGCTAGAAATATTTCCAAAATCTAGGTGAATATGCCACTGTCTTGCTTAAAACTTGCTTTCGATGTCTTCTTCTTGAAATTAGAAGAGTGTTCAAATACCTATGTATTGTTTACAGATTTCTTTTGCTCCTCTTTCCATGCATCAGCCATGAGGATTTTTCTTTACCTTAAGATGTTTGGTCTTTTTAAGTTTCAGTTATTTGCCTGCTATTCTTGTTTTCTCTCTTATTCTTTCTTCCCCAACTTCTTTACTTAGATAACCTCCATTTTATGACTCAACTTAAAAATACCTTCTCCCCGCCCCTGGGAAGTCTCTCCTAATGCTTCTCCCCACCACTCCCTGCTCCAAGAGAATTATTTTTCCCTTTGTTTTTGAGAAAGCTAAAAGATTTATTTTTTCCATAGAAATCATACTATATTGGAATGTAATATCTCATCAGCTTCAACTTCTCTGTATTATCACTTCTATTAGGACATAATTTTATCTAACTCGATTGCCACTATTTTCCTAGTTCCTAGTGCAAGACCTGTGCCATGCATTTTTCTTGTGTAGATGTATAATTGGGGTTGCAAAAATTACCGAATGCCTGTTGTATTCTAGGTTGTATGATGAAAATATATAAAGCTAAGTGTGTGCACCCAGCTTTTCAGGAATTTATTTTGAAGGGAGAAAACAAAACTATATTCTTCATATTTTCCAACAAGATGAATTTTTATAAGTTTCACTGTTATTTGACCCTTAAATTCAATGAAAGTTCAAGAGTAGGGGGCAAATTTAGACAAGAAGGGAGTGTGAAATCAGATTATTTAGGGCTCTGGAGCTGTATCAGTGAGGATGATTTTGAAGCAGCATGATATTCTTCAGGTACTGTTAGTGTAACAACATATTGATTTGAAAAAAAAAATTAAAGCACATAAACTTGCTTAGGAAAAATAATAGGCCAGCATCATTTCCTTTTGATTTTCCAAAATCTGATTGATTGTTTCTAATTTCATTTAGAGAATTCACTGTTGCTGACAATCAGCTATATATCTTGAGGTATGTAATTATATTCCCTTGGAGGAATCACTACCTTAGTTAGGTTGTGGTTGACCACATTTCAATAGCATAGAAGAGACACTAAAGAAATTATCAAATTTAGACCCCAGGAAGGAAGGTCATGTAACATCCATATCACACAACTTTGACAAACATTGGCATAAGGCTTAAGGGTTCTCTGTTTGCTTTATGCTTAAAAAAAATGATATTAGCATAATAAATCTATTTTTAAAAGGAACACAAAGCAGCAGATATCTACCTTTTTAAAAATATATTTATATAAATTTAATGAGTTCGGTTGCTCAGTTGTGTCTGACTCTTCACAGTCCCCAGGACTGTAGCATGCCAGTCCTTAACCATTTCCCAGATCTTGCTCAAATTCATGTCCATTGACTCAGTGATGCCATCCAACCATCTCATCCTCTGTCGTCCCCTTCACCTTCTGCCTTCTATTTTTCCTAACATCAGGTTTATTGCCAGTGCATCCTCTCTTTGCCTCTGGTGGCCAAAGTATAGCACCTTGAGCTTCATCATCATTCCTTCCAAAGAATAACCAGGGTTGATTTCCTTTAGAATTGACCGAATTGATTGCCTTGAAATCCAAGGGACTTTCAAGAGTCTTCTCAAGAAACATAGTTCAAAGGCATCAATTCTTTAGCACTCGTCCTTCTTTATGGTCCAGCTCTCACATACATAGCTTCGGGGAAAAACCATAGCTTTGACTATATGGACTTTTGTCAGCAAAATGATGTCTCTGCTTTTTAATATGCTGTCTAGGTTTCTCATAGCTCTTCTTTCAAGGAGCAAGCCTGTTTTAATTTCATGGCTACAGTCATCATCCACAGTGACTGTGGAGCCCAAGAAAATACAATCTGTCACTGTATCCCTTCTTTGTCCATCTATTTCCCATGAAGTGATGGGACCAGATGCCATGATCTTTGTATTTTGAATGCCTGGTGTTAGGCCAGCTTTTTCACTCTCCTCTTTCACCTTCATCAGGAGGTTCTTTAGTTCCTCTTCACTTTCTGCCATAAGGGTAGTGTCATCTGCATACCTGAGGTTATTGATATTTCTCCTGGCTATCTTGATTTGAGCTTGTGCTTCATCCAGCTGGACATTTTGCATGATGTACTCTGCATATAAATTAAATAAGCAGGGTGACAGTATACAGCCTTGATATACTTCTTGCCCAATTTGAAACCAGTCCATTGTTCCATGTCCAGTTCTAACCATTGTTTCTTGTCCTGCATACACGTTTCACCGGAGGCAGGTAAGGTGATCTGGTATTCCCATCTCTTTCAGAAGCTTCTGCAGTTTGTTTTGATCTACACAGTCAAAGACTTTAGCATAGTCAAGGAAGCAGAAGTAGATTTTTTTCTGGAATTCCCTTGTTCTTTCTATGATCCAATGGATGTTGGAGATTTATATACTATCTCTCCAAAATTATTTACTTAACCCTATATATTCCTGAGCTTCATGATATCTGTCTGTGAAATGATGATAATAATAGTATGCAATTTGTAAGTTTATGGTGAGAATAAAATGAATTAGTATTTTTCTTCCTTATTTTAGTTCTTTTTATTCATAAAGAAAAGAAACTCAACTATTTAATCTCCCACTAATGTGAAATGAGATGCATCATGTCAAGTCCCGCCCAGAGTGTAACCTGGAGTTTCTAATTGTCCCAAGACCCACGTGGCTTTCCTAAAAGCTGTGTAGAAGCACCTCAAACCCATTAAAGACATGCATTTGGGAAGCCCTGAGCTTTTAAAGCCCTTAAAATTATGCCTGACATATAATGAGTGTTCCACATCTTTATAATTGGGTCATGTTGCTTTCTTCTCTTGTTTCTTGGAATAAGAATTGTTTAGAAAAGGTCTAATTTTTAAAAAATGAATTGCTAATTTTATCATATCAAGTTCTTGGGTTTCTTGAAATTGAACAAAGGGATATAATAAAAGTACAAAAAAAAAATCTAAATCTAATTTACTGTAGGAACACAAATTAAAACATTATGCTTTTATGTATTAACACACAGTCCAAAAGAAAACATGAAAAATAGTATGGCTAATATTAATTAAATTATGCATAATCTATTAAGATATTTAGCAAAAATAGGGCAGAGTTATATAAACTAGTTGAATTATGACTTAGTTACCATCCTGCCAACTTTAAATTTTATATGTATTTCTCCAAAATGTTCTAGAACTTCATTTTTAAAAAATTAAATATGATATAAAGCATAATTTTACAAATGTTTAGTTGAATATTTCTTTTTTTATTGACTCTTTGCCTACTTTTGTATTTCCATTAAGATAATCTGTAATTTATCTTATGTTTTAGACATACAGATGACAGAAAGTGAAAAGGAATTAAAGAGCCTCTTGATGAAGGTGAAAGAGCAGAGTGAAACAACTGGCCTAAACTCAGCATTCAAAAAATGAAGATCATGGCATCCAGTCCCATCATTTAGTGGCGAATAGATGGACAAACAAGGGATACAGTGACAGACTTTATTTTCTTGGGCTCCACAGTCACTGTGGATGATGACTGTAGCCATGAAATTAAAACATGCTTGCTCCTTGAAAGGAGAGCTATGAGAAACTTATACAGTGCATTAAAAAGCAGAGACATCATTTTGCCAACAAAAGTCCATTATTGTCAAAGCTATGGTTTTTCCCTGTAGGTATGTATGGATATGAGAGTTGCACCATAAAGAATGGCCAGCATCAAAGAATTGATGCCTTTGAACTGTGGTGTTGGAGAAGACTTTTGAGAGTCTCTTGGACTGCAAGAAAATCAAAACAGTCAATTCTAAAGGAAATCAACCCTGACTATTCTTTGAAAGGACTGATGCTGAAGTGAAAGCTCTTATACTTTGGCCACTTTACATGAAGTGATGACTCATTGAAAAAAAGTCTAATATTGGAAAAAATAGAAGGAAAAAGGGGAAGGGGACGACAGAGGATGAGATGGTTGGATGGCATCACTGACTCAATGAACACGAGTTTGAGCAGTTTCCCAGAGATGGTGAAGGACAAGGAAACCTGGTGTGCTGCAGTCCATAGGGTCACAAAGAGTCAGACACGATTGAGTGACTGAACTGATATGACATTGAAACTGCATCAATGACAGAGAGTAGATATTCCCAAAAAAGTCATGAAAGACCAGAAAAAAACAAACAAAACGAAACAGGAACTTCATGGATTAATGGGTTAATAAGATATATTAGAATGATAGACACTTATAGGCAGATGATGCCTTTTTTTTTCTTTGACTGCACTCTGGTAAGTGAGATCTTAGTTTCCTGATCAGGGGTTGAACTTGAGCCCCCTGCATTAGAAGCACAGAATCCTAACCACTGAACCTCCCAGGGAATTTCCCAAAATTCCTTTTTAAAATCACAATTTGCTAAAATCTTTGTTTGTTTGTTTTTTTAAATGATAACATTAGAAGAAATCAGTAATATATTTTGCTTTTAATAGGAGACTTTAAAATGAACAATTATATTCAATTATTATTATTGAATTATATTCTCCTAATGTATTGCTATGAACTGAACGTGTTCCCCTTAAAATTCAGATGTTGAAGCCCTAGTGTGATAATATTTGGAGACAGGGCAGGCCTTTGGGCATTAATTAAGGCTTCCCTGGTGGCTTCTTTGCCATTAAAGAATCTGACAGCAATGCAGGCGATTTGGGTTTGGTCCCTGAGTTGGGAAGATCCTCCAAGAAAGGAACGACTACCCACTCCAGTATTCTTTCCTTGATAATCCCATGGACAGACGGTCCTGGTAAGTGAGAGTCCATGGATCACAAAGAGTCAGACATGACTGAGCTACTTTCAGTTCACTAGGTCATAGAAGTCGCATCCCATCCTGAGTTTCTTTATTAGCAAAACAGGATAGCCAGCTGCCTGGTCTCTACTGTATCAGGCTAAGCAAGATGACCATTTACAAATCAGAATATGCCAAAACCTTGATCTTGGACTTCTCAGGCTTTAGAACTATGAGAAAGGAATGCCTGTTGTTTAAACCACTCAATCTATAGCATTCTTGTTCTGGCAGCCTGACCCGCCACATATACTGCAAGAAAGAGAAGGAACGTGGGTTTTGGAGCTTGGCAAATTCTATATTTCTCTATTGCCTGGACATTTAAAAAGCTAAACAGATGTTTAGTGATAGAAACGTGTCTTGATAGTGAATATGAATGCTCATTAAAATGAACTGCTGAGTGATTACAGTAAAACTAGACTCCCCAAAAAGATAAGCATATAATGCTCGCATGCAGAAAACCTTTAACACTCTAACAAAAGCATTTGGCAATACCCAGATGTTCTACAACTTCTCTCTGGAAGGAAATTCCAGCCGTAACTCAGTGGACCATTTTTAGAAAAGACAATTTAAGTATTTTTTTCCCTTGGGTGATTATTGATTGAAACAATGCAGAAATATATTCTACAGAGTTTAGCACAATTAAAAAATAGATTGTGTGCAAAATATATGCAGAATCTTGTTAGATATTGCAGGAAATGTAGAAATAAATAAGACATTATCTTAAAACTAGTTTCTGTTGTTGAATATGTAGATATCCAAGGA
The DNA here is from genome assembly GCA_022376925.1 of Tragulus kanchil. Taxonomy (NCBI): domain Eukaryota; kingdom Metazoa; phylum Chordata; class Mammalia; order Artiodactyla; family Tragulidae; genus Tragulus; species Tragulus kanchil. The sequence continues at coordinate 156,508,074 of JAIOJX010000028.1, read as the reverse complement.
GGCTATGTATGAATAAAATCACATGACTTGATAGATGCATTTTATCATAACTACGTCCTGATTTAGTTTAGGTTTGTGATATAAAATAGAGTCTCTAAGTAAATATCGAACAGTCCAGGAGAGTTCGTTGAGGGAATTATTCATACTTATTAATATAATAATTAATGCTTATTAATATAAGTATAAATTACCTTATTAATGATTTGGTCCTTTAAACCACCTGTAAATATTGATAGTAACAGTAATAGTTTATAGGAGCTATATTACTATTTTAAATTTACATTAATATATTTATATCAATATTTAAAATATCAAGTAGTTTTAAGGGCACTAATTGATTTACAGTTTCAGAAATAATTTGTGGTATAATTTGTGGTATTTATTATGAATTAATTTTCAAAATATTTGAATTCATATACATTTTCTAAGTTTTAGTCTTTGTTAATCATACACAGTGTTTATATGAATGCTAAATAATGGTTTTAGATTAATAAAAGATGAAAAGATGAAATAGTTGGATAATTCTCAACATGCCTCTACTATTTCCAACACAAATTTCTTATCAAAATATCTGTGTAGGTACCAGCTATGACAAAAAGGGTTTTTTGTAGATTATAATACATATTGTTATAACCTTTTCTCTTATCCATTTTCTACAACAGAATTATATAATTCTTCATGTGTGGAGTATAAATCATATAATGCAATGATCATTCAAGAACTTATTTTGGTCAAGCTGTTCATGAATATATATCTAGCATTTGTTTGTATCTAGGTCTAAAATCTTCCCTCCAAATTCCTATATTAAAAGAGAAGAATAGGGCTTCCCTGGTGGTCCAGTGGGTAAGGACACCGCCTTGCAGTGCAAGGGGCGCCAGTACAATCCCTGGCCTGGGAAGATCCCACATGCCGCAGAGCGGCTGGACCGATGTGTCCAATTTCTGAGCCGGAGCTCCGGAGTGCATGTGCCCAGAGCCGGTGCTCTGTGACAACAGAGGCCACTGTGATGGGAGGTCAACACGGGCCAAGGAACAAAGATGGATGAAAATAGATAAATGAAAGACCAATAGAAGTGACCCGCCCCTCTCCCTCCCCAACCCACTCCGCCCAAAATAAATAAATAATAAATATTAAAAAAAAAAAGAGAAGGATATGTTTTATGTAAAATGGGACTGAAAGAATGTCCAAAGGCTGATTACCTATAATACTGTGCAAATTCATTTGCAAAGCAGGTCACTTAAAATACTGAGAAGTTGGAAGTCATCTGCATGAAAAGTGAGAAGATAAACCCTGCCCAGAGCGGAGAGCTGGTTTGAAGAGCCCAGGTTAAAAATGTCACGAAGCCATTTCAAGATGAAGCAGCTTCATGAATTGAAGTCTGAAACATTGTGCAACTAAATCCTACTCATCTTCTTATCTGCCCATGAGTCAGGCTGTCAGACTTGTCTCCAGCGTCTGTGGAAACTTGTCTCTTACGTCAACACTAAGCAAGTTAGGGGTGCATTGCCAAGCTCCTTTTGTAAAAAGGATAGCAATAACACTGTGTAAAGAATCCTGAGACCCCTCAGTTTTCCAATTAATGCTTCACTAGTTTGTGTAAAACAACATGTAAATTAGAAAGTAAAGTAGTCTAAATGTGGGTTTCAAAGGTCTAACTCAAGGCACTGGTTGGAAGCGGAAAAGCTTGCCATTTCTGCCCCATCTCAGATGTTTAGAAATTCTTCCTTTCCTTCTGCATTATTGAAAAAGAATAGTCATAGGAAGTTAGGGATGAATAAAAGTTGAATTATGACTTAGTTACCATCCTGCCAACTTTAAATTTTATATGTATTTCTCCAAAATGTTCTAGAACTTCATTTTTAAAAAATTAAATATGATATAAAGCATAATTTTACAAATGTTTAGTTGAATATTTCTTTTTTTATTGACTCTTTGCCTACTTTTGTATTTCCATTAAGATAATCTGTAATTTATCTTATGTTTTAGACATACAGATGACAGAAAGTGAAAAGGAATTAAAGAGCCTCTTGATGAAGGTGAAAGAGCAGAGTGAAACAACTGGCCTAAACTCAGCATTCAAAAAATGAAGATCATGGCATCCAGTCCCATCATTTAGTGGCGAATAGATGGACAAACAAGGGATACAGTGACAGACTTTATTTTCTTGGGCTCCACAGTCACTGTGGATGATGACTGTAGCCATGAAATTAAAACATGCTTGCTCCTTGAAAGGAGAGCTATGAGAAACTTATACAGTGCATTAAAAGCAGAGACATCATTTTGCCAACAAAAGTCCATTATTGTCAAAGCTATGGTTTTTCCCTGTAGGTATGTATGGATATGAGAGTTGCACCATAAAGAATGGCCAGCATCAAAGAATTGATGCCTTTGAACTGTGGTGTTGGAGAAGACTTTTGAGAGTCTCTTGGACTGCAAGAAAATCAAAACAGTCAATTCTAAAGGAAATCAACCCTGACTATTCTTTGAAAGGACTGATGCTGAAGTGAAAGCTCTTATACTTTGGCCACTTTACATGAAGTGATGACTCATTGAAAAAAAGTCTAATATTGGAAAAAATAGAAGGAAAAAGGGGAAGGGGACGACAGAGGATGAGATGGTTGGATGGCATCACTGACTCAATGAACACGAGTTTGAGCAGTTTCCCAGAGATGGTGAAGGACAAGGAAACCTGGTGTGCTGCAGTCCATAGGGTCACAAAGAGTCAGACACGATTGAGTGACTGAACTGATATGACATTGAAACTGCATCAATGACAGAGAGTAGATATTCCCAAAAAAGTCATGAAAGACCAGAAAAAAACAAACAAAACGAAACAGGAACTTCATGGATTAATGGGTTAATAAGATATATTAGAATGATAGACACTTATAGGCAGATGATGCCTTTTTTTTTCTTTGACTGCACTCTGGTAAGTGAGATCTTAGTTTCCTGATCAGGGGTTGAACTTGAGCCCCCTGCATTAGAAGCACAGAATCCTAACCACTGAACCTCCCAGGGAATTTCCCAAAATTCCTTTTTAAAATCACAATTTGCTAAAATCTTTGTTTGTTTGTTTTTAAATGATAACATTAGAAGAAATCAGTAATATATTTTGCTTTTAATAGGAGACTTTAAAATGAACAATTATATTCAATTATTATTATTGAATTATATTCTCCTAATGTATTGCTATGAACTGAACGTGTTCCCCTTAAAATTCAGATGTTGAAGCCCTAGTGTGATAATATTTGGAGACAGGGCAGGCCTTTGGGCATTAATTAAGGCTTCCCTGGTGGCTTCTTTGCCATTAAAGAATCTGACAGCAATGCAGGCGATTTGGGTTTGGTCCCTGAGTTGGGAAGATCCCCTCCAAGAAAGGAACGACTACCCACTCCAGTATTCTTTCCTTGATAATCCCATGGACAGACGGTCCTGGTAAGTGAGAGTCCATGGATCACAAAGAGTCAGACATGACTGAGCTACTTTCAGTTCACTAGGTCATAGAAGTCGCATCCCATCCTGAGTTTCTTTATTAGCAAAACAGGATAGCCAGCTGCCTGGTCTCTACTGTATCAGGCTAAGCAAGATGACCATTTACAAATCAGAATATGCCAAAACCTTGATCTTGGACTTCTCAGGCTTTAGAACTATGAGAAAGGAATGCCTGTTGTTTAAACCACTCAATCTATAGCATTCTTGTTCTGGCAGCCTGACCCGCCACATATACTGCAAGAAAGAGAAGGAACGTGGGTTTTGGAGCTTGGCAAATTCTATATTTCTCTATTGCCTGGACATTTAAAAAGCTAAACAGATGTTTAGTGATAGAAACGTGTCTTGATAGTGAATATGAATGCTCATTAAAATGAACTGCTGAGTGATTACAGTAAAACTAGACTCCCCAAAAAGATAAGCATATAATGCTCGCATGCAGAAAACCTTTAACACTCTAACAAAAGCATTTGGCAATACCCAGATGTTCTACAACTTCTCTCTGGAAGGAAATTCCAGCCGTAACTCAGTGGACCATTTTTAGAAAAGACAATTTAAGTATTTTTTTCCCTTGGGTGATTATTGATTGAAACAATGCAGAAATATATTCTACAGAGTTTAGCACAATTAAAAAATAGATTGTGTGCAAAATATATGCAGAATCTTGTTAGATATTGCAGGAAATGTAGAAATAAATAAGACATTATCTTAAAACTAGTTTCTGTTGTTGAATATGTAGATATCCAAGGAGGCTATGTATGAATAAAATCACATGACTTGATAGATGCATTTTATCATAACTACGTCCTGATTTAGTTTAGGTTTGTGATATAAAATAGAGTCTCTAAGTAAATATCGAACAGTCCAGGAGAGTTCGTTGAGGGAATTATTCATACTTATTAATATAATAATTAATGCTTATTAATATAAGTATAAATTACCTTATTAATGATTTGGTCCTTTAAACCACCTGTAAATATTGATAGTAACAGTAATAGTTTATAGGAGCTATATTACTATTTTAAATTTACATTAATATATTTATATCAATATTTAAAATATCAAGTAGTTTTAAGGGCACTAATTGATTTACAGTTTCAGAAATAATTTGTGGTATAATTTGTGGTATTTATTATGAATTAATTTTCAAAATATTTGAATTCATATACATTTTCTAAGTTTTAGTCTTTGTTAATCATACACAGTGTTTATATGAATGCTAAATAATGGTTTTAGATTAATAAAAGATGAAAAGATGAAATAGTTGGATAATTCTCAACATGCCTCTACTATTTCCAACACAAATTTCTTATCAAAATATCTGTGTAGGTACCAGCTATGACAAAAAGAAGGGTTTTTTGTAGATTATAATACATATTGTTATAACCTTTTCTCTTATCCATTTTCTACAACAGAATTATATAATTCTTCATGTGTGGAGTATAAATCATATAATGCAATGATCATTCAAGAACTTATTTTGGTCAAGCTGTTCATGAATATATATCTAGCATTTGTTTGTATCTAGGTCTAAAATCTTCCCTCCAAATTCCTATATTAAAAGAGAAGAATAGGGCTTCCCTGGTGGTCCAGTGGGTAAGGACACCGCCTTGCAGTGCAAGGGGCGCCAGTACAATCCCTGGCCTGGGAAGATCCCACATGCCGCAGAGCGGCTGGACCGATGTGTCCAATTTCTGAGCCGGAGCTCCGGAGTGCATGTGCCCAGAGCCGGTGCTCTGTGACAACAGAGGCCACTGTGATGGGAGGTCAACACGGGCCAAGGAACAAAGATGGATGAAAATAGATAAATGAAAGACCAATAGAAGTGACCCGCCCGCCCCTCTCCCTCCCCAACCCACTCCGCCCAAAATAAATAAATAATAAATATTAAAAAAAAAAAGAGAAGGATATGTTTTATGTAAAATGGGACTGAAAGAATGTCCAAAGGTTGATTACCTATAATACTGTGCAAATTCATTTGCAAAGCAGGTCACTTAAAATACTGAGAAGTTGGAAGTCATCTGCATGAAAAGTGAGAAGATAAACCCTGCCCAGAGCGGAGAGCTGGTTTGAAGAGCCCAGGTTAAAAAATGTCACGAAGCCATTTCAAGATGAAGCAGCTTCATGAATTGAAGTCTGAAACATTGTGCAACTAAATCCTACTCATCTTCTTATCTGCCCATGAGTCAGGCTGTCAGACTTGTCTCCAGCGTCTGTGGAAACTTGTCTCTTACGTCAACACTAAGCAAGTTAGGGGTGCATTGCCAAGCTCCTTTTGTAAAAAGGATAGCAATAACACTGTGTAAAGAATCCTGAGACCCCTCAGTTTTCCAATTAATGCTTCACTAGTTTGTGTAAAACAACATGTAAATTAGAAAGTAAAGTAGTCTAAATGTGGGTTTCAAAGGTCTAACTCAAGGCACTGGTTGGAAGCGGAAAAGCTTGCCATTTCTGCCCCATCTCAGATGTTTAGAAATTCTTCCTTTCCTTCTGCATTATTGAAAAAGAATAGTCATAGGAAGTTAGGGATGAATAAAAGATGAGATTTGTGTAGTGCATTTAAGACATTCCCATTCTAGTTTAGTACTGAGGTCTGGTGATGGAAGCTGCGAGTATTTATATTAAAGGAAGAAGATTCACAGCTCTTGCTTATGTTCTCAGATTGACAATACCATGCATATATTAAACATGTTTAGGTAGATAGATATGTATATATGTATATACATATATATATACATACAGAAATATATATCTTTTACTCATGTGTATCTTTATACAAACACATTTTTCTTTAAGTACTTGAGTTTATATATACACTGATACTGGATTTTCTTTTGATCTGATTTCTAATTAGTAGTTAGAGTACATGCAACTCAAGCTACAAACTTTTACACTCATAATTGCATCTCTTCTTGCTTCCAGAAACTTCAAGGTGACAGTATTCAAAAACTGATATTACTGGGATATCAACCTATAGAAACAGTTTCTTTTATTAATATAAGATATATATATACATATATATATATATATAGTATAAGAAACATACATATTAACATTATATAAGATATATAATATATTAATATATCTGATGTAACTACAAATGAGCTGAGGAAAACAATCTACAAATGGGCATTACTTTCTCTGTGTATGTCGTTTGCTTTAGTGCATCAAGCCTCAGTACCTCAAAGACTAGCAGTAATATGGGCATTGTTTCCTTTGTAGATAATTAACTAGCCCAGTTTCTTATAATTTTAAAAGTAAGCTAATTATTGTTTTAAATATTGAAGGTGTGATGCCATGAGCTCCAGTGGTAACAATGGGAAGGTTTTATAAAATCACAAATGTACTGGGTACATGGACAAGTGTAATGCTCTGCAACCATAGTTTATTTTCAAAGAATCCAATATTCAGTCATTATGGAGACTCATACTGCAAATTCATAAGGATACATTGGGAAACGTGTAGAAAGAAACCACTTAGGGAAAAAAAAATGCTCTCAAGTAAATTGTAATTACTAGTCTATCTTTGGGGCAATAAAGTATTTCCCAGTCACTGTGGCAGATTCATCAGTGTGGGCTCATTGCCCTTGTGGGCTGGAGAGGAACAGCGTTGTTTGGGTGAGTTATTGAGGGGACATCTGTGAAGTGACAGATGTCTGGCGCCTGGGCAGTTCTGGGTAAGCTCATGTTTTGTTTATGAAGCAGCCTCTCTGGAAAAAAAAAAAAATAAAGAGATTTCTTTTTATCCTTGTCTCAGCAGAGCCTAAAATCATGCTTCTCTTTAAGTCATATGTGATTTATATATTAACCTAAGTAATTTTCCTCTTTTCTCTTTATTGCAAAAGTAATTCCAATAGACACACTCCATAGACTAACTCTCTCTCTGTGACTTTGTTTATTATATACTGATACTGGATTTTTTTGATTTGATTTCTAATTAGTAGTTAGAGTACATGCAACTCAAGCTACAAACTTTTACACTCATAATTGCATCTCTTCTTGCTTCCAGAAACTTCAAGGTGACAGTATTCAAAAACTGATATTACTGGGATATCAACCTATAGAAACAGTTTCTTTTATTAATATAAGATATATATATACATATATATATATATATATAGTATAAGAAACATACATATTAACATTATATAAGATATATAATATATTAATATATCTGATGTAACTACAAATGAGCTGAGGAAAACAATCTACAAATGGGCATTACTTTCTCTGTGTATGTCGTTTGCTTTAGTGCATCAAGCCTCAGTACCTCAAAGACTAGCAGTAATATGGGCATTGTTTCCTTTGTAGATAATTAACTAGCCCAGTTTCTTATAATTTTAAAAGTAAGCTAATTATTGTTTTAAATATTGAAGGTGTGATGCCATGAGCTCCAGTGGTAACAATGGGAAGGTTTTATAAAATCACAAATGTACTGGGTACATGGACAAGTGTAATGCTCTGCAACCATAGTTTATTTTCAAAGAATCCAATATTCAGTCATTATGGAGACTCATACTGCAAATTCATAAGGATACATTGGGAAACGTGTAGAAAGAAACCACTTAGGGAAAAAAAAATGCTCTCAAGTAAATTGTAATTACTAGTCTATCTTTGGGGCAATAAAGTATTTCCCCAGTCACTGTGGCAGATTCATCAGTGTGGGCTCATTGCCCTTGTGGGCTGGAGAGGAACAGCGTTGTTTGGGTGAGTTATTGAGGGGACATCTGTGAAGTGACAGATGTCTGGCGCCTGGGCAGTTCTGGGTAAGCTCATGTTTTGTTTATGAAGCAGCCTCTCTGGAAAAAAAAAAAAATAAAGAGATTTCTTTTTATCCTTGTCTCAGCAGAGCCTAAAATCATGCTTCTCTTTAAGTCATATGTGATTTATATATTAACCTAAGTAATTTTCCTCTTTTCTCTTTATTGCAAAAGTAATTCCAATAGACACACTCCATAGACTAACTCCTCTCTCTGTGACTTTGTTTACTCATTTCAAACAAAGTGTGTATCAATGCAGATTTTCTTAAAGGTCAGTTCTCAGGAAGACGAGGAGAGTTCAGATTCTAAATACATTTTTCAGTACCTGAAACATCTGTTCTTCTCTTTCATTCCCGAAATTCAAACTAGACCCGAGGCCTTGTTTCTATGGCTTCAGCAGTTGTTGTCAGAGTTATTTCAACTACAAACAGACTTTTCAATTCTCCTGCTTTTGTGCCAGCTCCATAGTTTTAAGCCTTATCTTGGGCTTTTCTTCTTCTCTTTGATCTTGTGCCAGAAAAATCTTAAAAGGCAAAGCAAATTTGTGGTGTTTGCTCATTTTTAACTTTAGAGTTACAAGACAGAAATATCAGAAGCATCAGAAACCTTTACCCTGGTACAAGTGTTTCAGAGGCTGCAGAGACACACAAGACACAAACTTAATCTCAGGGACATGTGTTTCAATGTGGCCAAATACGGGTGTGTGTTTCTGATGTCATATTTACGTCTCTACTGATGAAAACCTTAAAACACGATAGTAATGTAAAAGTGGGGTGAGAAATAGTATATAAATTAGAAAATACTTCTAAAACACAAGAGTTGGGAGTTTAAACTCATGCTAACATTTGCAGGAGGCAAATATTGATGCTGTTTTTTTTCAAAGGTATAAAGTTACTACAGAAACAGACAAAAATTTTACATAAGGAAACTTTTATATAGAGTAAACTAATATGCCATTTCTTTTTGGCAATGTTTTAAAATTGTCAAGGATGACAAAGAGGGTAAATTGTAATTACTAGTCTATCTTTGGGGCAATAAAGTATTTCCAGTCACTGTGGCAGATTCATCAGTGTGGGCTCATTGCCCTTGTGGGCTGGAGAGGAACAGCGTTGTTTGGGTGAGTTATTGAGGGGACATCTGTGAAGTGACAGATGTCTGGCGCCTGGGCAGTTCTGGGTAAGCTCATGTTTTGTTTATGAAGCAGCCTCTCTGGAAAAAAAAAAAAATAAAGAGATTTCTTTTTATCCTTGTCTCAGCAGAGCCTAAAATCATGCTTCTCTTTAAGTCATATGTGATTTATATATTAACCTAAGTAATTTTCCTCTTTTCTCTTTATTGCAAAAGTAATTCCAATAGACACACTCCATAGACTAACTCCTCTCTCTGTGACTTTGTTTACTCATTTCAAACAAAGTGTGTATCAATGCAGATTTTCTTAAAGGTCAGTTCTCAGGAAGACGAGGAGAGTTCAGATTCTAAATACATTTTTCAGTACCTGAAACATCTGTTCTTCTCTTTCATTCCCGAAATTCAAACTAGACCCGAGGCCTTGTTTCTATGGCTTCAGCAGTTGTTGTCAGAGTTATTTCAACTACAAACAGACTTTTCAATTCTCCTGCTTTTGTGCCAGCTCCATAGTTTTAAGCCTTATCTTGGGCTTTTCTTCTTCTCTTTGATCTTGTGCCAGAAAAATCTTAAAAGGCAAAGCAAATTTGTGGTGTTTGCTCATTTTTAACTTTAGAGTTACAAGACAGAAATATCAGAAGCATCAGAAACCTTTACCCTGGTACAAGTGTTTCAGTGGCTGCAGAGACACACAAGACACAAACTTAATCTCAGGGACATGTGTTTCAATGTGGCCAAATACGGGTGTGTGTTTCTGATGTCATATTTACGTCTCTACTGATGAAAACCTTAAAACACGATAGTAATGTAAAAGTGGGGTGAGAAATAGTATATAAATTAGAAAATACTTCTAAAACACAAGAGTTGGGAGTTTAAACTCATGCTAACATTTGCAGGAGGCAAATATTGATGCTGTTTTTTTTCAAAGGTATAAAGTTACTACAGAAACAGACAAAAATTTTACATAAGGAAACTTTTATATAGAGTAAACTAATATGCCATTTCTTTTTGGCAATGTTTTAAAATTGTCAGGGATGACAAAGAGGAGAGTACTAGTTGGAGATATCATACCCTATGTATCATAGTCAGAAATGAAACAAATTTGGAGGTAGTGCTGGTTTTTTAATTTTGTTTTGTACTTATCACTACAAATGTCTTCTGCCTTTCAGAAAAGATAGGGGAGCCAGAGTGTATTTCTTTGTACAACAATTTTTTTATTAAGGCTTAAGTGAATTTAGTGTTTTCTGTCTTTTTGAGTAATGGGCCAAAGTCTGAGCTCTGAGTCTGGCAAAGGAAACAAGTGGGATCCTGCTAGGCAGTTTCAAATCTCCCACTTACAGGGGGTGCCCAGCCTGAGAATAGACTGCCACCTGCTGCATGAGACAGAGGGGCATGACGTCTGTAGGATTTTGAGCATCTTCTTTTTGGCCTCCGATTTACCAAATCCTCATAGAGGAATTAATCTCATTCTGACCTTCACCTTTTTAGAGATCTTATTCAGAGAAGAGGGAAAAAAGTGCAAAGGAAAAAGTTGAAGAATTATAAAATACTATCTCTTAAGGAAGAAGAAAAGCAAGAGAATGTCTTAATTTCTAGAAAACTAATTTGAATATAGAAATGGTTGAATAATTTTATAGACCCTAAGGGACAGAAACTCTTGGGTACAGAATAACAAGAATTGGTTTTGAACTGCAGCATAGGAGCTACATGCATAATAATGACCTAACAGTGAGAATAAACACGGATAAAGCTTTGGGATAATTGTCCTTGTCAAGGAGATAATGTGACATTCATATACTTGAAAAAAGTCTGTTTCTGAGTCTTTTAAGGTCTTTGTTAAAATTACAGCTTGGGGCTAATCTTGGACTTTTTTTTTTTTTTTAAAAGATTCCTTTCTTTCTTTTATTTTTGGGCTGAGGTTGGGTTGGGGAGGGAGGAGAGAGCAGGCGGGCCACTTCTATTAGTCTTTCGTTTCTCTAGTTTCATCCGTCTTTGTTCTTTGGCTCCTGTGGGTCTCCCATCACGGTGGCCTCTGTTGTCACAGAGCACCGGCTCTGGGCGCACGCGCTTCAGAGCTCTGGCTCGGTGATTGGACACATCAGTCCAGCCACTCCACGGCATGTGGGATCTTCCCAGGCCAGGGATCGAACCGGCGCCCCTTGCTCTGCAAGGCGGTGTCCTTACCCACTGGACCACCAGGGGAAGCCCTGGAGGATTTTTTATTATTATTGTTGATTTTCTTTTTTGGAGTTGAGAATTTTTACCAATCACTTGTACTATGATCGAAATCATGATTATTTTGTGGGGGGACAGGGATTGGCATGCTATATTTATTTTTTGCTTTATCTTCTTTTTTAAAAATTTTTCTTTTACTTTTAACTTTTACAGAGTTTTGTTGTTTACAGATGTGTATGATCCAAGATTAGTCATATGTATTTAAAACTCAATGGCTAAGTTAACCGTATGCAAGTAGTGGAAAGAAATAAGATTGATTTTTTTTTTCTGTTTTGTTTATATGTGCAATTGTTCCATGTGACTATGAGACTGGTTTTTGGTTATAAATTTTATTTTTAAGACTCTCAGGAAAACCAGTATTTGAAACTCAAACTGCTGACACTCAGGCAAATTCTAGGGTAGGAGTGATTGGAGGTAATTAGTTTATATTATCAAACATGGTCGTTGAAATTCTCAAGTTTGACTCCATGCTCTTACACATGAGGAAAATAGGAGCTCAGTATGTTGAAATGAATGGCCTATTGTCACAGAGCTGTTTAGGGGCAGAAGGGTGACAAGCGTCCCATCTCCCGAATTCAGAGCCTTGTCCTTTGTGCCTCTCTATAATTCTCCTTAAAGTACAAGGCAAGATGATCAGAGACACATTTCTTTATGCTCAAAACACCAACAATTAAAGGGACAATGGCTATCCTTAAATAAAGGTCCTTAAGGTAAAAGAAAAGGTAAATTTTTAGATTTGGAGGAAAAAAATTCTCTCGTAAAAATATGTTTTTTCCTGTAGTCATGTATAGTTGGGAAAGCTGGACCATAAAGAAGGCTGAGTACCAAAGAATTGATACCTTCATACAGCAGTGTTGGAGAAGACTCTTGAGAGTCCCTTGGACTTCAAGGAGATCAAACCTGTCAATCCTAAAGGAAATAAACCCTGACTATTCTTTGGAAGGACTTATGCTGAAGCATAAGTTCCAATACTTTGGCCATGTAATGTGAAGAGATGACTCACTGGAAAAGACCCTGATGTTGGAGAAAATAGAAGGAAGAGAGAAAAAGAAACAACAAAGGACAAAATGGCTGGATAGCATCACTGACTCAATGAACATGAGTTTGAACAATTTCCCACAGATGGTGAAGCACAGGGAAGCTTGGGGTGCTGCAGTCCAAAAATTTGGACATGACTAAGTAACTGAGCTGAACTGAATAAGCTTGCCACCTAAGAAATACAGATAAGCGACAGTAGCCATGTTCACAAGGTCTGAGACAAAGTTTCAGACTTTCATTGTGTCGAGTCAGCCTTGAAATGTCCCCTAGTTTTTGCCGTCCTCTTCACAGGTACACTATGCTTGTGTTCTTTTTTTTAATCATAGCCTATTCTGCTCTTGAAAACACAGATGTGGTTTATGAAACTTGTAAGATGTGTTATATATAAATTAGTGATAAGTAGAGCATGTATTAAACAGAACGGATAAAGGGATCAAGAGATAGTTAATATCCATGAGTCTCTGTGAATTACATGAAGCACCTGAGCCTCAAAATATACAAGAGATGCTGATTTTGGGGGGTGCAGCAAATAAATATTAATAAATTATTATGTATGAGGGCTTCCCAGGTGGGACTAGTGGTAAAGAATCCACCTACCAATGCAGGAAATGTAAGAGGTGTTCCATCCCTGGGTTGGGAAGATCCCTGGAGTAGGAAGTGGCAACCCACTCCCGAATTCAGAGCCTTGTCCTTTGTGCCTCTCTATAATTCTCCTTAAAGTACAAGGCAAGATGATCAGAGACACATTTCTTTATGCTCAAAACACCAACAATTAAAGGGACAATGGCTATCCTTAAATAAAGGTCCTTAAGGTAAAAGAAAAGGTAAATTTTAGATTTGGAGGAAAAAAATTCTCTCGTAAAAATATGTTTTTTCCTGTAGTCATGTATAGTTGGGAAAGCTGGACCATAAAGAAGGCTGAGTACCAAAGAATTGATACCTTCATACAGCAGTGTTGGAGAAGACTCTTGAGAGTCCCTTGGACTTCAAGGAGATCAAACCTGTCAATCCTAAAGGAAATAAACCCTGACTATTCTTTGGAAGGACTTATGCTGAAGCATAAGTTCCAATACTTTGGCCATGTAATGTGAAGAGATGACTCACTGGAAAAGACCCTGATGTTGGAGAAAATAGAAGGAAGAGAGAAAAAGAAACAACAAAGGACAAAATGGCTGGATAGCATCACTGACTCAATGAACATGAGTTTGAACAATTTCCCACAGATGGTGAAGCACAGGGAAGCTTGGGGTGCTGCAGTCCAAAAATTTGGACATGACTAAGTAACTGAGCTGAACTGAATAAGCTTGCCACCTAAGAAATACAGATAAGCGACAGTAGCCATGTTCACAAGGTCTGAGACAAAGTTTCAGACTTTCATTGTGTCGAGTCAGCCTTGAAATGTCCCCTAGTTTTTGCCGTCCTCTTCACAGGTACACTATGCTTGTGTTCTTTTTTTTAATCATAGCCTATTCTGCTCTTGAAAACACAGATGTGGTTTATGAAACTTGTAAGATGTGTTATATATAAATTAGTGATAAGTAGAGCATGTATTAAACAGAACGGATAAAGGGATCAAGAGATAGTTAATATCCATGAGTCTCTGTGAATTACATGAAGCACCTGAGCCTCAAAATATACAAGAGATGCTGATTTTGGGGGGTGCAGCAAATAAATATTAATAAATTATTATGTATGAGGGGCTTCCCAGGTGGGACTAGTGGTAAAGAATCCACCTACCAATGCAGGAAATGTAAGAGGTGTTCCATCCCTGGGTTGGGAAGATCCCCTGGAGTAGGAAGTGGCAACCCACTCCAGTATTCTTCCCTGAAAAATTCCACTGGCAGAGAAGCCTGATGGTCCATGGGGCCACAAAAAGTCACTGACGACTGACCAACTGAGCACATTATGCATGAAGCCTTAATTCTGCCCTCACCACTTTGGTCTTATGCCCTTTACTCAAGAAACACAATGAAACCAATGGCTGTTCACCAACTGTGGCCAAGTGTACTTGTCTCTGCATTTTACCAGTGTGCATCACTGGCCCAGGTCACCTTTTATCCATAGATACTTTTGCTTGCATTTCAACTCTGGTTCTCTTAACTATACCATTGGAGCAGTTGAGAGGCTGTGTGGTAGAGAGAGAGAGAGAGAGAGAGAGACAGGACATGAATATTGTGCCCATGGGATTCAAGAAATATGCTTGCATCCTATATTAACTGTATGAGCTCAATTCACCTTTCCCCTAAATTCCTTTAATAAACCATGTACTGTGAACATTTTTATTTGGTCTTGAGACACTTTATTCTTTTACCTCTGGAATAGTGTATTAGTCCTATTGCTACTGTAACAAATTCCCACATACTTAGTGGCTTAGAAGAGCACTCATTTATTATCTTACAGTTCTAAAGATCAGGGGCCCAAAATGTGTCTCACTGGCTAAAAACCAAGGTGTCAACAAGGCTGTGCTCCTGTCTGGAAGCTCTAGGGGAAAATCCCTTTTGTTATCTTTTTTCAATTTCTACAGCCCACCCTAATTCGTTAGTTTATGGCCTTTTCCATCTTCAAATGGAAGATTTGCTACAATGAGATCTATCTGGTCTGACCTTTCTGCCTCATCTTCCCCATTTAATGATCTTTGTAATTATATTAGGCTCACTTGGATAATTAGGTATATTACTTTATCTCTAAAAGTCAGATAATTAGCAACCTTAATTCCATCTTCAACCTTAAGTCTGGTTTACCTGGGACTGATGGGTTTCCCAGAATTCAGGATTTTTGGTGCTAAAACTGAGATTGTGGTGGTTGTTTGGTTGCCAAGTTGTGTCCAGCTCTTTGCTAGTCCCAGGTGGGACTAGTGGTAAAGAATCCACCTACCAATGCAGGAAATGTAAGAGGTGTTCCATCCCTGGGTTGGGAAGATCCCCTGGAGTAGGAAGTGGCAACCCACTCCAGTATTCTTCCCTGAAAAATTCCACTGGCAGAGAAGCCTGATGGTCCATGGGGCCACAAAAAGTCACTGACGACTGACCAACTGAGCACATTATGCATGAAGCCTTAATTCTGCCCTCACCACTTTGGTCTTATGCCCTTTACTCAAGAAACACAATGAAACCAATGGCTGTTCACCAACTGTGGCCAAGTGTACTTGTCTCTGCATTTTACCAGTGTGCATCACTGGCCCAGGTCACCTTTTATCCATAGATACTTTTGCTTGCATTTCAACTCTGGTTCTCTTAACTATACCATTGGAGCAGTTGAGAGGCTGTGTGGTAGAGAGAGAGAGAGAGAGAGAGAGACAGGACATGAATATTGTGCCCATGGGATTCAAGAAATATGCTTGCATCCTATATTAACTGTATGAGCTCAATTCACCTTTCCCCTAAATTCCTTTAATAAACCATGTACTGTGAACATTTTTATTTGGTCTTGAGACACTTTATTCTTTTACCTCTGGAATAGTGTATTAGTCCTATTGCTACTGTAACAAATTCCCACATACTTAGTGGCTTAGAAGAGCACTCATTTATTATCTTACAGTTCTAAAGATCAGGGGCCCAAAATGTGTCTCACTGGCTAAAAACCAAGGTGTCAACAAGGCTGTGCTCCTGTCTGGAAGCTCTAGGGGAAAATCCCTTTTGTTATCTTTTTTCAATTTCTACAGCCCACCCTAATTCGTTAGTTTATGGCCTTTTCCATCTTCAAATGGAAGATTTGCTACAATGAGATCTATCTGGTCTGACCTTTCTGCCTCATCTTCCCCATTTAATGATCTTTGTAATTATATTAGGCTCACTTGGATAATTAGGTATATTACTTTATCTCTAAAAGTCAGATAATTAGCAACCTTAATTCCATCTTCAACCTTAAGTCTGGTTTACCTGGGACTGATGGGTTTCCCAGAATTCAGGATTTTTGGTGCTAAAACTGAGATTGTGGTGGTTGTTTGGTTGCCAAGTTGTGTCCAGCTCTTTGCTAGTCCATGGACTGCAGCCTACCAGACTTCCCTCTCCTTCACTATCTCCTGGAGTTTGGTCAAATTCATATTCACTGAGTTGCTGATGATAAAACTGAGGATAGTCCTGAGCAAATCAGCACATCAAACCTCTTTCTAACCCTCAAGCTTATCCACTCAGTAGCTCCCATAAGTCCCTGGAATTTGAGGTACTTTTTCCATAGTGACCAGTCTTGGGCAAGGTATCAAAAGACCATGGGTCTGGCAGTTTAAATATTGATGGACCTTATAAGAGAATCCCCTACCTTGTCTGTTCCCAAATTTGTTTAATGGTAGAATAAAGTGGTGAAATTTTCACATTTTCTTTCTCTAAAGTGTTATGATGCTTTTATTGCCCATGTTGATGGAATTATTATTAGGTAGCTGTGACATAGGTTACGAGAAAGTTCAGTGCAAGAGCTCTCTTCCTCACCAGATTTCTGACTAGCCATGAGCAGAGGAGCTGTTTAAGGCTCCCACTGGTTTTTGGCTATTTACATAGAAAGTGTTTTGGCTCTTTCTGGAGTTTTCCCAGATCCAAGCAAATATTTGAAGACTGGGGCATCTAAAGCTTTTAAATAGAGTGAGCAAGCATATAATTAGGCTTGGATTTCTCTTATGACTTATTTCAAGAGGTTCCAAAGATCTGTAAGCAATTATGATATGCTTGTATATGCATTTGTGGCAACATGGTTATTTCATGAATACATTTTTTCTTCTGTACCACAAATGGAAAATACAGATTGCTGATTCAATAAAATACTTTGGAAAGCCAATATTCTAAGGTATAGTAAAAAAAAATGATGACGTTGAATTCTTTAATAATAAGGTAATGAGTAAACCTGAGGTTTATACAAAATAATTGTGATTAATATCATGACAGTATAAAGTGGGGTTATGTAGGATTTGGATTGGAGGTTAAAAGGGAGATTATATAAACACTGTTGAGAGGCGTCCTAGGATATCATTTAGGGATGTGTATCTTCCCAGGAAGAGTGCTAGCCAGATGGTTAAAACTTTATGACTACTTGTGGTTGTTAGGAAAAAATGGTCCTTGGCTGTTTAGCTCCTGTCCACTGTATACAACTGTAGCTCCTGTGGTTACCTCCTACAGTCAAACCAGGAAGCTCCCAGACTTTTTTAAAAAGATATTTCATTATCACTTAATATGAATGCCAATGGCAAGGAATTCAATAGGGAAGTTACCAAATAATGAATTTGTTCTTAAATTTTCCTGTGATGTTGTCTGTATGAAAAAGGTCTTTGGACTTTTCCTATGGACAGTGGCAGGGAATCAGAACTGAAAGTCAAAAGGTTGTGTATAATTTGTTTCTGGCTTCTTTTTCCCATACAGTATTAATGGAAGAATAAGAGAACAAAGGGTAAATGAACAGATTCAGGAAGCATTTGTAAATTTGATTTTTAAGAAAGGACTCATGGAGTTTTGTGGTCGTCCAGTGGTTGAGATTCTGAGCTTCCACTGCAAGGGATGGAGTTTTGATCCCTGGTTGCAGAACTAAAATCGCACATGTTGTGTGGTAAGTCAAAACAAACAAACAAATAAGATAAATGGAAAGGGACTCATGGACTTTCCTGGTGCTCTATCAGTTAAGATTCTATGCTTCCACTGCAGGAACATGGGTTTGATCCTTGGTCTGGGAACTATGGTCTCACATGCTGCACAGTATGGTCTAATTAATTAATTAATTAAAAAGAGATTCAGCAACACATCTTTCTGGCTGATAATGGGGAGAGATTTATTTTCTGCCCTTTGTTCCTCTGCTACTTCCTGCCTTAAGGAGTTATAAACTGGTCATTATAATGACAATCCTTTTTGAGTATAGTTGATCTACAATGTTGTGTTCGTTTTAGATGTACAGCAAAATGAATCAGTTATACACATACATATATCCACTCTTGCTTTAGATTCTTTTCTCATATGGGCCATTACAGAGTACTGAGTAGAGTTCCCTGTGTTACATAGTGTTGTTATTGTTGCTGTCGACCAGTTGCTAAGTCATGTCCAACTCTGTTGTGACCCATGGACTGTAACCTACCAGGCTCCTCTGTCTATGGAATTCTCTAGGCCGGAATACTGAAGTGGGTTGCCTTTACTTTCTTCAGGCAATCTTCCCAAACTAGGGATGGAACCCGCGTCCTGTGCATTGGCAGGTGGATTCTTTATTACTGCGCTGCAAAGGAAGCCAACTATATAGTAGGCATTCCTTTTTATTTAACTTTGTCCTTTCCTTCTCTGATACGTCCTGCTTGAATATGAAAGTGTTAGTCACTCAGTTGTGTCTGACTCTATGCAATCCGGTGGATTGTCTCCTTTGTCTGTGGAATTTTCCAGGTAAGAATACTGGAGTAGGTTGTCATTCCCTTCTCCAGGGGATCTTCTTGATCAGGTGGGAAAACAGGCCTTTAGAACTTGATAAAATTGTCATTTGTGGATGAATAGATGTGGTCAAGTAAGACTGTAACCATGCCACACATTGATTAATCAGAGAAATGGAAGGCAGGTACCTCAGATTCAGAGATGAAACTTGCGAGTAAGCCTAAGGTTTTGTGAGCTTGTCTTGGATACAGCTTTCAGACTATGTTTCAATGGGTGGCTGACTTAAGCCCTAATGAGGATTGACAGCCTCACATGCTTCTTGTTTATTTAGTCCCCTCTCAGGACATCTCTTTTCTCTGTAGTTAGTGTTCATATGCTCTGCTTCACTTTGTCTATGGCTACCATGTGTTATTAACTTATTTTTTGTTTATTTTACACATTTGAGTGTTTAAGTCTTCCACTCCATTTGTTCTGTATTCTATATTTGAATATTTTCAAACAAAAAACCAAATACATGTTATGTTTCATTAGAAAATGTGTAGGAAGTGTATAATCATTTTACTATAATATAAATGCTTGGAATATACTTTCCTATCTTTATTGATGGCCTTATTTTCTAAGTTCGTCCTATGATTATGTTCAAATATAAGTTGTATTATATGAAAGTGTATGTTATTATTAAATAAAAGGGATGAAGATTAGAAAATGCACATTTTTTACTATCTTTTTGTGATTCTTAAATGAATACTGGAGTTAGTACTTATTTATTCAACATGCATTTTTTGATAGCCTACCATAACAATATTTTGATGAAGACAGTAAATGGAAAACAAAGAAATATGTCATTATAAGCTTATCTATATGTTCTAAGGAAAGTGAAAAAATTATGATGACAGAAAAACATGTTGATCTGGGTATTAGAGAGTGAAAAGGTTCATTAAGGAAGGCTTCTAGGAAGGTAACATTTTAAATAGTAAGCCACACAGAGAAAAGGGAAAAGAACACTTTAGTTTGAATTTAAACAGCTAGGAATATAAATATTTGTCTTGTGCTCTGTTACCTACCATGACTAAATGCAATGTAGAATTATTGCATCACCTGGTCCTTTGTCCCCTTCACTATTCCACACATGACTTGGAATTTGTCCAGACAGAATTTAGACATAGTTCTCATATCAGATGAGACTTAGCAAATGGTCTTCTCAATCAGATGACTGCCTTCAAATCTGGAATCTGCCTCAACTGTCTCCTAAGTGGGAAGATCATGTGAGACCTTTTCACTGATAATGTTGCCAGGGAAACAAACCCGTATCTTTAAAGAACTGAGCTTTTAATGGACACAATTGCCCACCCCATGATTGTCCTGCTTGGTTATTGGGGCAAGTAGGGAAGAGGGACTGAGGGAAGAAGTTGTTATCATTCTTTTTCTTTTTACATAGACTATGAGATATATTGTATTTTAAAGGCATAATAAAAAGCTGATGCCAAAATATGCCTGATTATGTAGCTATCCCCAGGCAAAAATTCAAAATAGAAATGAAAGCATTTATGTTAGAAGAGTTTTAATTAATTTTCTAATTAGTTAGTTAATTTTCACTTTACTGTAGCGTTCCCATTGTGAGCCAATAGCTGTGGTGTCATATTTTATTCATAAGTAACTGACTGATCAAGGTAAAATTTACTTATCTTTGTAAAAATCTTAATATGCTGGACTTTATATTATTGAAATCTTGAAGGCTAAAGATGACAGTTTTGGCCTTCATTTCAATTAGTCTTTTATTTAATTTTTCCTAAGGGAATTATATAGTTTGGAACAGTGAATGCAGTTTTTTCTCTGTGTGAACATAGATTTCTGGCACTCTATATGCTTGGAGAGCTTAACCAGTCTCAATGACCCTTACTCCATAGGCAGTGGTCTCAGGATATCATGTTTACTTGGCAACTGGGAGTAATTGAATTTTGTGTTTTGTGTAGAAGTTTGCAAAGGAATCCCAATCTTATATCTTACAGACTGAACTTTATTACAAGGATCTGTCAAGACAATATATATCTATTGAGAACTGTTACAGGACTTCCTACAAAAAAAAAATATGTCATTATAAGCTTATCTATATGTTCTAAGGAAAGTGAAAAATTATGATGACAGAAACATGTTGATCTGGGTATTAGAGAGTGAAAAGGTTCATTAAGGAAGGCTTCTAGGAAGGTAACATTTTAAATAGTAAGCCACACAGAGAAAAGGGAAAAGAACACTTTAGTTTGAATTTAAACAGCTAGGAATATAAATATTTGTCTTGTGCTCTGTTACCTACCATGACTAAATGCAATGTAGAATTATTGCATCACCTGGTCCTTTGTCCCCTTCACTATTCCACACATGACTTGGAATTTGTCCAGACAGAATTTAGACATAGTTCTCATATCAGATGAGACTTAGCAAATGGTCTTCTCAATCAGATGACTGCCTTCAAATCTGGAATCTGCCTCAACTGTCTCCTAAGTGGGAAGATCATGTGAGACCTTTTCACTGATAATGTTGCCAGGGAAACAAACCCGTATCTTTAAAGAACTGAGCTTTTAGTGGACACAATTGCCCACCCCATGATTGTCCTGCTTGGTTATTGGGGCAAGTAGGGAAGAGGGACTGAGGGAAGAAGTTGTTATCATTCTTTTTCTTTTTACATAGACTATGAGATATATTGTATTTTAAAGGCATAATAAAAAGCTGATGCCAAAATATGCCTGATTATGTAGCTATCCCCAGGCAAAAATTCAAAATAGAAATGAAAGCATTTATGTTAGAAGAGTTTTAATTAATTTTCTAATTAGTTAGTTAATTTTCACTTTACTGTAGCGTTCCCATTGTGAGCCAATAGCTGTGGTGTCATATTTTATTCATAAGTAACTGACTGATCAAGGTAAAATTTACTTATCTTTGTAAAAATCTTAATATGCTGGACTTTATATTATTGAAATCTTGAAGGCTAAAGATGACAGTTTTGGCCTTCATTTCAATTAGTCTTTTATTTAATTTTTCCTAAGGGAATTATATAGTTTGGAACAGTGAATGCAGTTTTTTCTCTGTGTGAACATAGATTTCTGGCACTCTATATGCTTGGAGAGCTTAACCAGTCTCAATGACCCTTACTCCATAGGCAGTGGTCTCAGGATATCATGTTTACTTGGCAACTGGGAGTAATTGAATTTTGTGTTTTGTGTAGAAGTTTGCAAAGGAATCCCAATCTTATATCTTACAGACTGAACTTTATTACAAGGATCTGTCAAGACAATATATATCTATTGAGAACTGTTACAGGACTTGCACTGTTATGGGTGCAGTGGGAGATACAAAGACAGATTTTAACCCTTGCTGGCCTAGAAAGAATTGATAAAAGATCAAAAACTCATTCGTAGAAGTATGTGCCTAAAGTCCCAAAGACTTCAAAATCTGACATTCTCAGTCTCAACAAACCAAATACTCATTTACTTTTTTTTTTCTTACACAATCCACAATTTTCTCATTGACATAGAGTGACAATTATTTTAAGGCTACTGGTGGGGAAAGGGAGAATTTAGATACTTGTCACTGCACTATACTGAGTATATGCATCTTTAGATATAGACGATTTACTTACAGCTCCCAAATCATGGGAAACAAAATTCACAGCAGTTATTTTCACCAGATTAAATGAAGTGAGGCTATTTTGATACAAACTGAGTCAATCTACCAGTGACTTCCACATAAAGCAAACACTGCTATCACCTCAAATAAGAACAATTAGGGAGACTCATTTCTAACACTGTTACCTGACGACTAAGTCTCTTTTGATGTCTGTGGGAAGTCATTTCAATGGGGGACATCAGCAATATCCAGACACATCATTTTTCAATAGCTGTGAGCTATTGCAACTGAGAGGAGGAATAAGAGGAGATATCACATGACACTATTGCAGAATCTCACAGCTGTTCCTTCCTTGGATAAGGGCAGACTTCTTCCAGAACATTTGGACAAAAGACTGTGTCCACCCTGAGCCAGAATGGGGCATGCTGCAACATGCTTTCCACCCTGCTTTAATATTTTAATTTTTCTAAGGACTGATTATATAGTATTGAAATCTTGAAGGCTAAAGATGACAGTTTTGGCCTTCATTTCAATTAGTCTTTTATTTAATTTTTCCTAAGGGAATTATATAGTTTGGAACAGTGAATGCAGTTTTTTCTCTGTGTGAACATAGATTTCTGGCACTCTATATGCTTGGAGAGCTTAACCAGTCTCAATGACCCTTACTCCATAGGCAGTGGTCTCAGGATATCATGTTTACTTGGCAACTGGGAGTAATTGAATTTTGTGTTTTGTGTAGAAGTTTGCAAAGGAATCCCAATCTTATATCTTACAGACTGAACTTTATTACAAGGATCTGTCAAGACAATATATATCTATTGAGAACTGTTACAGGACTTGCACTGTTATGGGTGCAGTGGGAGATACAAAGACAGATTTTAACCCTTGCTGGCCTAGAAAGAATTGATAAAAGATCAAAAACTCATTCGTAGAAGTATGTGCCTAAAGTCCCAAAGACTTCAAAATCTGACATTCTCAGTCTCAACAAACCAAATACTCATTTACTTTTTTTTTTCTTACACAATCCACAATTTTCTCATTGACATAGAGTGACAATTATTTTAAGGCTACTGGTGGGGAAAGGGAGAATTTAGATACTTGTCACTGCACTATACTGAGTATATGCATCTTTAGATATAGACGATTTACTTACAGCTCCCAAATCATGGGAAACAAAATTCACAGCAGTTATTTTCACCAGATTAAATGAAGTGAGGCTATTTTGATACAAACTGAGTCAATCTACCAGTGACTTCCACATAAAGCAAACACTGCTATCACCTCAAATAAGAACAATTAGGGAGACTCATTTCTAACACTGTTACCTGACGACTAAGTCTCTTTTGATGTCTGTGGGAAGTCATTTCAATGGGGGACATCAGCAATATCCAGACACATCATTTTTCAATAGCTGTGAGCTATTGCAACTGAGAGGAGGAATAAGAGGAGATATCACATGACACTATTGCAGAATCTCACAGCTGTTCCTTCCTTGGATAAGGGCAGACTTCTTCCAGAACATTTGGACAAAAGACTGTGTTCACCCTGAGCCAGAATGGGGCATGCTGCAACATGCTTTCCACCCTGCTTACACGAGGTTCCTCATGGTCACTCCTGTACCCACTTTTCTCTTTGTTTTGATTCCACCTAGAACTACTATTGTCCCTTCAATAGTATATTTGCCATTACAGTAACTTCTAACATTGGATTTTAACATGTTACATAATTAAAGGCAGTTTGGGGGGGTAACCATAAGAAATTATACCACTGAAGGGGGAGAGTAGACTCAAAAAATGAGAAGTTAAGATGACTTTTCTTGAGTCTAAGCATTGAGGATGAAAGAAACTTACCTATATCTAACACATAGATTTATGACTTTATTTTCTTTTGCCCTAAGAGTCCGCTTTCTTTTTTTGCAGGATAAAGTGTACCTCTTTAGGAAAACTACCCGTACACGATTGTTTTACACCAGGATATGCACTACTTCCACCAGGATAATACTCCATTCCAGTCAATGTGCAAAATCTGAGCTATAAAATCTGGAAAACAGCCTTTGGAGATTAGTAGGAGTTTGGGGCAAAAGAAAAGGATTTGGACAAATTGCTTCACAGGAATTTGGCATTTCAAATGGGGTTCAATGGCATTTTGAATGGGTTTCAGGGCTCTCACTTTTCTCCCCGAGTCCATCCAGGTTTAATATCCTGATAGTATCTCCTACTGGATTCTTGGACAAAATGCACTCCAAACACTCAAATACAAAGATCCTCAAGAAACACTATACGTCTTGAAAATAGTACAAAATACTTTGAGATAAATTATAATTTTCATTTTCTGGAGTAGAAACTTTCAAAAATACATTGAATTACTATGGAATATAAGATGGTCCTTCACTGGAAAAAATTATCTTTGTCCTTTTCTTGGTCCCATTATTAGTTTCCAGATTTTGACTCTGGGGCTTGGTTTCTCATAAGGCATAGACAAATATGTGTCTTAAAAAGGCAGTAGTTTTCCTCCCTTTATCTTAAGTTTAATGAGGAGATATCACATGACACTATTGCAGAATCTCACAGGGATAAGGGCAGACTTCTTCCAGAACATTTGGACAAAAGACTGTGTCACCCTGAGCCAGAATGGGGCATGCTGCAACATGCTTTCCACCCTGCTTACACGAGGTTCCTCATGGTCACTCCTGTACCCACTTTTCTCTTTGTTTTGATTCCACCTAGAACTACTATTGTCCCTTCAATAGTATATTTGCCATTACAGTAACTTCTAACATTGGATTTTAACATGTTACATAATTAAAGGCAGTTTGGGGGGGTAACCATAAGAAATTATACCACTGAAGGGGGAGAGTAGACTCAAAAAATGAGAAGTTAAGATGACTTTTCTTGAGTCTAAGCATTGAGGATGAAAGAAACTTACCTATATCTAACACATAGATTTATGACTTTATTTTCTTTTGCCCTAAGAGTCCGCTTTCTTTTTTTGCAGGATAAAGTGTACCTCTTTAGGAAAACTACCCGTACACGATTGTTTTACACCAGGATATGCACTACTTCCACCAGGATAATACTCCATTCCAGTCAATGTGCAAAATCTGAGCTATAAAATCTGGAAAACAGCCTTTGGAGATTAGTAGGAGTTTGGGGCAAAAGAAAAGGATTTGGACAAATTGCTTCACAGGAATTTGGCATTTCAAATGGGGTTCAATGGCATTTTGAATGGGTTTCAGGGCTCTCACTTTTCTCCCCGAGTCCATCCAGGTTTAATATCCTGATAGTATCTCCTACTGGATTCTTGGACAAAATGCACTCCAAACACTCAAATACAAAGATCCTCAAGAAACACTATACGTCTTGAAAATAGTACAAAATACTTTGAGATAAATTATAATTTTCATTTTCTGGAGTAGAAACTTTCAAAAATACATTGAATTACTATGGAATATAAGATGGTCCTTCACTGGAAAAAATTATCTTTGTCCTTTTCTTGGTCCCATTATTAGTTTCCAGATTTTGACTCTGGGGCTTGGTTTCTCATAAGGCATAGACAAATATGTGTCTTAAAAAGGCAGTAGTTTTCCTCCCTTTATCTTAAGTTTAATGTGGAGATATTCCTGTTCTGTTACAAATGCTGATTGGAAACAAGAGTTGCTTATTTCATATGATCCAGGACAATGATATTCTGCCCCATCAGAAAGAGACCCCTTTTTGCAAGGTTTCAGGGTCTGGATGTACATGGCTTAGGAAAATTTTAATTAACTTTTGCTGATTCTTCTCCTCCTTGAGAATATTTTAGCAACTTATGAAAAAACATGGGACCATTCTACAACCCCAGTTTGGTGTCTGAAACCAAGGTGCTCTGGTTGACTTGGACTGCCTAAGTTTTTTTCCACATAAATTCAGTTGGAAGTCTTCAAATTGATTGAGAGCAACAAGAACCTTCCAAAGTGGGAAAGTTTTAATAATCTAAAAGTAATATTTGAGGTATCTTTGACTTACTTTTGGTATATATTTATATGAACTCATGATCTTCCAAGCTTGCCTTCAGCTGTGGCTACAACAAGGACTTATGCAAATCCATGTACACCCACATGTTATGTACACCTGTGTTATGATGGCTCTATACCACACTACTCCTCAGGCAAGACATTTTACCCTTGTTATATCAGAAAACTCCCCCAAAGATACATCCCCACATATCATAGAACCAGATGTAATTATCGCACATCAATACCTACTAAGTCTGTCTTTCATCACCTGTCTGCTCCTTCTAAGTGAGCTCAGGCACCTACAAGCTGTTAGAAGAAAATGTACTGTATTCCTGACTGAAGGTGGCCCGCCAAGAGCATCTTTGTTTATGTCATGAGATGCTGGCATCTCCTGCTAATGGCCAATTCTCCAAATAGGAGAAAGAGTCTAGGACTAGTAGGATTAGTACCTTGGAAGAATTTCCTGTTATATCATGTGGGCTGTGATACCTTACAAGAACCCTCATAGAAACAGTTCTCTCAGATGATAGTGCTCTTCCAAAATGCAAGAATCTTCTATAAATATATCTCTATTGATTTCTGAAATTAGTCTTTCTAACTCATTGAGTCACAGGAATAAGCAACATGTGATCAACTTTAATACTGCTTTGGAAACAATTGAGGGTTGTTCTTAAGGCATAGACAAATATGTGTCTTAAAAGGCAGTAGTTTTCCTCCTTTATCTTAAGTTTAATGTGGAGATATTCCTGTTCTGTTACAAATGCTGATTGGAAACAAGAGTTGCTTATTTCATATGATCCAGGACAATGATATTCTGCCCCATCAGAAAGAGACCCCTTTTTGCAAGGTTTCAGGGTCTGGATGTACATGGCTTAGGAAAATTTTA
Organism: Tragulus kanchil; assembly: GCA_022376925.1. Taxonomy (NCBI): domain Eukaryota; kingdom Metazoa; phylum Chordata; class Mammalia; order Artiodactyla; family Tragulidae; genus Tragulus; species Tragulus kanchil. The sequence goes on along the minus strand of JAIOJX010000028.1, from coordinate 156,480,598 downwards.
ATTAACTTTTGCTGATTCTTCTCCTCCCTTGAGAATATTTTAGCAACTTATGAAAAAACATGGGACCATTCTACAACCCCAGTTTGGTGTCTGAAACCAAGGTGCTCTGGTTGACTTGGACTGCCTAAGTTTTTTTCCACATAAATTCAGTTGGAAGTCTTCAAATTGATTGAGAGCAACAAGAACCTTCCAAAGTGGGAAAGTTTTAATAATCTAAAAGTAATATTTGAGGTATCTTTGACTTACTTTTGGTATATATTTATATGAACTCATGATCTTCCAAGCTTGCCTTCAGCTGTGGCTACAACAAGGACTTATGCAAATCCATGTACACCCACATGTTATGTACACCTGTGTTATGATGGCTCTATACCACACTACTCCTCAGGCAAGACATTTTACCCTTGTTATATCAGAAAACTCCCCCAAAGATACACCCCCACATATCATAGAACCAGATGTAATTATCGCACATCAATACCTACTAAGTCTGTCTTTCATCACCTGTCTGCTCCTTCTAAGTGAGCTCAGGCACCTACAAGCTGTTAGAAGAAAATGTACTGTATTCCTGACTGAAGGTGGCCCGCCAAGAGCATCTTTGTTTATGTCATGAGATGCTGGCATCTCCTGCTAATGGCCAATTCTCCAAATAGGAGAAAGAGTCTAGGACTAGTAGGATTAGTACCTTGGAAGAATTTCCTGTTATATCATGTGGGCTGTGATACCTTACAAGAACCCTCATAGAAACAGTTCTCTCAGATGATAGTGCTCTTCCAAAATGCAAGAATCTTCTATAAATATATCTCTATTGATTTCTGAAATTAGTCTTTCTAACTCATTGAGTCACAGGAATAAGCAACATGTGATCAACTTTAATACTGCTCCTCTCTTTGACACATTCCCGCCCACCGCCCCCACCCCCGCCTTTCCCCGCAACCATTTTCACTTCTCTTGAAGCTGAAAAAGAAAAGTGAGTGCACATTTTACGCTGATGTTTGGGGCTGTGTTTATGTTTGCACTCCCAAGCCAGAAGGGCACATTGGCAGGGTCTAAGCATATCATCTCAACCAGCTGAACTGGTTATGCACAATTTAAACATTGTCTTGGGGATTTGTGAGTAAAATTTCTAATTAACATTGACTACAAAACAAGGTCAGATTTATGGTTCAACTCTCTCTTGGCTCACCTTTCAGTCCTATTACCTTTTCAAAATATTTTTTTTATCGAGCCCAGTTCTGTTTTCTCTGATCCCAACTTCTTGGAACTGGTAAACTCTTTCTTTCCCATAATCTAAGCTTATTTATACTTACTGGGGTCTCTCACTACTATCCTCTCTGTCTTCTTCCCTAGAAGTTTTTAGATGGCTCAGGATGAATTGTTCTGATTGATCTTTGAATATTTGCACTCAATTTCTCCTTTGTCTTCTTGAGATTTTTGAATTGACTGGTAATCTTGTTCCCAGGATTACAGTTCAGAATGTCTCTCAGGTTGCACCTCTATTGAAAATCCACTCTGGTGTTTATACTTTCAAGCTCTGGCTAAGGTATGGGTTTGCTAGCCTTTGCTTTTTGAGTTTATTGTTTGGACATATAATGTAGACCCCAAGTATTCAACTCTTCCCTAATGCAAAAAGTACCTACTGCTCTATTAGCTAAGAAAATTATTGCTTCTGTGTTTTCACGACTATGAGTTTTTATCAGCAACAAAGATAATTATTTTATGTAAAAGAGATAAAAATTAAGTGAAGCTAAAATGCACTTGAGAGACTCTATAAGCAGAAATTCCCACTTATAATTTCCTCCCTTAGACATTTCAAAAACTACAAAAATTTTGGGTTAAAATGTCCACTCCATGAGGGACTTGGATCTCCATGGGTTGGAAGACCAAAATGCAAGAATCTTCTATAAATATATCTCTATTGATTTAATTAGTCTTTCTAACTCATTGAGTCACAGGAATAAGCAACATGTGATCAACTTTAATACTGCTCCTCTCTTTGACACATTCCGCCCACCGCCCCCCCCCCCGCCTTTCCCCGCAACCATTTTCACTTCTCTTGAAGCTGAAAAAGAAAAGTGAGTGCACATTTTACGCTGATGTTTGGGGCTGTGTTTATGTTTGCACTCCCAAGCCAGAAGGGCACATTGACAGGGTCTAAGCATATCATCTCAACCAGCTGAACTGGTTATGCACAATTTAAACATTGTCTTGGGGATTTGTGAGTAAAATTTCTAATTAACATTGACTACAAAACAAGGTCAGATTTATGGTTCAACTCTCTCTTGGCTCACCTTTCAGTCCTATTACCTTTTCAAAATATTTTTTTTATCGAGCCCAGTTCTGTTTTCTCTGATCCCAACTTCTTGGAACTGGTAAACTCTTTCTTTCCCATAATCTAAGCTTATTTATACTTACTGGGGTCTCTCACTACTATCCTCTCTGTCTTCTTCCCTAGAAGTTTTTAGATGGCTCAGGATGAATTGTTCTGATTGATCTTTGAATATTTGCACTCAATTTCTCCTTTGTCTTCTTGAGATTTTTGAATTGACTGGTAATCTTGTTCCCAGGATTACAGTTCAGAATGTCTCTCAGGTTGCACCTCTATTGAAAATCCACTCTGGTGTTTATACTTTCAAGCTCTGGCTAAGGTATGGGTTTGCTAGCCTTTGCTTTTTGAGTTTATTGTTTGGACATATAATGTAGACCCCAAGTATTCAACTCTTCCCTAATGCAAAAAGTACCTACTGCTCTATTAGCTAAGAAAATTATTGCTTCTGTGTTTTCACGACTATGAGTTTTTATCAGCAACAAAGATAATTATTTTATGTAAAAGAGATAAAAATTAAGTGAAGCTAAAATGCACTTGAGAGACTCTATAAGCAGAAATTCCCACTTATAATTTCCTCCCTTAGACATTTCAAAAACTACAAAAATGTTTGCCTCTGCTTCAATATGGGCCTCCTCCCAGGTGGCTCATGGTCAAGAATCCATCTGCCAGTGCAGGGGACTTGGATTCAATCCATGGGTTGGGAAGATCCCCTGGAAGAGAAAATAGCAACTCACTGAAGTATTCTTGCCTGGAGAATTCCAAGGACAGAGGAGCCTGACAGGCTACAGTCCATGGGGTTGCAAAGACTCTGACATGACTGAGTGACTGAGCACACAAGCCCTGTTCCAACATAGTAGTAAACATCATATGAAAAGATTTTCTTGATCTTATCCATGGCCCTGGATTATGAAATTAATCCTTTAAGTGCATATATACTAAATCTAAAATCAAAGGATTAAAGTATTAGCTCTAATAATTTCACATATAAATGTAATATAAACCCATAAATAAAATGTGTAACATTCCAGTATTAGTAATATAAACCAAATCTATTTGATACCTACGAGGATGGAAAAAAAAAATAGAAAGCTATACAGCTTACATAATGATACACCAGCTTTAGCTTAAATGTTTTATTGAGAATAATAAAGGAAAATACATAGTGAAAAGGAGTGGAAGATTTTGTTAGCATTCTTTGAGTAAACACACTCACAAAAGAGAGAGATGGAAAGCTGAGTGAGACAGCCACGTTAACAGGGTGACACTGAGATGAGGAATCATGCTTGAGCTCCTAAGAAATGAAGGGTGTGGATCCAAAGGGTGGTGGAGGCTGAAGAACTGAGGAACAGTGAGTGACTCAGAAAGCAATGACTTAGAGACGAATTGTAGATTCAGAAAAGTATTTACATAGGACCAGACACATGTAAAAATACTTGTTTAAATCTACTTTCACAACAAAAACTGACAAATCCTAAGTTTATGGAATGCAAGGAAATCTACTTTTTTAGCTAAGAAAATTATTGCTTCTGTGTTTTCACGACAATGAGTTTTTATCAGCAACAAAGATAATTATTTTATGTAAAAGAGATAAAAATTAAGTGAAGCTAAAATGCACTTGAGAGACTCTATAAGCAGAAATTCCCACTTATAATTTCCTCCCTTAGACATTTCAAAAACTACAAAAATGTTTGCCTCTGCTTCAATATGGGCCTCCTCCCAGGTGGCTCATGGTCAAGAATCCATCTGCCAGTGCAGGGGACTTGGATTCAATCCATGGGTTGGGAAGATCCCCTGGAAGAGAAAATAGCAACTCACTGAAGTATTCTTGCCTGGAGAATTCCAAGGACAGAGGAGCCTGACAGGCTACAGTCCATGGGGTTGCAAAGACTCTGACATGACTGAGTGACTGAGCACACAAGCCCTGTTCCAACATAGTAGTAAACATCATATGAAAAGATTTTCTTGATCTTATCCATGGCCCTGGATTATGAAATTAATCCTTTAAGTGCATATATACTAAATCTAAAATCAAAGGATTAAAGTATTAGCTCTAATAATTTCACATATAAATGTAATATAAACCCATAAATAAAATGTGTAACATTCCAGTATTAGTAATATAAACCAAATCTATTTGATACCTACGAGGATGGAAAAAAAAAATAGAAAGCTATACAGCTTACATAATGATACACCAGCTTTAGCTTAAATGTTTTATTGAGAATAATAAAGGAAAATACATAGTGAAAAGGAGTGGAAGATTTTGTTAGCATTCTTTGAGTAAACACACTCACAAAAGAGAGAGATGGAAAGCTGAGTGAGACAGCCACGTTAACAGGGTGACACTGAGATGAGGAATCATGCTTGAGCTCCTAAGAAATGAAGGGTGTGGATCCAAAGGGTGGTGGAGGCTGAAGAACTGAGGAACAGTGAGTGACTCAGAAAGCAATGACTTAGAGACGAATTGTAGATTCAGAAAAGTATTTACATAGGACCAGACACATGTAAAAATACTTGTTTAAATCTACTTTCACAACAAAAACTGACAAATCCTAAGTTTATGGAATGCAAGGAAATAACTAGACATGTGTTTAAAGATAAAGCATGTTTGTTCAAAAGTTTCTTATAATACCAAACACTGGGGATAAATTGTCCAACAAAATATTCTTTGGTTAAATAATTCATGGCACTTCCAAATATTATAATCACTTGTATCAATTAAAATATGGACATAGATCCTACTTTTATTGCTATGTAAATATTTTCAAAATGAGCTTCCCCTATGGTTCAGTAGTAAAGAATGCACCTGTAATGCAAAAGACACAGGAGATGCAAGTTCAGTCCCTGAGTTAGGAAGATCCCCTGGAGTACGAAATGGCAACCCACTCTAGTATTCTTGATTGAAAAATGTCATGGTGCATGGGGTTGCAAAGAGTTGGAGACAACTGGGTGACTGAGCAGGATTTTCACATTTGTATGTAATAAAGGTAGGTGGGGAAAATTAACAAGATGGTGCCAGTTAGACTCTCTCACCCAACGTTGTCACACCCTCTCGGCTCATGTTCTGTAAACAATGACTTTGCATCGGTGTGTAACAGCTGAGATCATTTATAGCACTGTGCATGTGTGTCAGGAGGCACTTGGTCGTGGGTGGCTTTGTGTGGTACACCTGTAGGAACTTCTTCACTATGAAAGCTCTGGCTGTTGCTGCGTTGGGGCTACATTGGAGCAGCATCATGGTTATGTTATGGCTACTTTGTGGTTATGTGATGACTGTCACTATGGCTGTGACATCAGAGGAGAGAGGCTGTGTTATGGCTGCCTTGGAGAGAATAAACGTGTCTGCAGTTCTTATAGTTCCTCGAGTCTTCCAGCCTCTTCTTCCAGTATTGCCTATCCTGCACTTAGCAGACAGTGCTTACAGACAGGCAGTAGGCCACAAACAGCACTGAAAGCACTATTCATATACTTCTGAAGATATAAAATGCACACACATACATAGATGGACCCAAAGAAATTACTCTGATAATGAGTATCTGGAATAGTGAAATTAAACATAACTAAATATTTTGCCCTCTTATGTTCTTCAGTGTGTATCCTGTACACTTTTACATAGAAAGACAATATAATTATTTTTCATCAGAAAATGGCTGAATTAAAGAATAAAGGAAAGGAAGAATTTATCAATGAAAGCCAAAGGTTAAAATGGCAGCTGGGTATTTTGTCCTATTGTTAAAACATTTGACTAACAATTTCTAAGGAAATAACTAGACATGTGTTTAAAGATAAAGCATGTTTGTTCAAAAGTTTCTTATAATACCAAACACTGGGGATAAATTGTCCAACAAAATATTCTTTGGTTAAATAATTCATGGCACTTCCAAATATTATAATCACTTGTATCAATTAAAATATGGACATAGATCCTACTTTTATTGCTATGTAAATATTTTCAAAATGAGCTTCCCCTATGGTTCAGTAGTAAAGAATGCACCTGTAATGCAAAAGACACAGGAGATGCAAGTTCAGTCCCTGAGTTAGGAAGATCCCCTGGAGTACGAAATGGCAACCCACTCTAGTATTCTTGATTGAAAAATGTCATGGTGCATGGGGTTGCAAAGAGTTGGAGACAACTGGGTGACTGAGCAGGATTTTCACATTTGTATGTAATAAAGGTAGGTGGGGAAAATTAACAAGATGGTGCCAGTTAGACTCTCTCACCCAACGTTGTCACACCCTCTCGGCTCATGTTCCGTAAACAATGACTTTGCATCGGTGTGTAACAGCTGAGATCATTTATAGCACTGTGCATGTGTGTCAGGAGGCACTTGGTCGTGGGTGGCTTTGTGTGGTACACCTGTAGGAACTTCTTCACTATGAAAGCTCTGGCTGTTGCTGCGTTGGGGCTACATTGGAGCAGCATCATGGTTATGTTATGGCTACTTTGTGGTTATGTGATGACTGTCACTATGGCTGTGACATCAGAGGAGAGAGGCTGTGTTATGGCTGCCTTGGAGAGAATAAACGTGTCTGCAGTTCTTATAGTTCCTCGAGTCTTCCAGCCTCTTCTTCCAGTATTGCCTATCCTGCACTTAGCAGACAGTGCTTACAGACAGGCAGTAGGCCACAAACAGCACTGAAAGCACTATTCATATACTTCTGAAGATATAAAATGCACACACATACATAGATGGACCCAAAGAAATTACTCTGATAATGAGTATCTGGAATAGTGAAATTAAACATAACTAAATATTTTGCCCTCTTATGTTCTTCAGTGTGTATCCTGTACACTTTTACATAGAAAGACAATATAATTATTTTTCATCAGAAAATGGCTGAATTAAAGAATAAAGGAAAGGAAGAATTTATCAATGAAAGCCAAAGGTTAAAATGGCAGCTGGGTATTTTGTCCTATTGTTAAAACATTTGACTAACAATTTCTAAAAGATACTGTATTAAGGGAGCAAATAATTTGTTCATTTGTTACTGGTTTTCCCTTGTTTGGGAGCTCTCGGGCTGTTAAAAAAAATGGTTCAGAAAAATATAGGCCTGAATTGTTAACTTAACAAGAGCACTTGACAAACTACCATAAAATGGAAGTAATTGCAACAGTCAGAATTTGTGCTGAAAAGGACCTAAAGAGGCTTAGTTGAGCTTCCTCATTTTATGCAGCAGGAAGCTGAGACCAAAAGAGGGTACTTGGTTTACTAAAAATAATACAAGTGATAGAAACAAAGATAAAACTAAAATTCATGACTCATCTCTTTTTTTCTAATTTACAATCTGGACTCTTCTCAGCATGTCACAATTATTAAAGTTGGTAAAATGCAGAAAAAGAGAAGAAACAATTTCTCGGTTTTTTATTTCTAATTTAAAATGTTGCAGGACTGGGGGAAATATAATTTATCAAGCAATGGCAACTTCATGTCAATTTTATGAGAAAAATCTAATCCCAGATGACAAAAACATTAGGAAAAATTATGTGTGAATGTATAATCTGCTTATAAATTAATAAGTTCAATAAATGTTTATATATATGTATATACATATCTATCTTTATATATCTTTTCACAAACACACAGAGAATAAACGTGTCTGCAGTTCTTATAGTTCCTCGAGTCTTCCAGCCTCTTCTTCCAGTATTGCCTATCCTGCACTTAGCAGACAGTGCTTACAGACAGGCAGTAGGCCACAAACAGCACTGAAAGCACTATTCATATACTTCTGAAGATATAAAATGCACACACATACATAGATGGACCCAAAGAAATTACTCTGATAATGAGTATCTGGAATAGTGAAATTAAACATAACTAAATATTTTGCCCTCTTATGTTCTTCAGTGTGTATCCTGTACACTTTTACATAGAAAGACAATATAATTATTTTTCATCAGAAAATGGCTGAATTAAAGAATAAAGGAAAGGAAGAATTTATCAATGAAAGCCAAAGGTTAAAATGGCAGCTGGGTATTTTGTCCTATTGTTAAAACATTTGACTAACAATTTCTAAAAGATACTGTATTAAGGGAGCAAATAATTTGTTCATTTGTTACTGGTTTTCCCTTGTTTGGGAGCTCTCGGGCTGTTAAAAAAAATGGTTCAGAAAAATATAGGCCTGAATTGTTAACTTAACAAGAGCACTTGACAAACTACCATAAAATGGAAGTAATTGCAACAGTCAGAATTTGTGCTGAAAAGGACCTAAAGAGGCTTAGTTGAGCTTCCTCATTTTATGCAGCAGGAAGCTGAGACCAAAAGAGGGTACTTGGTTTACTAAAAATAATACAAGTGATAGAAACAAAGATAAAACTAAAATTCATGACTCATCTCTTTTTTTCTAATTTACAATCTGGACTCTTCTCAGCATGTCACAATTATTAAAGTTGGTAAAATGCAGAAAAAGAGAAGAAACAATTTCTCGGTTTTTTATTTCTAATTTAAAATGTTGCAGGACTGGGGGAAATATAATTTATCAAGCAATGGCAACTTCATGTCAATTTTATGAGAAAAATCTAATCCCAGATGACAAAAACATTAGGAAAAATTATGTGTGAATGTATAATCTGCTTATAAATTAATAAGTTCAATAAATGTTTATATATATGTATATACATATCTATCTTTATATATCTTTTCACAAACACACACAGAATTATGTTGATAAATTCAACAAATCTGAGTTTAAGGTAGAAATATCCACAGGACCCATAGTTTGCATGGTTGTAAAGAAAAGGAGGGCCTAGACCATGTCTCTTGGGCATGTACTAACAGATAATATATTACAAAGGACCTTGGTTTCTTTAGTAATACTAGAAACTCACTGTCAACTTCAGGCTTCCAATGCCTTTCCTCCCCCAAAGGAAGCATACATCTGTGCTTAACCTGTCTTTCTTGTAATTAATTTCTTTCAAAATTCTGTTTCCTAAACTCCTTGCTCAAGTCATGAAGCATTTAATGCATTTTATCTTTGTCAACCTCCAAAATTATGTTCACATGATCATTATAGGACTACAATCTCGGTTCCTACAGCACAAGGTGTCTTGGATGCCAAAAGATACATTTTAACCCTTTTGAAAAGCCTTCAAAGGAGTGAATCAGATTGGCTGAGAACTCAGGATAGCATACCTTGCTCTATGTTCTGAGGAAGAACAGAAATGAGGTCGGCCGTGGTTTGTCTATCTTTTGATTGTCATCATATTGATCAAACTGAACACAGTAAGTTTTATAGAGAGACTATTAAATATCATTCCCCAGGAATTCCAGAGTAATTTCAAATCAATGAGAACCCAGCTGTTGCCTAGAGTTGTTCAAACAGCTGTCATGTAGTTTCCCTGCTCTAAAATGCCAGTTTCCAATATCCAGAGTTCTCAGCAAATGCTCCTGGCTCTTTCATCTGTCAATTATGCCCCAGAGAGGATGGCACTGAGTGTCCACACAGGGAGCCCAGACATCAGCCCAATCCCTTCTCAAGCCACCGTGAATGTTCTACCTATTTCTTCCTTCCAAGAGAACCCCAAACTTGCTGCTTGAAATGCTCAGTGATGAAGTCTTATTTCTAATGTTTTATGTAATTGACACCCAGAATAAGTTTTATTTTTACCCTCAAATAAATTTTGGGGGGGAAAGTTGAAGCAGATCTAACAAATTCTGTCTTTTCTAGCAATTACAGCTTTTGAGATCTCTGATGATATTTAACTATTAAATTTGTTTTAAACACCATGAATCAACATGTTTCTTCCTTCAGTTGAAAATTTAAATTCCAATTTAAGTTCTGATTCATGTGAATTTATAGCTTATAACATTCTTTAAAGAGAAATACCTAAGTACTAAGAACTTATATCTGTATGAAGAAAGTCAAAATACCATGAGTCCCCAGATCACTATGCTGTTGTTGTTACATTTTATATAATCTCTGAAAATGGGGTAAATTAAGAGTACATTTTTATAGGTTATTTATAAGGGTATAATTAAATTATTTTAAAACTAAACAATGGTTTGAGATAAGATATGAGTTCATTAAAATGTATTATTTCTTATATTAAAGCCTAATTATGCAAATATATGTGCATATTCTTGATAGTTGTATCATGTTGGATAAGATACTTATGTTACTTATATAAATCTTACTTTCAAAAAATTATGTTCACATGATCATTATAGGACTACAATCTCGGTTCCTACAGCACAAGGTGTCTTGGATGCCAAAAGATACATTTTAACCCTTTTGAAAAGCCTTCAAAGGAGTGAATCAGATTGGCTGAGAACTCAGGATAGCATACCTTGCTCTATGTTCTGAGGAAGAACAGAAATGAGGTCGGCCGTGGTTTGTCTATCTTTTGATTGTCATCATATTGATCAAACTGAACACAGTAAGTTTTATAGAGAGACTATTAAATATCATTCCCCAGGAATTCCAGAGTAATTTCAAATCAATGAGAACCCAGCTGTTGCCTAGAGTTGTTCAAACAGCTGTCATGTAGTTTCCCTGCTCTAAAATGCCAGTTTCCAATATCCAGAGTTCTCAGCAAATGCTCCTGGCTCTTTCATCTGTCAATTATGCCCCAGAGAGGATGGCACTGAGTGTCCACACAGGGAGCCCAGACATCAGCCCAATCCCTTCTCAAGCCACCGTGAATGTTCTACCTATTTCTTCCTTCCAAGAGAACCCCAAACTTGCTGCTTGAAATGCTCAGTGATGAAGTCTTATTTCTAATGTTTTATGTAATTGACACCCAGAATAAGTTTTATTTTTACCCTCAAATAAATTTTGGGGGGGAAAGTTGAAGCAGATCTAACAAATTCTGTCTTTTCTAGCAATTACAGCTTTTGAGATCTCTGATGATATTTAACTATTAAATTTGTTTTAAACACCATGAATCAACATGTTTCTTCCTTCAGTTGAAAATTTAAATTCCAATTTAAGTTCTGATTCATGTGAATTTATAGCTTATAACATTCTTTAAAGAGAAATACCTAAGTACTAAGAACTTATATCTGTATGAAGAAAGTCAAAATACCATGAGTCCCCAGATCACTATGCTGTTGTTGTTACATTTTATATAATCTCTGAAAATGGGGTAAATTAAGAGTACATTTTTATAGGTTATTTATAAGGGTATAATTAAATTATTTTAAAACTAAACAATGGTTTGAGATAAGATATGAGTTCATTAAAATGTATTATTTCTTATATTAAAGCCTAATTATGCAAATATATGTGCATATTCTTGATAGTTGTATCATGTTGGATAAGATACTTATGTTACTTATATAAATCTTACTTTCAAAAGATATATAGAATTACATGAGTAGAACACTGCATGTAGTAAACATCCAATCAATGTTAGTTGCTATTATTATTGTATTTTCTTACATATGCAGCTTAGCTTTGATTTTTTGAAAAATTAATATTTTTAAAAAGCAAAGTGCTTGCACTGTAAAACTTGCAATTGCAGTTAAATATACATACTTAAAATTTTAAGAGAAACACTATTTCATTTTTAAGATCTCAAAAAAGGACATTCTTAGAAATTCATTGATGTAGAAACTCATTTAGTGGAATAATCAAACACAGAGGACCATTATTATTGAATATTAACCTGTAACTGTGTGAGCAAAATGTCTCTTTATGTAAATGTAATATATTTTTGGGCTTTCCTGGTGATTCAATTGTATAGAATCTGCCTGGCAGTGCAGAAGACATGGATTTGACCCCTGGGTAATGAAGATCCCTTGGAGAAGGAAATGGCAATTCACTCCATTATTCTTGCCTGGAAAATCCCATGGATGGAAATGCCTGGCTGGCTACAGTCCATGGTTTCACAAGAGTCAGACATGACTTAGCAACTAAAACAACAATAATATATTCTTACAGTTTTGAGAAGTTGGCAAGATCATGAACATGACCAAAAAGATGAACTTGACATGAACTCTGTTAACTCTTTTCATGGAGAAGATACTCTTCAGAGAGTCCCTGACTTTACAATCAAAAAAAATAATTTTGAACAAGTGTACCTCTTAAATGATAGTGTTGTGATTATAGGAAAGAAGCACACCATAAAGCAAAGGAGGAAAATGTTTCCAGACCATTGTGTGTTACTTAACCTATTGTGAAATCTATTTTAAAATTCCCTTCCCTGAGATACATAGCCAAGAATGTGCGTGTGTGTGTGTGTGTGTGTGTGTGTACTGTATGTGTGTAAGAGAAGAAAAAGCTGGTTTTATATTGAACTTTACTTTGAAACGCTGTCTGTATATTGTCCTTGAATTAGACTGATAAGAGACTGATGAAAGACTAACTTTATGGGGTGGGGTTTCAGGAGTTACAGTTCTCCCTCCCAGTGAGTGGGCCTTTACACAGAGGCAAAAAATTCAAAATGTAAAGGTGAAATATAAACATGTGCTCTGGGCTTCCGCTGGTGGTCCAGTGGGTAAGGACACCGCCTTGCAGTGCAAGGGGCGCCGGTTCGATCCCTGGCCTGGGAAGATCCCACATGCCGCGGAGCGGCTGGACCCATGTGTCCAATCACCGAGCCGGAGCTCTGGAGCGCATGTGCCCAGAGACGGTGCTCTGCAACGACAGACGCCACCGTGATGGGAGGCCAACAGGAGCCAAAGAACGAAGACGAATGAAAATAGAGAAATGAAAGACCAACAGAAGTGGCCCGCCCGCTCCCCTCCCTCCCCAACCCGACCCCTGCCCAAAATAAAAATAAAAAAAATAAAAATAAAAATAAACATGTGCTCTGCTGCCTACTATCTTCCATACACCAAGTGTGTTTGAAAGTAAAGGGAGCAGCTTAATCCGAAGCCAGGAGTAATTGTTTCCTGTGGATCCAAGCAGGATCCAATACACTGTGAGGCAGAAATTGGGGAGAGCCATTTGGCCTTAAGCAAACTGTGTTCTTTCTTGTGCAAAGGACCAGATGTAGAAAAGGGACAAACAGAAAGTGTTATACCTTGAGACACAAGACCAGCTCTGAGAGTTGAATACAAGGCCTTTGTTTTAAGGATGTCAGTTGGATTTAGTCCTACATTATATGGGGACTAAGACAGAAGTCCTATGACTGGACTTCACAAACACAATAACTAATCAAATCTTCTAAAATATAGTGCTAAGAGTCAATTACACACTTGCATTTCAAATGCGACATTCATTCTTAACCAGATCTGTTGTGTTGCAATCAAGTTGCCAGTACTGCTTTTTTTCTGTTGTTGTTAAAGTACATAAGCTTTAAATACTTTCCAGAACAGTTGGTGATCAAAGACACAAACTATGATCATAAAATGGCTTTTTCTCCAGCAGATATCAATGATCTAAATGGAAGTCTTGATAATATGCTGCTAATAGGAGTGTTACACAGACTGAATGGGATAATAGGATAGCTGGTTTTATATTGAACTTTACTTTGAAACGCTGTCTGTATATTGTCCTTGAATTAGACTGATAAGAGACTGATGAAAGACTAACTTTATGGGGTGGGGTTTCAGGAGTTACAGTTCTCCCTCCCAGTGAGTGGGCCTTTACACAGAGGCAAAAAATTCAAAATGTAAAGGTGAAATATAAACATGTGCTCTGGGCTTCCGCTGGTGGTCCAGTGGGTAAGGACACCGCCTTGCAGTGCAAGGGGCGCCGGTTCCATCCCTGGCCTGGGAAGATCCCACATGCAGCGGAGCAACTGGAGCAATGTGTCCAATTACCGAGCCAGAGCTCTGGAGCGCATGTGCCCAGAGACGGTGCTCTGCAACGACAGACGCCACCGTGATGGGAGGCCAACAGGAGCCAAAGAACGAAGACGAATGAAAATAGAGAAATGAAAGACCAATAGAAGTGGCCCGCTCCCCTCCCTCCCCAACCCGACCCCTGCCCAAAATAAAAATAAAAAAAATAAAAATAAAAATAAACATGTGCTCTGCTGCCTACTATCTTCCATACACCAAGTGTGTTTGAAAGTAAAGGGAGCAGCTTAATCCGAAGCCAGGAGTAATTGTTTCCTGTGGATCCAAGCAGGATCCAATACACTGTGAGGCAGAAATTGGGGAGAGCCATTTGGCCTTAAGCAAACTGTGTTCTTTCTTGTGCAAAGGACCAGATGTAGAAAAGGGACAAACAGAAAGTGTTATACCTTGAGACACAAGACCAGCTCTGAGAGTTGAATACAAGGCCTTTGTTTTAAGGATGTCAGTTGGATTTAGTCCTACATTATATGGGGACTAAGACAGAAGTCCTATGACTGGACTTCACAAACACAATAACTAATCAAATCTTCTAAAATATAGTGCTAAGAGTCAATTACACACTTGCATTTCAAATGCGACATTCATTCTTAACCAGATCTGTTGTGTTGCAATCAAGTTGCCAGTACTGCTTTTTTTCTGTTGTTGTTAAAGTACATAAGCTTTAAATACTTTCCAGAACAGTTGGTGATCAAAGACACAAACTATGATCATAAAATGGCTTTTTCTCCAGCAGATATCAATGATCTAAATGGAAGTCTTGATAATATGCTGCTAATAGGAGTGTTACACAGACTGAATGGGATAAAGATGTAAAGGAATTTGATAAGTTATAAATGGTATAACGTATATAATTGCCTTTATTATTTGCAAAGTTAACATGATTTTCTGCTTGTTTGTGCTCTCAATGTAAATGTACTATTAGTTAAGATATTACATCATCTTTCAAGATTCAGAAGTTAAGTGCTGCTTTCCATATTTTGGGCTTCCCTAGTGACTCAGATGGTAAAGAATTCACCTGCAATGTGGGATACCTGGGTTTGATTCCTGGGTTAAGAAGATTCCCTGGGGCTTCCCTTGGTGGTCCAGTGGGTAAGGACACTGCCATGCAGTGCAAGGGGCGCCGGTTCCATCCCTGGCCTGGGAAGATCCCACGTGCGGCAGAGCAGCTGGACTGATGTGTCCAATTACTGAGCCTGAGCTCTGGAGCGCATGCGCCCAGAGCCGGTGCTCTGCGACAACAGACGCCATCGTGATGGGAGGCCCGCAGGAGCCAAAGAACAAAGACGGATGAAAACAGAGAAATGAAAGACCAATAGAAGTGGCCCGCCCGCTCCCCTCCCCCCCCAACCCGACCCCCGCCCAAAATAAATAAATCTTTAAAAAAAAAAAAAAAAAAAAGAAGATTCCCTGGATGAGGAGAACAGCTACCCACTCCAGCATTCTTGCCTTGAGAATTCCATGGACAGAGGATCCTGGGAGGCTACAGTACATGGATCGTAAAGAGTCAGATACAGCTGAATGACTTTCACTCTCCCTATTTCAGAGTTTATAAAACTATGAAACTTTAAACCATCAGGTAATTAAAACCATTCTGTGTTGATTTCTTATGAAAATGGTCTTTCTTTAAAAAAAAAATCACTGTAGTGTGAGGCTGTCTTTAAATAATCAATACTCCTCTACTTCTTGGTAGATTCCTTGGCTATATTAAAATGAGGATGATGTGATCCCTGACCTTAAGGAGAAAGATGACAATTTCCATTTTCTTAGCAAGCATTTTTCAAGTACCTTCAATGTATGAAGTCACCATATCAGGATTGGAGGGAGATTCTGGTAATTAATGCACGGTTCCACTGCCCAGAAATATACTGAATATGACTATGGGGATGTGCTGGTGGAGGGAGAGGATAGTTAGTTCTCATGGAAGAAAGCCTTAGAGGTTCATCAAAGTGCAAAGGATAGAGGACTTTTAAAGGAAACCTCTGGGGAAACTTTTTAATTTTAACTTAATTTTATATTTTTATTTAAACATTTTTCTTATTATCCCACTTATATATATATATATAGATAGGCCATCTGTGGCTAACTTGGCCAAGATCACAAAGAGATCAAGAGGAAATGCTGGGACATAAAGCTACAGAGTCTAGTTGTGGAGGAAACCCTCTCAATTGCTATCCTAGACATCCTCTTGGAAGAAGATTCCCTGGGGCTTCCCTTGGTGGTCCAGTGGGTAAGGACACTGCCATGCAGTGCAAGGGGCGCCGGTTCCATCCCTGGCCTGGGAAGATCCCACGTGCGGCGGAGCAGCTGGACTGATGTGTCCAATTACTGAGCCTGAGCTCTGGAGCGCATGCGCCCAGAGCCGGTGCTCTGCGACAACAGACGCCATCGTGATGGGAGGCCCGCAGGAGCCAAAGAACAAAGACGGATGAAAACAGAGAAATGAAAGACCAATAGAAGTGGCCCGCCCGCTCCCCCCCCTCCCCAACCCGACCCCCGCCCAAAATAAATAAATCTTTAAAAAAAAAAAAAAAAAAAAGAAGATTCCCTGGATGAGGAGAACAGCTACCCACTCCAGCATTCTTGCCTTGAGAATTCCATGGACAGAGGATCCTGGGAGGCTACAGTACATGGATCGTAAAGAGTCAGATACAGCTGAATGACTTTCACTCTCCCTATTTCAGAGTTTATAAAACTATGAAACTTTAAACCATCAGGTAATTAAAACCATTCTGTGTTGATTTCTTATGAAAATGGTCTTTCTTTAAAAAAAAAATCACTGTAGTGTGAGGCTGTCTTTAAATAATCAATACTCCTCTACTTCTTGGTAGATTCCTTGGCTATATTAAAATGAGGATGATGTGATCCCTGACCTTAAGGAGAAAGATGACAATTTCCATTTTCTTAGCAAGCATTTTTCAAGTACCTTCAATGTATGAAGTCACCATATCAGGATTGGAGGGAGATTCTGGTAATTAATGCACGGTTCCACTGCCCAGAAATATACTGAATATGACTATGGGGATGTGCTGGTGGAGGGAGAGGATAGTTAGTTCTCATGGAAGAAAGCCTTAGAGGTTCATCAAAGTGCAAAGGATAGAGGACTTTTAAAGGAAACCTCTGGGGAAACTTTTTAATTTTAACTTAATTTTATATTTTTATTTAAGCATTTTTCTTATTATCCCACTTATATATATATATAGATAGGCCATCTGTGGCTAACTTGGCCAAGATCACAAAGAGATCAAGAGGAAATGCTGGGACATAAAGCTACAGAGTCTAGTTGTGGAGGAAACCCTCTCAATTGCTATCCTAGACATCCTCTTGGAGGAAGTTTTTTAGAAAGTGGTTCCTGATCTGGACTTTGAAGCATGATAATAATTTTCAAAGAGGAATGTGGTACCATAAGTCTAGAGACCAATATAAGGCTCAAACTGTAGAAGGCTTTATATGGGAGAGTAAGAATGTTAAACTTTATTTATCTGTTTAAACTGGGAGAAGAAGGCTATAGGATGAGAATTAAAGATTTTGAAATGATGATGTAACATGACTAGATATCTGTTTTCAGATAAGATGTTCTGTTTGGAGAATACATTTGAGTGGAATACAGAAGTTAAAAAAGAGGAATAAGCCACAATAAATAAGAGAGGAAAGAGGAAGTGCCACACTGGGAAAATGCGATAATCAAGCTTTTAGGATAAAAATATACACATAGATAGAAGTAATAGAGGACATTTTAGTGGGGAAAGCAGACAGTATAATTATTACAGAGGCACACATTCAATCATTCAAGAAATAGTTGATAATGTAACTAATATTTTTTGAGTCCTCAAGTATAAAATAAGCTTCCCTGGTGGCTTAGTGATAAAGAATCCTCCTGCCAATACAGGAAAGGCAGGTTCAATCCCTGGATCAGGAAGGTCCCTTGGAAGAGGAAATGGCAACCCACACCAGTATTCTTGCCTGAGAACATACGATGGACAGAGGAGCCTGGTGGACCACAGTCCATGAGGTAACAAAGAGTCAGATGCAGCTGAACAACTGAACACAGAGTGCAGTACATTCTGGTAGATGCATTCAGACAAACAAAAATTAGAGTTTAGTATGGCAGAAGCTTTAATGTGGAATGAGAATATATTGTAGGAGAGGTGACCCTTTCAAGGCATACGTAGCCTATTCTTAAGAGGAAAGAATATTTTTCTCAGAAAAATTAATCTGGAAGATCAATATGATCTATTCAAATTGGAGAAAGGAGGGCAGAATATCAGGAAGGAGGAAGACTTGGAGACAATGTCTGAGATGAGGATATTCTGTCTTGTTTCCTATAAATAATAGTAGCTTACTAGCATTAGAAGTTAGAGCAAGCCCAGGAAAGGAGGTGTTGTAGTGAAGAGATAAGGTTGTATAAATAAAGCTCTTTTAAAAAGTCTGTTATTCTCTTTCTGATGTAAATGGTACAAATAAACCTACCGCTGTGCAAATAAGGATGCAGACCTAGAAAATGGACATTCAGACCTGAGGAGGATGGGGTGGAATGAACTGGGAGATTGGGATTGACATATGTACACGACTGTCTGTAAAACAGATAGTGGGAACTTGCTGTGGAGCATAGGGAGCTCAATAGGATGCTCTGTGACAACCTAGGTGGATGGGACGGGGGTGAGGTGGGAAGGAGGTATACGAGGGAGGGGCAGTATGTATACATATAGCTGATTCTCTTTGTTGTACAGCAGAAACGAATGCAACATTATTATTTTTTTTTTAAAGATTTATTTATTTATTTATTTTGGGCGGGGGTCGGGTTGGGGAGGGAGGGGAGCAGGCGGGCCACTTCTATTGGTCTTTCGTTTCTCTATGTTCATCCGTCTTTGTTCCTTGGTTCTTGTGGGCCTCCCATTGCGGTGGCATCTGTCGTTGAAGAGCACTGGCTCTGGGCGCATGCGCTCCAGAGCTCTGGCTTGGTAATTGGACACATCAGTCCAGCCGCTCCGCGGCACGTGGGATCTTCCCAGGCCAGGGATCGAACTGGCGCCCCTTGCACTGCAAGGCAGTGTCCTTACCCACTGGACCACCAGGGGAAGCCCCGAATGCAATATTATTAAACAACTATGTTTTTGAAAAATCACTAAATTTTTTAAGGAGAGAAGGAGAAATTCTATTTAAGAGTTTCAAACATTGTTTATAGGTGCATTTTTGAGAATTTATTTGGGCAATGCTTTGGAAAATGATTTAGATTGAATAAGAATAAAGCTGGAATCAGGAAATCTAGATGTGAAGTTGTTCCATTATCTTAACAAAACAGTAATCTGTGTGTTAGATTTGAAAATGACAGTGGTTTCAGGAATGGAGAGGAGTGAATATATGCTAATGGGAATATGGACTCAGCTGCACTTGGTACTTGATTGGAAGGGAGGAGTGAGTGAGAACAATGTAGGAGGTAAGAATGCTAACTGGATTTCCAGTTTGGACAGATGAGTAGATTGTGGTATTATTCAGTGACACAGAAAATTCCAGGAAGGAACAGGTTTTTAGCAGATGATGAAAGATTAAGATCAGGACACATTGAATTTGAAATGTGTGAGTGTCATCTGAGCTGACATGGAATGGTTCGAAAGAAAAATTCAGAAAAGAAAACAGGAGTATAGAGACAATTTCATGATTAATCAGTGAATACATGTCAATATATTTAGCCAGAAAATGTAAAATCCTCCTAAAATGGTAAGCAAAATTTTGTGTCCATGGGTCCATGCATAAACACATCAAGGGAGATATTCCACAGAAATCTCCAGATTTAAAATATTTGTCTATGAAAAATGTTTATAATAAATTATTTGAAGCAGATGATGAGTAAAACTATGATACTTGATCATATGACTCAGTTAGTATGCAAATAGAGAGGAAGACCTAGAACATTACTTAATGTAATCAAGTAATGAATAAAGGTAGAGATGAATAGAGGTAGAGAAGCCCATAAGAGAAAATGAAGATTGAGTTGCAGAAGAGGAAGCAATTTGGTATGAAATATCAAAACAATAATTTAATACAGCATTTCACTCAGGACTTATTTTTTATGAATATTATCTATAAACATGCAGATACCACGGAGCACAGATTTATGGAAACAGATTGCAAAAACTTTTTTACAATGTTTATAAATTGGGAATTACATAGAGCCAATCAAAAAGAGGTAAGGAAAATTATAATATTAATGCACATATTCTGTGGAGAACAGACAGCCATTGTAATAAAAGAAGAAATGTATTCTGATATAGATTGTCACTGATAAACACATATGGTATGATGTCATTTAGATAAATCAACGTGTAAATGTATGCACACAAATACACACACACAAATATGTCATAAAGAGACAACACGGAGTACACTGAACTATTCACAGTGACTTCTTCCTAAAGATGTTTCGGGGATTTCAACATGAATGTAGATTTTCATATTTTGCTCCATGTATACCTAGATTGTTTTCACTAATGTGAGACTATATTTATATTCCTTGTATTTATGTATTGTTTAAACTAGAAGAAAAATAAACCAAGACAGAGATGGGTGTTTAGCAATAGATCACATCTTTGCACATCTTATTAGAATGTAGGATTGAAACTAAAAGGTAGGTGTACCCACCTCAGTGTCTAATAAATATTAAGGATTCTACTTCATTCTTTCTAAAATAATAATAAAAAGATAAGTTATTGGCTAAAGTTAGTATCTCAGGTAGATAAAAAACGTGTAATATGATGATGTCAGCTCAATATACTTAAATCTGAAATTGAAGGGAAATAGATTTTCAGTTGTGGTAGGGAGTTCCTAACAAGCTAAGAAGGTTGCACAAATAGGGAGGAATGCACAAAAGCCAGTCTCAATAGTTTCTGCAAATTGCTTTACGATTTTGGTAGGGAATGCTTTGGGCTGCCTTTCCAGAGTTTATTTCTCAGAATTATACATGCCCAAATTACACTCCAGAACCTAGTATTTAAAAGGTATTAGCCATTATAAGCATGCTTATTGCAATTAAAATAATTATGCAGTCAGATTATGATAAAAATGATGACACGATGTAGAGATTTTCAAAGGTAGAGAATATGTATCTATTTTGTTTTTGAGAAATTATAATGTGTTGTCATTAAACAGTGTACATATTTAAACCCTCATTCTCAAATATTAATTCTTATTCTTCATCTAAATGTGAATAATTTATTATGTTTCCAAAATTAACCATCAAATCTCCAGCAAACTGAATTCAATAATTAAGTCTAAAATGAAAAGGAATTAGAGAGTGGAAGTACATTTTAGAATCTATTTAAATTTTTTTAAGAAAATTAAAAAGAACCTTAACTAAAGCAATACCCACACACAAGTCTTAAAGGAGAGTTTAGAACTTGATGGGACTTACAAGAAATGATCATATTTTTATTTATTTATTTATTTTGCCTGTGCTGGGTCTTCATTTCTGTCTGCAGGCTTTTCCTTAATTGCGGTGAGCAGGGACTACTCTTCATTGCAGGGGTCCATCCTTGGGTTCTCTAGAACACAGGACTAATAACAGACTTAGTTGCTCCATGGGATGTTTGATCCTTTGATTTGGGGATCAAACCTGTGACTCCTGCATTGACAGGTGGATTTTTACCACAGATCACAAAGAGATCAAGAGGAAATGCTGGGACATAAAGCTACAGAGTCTAGTTGTGGAGGAAACCCTCTCAATTGCTATCCTAGACATCCTCTTGGAGGAAGTTTTTTAGAAAGTGGTTCCTGATCTGGACTTTGAAGCATGATAATAATTTTCAAAGAGGAATGTGGTACCATAAGTCTAGAGACCAATATAAGGCTCAAACTGTAGAAGGCTTTATATGGGAGAGTAAGAATGTTAAACTTTATTTATCTGTTTAAACTGGGAGAAGAAGGCTATAGGATGAGAATTAAAGATTTTGAAATGATGATGTAACATGACTAGATATCTGTTTTCAGATAAGATGTTCTGTTTGGAGAATACATTTGAGTGGAATACAGAAGTTAAAAAAGAGGAATAAGCCACAATAAATAAGAGAGGAAAGAGGAAGTGCCACACTGGGAAAATGCGATAATCAAGCTTTTAGGATAAAAATATACACATAGATAGAAGTAATAGAGGACATTTTAGTGGGGAAAGCAGACAGTATAATTATTACAGAGGCACACATTCAATCATTCAAGAAATAGTTGATAATGTAACTAATATTTTTTGAGTCCTCAAGTATAAAATAAGCTTCCCTGGTGGCTTAGTGATAAAGAATCCTCCTGCCAATACAGGAAAGGCAGGTTCAATCCCTGGATCAGGAAGGTCCCTTGGAAGAGGAAATGGCAACCCACACCAGTATTCTTGCCTGAGAACATACGATGGACAGAGGAGCCTGGTGGACCACAGTCCATGAGGTAACAAAGAGTCAGATGCAGCTGAACAACTGAACACAGAGTGCAGTACATTCTGGTAGATGCATTCAGACAAACAAAAATTAGAGTTTAGTATGGCAGAAGCTTTAATGTGGAATGAGAATATATTGTAGGAGAGGTGACCCTTTCAAGGCATACGTAGCCTATTCTTAAGAGGAAAGAATATTTTTCTCAGAAAAATTAATCTGGAAGATCAATATGATCTATTCAAATTGGAGAAAGGAGGGCAGAATATCAGGAAGGAGGAAGACTTGGAGACAATGTCTGAGATGAGGATATTCTGTCTTGTTTCCTATAAATAATAGTAGCTTACTAGCATTAGAAGTTAGAGCAAGCCCAGGAAAGGAGGTGTTGTAGTGAAGAGATAAGGTTGTATAAATAAAGCTCTTTTAAAAAGTCTGTTATTCTCTTTCTGATGTAAATGGTACAAATAAACCTACCGCTGTGCAAATAAGGATGCAGACCTAGAAAATGGACATTCAGACCTGAGGAGGATGGGGTGGAATGAACTGGGAGATTGGGATTGACATATGTACACGACTGTCTGTAAAACAGATAGTGGGAACTTGCTGTGGAGCATAGGGAGCTCAATAGGATGCTCTGTGACAACCTAGGTGGATGGGACGGGGGTGAGGTGGGAAGGAGGTATACGAGGGAGGGGCAGTATGTATATATATAGCTGATTCTCTTTGTTGTACAGCAGAAACGAATGCAACATTATTATTTTTTTTTTAAAGATTTATTTATTTATTTATTTTGGGCGGGGGTCGGGTTGGGGAGGGAGGGGAGCAGGCGGGCCACTTCTATTGGTCTTTCGTTTCTCTATGTTCATCCGTCTTTGTTCCTTGGTTCTTGTGGGCCTCCCATTGCGGTGGCATCTGTCGTTGAAGAGCACTGGCTCTGGGCGCATGCGCTCCAGAGCTCTGGCTTGGTAATTGGACACATCAGTCCAGCCGCTCCGCGGCACGTGGGATCTTCCCAGGCCAGGGATCGAACTGGCGCCCCTTGCACTGCAAGGCAGTGTCCTTACCCACTGGACCACCAGGGAAGCCCGAATGCAATATTATTAAACAACTATGTTTTTGAAAAATCACTAAATTTTTTAAGGAGAGAAGGAGAAATTCTATTTAAGAGTTTCAAACATTGTTTATAGGTGCATTTTTGAGAATTTATTTGGGCAATGCTTTGGAAAATGATTTAGATTGAATAAGAATAAAGCTGGAATCAGGAAATCTAGATGTGAAGTTGTTCCATTATCTTAACAAAACAGTAATCTGTGTGTTAGATTTGAAAATGACAGTGGTTTCAGGAATGGAGAGGAGTGAATATATGCTAATGGGAATATGGACTCAGCTGCACTTGGTACTTGATTGGAAGGGAGGAGTGAGTGAGAACAATGTAGGAGGTAAGAATGCTAACTGGATTTCCAGTTTGGACAGATGAGTAGATTGTGGTATTATTCAGTGACACAGAAAATTCCAGGAAGGAACAGGTTTTTAGCAGATGATGAAAGATTAAGATCAGGACACATTGAATTTGAAATGTGTGAGTGTCATCTGAGCTGACATGGAATGGTTCGAAAGAAAAATTCAGAAAAGAAAACAGGAGTATAGAGACAATTTCATGATTAATCAGTGAATACATGTCAATATATTTAGCCAGAAAATGTAAAATCCTCCTAAAATGGTAAGCAAAATTTTGTGTCCATGGGTCCATGCATAAACACATCAAGGGAGATATTCCACAGAAATCTCCAGATTTAAAATATTTGTCTATGAAAAATGTTTATAATAAATTATTTGAAGCAGATGATGAGTAAAACTATGATACTTGATCATATGACTCAGTTAGTATGCAAATAGAGAGGAAGACCTAGAACATTACTTAATGTAATCAAGTAATGAATAAAGGTAGAGATGAATAGAGGTAGAGAAGCCCATAAGAGAAAATGAAGATTGAGTTGCAGAAGAGGAAGCAATTTGGTATGAAATATCAAAACAATAATTTAATACAGCATTTCACTCAGGACTTATTTTTTATGAATATTATCTATAAACATGCAGATACAAGGGAGCACAGATTTATGGAAACAGATTGCAAAAACTTTTTTACAATGTTTATAAATTGGGAATTACATAGAGCCAATCAAAAAGAGGTAAGGAAAATTATAATATTAATGCACATATTCTGTGGAGAACAGACAGCCATTGTAATAAAAGAAGAAATGTATTCTGATATAGATTGTCACTGATAAACACATATGGTATGATGTCATTTAGATAAATCAACGTGTAAATGTATGCACACAAATACACACACACAAATATGTCATAAAGAGACAACACGGAGTACACTGAACTATTCACAGTGACTTCTTCCTAAAGATGTTTCGGGGATTTCAACATGAATGTAGATTTTCATATTTTGCTCCATGTATACCTAGATTGTTTTCACTAATGTGAGACTATATTTATATTCCTTGTATTTATGTATTGTTTAAACTAGAAGAAAAATAAACCAAGACAGAGATGGGTGTTTAGCAATAGATCACATCTTTGCACATCTTATTAGAATGTAGGATTGAAACTAAAAGGTAGGTGTACCCACCTCAGTGTCTAATAAATATTAAGGATTCTACTTCATTCTTTTTAAAATAATAATAAAAAGATAAGTTATTGGCTAAAGTTAGTATCTCAGGTAGATAAAAAACGTTTAATATGATGATGTCAGCTCAATATACTTAAATCTGAAATTGAAGGGAAATAGATTTTCAGTTGTGGTAGGGAGTTCCTAACAAGCTAAGAAGGTTGCACAAATAGGGGAGGGAATGCACAAAAGCCAGTCTCAATAGTTTCTGCAAATTGCTTTACGATTTTGGTAGGGAATGCTTTGGGCTGCCTTTCCAGAGTTTATTTCTCAGAATTATACATGCCCAAATTACACTCCAGAACCTAGTATTTAAAAGGTATTAGCCATTATAAGCATGCTTATTGCAATTAAAATAATTATGCAGTCAGATTATGATAAAAATGATGACACGATGTAGAGATTTTCAAAGGTAGAGAATATGTATCTATTTTGTTTTTGAGAAATTATAATGTGTTGTCATTAAACAGTGTACATATTTAAACCCTCATTCTCAAATATTAATTCTTATTCTTCATCTAAATGTGAATAATTTATTATGTTTCCAAAATTAACCATCAAATCTCCAGCAAACTGAATTCAATAATTAAGTCTAAAATGAAAAGGAATTAGAGAGTGGAAGTACATTTTAGAATCTATTTAAATTTTTTTAAGAAAATTAAAAAGAACCTTAACTAAAGCAATACCCACACACAAGTCTTAAAGGAGAGTTTAGAACTTGATGGAGACTTACAAGAAATGATCATATTTTTATTTATTTATTTATTTTGCCTGTGCTGGGTCTTCATTTCTGTCTGCAGGCTTTTCCTTAATTGCGGTGAGCAGGGACTACTCTTCATTGCAGGGGTCCAGGTTCTCTTTTGGTGGCTTCTCTTGTTGTGGAGTATAGGATCTAGGGAATGTGGGTTTTAGCAGTTGTGCCTCCTGGGTTCTAGAACACAGGACTAATAACAGACTTAGTTGCTCCATGGGATGTTTGATCCTTTGATTTGGGGATCAAACCTGTGACTCCTGCATTGACAGGTGGATTTTTTACCACTGAGCCACCAGGGAAGCCCTTGAACAAGTATTTATCAGTGTAAGCTCTGTGTCAACCTCCTGGGGTCAGGGACAGGTCTTTGAACTGGACCTTCAGCCTAGTGAGAAGGAAATGACACTCATAATAATAAGAAAGGAAAACAATTTGTCATGTTGTTATACTTTCTGCAAAGGATTACAGAGCAGAGGAGAGGGTGGGAGAGCAGATGTATTTCACACAGGCTAGTAGAGATCTGAATAAACCAAATAAGTGAGACATGGGACTATGTGAGGCATACAATTTCAGAGAAGAGCAAGCACAGAGGTCCTGAATTGAGAATGTGTCTAGGGTATCAAAAGAATATCAGAGTTCAGTGTGACTGGAACTTAGTCAAGGAGTCAGATGCCAATCTTGAAGGACATTTTCAGCACTGTTTTAGGGTTAGGATTTCATTCTTATGGGATATAAAGATATTGGAGGTCTTCTGGACAGAGGAGTAGCATGACCCAAAGCACATTTAAAAAATATTATTTTTGCTACTTGGTAAAAAATAGATGTAGATCAAGATGCAAGATAAAAGGAGAGATAGTAGATTGGACTAAGATTTAGGGAACTGTACACCTTAGTTTGCTGGAGAGAGTCCTGATTTGTATCTGTTTTCCACACATAATTATTAGTAGCACTTGTTGTTTGATCTCTAAGTTGTGTTCAGCTCTGGTTCCTCTGTCCATGAGATTCCCCAGGTAAGAATCCTGGAGTGGGTTGCTATTTCTTTCTTCAGGGGATCTTCCTAACCCAGGGAACAAAACTGCAGCTCCTGCATTAGCAGGCAGATTGTTTGTCACTGAGCCACCAAGGAAGACACTAAGAGCACTCATATTTACTCTCAGATATAGTTCATCAGATGGTACTCTGTCTCAGAGGGTGAAAGTGAAGGTCCTATGGCATGGTCAGTAACAGGGTATATTTCAAAGCTAGAACCAACAAGACCTTCTGATAAGTTAGACTGAATTTGAAATGTGTGAGTGTCATCTGAGCTGACATGGAATGGTTCGAAAGAAAAATTCAGAAAAGAAAACAGGAGTATAGAGACAATTTCATGATTAATCAGTGAATACATGTCAATATATTTAGCCAGAAAATGTAAAATCCTCCTAAAATGGTAAGCAAAATTTTGTGTCCATGGGTCCATGCATAAACACATCAAGGGAGATATTCCACAGAAATCTCCAGATTTAAAATATTTGTCTATGAAAAATGTTTATAATAAATTATTTGAAGCAGATGATGAGTAAAACTATGATACTTGATCATATGACTCAGTTAGTATGCAAATAGAGAGGAAGACCTAGAACATTACTTAATGTAATCAAGTAATGAATAAAGGTAGAGATGAATAGAGGTAGAGAAGCCCATAAGAGAAAATGAAGATTGAGTTGCAGAAGAGGAAGCAATTTGGTATGAAATATCAAAACAATAATTTAATACAGCATTTCACTCAGGACTTATTTTTTATGAATATTATCTATAAACATGCAGATACAAGGGAGCACAGATTTATGGAAACAGATTGCAAAAACTTTTTTACAATGTTTATAAATTGGGAATTACATAGAGCCAATCAAAAAGAGGTAAGGAAAATTATAATATTAATGCACATATTCTGTGGAGAACAGACAGCCATTGTAATAAAAGAAGAAATGTATTCTGATATAGATTGTCACTGATAAACACATATGGTATGATGTCATTTAGATAAATCAACGTGTAAATGTATGCACACAAATACACACACACAAATATGTCATAAAGAGACAACACGGAGTACACTGAACTATTCACAGTGACTTCTTCCTAAAGATGTTTCGGGGATTTCAACATGAATGTAGATTTTCATATTTTGCTCCATGTATACCTAGATTGTTTTCACTAATGTGAGACTATATTTATATTCCTTGTATTTATGTATTGTTTAAACTAGAAGAAAAATAAACCAAGACAGAGATGGGTGTTTAGCAATAGATCACATCTTTGCACATCTTATTAGAATGTAGGATTGAAACTAAAAGGTAGGTGTACCCACCTCAGTGTCTAATAAATATTAAGGATTCTACTTCATTCTTTCTAAAATAATAATAAAAAGATAAGTTATTGGCTAAAGTTAGTATCTCAGGTAGATAAAAAACGTTTAATATGATGATGTCAGCTCAATATACTTAAATCTGAAATTGAAGGGAAATAGATTTTCAGTTGTGGTAGGGAGTTCCTAACAAGCTAAGAAGGTTGCACAAATAGGGAGGAATGCACAAAAGCCAGTCTCAATAGTTTCTGCAAATTGCTTTACGATTTTGGTAGGGAATGCTTTGGGCTGCCTTTCCAGAGTTTATTTCTCAGAATTATACATGCCCAAATTACACTCCAGAACCTAGTATTTAAAAGGTATTAGCCATTATAAGCATGCTTATTGCAATTAAAATAATTATGCAGTCAGATTATGATAAAAATGATGACACGATGTAGAGATTTTCAAAGGTAGAGAATATGTATCTATTTTGTTTTTGAGAAATTATAATGTGTTGTCATTAAACAGTGTACATATTTAAACCCTCATTCTCAAATATTAATTCTTATTCTTCATCTAAATGTGAATAATTTATTATGTTTCCAAAATTAACCATCAAATCTCCAGCAAACTGAATTCAATAATTAAGTCTAAAATGAAAAGGAATTAGAGAGTGGAAGTACATTTTAGAATCTATTTAAATTTTTTTAAGAAAATTAAAAAGAACCTTAACTAAAGCAATACCCACACACAAGTCTTAAAGGAGAGTTTAGAACTTGATGGAGACTTACAAGAAATGATCATATTTTTATTTATTTATTTATTTTGCCTGTGCTGGGTCTTCATTTCTGTCTGCAGGCTTTTCCTTAATTGCGGTGAGCAGGGACTACTCTTCATTGCAGGGGTCCAGGTTCTCTTTTGGTGGCTTCTCTTGTTGTGGAGTATAGGATCTAGGGAATGTGGGTTTTAGCAGTTGTGCCTCCTGGGTTCTAGAACACAGGACTAATAACAGACTTAGTTGCTCCATGGGATGTTTGATCCTTTGATTTGGGGATCAAACCTGTGACTCCTGCATTGACAGGTGGATTTTTTACCACTGAGCCACCAGGGAAGCCCTTGAACAAGTATTTATCAGTGTAAGCTCTGTGTCAACCTCCTGGGGTCAGGGACAGGTCTTTGAACTGGACCTTCAGCCTAGTGAGAAGGAAATGACACTCATAATAATAAGAAAGGAAAACAATTTGTCATGTTGTTATACTTTCTGCAAAGGATTACAGAGCAGAGGAGAGGGTGGGAGAGCAGATGTATTTCACACAGGCTAGTAGAGATCTGAATAAACCAAATAAGTGAGACATGGGACTATGTGAGGCATACAATTTCAGAGAAGAGCAAGCACAGAGGTCCTGAATTGAGAATGTGTCTAGGGTATCAAAAGAATATCAGAGTTCAGTGTGACTGGAACTTAGTCAAGGAGTCAGATGCCAATCTTGAAGGACATTTTCAGCACTGTTTTAGGGTTAGGATTTCATTCTTATGGGATATAAAGATATTGGAGGTCTTCTGGACAGAGGAGTAGCATGACCCAAAGCACATTTAAAAAATATTATTTTTGCTACTTGGTAAAAAATAGATGTAGATCAAGATGCAAGATAAAAGGAGAGATAGTAGATTGGACTAAGATTTAGGGAACTGTACACCTTAGTTTGCTGGAGAGAGTCCTGATTTGTATCTGTTTTCCACACATAATTATTAGTAGCACTTGTTGTTTGATCTCTAAGTTGTGTTCAGCTCTGGTTCCTCTGTCCATGAGATTCCCCAGGTAAGAATCCTGGAGTGGGTTGCTATTTCTTTCTTCAGGGGATCTTCCTAACCCAGGGAACAAAACTGCAGCTCCTGCATTAGCAGGCAGATTGTTTGTCACTGAGCCACCAAGGAAGACACTAAGAGCACTCATATTTACTCTCAGATATAGTTCATCAGATGGTACTCTGTCTCAGAGGGTGAAAGTGAAGGTCCTATGGCATGGTCAGTAACAGGGTATATTTCAAAGCTAGAACCAACAAGACCTTCTGATAAGTTAGACGTAAGATGAGGAGAAAAAGAAGTTAAGAAAAATGGTAGACAAATTTTGTGGATGATAAACATGATTTAATTGTGGCCTTATTGAGTGAGAAGATCTAGCAGAGGAGCCCTTCAGAGAACAATGTTTTGGAGATCCCTTAATTCAGAAGCAATTCCTGAGACTAGGATTTGTACGTAAGTAATTTACCAAGAAAATGCTTCTAAAAGAGATGGATCAGGGAGTAGAGGGAACAGGAAAAGGAAGAGTAGAAAGCCAAGCAAGGGTGCCATGGAAGGCTAAGTCCTTGGCCTTGCATGATCCATAGGGGGCTCTGGGCCATAAATCACATCTCAGAACTTTTCCTGCCTTAAGTCAATTATAGATGGACTGGTGGGGCCAGGAAAGAGGGAAAGAAACTCCCAGGCACCTCACATTCCCTGTAGCTCTAAGCAGTTCCAGTACCCTAAGGGTTCTTTTTAAAGGAGTAGTTATGGACTGAATTGTGTGCCCCTAAATGCATATGCTGACACCCTAATCCCAAATGTGATGGTATTCTGAGATGGGGCCTTTGGAAAATGATCAGGGTTAGATGAGTTCATCAGAATGGGCCCCTCATCATGGACTCTGTGGATTTGTAAGGAAAGGAAGAGAAAGAGATGTCTCTCTCCACTATGTGAGGACACAGAGAGAATGTAAGCCAGAGGGGGGACCTTCAGGAAACAGATCTAATCTAATCTCAGGCTTTCTAGACTCTAGAACTGTGGGAAAATAGATTTCTATTTTTTCAATCACCCAGACTGTGGTACTTTCTTACAGCAACTCAGAAAGATTAAGACAAATGATTACAGCTATAAGTTAGCAGACCCAAATCATGTCAAAGCTGGAGGGCTGGTCTTATCTGAAAACAGAAAAGAGCAATCCCAGAAATTCTGGGTGGACCACCAAGGACAATGGACTGTACTGTCTACTTCAGAGCTTAGAGTTGAGTTCACTTAAACAGGCTCTGAGGAGTATTAGATCATCAAGTCAAATGAATAGACAGGATATATAAGAGGAGAGAGGTCAAGAATAAAGATAGATATTTTAAGTTGGTGACATTTAATGAGATGACTGCCTATGATCATTAGGAAATGAGAATTGCAGCTCTGTGTTAGGCACTGAGTGAGGCTCAGAGAAAGTATGACATAACATCCATGTGCTTGAACGACCTTGATCTTATTTGAACAATAGGAATAGCCAAGACATTATGACTCTCAAGAGGTGATGTCTGTGGTAGAACTTCATAGGGTTGTTAGTTTGTTTTCGATTATTTTATCTTTCATCTTTATTCATTTCTACATCTCTGTCCTCCATCTATTTGCTTGGGAAAAAGTATATGCAGATTTTTTTTCTTCTCTTCTTTATGCATAAACCTCACATCCATTTTGACCATGGGTCATTTTAGATCAAAGATATGCAAATATATGATGTTGTGATATGGTTGAGAAGCCCTTGAGCTTTTTAATTACCTCAAGTTAGCTTTAAAATTCTCATAAAAAATTAATTTGAATCATTCTACATAAAACAAACAAAACCCAAAATAGCAGATCCCCTGGCTTGAAGACAGGGTGATGTTTTCTAAATGAAATAAAATAAATATATGTTAAGTTGGTTAGAGGAGTTGGAGTTGAGGCAATGACTCTTACATGACCCTTAAGCTCCACCCTTCTTTCTAATATTTACATTAGTATAACTCCTGAAGGATACAAAAGAGACTATTCAGGACAACTTCTGATGCTTATACCATCTCGGTAAACACTTAGCTAACCTTTCCTTAAATCCTAACTGTAAGAAACTCAGAATTTCCTGAGGGCTTCTCTGGTGGTTCAGATGATAAAGAATCTGCCTGAAATGAGGAATATCCCTCATTTTTGAGTTGGATCCTTCAGTTAGGAAGATCCCTTGGAGAAGGGAATTGCTATCCACTGTAGCATGCTTGTCTGAAAAATCCCATGGACAGAGGAGCCTGGAAGGCTACAGTTCATGGAACATGGACAACTGACTGACTAACACTAAAAGTAGCAGCAGAACTTCCTGAAGCCACACTTCCTTAAGGAGACATCAATGTCTTCCTTCTTTGTCTGACTTTCCTTCCATAAGTCTGGACAATAGAACCGGTTCTTGTATAGTAAGTTATTCAATGTTATTAACTAGTAAATTATTTTATTAAAGTTATATGAATAAAACTGCTTTTTATTTTTCATTGTGCTATTACTTCTAACATTTATTCAGACAGTGACTAGAGGGTGTGGGAAAGTAATTGTTGGTAATGTTAGGTAACTTCTATGATTCAGTTCTAGTCCTTTGAGTGTATGTATATACAGTTTGAATCTTCCTCATAATAACTCTATCAGCCTGATAGTATTACTATACCCATTCTAGAAATGAGGTACAGAGATGCCAAGAAACTGATTCAAGGTCATTGAGTTATTAGGTAGTGGCTCCAGAATTCAAAATCCATCCATCTGGCTCTGGAGTCCAAGTCCATAGACACCCTGATATACTGCTCCCGTGACCAGACTACTAATGCTATATTTGAAACTTGCTCCCTTACTCTTTTTCAATTAAGACCCCATAGCATAACAATGGCTAAGGCCACTTGTGGTGGTCATTTTTGTGCTTGGTTTCAAAAGGGCTCAAGCCACTGCCTCTCAGAATCCA
Source organism: Tragulus kanchil (assembly GCA_022376925.1). Lineage (NCBI taxonomy): Eukaryota > Metazoa > Chordata > Mammalia > Artiodactyla > Tragulidae > Tragulus > Tragulus kanchil. The sequence goes on along the minus strand of JAIOJX010000028.1, from coordinate 156,447,595 downwards.
GGAAATTTATGAACAGCTCATAGCCTTCATACTGGAAATTGATGAAATTCTATTAATCTCCCTTCCACTAATTTGATTTGGTGTGTTCCTTTCATGGAAGATACCAGCTCATCATAAATATGACAAGCCTTGTGCTCACACTGCATTGCTTTTATTATTTTTGTATTACAGGGTTTCGGTAACTCGGATTTAGGATTACAGACATAACTGCCAGAGAAATTTACAGCAGGCTGTCATCCCCACATTTTTACAGCCTGGCTTGTTGCAGTTTCTTTTAAAAAACTTAACACTTATCCCTTGACTTCAGTTTAAAAATACAATTTGTGCTTTTTCTATTTGTAAGAACTGTTATTTTGAGTTAACAAAAGTAATTCTTAGTTCTTTGTCTTTTTACATCTTCACCATGAAATTGGGAAATATTCTAAATAGGAACATTTCCTAAGTTAGTCAATAGCAATTAGGCATTACTTTTAATTTGCTGGCATTTTAATACTGCATCTTCAAAAATGCACTTTGAGGACATGCAATGTCGCCTCAAATAAAACTCAAGTGTAATCTGAACCCTTGTAATGTGACTTAATTAGCTTAGAAAAAAGGCAAAGCTTGTTCATTATGCCGAGGACGACATCTAATGTTTTAAAAGGACAAAGATAACTATTAATTACATGCTGAGAATTTTACTTTAAGACAAGAAATATGAAATGTATGGTAACCATTTTAATTAATTAATTAATTTTCAAATTATTAATGATGGAAATAACTAGGTTCTATTCATATGCCTCTCAAAATAATAAATGGTTTGTTTGTAATATCTCATTAAAAAGGGTCAACAATCTTATAAGATAATTAAATGACTTAAAGCAATGCAAAATAAAATGTACTGTCTTAGATTTCCCCAAACAAACAATTTGGCCCATATCATGCACTAAATTCTTACACACTATAGAGTGCTTTGAAAGTATTTTTTCCTGGGTCTACCTTTTTAGCTCTTGTCATCTTGTGCCAGGAACTCTTGAGCAAATTTGGAGAGGTAGAAGGAAAGCATTTCAATGGAGCAATACTTTTCTTACATCAGTGAATATTGAGCACCACTTCTGGGCATTCTGAAACATTCCAACACAAATGAGCAAGGGCATGCCTTCAGGTTTGGTCAGTAACTCAAACTTGCACTACTCAAACTTACTTCATCCTCATAAGATTATTTATTTAAGTCTGATAAGAGAATAAGAGAATTTCCCAGGTGGTGCTAATGGTAAAGAACTCATCTGCCAGTGAAGGAGATGTAAGAGTTGCTGGTTTGATCCCTGGATTGGGAAGATTTCCTAGAGGAGGGCTTAGCAACCCACTGCAGCATTCTGGTCTGGAGAATTCACATGGACAGAGGAGCCTGGCAGTCTAGAGTCCATAGGATCACAAAGATTTGGACACAACTGAAGTGACTTAGCATACATGCAAGAGAATAGAACAAGAGTATGGAATGAAGAGAGAGGAATGTTTTTTAGTGTTCATTTCCCCATGCTTACTTATGTTAGAGACTTTGCTTTAAATAGGCCTCTTTGCCACTTCTTTTAGGTTGGAGGACAGTGGAGGAATCTCTCAAGTCTCTATTTGGATCTCTGCAAGGATGAATGCAGACACCTCAGGAGCATGGTGCTGAGAAACCAGTGGGTCATATGTGATACTTAATGCTGTCTTGAATAGAAAATCAAAGGATCTGAATTAAAAGCACTTTTGATGAATATTAATTGGAACCTAGCAGACTTCAATTCATAGGGTTGCAAAGAATCAGGACATGACTGAAATGACTTAGTACACATGCAGCAGTTACCAACTTCTTGGGCCCCTGGGGCCTGTTTTGTGAAAGACAATTTTTCTATAGTCTGGGGCTGGGAGGATGGTTTCTGAATGATTAAAAACTGTTACAATTATTGTGCACTTTATTACATCAGTGTGACTTTAGCTCACTAGACCTTAGATTCTGGAGGCTGGGGGCGCATGTTTTAAAGTCTTGATTTTTTTTTTCTCATTTTCTTATTCAGTTTTAAAAAGAAAAAATAAGTAAGAGGAATCAAGGATGGTCAGAAAACTGGGATACTTAGATACCAAAGTGAAGATGTTTACTAGTTAGAGAGATACAGAAGTCTCAACTTAGAATTATGAGAGAAGTCAGGGTTGGGTGGCTAGTTAAATACATATATACAGATATACTTTTGACCTTGCATATAAGTATATTTATTTAGATACTTAGCATAAGAGCTTAAACTATATAGTCTCATGCTTATAAACAGTTGCATCTGCAGTATTTGAATTTGGGACTTGACTTTAGCTTTTTCTATGTTTGAATCTTTGCAGTTAAGAGTGTATTCATGAATAGTATAGTAAAAATTAATTAAACTTTAGAAAGAAGAAAATGTGCTAAGTCCAGCCACACACTTGGGGCAGGCTCTGATGGAATCAAATTGTTGTATATCAAATAGAGAGAGATGATCTGTGCTCTTTAAATCAGGTGGAGCTGGCTAACCATGACCATTTTCCTGATTTCCCTCTGACTCTAACTTCTTAATGCCTTAGGGATATTTACTCCATTTTTAAGAAATTGCCAGCATTCCTATATTTGCCTAGGTGCTCCTCACCTAGGCTTCCTGACTAATTGACTTCCTATTGAGTTTGGCAGGGGGATTAGGAATCTCTCAAGTCTCTATTTGGATCTCTGCAAGGATGAATGCAGACACCTCAGGAGCATGGTGCTGAGAAACCAGTGGGTCATATGTGATACTTAATGCTGTCTTGAATAGAAAATCAAAGGATCTGAATTAAAAGCACTTTTGATGAATATTAATTGGAACCTAGCAGACTTCAATTCATAGGGTTGCAAAGAATCAGGACATGACTGAAATGACTTAGTACACATGCAGCAGTTACCAACTTCTTGGGCCCCTGGGGCCTGTTTTGTGAAAGACAATTTTTCTATAGTCTGGGGCTGGGAGGATGGTTTCTGAATGATTAAAAACTGTTACAATTATTGTGCACTTTATTACATCAGTGTGACTTTAGCTCACTAGACCTTAGATTCTGGAGGCTGGGGGCGCATGTTTTAAAGTCTTGATTTTTTTTTTCTCATTTTCTTATTCAGTTTTAAAAAGAAAAAATAAGTAAGAGGAATCAAGGATGGTCAGAAAACTGGGATACTTAGATACCAAAGTGAAGATGTTTACTAGTTAGAGAGATACAGAAGTCTCAACTTAGAATTATGAGAGAAGTCAGGGTTGGGTGGCTAGTTAAATACATATATACAGATATACTTTTGACCTTGCATATAAGTATATTTATTTAGATACTTAGCATAAGAGCTTAAACTATACAGTCTCATGCTTATAAACAGTTGCATCTGCAGTATTTGAATTTGGGACTTGACTTTAGCTTTTTCTATGTTTGAATCTTTGCAGTTAAGAGTGTATTCATGAATAGTATAGTAAAAATTAATTAAACTTTAGAAAGAAGAAAATGTGCTAAGTCCAGCCACACACTTGGGGCAGGCTCTGATGGAATCAAATTGTTGTATATCAAATAGAGAGAGATGATCTGTGCTCTTTAAATCAGGTGGAGCTGGCTAACCATGACCATTTTCCTGATTTCCCTCTGACTCTAACTTCTTAATGCCTTAGGGATATTTACTCCATTTTTAAGAAATTGCCAGCATTCCTATATTTGCCTAGGTGCTCCTCACCTAGGCTTCCTGACTAATTGACTTCCTATTGAGTTTGGCAGCTGGGGATCATAGGGGGAGATTAGAAGGTGGAAGGAGAGAAAAGCAGTGGTATTTCTTCCCTTGACCACCACCTTCCTCAGCTACCCTTGTCACAGGGGCCACAAGACATTATGATGGCAGATCCCGTGGAACAGGGAAAGGAGATGGAAAGCCTTTTCTGTGGCTTCTGCTCCCACTTTTACTTTGTTTAAAATTAATTTTTATTGAGGTATAGGTGCTTTACAATGTTGTGTTAGCTTTTTCTGTACAGGAAAGTGAATCAGCCATGTGTATACATATATCCCCTGTTTTGAGTTCCCTTCCCATTTAGGTTCCCGTAAAGCATGGGATAGGGTTCTCTGAATGTTATTAATTCTCTATATCATTAGTTATCTATTTTATGCATAGTAACAATAATGCATATAGGTCAATCCCAATCTCCCAATTCAACCCACCCCTCTTCCCTCCTTGGTGACCATGTTTTTCTTCTCTATGTCAGTATCTCTATTTCTGTTTTTCAAATAAGATCATGTATTTCATTTTTTAGACTCCATATGTAAGCATTAATATGCAATATTTGTTTTTCTCTCTCTGATTATTTCACTCTGTATAACAGTGCCTATATCCACCCCATCTCTACAAATAAACCACTTTTGTTCCTTTTTTGTGACTAAGTGATATTTTATTATATATATGTAACACATCTTCATCCATCCCTCTATTAATGGACATTTAGATCATTTCCATGCACTGACTATTGTAGTGTTTCAATTTCTACTTTTGGTAACTCTAGTTCTTCCCTTTATTCAGACCAGTTCTGGTAATAGCTTGCTACTATTGCTAGTTTATGGTTGTCTCAGCATCCCTTATTAGTTCTTTAAATATCTCTGACCTGTATTCATTTAGTCTTTCTATAAAACTTTCAGAGTTGAGTATTATGTCTAGAGGCCCTTAACCAAAAACTGTGCTAAGTCCAGCCACACACTTGGGGCAGGCTCTGATGGAATCAAATTGTTGTATATCAAATAGAGAGAGATGATCTGTGCTCTTTAAATCCCAATGACCATTTTCTGATTTCCTCTGACTCTAACTTCTTAATGCCTTAGGGATATTTACTCCATTTTTAAGAAATTGCCAGCATTCCTATATTTGCCTAGGTGCTCCTCACCTAGGCTTCCTGACTAATTGACTTCCTATTGAGTTTGGCAGCTGGGGATCATAGGGGGAGATTAGAAGGTGGAAGGAGAGAAAAGCAGTGGTATTTCTTCCCTTGACCACCACCTTCCTCAGCTACCCTTGTCACAGGGGCCACAAGACATTATGATGGCAGATCCCGTGGAACAGGGAAAGGAGATGGAAAGCCTTTTCTGTGGCTTCTGCTCCCACTTTTACTTTGTTTAAAATTAATTTTTATTGAGGTATAGGTGCTTTACAATGTTGTGTTAGCTTTTTCTGTACAGGAAAGTGAATCAGCCATGTGTATACATATATCCCCTGTTTTGAGTTCCCTTCCCATTTAGGTTCCCGTAAAGCATGGGATAGGGTTCTCTGAATGTTATTAATTCTCTATATCATTAGTTATCTATTTTATGCATAGTAACAATAATGCATATAGGTCAATCCCAATCTCCCAATTCAACCCACCCTCTTCCCTCCTTGGTGACCATGTTTTTCTTCTCTATGTCAGTATCTCTATTTCTGTTTTTCAAATAAGATCATGTATTTCATTTTTTAGACTCCATATGTAAGCATTAATATGCAATATTTGTTTTTCTCTCTCTGATTATTTCACTCTGTATAACAGTGCCTATATCCACCCCATCTCTACAAATAAACCACTTTTGTTCCTTTTTTGTGACTAAGTGATATTTTATTATATATATGTAACACATCTTCATCCATCCCTCTATTAATGGACATTTAGATCATTTCCATGCACTGACTATTGTAGTGTTTCAATTTCTACTTTTGGTAACTCTAGTTCTTCCCTTTATTCAGACCAGTTCTGGTAATAGCTTGCTACTATTGCTAGTTTATGGTTGTCTCAGCATCCCTTATTAGTTCTTTAAATATCTCTGACCTGTATTCATTTAGTCTTTCTATAAAACTTTCAGAGTTGAGTATTATGTCTAGAGAGGCCCTTAACCAAAAAACTTCCTTTTTGCACCCACTGTTCTGAGACTTATGTTCATCTGTCACAATATCTACCCGTGTGGTCAGCTTTGAATTTTTTTTTTTAATGAAGATCCATGGACACTATCCCCTGTAACCTATACATGTATATATAGATGGTCATTATTTTTGCTACATCGATGGCTGTCATTCTAAGGCAAACTGGTATCATCTGCTTGGGTGACTACAATTCTTCCTAAATGATCCCAAGTTCTACTCTTGCTCCACTGTAATCTATATTTCAACCCAGGATCCAAAATCATCCTTGGAAGGCATTAGTCAGATCTAATCTCAACTCTGTCTTCCAGGGACTTCTCATTGCCCTGAATATAAAATCAATTGTGATCATGACCTAATGGTCCTGCACTATTTAAGCACACTACCTCTTTGATCGCACCCTTCCCACCAATCCAGGCTATGCTCCAGTCTCAACATCTTGTTGTTCCTATCTTTAGCACAAGGGTGCTTGCAGGGTTTTTCCATTGCCTGAAGCAGCATCCCCAGATACTTGCCCCGACACTCCATCTTCTGTTAGGTCTCTGCTCAAGAACCACATGGAGATACCCACTTTCATTCAGAAAGGGCACTTCTCCTTTGTGACTCTTTACAGATACTTAGTATATGCTTTTATCTTTCTCTCTCCTTTTCTTCCTTCACTACAACATAAATTCTGAGAGCAAAACGTTTTGCATTTTAACCAATAACTGACTGCCCAACAAGTGTGCTTTTATCCATCTCAGAATTTAATAATACATATGCTACTGTAGGGGCTTCCCAGGTGGTACAGGTGCTAAAGAAACTGCCTGCCAATGCAGGAGACATAAGAGACAAGGTTTTGATTCCTGGATCAGATTCTCTGGAGGAGAGCATGGAAGTCCTTGCTGCTGTTGCCTGTTGAATCTCCTGTAGAGAGGAACCTGGCAGGTTATAGTCCAAAGGGTTGTAAAGAGTCAAACACAACTGAAGCAATTGAGCATGCACACACATATCAATGTAAATATGTTTAACTGAAACAAATATGATGTTAGACAACAAAGTTATTGGTTATAAAGCCTCCTTTAAATTTATTTTTAAATTTCAATAAATTATTTATATGTTTCATTCATACACTGAGTGTGTGTATTTGTCAGAACAAGGTCATTTGAGCACCCTTAGCTTGTGGAAAGGGTGCCATTCTAAGGCAAACTGCTACCATCTGCTTAAATGACTATAATTCCTCCTACTTACTGTGTGTGTCTTCATATATGGCCAAATTTTATTTATTTGTCCTCTTATTTCCTTCTTACATACTGAATCAGTCAGGGCCCAAGTAGGAAAAAGTAATTTTGTATAGACAGTGGGATGGGGGAATTGGGAAGGGGGTTAAACAGAGAAGGGACATATGAATACTTATACTGATTGATGTTATTATACAACAGAAATCAATATAACATTGTAAAGCGGTTGTTGACCTTTAGTCACTAAGTCGTGTCTGACTCTCTTGTGACCCTGTAGACTGTCGCCCACCAGGCTCCTCTGTCCATGGGATCTCCCAGGCAAGAATACTGGAGTGGGTTGCCAAGATATCCTCCAAGGGATCTTCCTGACCCAGGCATTGAACCTGTGCCTCCTGAACTGCAAGCAGATTCTTTACCGCCAAACTACCAGGGAAGCCCAACAAAACATACACAAAACTAAATATACACATATTGTTGTGTGTGTGTGCATGTGTGTTTGGCAAATGAGTCTTTATGCATAGATATTAGTTACATGTGCTTTCCCTAAATCACAGTGAACTAACATGAATAACCAACACAATTTCAGCCACCTATTCAAAAAAATTCTATGATCATGGGAAAACCATATCAATTAATTTATAAATGCTGAAACTGAGAGATGCTTGCTTATTGGTACATATCTATAAAAACATTTATAAATATTTTATGCATTTTGAGCATTTAGAATATTACATTAACTTATCCATTATCTTGCTACATTTACCTCATATTATGAATTTAAAACTTCTTATAGTACAATACTCATTATTTAGTTTGGTTTATGTGTTTAAGTATACTGCCGGATCTTGATAGACGCTTGTGTGTACGCTAAGTCACTTCAGTCATTTCTGACTCTTTGTGATCCTGTGAAGTGTAGTTTGCCAGGCTTTTATTTCATTTTTTTAAACTAATATGAACATAATTTAGGATCTGATGAAAATTATCACTATTTAAAAATATCTACCTTTCTGTAAGGGTGGCCATGTGATCCTATTCTGACAAGTTGAGAGACCTATAATACTCTACTGGGTAGTTTCTGGAAATTTTATTATTTTTCTGAGAGGAAAAAGACAAACTCAGCTAATATACACTTTTTACAGTTTTGTACTTTTATCTGGAACAAGCATGTAGTAATTGGAGTTACAGCATTGACTGCTTGATTTTGCTCTCTTCTTCTCTCCCTCACTCCTAAGAAGCGAAAGTCAATCAACTGACATGTTATTCTGTATACTTCTTTATTCTTATTGAATCATTTACATATTTATATACATGCATGCAATTCTTTTGTGAATATGGGCTTTTTGTATCTATTTCATTTTAGTTGTTATACTTAGCAATGGATCATGAACTATCACTAAATCAGTTAGAAAAAAATCAACTTATTCTTTTTAATTGCAGCATAATGGTCTATGGTATGGATAGATGTCAAACTATACAATCTTTCCATCATGGAGGACATTCATCCAGGCGAGTTTTCTTTTTCCTTGATCGTACTTCTGGCAAGACATGGAAGATATTAGTTACATGTGCTTTCCTAAATCAAAAAAAAAAAAATTTGTGTGTGTGTGCATGTGTGTTTGGCAAATGAGTCTTTATGCATAGATATTAGTTACATGTGCTTTCCCTAAATCACAGTGAACTAACATGAATAACCAACACAATTTCAGCCACCTATTCAAAAAAATTCTATGATCATGGGAAAACCATATCAATTAATTTATAAATGCTGAAACTGAGAGATGCTTGCTTATTGGTACATATCTATAAAAACATTTATAAATATTTTATGCATTTTGAGCATTTAGAATATTACATTAACTTATCCATTATCTTGCTACATTTACCTCATATTATGAATTTAAAACTTCTTATAGTACAATACTCATTATTTAGTTTGGTTTATGTGTTTAAGTATACTGCCGGATCTTGATAGACGCTTGTGTGTACGCTAAGTCACTTCAGTCATTTCTGACTCTTTGTGATCCTGTGAAGTGTAGTTTGCCAGGCTTTTATTTCATTTTTTTAAACTAATATGAACATAATTTAGGATCTGATGAAAATTATCACTATTTAAAAATATCTACCTTTCTGTAAGGGTGGCCATGTGATCCTATTCTGACAAGTTGAGAGACCTATAATACTCTACTGGGTAGTTTCTGGAAATTTTATTATTTTTCTGAGAGGAAAAAGACAAACTCAGCTAATATACACTTTTTACAGTTTTGTACTTTTATCTGGAACAAGCATGTAGTAATTGGAGTTACAGCATTGACTGCTTGATTTTTGCTCTCTTCTTCTCTCCCTCACTCCTAAGAAGCGAAAGTCAATCAACTGACATGTTATTCTGTATACTTCTTTATTCTTATTGAATCATTTACATATTTATATACATGCATGCAATTCTTTTGTGAATATGGGCTTTTTGTATCTATTTCATTTTAGTTGTTATACTTAGCAATGGATCATGAACTATCACTAAATCAGTTAGAAAAAAATCAACTTATTCTTTTTAATTGCAGCATAATGGTCTATGGTATGGATAGATGTCAAACTATACAATCTTTCCATCATGGAGGACATTCATCCAGGCGAGTTTTCTTTTTCCTTGATCGTACTTCTAATTAGAATTTCTATGCTGTTATAAAAAGTAATGCAAGTGTTGTTATTGTTAGACAACTTGTCTATACTGAAACTTTCAGAGAGAAAAGTTATCTGTATCTGAGATTGAGGAAATCACAGAGCATCAGAGCTGTATTGGACAATGTATTTGCAACCCATGTTGTCTGCTGATACTATTTACTTAATAAATTTTCCTCTTATTACCAAGCCATGTTACGGCCCATTGATGTCTGTATACATCAAAAGGTTCAAATTTCTACAGTGGCTCTAAGAAAATTCATCCTGAAGAAAACAACTCTTTCAAAAGAAAAGTAGTCATAGCTGGACACAGAGTTAAGCAAATATCTGGATTTCATTTGCAAAATAGGATTATGGTAAAAATATATTTTGTATTTTGATTTCTAAAACATCTTTGTGGATTAATTGAATAACACTTATATTATTTTCCCCCCAATTTTCTGAGTAGGTATAGCCAAATTATATAAAAGAAATTTAATATACACAGCAAGTATGTCAACTTGTGATCAGGGGATGTTCTGTTACATTCACACTTATTAAATTCCTTTTTAGTTTATCAAGTCATCATCATTTTAAGATGCTTTCAAATCTACATAATACCTGCACATTTGTAAAAAAAAAATTAATATAGAAAGCAATTTTATGAAGTAATTTACAAATAATTAGCAATCTCCCAAAAGGAAGTTCACAAAAATGAGAGAAACCAACATAGGTTAACTAATGAAAATTTTCCTTTTGATGTGTTTACCTGAATCTGGAACAAGCATGTAGTAATTGGAGTTACAGCATTGACTGCTTGATTTTGCTCTCTTCTTCTCCCTCACTCCTAAGAAGCGAAAGTCAATCAACTGACATGTTATTCTGTATACTTCTTTATTCTTATTGAATCATTTACATATTTATATACATGCATGCAATTCTTTTGTGAATATGGGCTTTTTGTATCTATTTCATTTTAGTTGTTATACTTAGCAATGGATCATGAACTATCACTAAATCAGTTAGAAAAAAATCAACTTATTCTTTTTAATTGCAGCATAATGGTCTATGGTATGGATAGATGTCAAACTATACAATCTTTCCATCATGGAGGACATTCATCCAGGCGAGTTTTCTTTTTCCTTGATCGTACTTCTAATTAGAATTTCTATGCTGTTATAAAAAGTAATGCAAGTGTTGTTATTGTTAGACAACTTGTCTATACTGAAACTTTCAGAGAGAAAAGTTATCTGTATCTGAGATTGAGGAAATCACAGAGCATCAGAGCTGTATTGGACAATGTATTTGCAACCCATGTTGTCTGCTGATACTATTTACTTAATAAATTTTCCTCTTATTACCAAGCCATGTTACGGCCCATTGATGTCTGTATACATCAAAAGGTTCAAATTTCTACAGTGGCTCTAAGAAAATTCATCCTGAAGAAAACAACTCTTTCAAAAGAAAAGTAGTCATAGCTGGACACAGAGTTAAGCAAATATCTGGATTTCATTTGCAAAATAGGATTATGGTAAAAATATATTTTGTATTTTGATTTCTAAAACATCTTTGTGGATTAATTGAATAACACTTATATTATTTTCCCCCCAATTTTCTGAGTAGGTATAGCCAAATTATATAAAAGAAATTTAATATACACAGCAAGTATGTCAACTTGTGATCAGGGGATGTTCTGTTACATTCACACTTATTAAATTCCTTTTTAGTTTATCAAGTCATCATCATTTTAAGATGCTTTCAAATCTACATAATACCTGCACATTTGTAAAAAAAAAATTAATATAGAAAGCAATTTTATGAAGTAATTTACAAATAATTAGCAATCTCCCAAAAGGAAGTTCACAAAAATGAGAGAAACCAACATAGGTTAACTAATGAAAATTTTCCTTTTGATGTGTTTACTTGGGGACTGAATTTTAAGCTGAGTTCAAGTTGAATTCAAAGTTCTGAGTTTTTCTTTTTCTTCCTCAACCTGGAAAATGAAATGGAGGATTGATTTCTGCATAGCAGAAAGTTTGGGGGAGTCAAGTTAAAAACAAGGCTATACATAGATTTTCCAATCAACAGGGAGCAGTCATAGGAGGGGAGACTTGAAACTTTGTTTACATTCCCTTAATGGCTTAAGCTTTCTTCTGCATCTGCATTTTGCAAGTACAGGATATGACTTAAGGAAGTGTTGGAGAAAACTGTACCTAAGAAATGCATGAGTGTAGAGAATAGAATTGGGTTCTGAAGGAGAATAAAGTGCCTTTAGGAACTTCCCCTGGTGGTCCAGCGGGTAAGGACACCGCCTTGCGGTGCAAGGGGCGCCGGTTCGATCCCTGGCCTGGGAAGATCCCACGTGCCGCAGAGCGGCTGAACCAATGTGTCCAATTACTGAGCTGGAGCTCTGGAGCACATGCGCCCAGAGCGGGTGCTCTGCGATGACAGAGGCCACCGCGATGGGAGGCCCACAGGAGCCAAAGAACAAAGACGGATGAAAATAGAGAAATGAAAGACCAATAGAAGTGACCCGCCCATCCCCCTCCCTCCCCACCCTACCCCCCAAAAAGATAAATAAATAAAATAAATGTTAAAGTGCCTTTAGGCCCACAGGACTCATTGAATTCTATTAAAGAGTTTTCATAATTTCATTGTGGAGTAGCACTTGAATCCCCCTTTCTATTTCAAACTGATCTCCATTTAGTGTATTACTAATTACTCTCCAAAAGTACACAAATTCACTATTGGAGGAAAGGTTGGAAACGAAGATTTCAATATCTGAGAGCTTGACTATACAACCATGAGTCTGCTGTAATGATTATATTGTAAAATCTCTTTTCTATCTTTTTATTCATTTTTTGAAACAAATCAGTTTTCAACGACCTTTTGCATATTGTTCTTAAAATGTATTTATTGTATCTCATCTGTAACAGCACTACATACATTGACATTTGTAAAAAAAATTAATATAGAAAGCAATTTTATGAAGTAATTTACAAATAATTAGCAATCTCCCAAAAGGAAGTTCACAAAAATGAGAGAAACCAACATAGGTTAACTAATGAAAATTTTCCTTTTGATGTGTTTACTTGGGGACTGAATTTTAAGCTGAGTTCAAGTTGAATTCAAAGTTCTGAGTTTTTCTTTTTCTTCCTCAACCTGGAAAATGAAATGGAGGATTGATTTCTGCATAGCAGAAAGTTTGGGGGAGTCAAGTTAAAAACAAGGCTATACATAGATTTTCCAATCAACAGGGAGCAGTCATAGGAGGGGAGACTTGAAACTTTGTTTACATTCCCTTAATGGCTTAAGCTTTCTTCTGCATCTGCATTTTGCAAGTACAGGATATGACTTAAGGAAGTGTTGGAGAAAACTGTACCTAAGAAATGCATGAGTGTAGAGAATAGAATTGGGTTCTGAAGGAGAATAAAGTGCCTTTAGGAACTTCCCCTGGTGGTCCAGCGGGTAAGGACACCGCCTTGCGGTGCAAGGGGCGCCGGTTCGATCCCTGGCCTGGGAAGATCCCACGTGCCGCAGAGCGGCTGAACCAATGTGTCCAATTACTGAGCTGGAGCTCTGGAGCACATGCGCCCAGAGCGGGTGCTCTGCGATGACAGAGGCCACCGCGATGGGAGGCCCACAGGAGCCAAAGAACAAAGACGGATGAAAATAGAGAAATGAAAGACCAATAGAAGTGACCCGCCCATCCCCCTCCCTCCCCACCCTACCCCCCAAAAAGATAAATAAATAAAATAAATGTTAAAGTGCCTTTAGGCCCACAGGACTCATTGAATTCTATTAAAGAGTTTTCATAATTTCATTGTGGAGTAGCACTTGAATCCCCCTTTCTATTTCAAACTGATCTCCATTTAGTGTATTACTAATTACTCTCCAAAAGTACACAAATTCACTATTGGAGGAAAGGTTGGAAACGAAGATTTCAATATCTGAGAGCTTGACTATACAACCATGAGTCTGCTGTAATGATTATATTGTAAAATCTCTTTTCTATCTTTTTATTCATTTTTTGAAACAAATCAGTTTTCAACGACCTTTTGCATATTGTTCTTAAAATGTATTTATTGTATCTCATCTGTAACAGCACTACATACATTGACATTTACGTTGGTCTATTAGTCATTCTCAATATCTAGCAATCTTCTTTATCAATTTTAATATTATAAACACAAGAATGACAATGTCAGAATGACATTCAGGAGAGTAGGTAGCAATAAAGGAGAGGCAGTGTATTGCAAAACTATTCGGCTTTAAACCATGCCACCAAATATGTGAGTACATTCTGTTTAGGGAGTAAAAGTATTTTCCAGTCATTTTTTCCTAAACTGCTTCACATTTCAGTGATTCTAATATGTTCTGCTTGAATGTTTCTAGTACAAGGATTGCTGCTTGACATCAGCCTATTCCACGCTATTAAGTAAATATGATTGCTAGAATTACCCAATTATCTTCTTTCCACTGGTCCCGGTATGACCTTTAGAGAAACCGCAAAAATTTACTCTCCCCTACCTATGAGGGGGGTTTGCTATTGTAAATTCAGTGGTTGATTTCTTGCCAGTTTGAATATTTTCATTCAAACTTTCTCCATATGGTATGATTTCTACACCCCTGGTGATCATGGCCATCATCTTATGATTATGTTTGGTTTTGCTGTGTCTCTCTTTTTTATTCAATTATTATCCATGTATCCAGTACCTACCATGTATTACACACTAGGTTAAATTCTGGGAAACATTTATTTTTATTTAACAAACATTTAAATGTTACTTTTTATATTCTAGAATTCATTCTATGTGCTTTATAAGCATTAACACATTTAATTCTGTTATCAATCCTATGATTTGGGTACTATTATTATCTCCATTCATGTATAAGGAAAGCAAAGCACAAGAAAATTAAATAATGTCTATTGCCACACTGTTAAGAAGTGGTAGAACCAGGTTTTTAACACAGGACATCTTTTCAAACTGATCTCCATTTAGTGTATTACTAATTACTCAAAAGTACACAAATTCACTACTGGAGGAAAGGTTGGAAACGAAGATTTCAATATCTGAGAGCTTGACTATACAACCATGAGTCTGCTGTAATGATTATATTGTAAAATCTCTTTTCTATCTTTTTATTCATTTTTTGAAACAAATCAGTTTTCAACGACCTTTTGCATATTGTTCTTAAAATGTATTTATTGTATCTCATCTGTAACAGCACTACATACATTGACATTTACGTTGGTCTATTAGTCATTCTCAATATCTAGCAATCTTCTTTATCAATTTTAATATTATAAACACAAGAATGACAATGTCAGAATGACATTCAGGAGAGTAGGTAGCAATAAAGGAGAGGCAGTGTATTGCAAAACTATTCGGCTTTAAACCATGCCACCAAATATGTGAGTACATTCTGTTTAGGGAGTAAAAGTATTTTCCAGTCATTTTTTCCTAAACTGCTTCACATTTCAGTGATTCTAATATGTTCTGCTTGAATGTTTCTAGTACAAGGATTGCTGCTTGACATCAGCCTATTCCACGCTATTAAGTAAATATGATTGCTAGAATTACCCAATTATCTTCTTTCCACTGGTCCCGGTATGACCTTTAGAGAAACCGCAAAAATTTACTCTCCCCTACCTATGAGGGGGGTTTGCTATTGTAAATTCAGTGGTTGATTTCTTGCCAGTTTGAATATTTTCATTCAAACTTTCTCCATATGGTATGATTTCTACACCCCTGGTGATCATGGCCATCATCTTATGATTATGTTTGGTTTTGCTGTGTCTCTCTTTTTTATTCAATTATTATCCATGTATCCAGTACCTACCATGTATTACACACTAGGTTAAATTCTGGGAAACATTTATTTTTATTTAACAAACATTTAAATGTTACTTTTTATATTCTAGAATTCATTCTATGTGCTTTATAAGCATTAACACATTTAATTCTGTTATCAATCCTATGATTTGGGTACTATTATTATCTCCATTCATGTATAAGGAAAGCAAAGCACAAGAAAATTAAATAATGTCTATTGCCACACTGTTAAGAAGTGGTAGAACCAGGTTTTTAACACAGGAAATCTTTTCTAGACTCCACCAAAGTATGCTTTCTCATACATTGTGATTGTTCTCATACAAATGTTCTTTATGAACATAGTCCTGAGATCCATAAGGTACATATGCTTATGTAGAGGGAAATTCTACCCATAGTAATGGGATTGATGATTGAAATGAAAGATATTTAACGGTATATGTCTATCTAATAATATGTCTGCACAACTGGGTGACAAATTATTGAATAAATGAATTAAGGGATAACTCCATTATGCATTTTCTTCCTAAGTTTCCATATCCACATATTACTTTTACTAATAAGGACATAAATAATGCAGTGTATTTCTCTAAATCCTTCAGATTCTTTAAAAGGATTATGGGCCTATGTACCTCTATGAAACCTCGTGCAAAAGCAAGGAGCTGTCAATGTAATGAATGTCTATAAAGATGAATTTCCAAAACTCAAAAAGTTTATAATCATAGAATCCAAATTTTAGCTTTAGTTATTATGCATAGATCATTTAAGAGATGCGTTTTGTAATATTACTACAAAGAATATTTTGATTAGTTGCTTTTGAATACTAAAATAAAATTATTGCAAGACAAATCTTATTTCAGCACTGTACTTCAGCTGAACTACTTTGGAAGGTAGAATTCTCTCCTTAAATATTATGATAATGCTTCACTGTATGTGATGCATGTGTATTTGATGGAGTTCCACTTTTCTAGTGGTAAATAACTCACCTACCAAAGCTTGAAAGTAAAGAGACACAGGTTTGATCCCTGGATTGGGATTATCCTCTGGAGGAAGGATGGCGACCCACTCCAAAATTCTTGCCAGGAGAATCCCATGGTCAGAGGAGCCTGGTGGGTTGCCATCCACAGGGTCACAGAGTTGGACAAAAATGAAATGACTTATCATGCATGCATGTATGTGTTTGAAAGCATATACTAATTTAATCTTAATTAACAATGAAAAGTACATTGACAGTGTATAACACGTCATAAGATATATGTAAATATTTTATTTGGATCTTAAATTAGAATCATGGCTCCACATCCTTTTAAAATGGATTTTGTTCTATTGATGCAAAATGAAAGAAAACATGTAAGCTTTCAGCTTTTCTAAATCTTCTAAATGAGATTGTAAATTTCTGTTATAAAGTCCTTAGAGCTCAAGGGATATTGCTTGGCACATAGCACAGAAGCATGGGGTGACACAACATCACCAATAGCTGGCCTAAGATTTAGACACCAAATCAGTTAAGATTTCACTTAAGGGTAGATTTTTCATTTTGATGTTAGCTCTTAAATTGTAGAGTCTTAGCCAAGATCATTTAGACACTCTCCTGCCTCTGCACTGAGCCACACATTTAATCATCTAACGGGGAAAAAAAATCCACACTTTAAAGTTTTTTGTGAAGGAAACATTCAAAGTTAACATATGACACAAAAAGAAGCCCTTTGTGAGATGGAAAAAGAAAGGTCTTCCTTACAGAAGACAGCTACATAAGATATTTAAAGGAAAGATACAATTATGAAAACCACTATTTTGCAACCCTCAATGCAGAATAATCAGGCATAAATCACAAGTGAAAGATAAAGCTGTTGGATGAAAGGCTATTAACAGGATAGAATATTCATACAGTGCCAGATACAATCCCATAGATGTTGTTAGCTAAGTAATCCACTAACCAATTACGAAAATGGAAATACAATGGAAAAAATTCACAATCATCATTGCAACTACCTTAACCTCAGGACCAAACTTAATATCCTGTATACTGGGGCAACTTTGTATTGTTGTATTGTATTATAATATCATATGTCAATATAATGAGTATGATATCATATGTTATATTAATGTATGATGTAATGTGAAATACAGAGCGTAGGCCTTGAAATATCATTTCCAATAATGCCTAACATGAATCTAATAAAGCTTTCAGGACTTATTTGCTATTTCCAGTGTTCAGGAAATTAAAAGAAAATGTTAAGCCATACTGAAAACTTAATTTTAGCCATACAGGAATTAAAAGAAAACCAATGCCACCATGAAACATTAGGTAAATCCGGAATGTTGAAATTCTGTAAGATAAATGAACTGGCATAGTTAAAAAAAAGGAAGAGAGTGAGAACCATAATAGTCAAATGCAATGTGTGAACTTAGGTTGGATAGCAAACTTAAATAAACAAGTGTGAAGTACATTTGGGGACATTTTGGGAAATCCGAATATAGACAGGATGTTAGATAACAGTATAGAATTATTGTACTCTTCTTAGATCTGTTTTTGGGATTGAATTTACATAAGAGAATGTCTTTATTTTTAGTAGACATATGCTGAGGGAGAGTCATTGTGCCTGCAATTTACTTTCAAATGGATCAGAGATAAAAAAGAATATAGCATAGAAAGAGACAAAGCAAACATGGAAAAATGTAAATAAATGGCAAATTATGATAAAAATAAACAAGTACTTATTGAACGATTTTTTTCCCATAGGTTTGATAACATTAAAAATAAAAGGTGGGGGCAAAAAGCCCTTTCTTTTATATCAACTTAATTAATTCTAGATTGCAAATGTTTGATTCCTGTTGGGTAAAGTATGAATGGCCCATGATCCTTCATGGGCTAGAATATTCAAGTAATGGCTATAGTTTTTGATATTTGATACATTATTTGGTATAAATTATGTCGTATTTTGACCAGCAAGTAAACATTTCCTTAGTTTTTTTTGTGTGTGTGTGCTTGATTTTAGAATTAAGTTATATATATATTTCTCTGAAGCAAGAATTAATGTATTGCTTTACATTGTATTTGTTTCTGCTCAGGAAGTTTGTACACTGTTAATTTCTGATGCTAGACGTTACTTTCTTCAGCTGTAAACTGCATGTGGTTGGAACAGTTACATTATTAGCTAAAGTAGCTATGAGGCATTCGGAGGAACTTTCTCCTCTAACAAAAAATTGATAGGTTCGTCATAAAACAATTGATATAAGGGACATATAACCTTTATGAAAGCGTAGGCCTTGAATTTCATTTCCAATAATGCCTAACATGAATCTAATAAAGCTTTCAGGACTTATTTGCTATTTCCAGTGTTCAGGAAATTAAAAGAAAATGTTAAGCCATACTGAAAACTTAATTTTAGCCATACAGGAATTAAAAGAAAACCAATGCCACCATGAAACATTAGGTAAATCCGGAATGTTGAAATTCTGTAAGATAAATGAACTGGCATAGTTAAAAAAAAGGAAGAGAGTGAGAACCATAATAGTCAAATGCAATGTGTGAACTTAGGTTGGATAGCAAACTTAAATAAACAAGTGTGAAGTACATTTGGGGACATTTTGGGAAATCCGAATATAGACAGGATGTTAGATAACAGTATAGAATTATTGTACTCTTCTTAGATCTGTTTTTGGGATTGAATTTACATAAGAGAATGTCTTTATTTTTAGTAGACATATGCTGAGGGAGAGTCATTGTGCCTGCAATTTACTTTCAAATGGATCAGAGATAAAAGAATATAGCATAGAAAGAGACAAAGCAAACATGGAAAAATGTAAATAAATGGCAAATTATGATAAAAATAAACAAGTACTTATTGAACGATTTTTTTCCCATAGGTTTGATAACATTAAAAATAAAAGGTGGGGGCAAAAAGCCCTTTCTTTTATATCAACTTAATTAATTCTAGATTGCAAATGTTTGATTCCTGTTGGGTAAAGTATGAATGGCCCATGATCCTTCATGGGCTAGAATATTCAAGTAATGGCTATAGTTTTTGATATTTGATACATTATTTGGTATAAATTATGTCGTATTTTGACCAGCAAGTAAACATTTCCTTAGTTTTTTTTGTGTGTGTGTGCTTGATTTTAGAATTAAGTTATATATATATTTCTCTGAAGCAAGAATTAATGTATTGCTTTACATTGTATTTGTTTCTGCTCAGGAAGTTTGTACACTGTTAATTTCTGATGCTAGACGTTACTTTCTTCAGCTGTAAACTGCATGTGGTTGGAACAGTTACATTATTAGCTAAAGTAGCTATGAGGCATTCGGAGGAACTTTCTCCTCTAACAAAAAATTGATAGGTTCGTCATAAAACAATTGATATAAGGGAAAAAGTACATATAACCTTTAAAGATTTCTTTCTTTATTTATTTTTGGGCGGGGGTGGGGTTGGGGAGGGAGGGGAGTGGGCGGGCCACCTCTATTGGTCGGGGGGGTGGGCCACTTCTATTGGTCTTTCATTTGTCTATTTTTCGTGCATCTTTGTTCTTTGACCTGTGTGGGCCTCCCATCTCGGTGGCCTCTGTTGTCTTAGAGCACCGGATCTGGGCGCATGCGCTCCAGAGCGCCGGCTCGGTAATTGGACACATCCGTCCAGCCGCTCCGCAGCACGTGGGATCTTCCCAGGCCAGGGATTGAACTGGTCCCCCTTGCACTGCAAGGCGGTGTCCTTACCCACTGGACCACCAGGGAAGCTTTGAAAGTAAGGTCTTTTCTACCACTGGGAAATGAATTATCTAAGGAAGATACACATGCTGACAAAGACTTGATTGTGAAGAGGCACCCAGATGGAGAGCAGAAGGGTAAGGGAATCCTGGTAAACTGGACTTAAAAAGTTAAGTTTTATGATAATTGGGTTAGTCTCTGGAAGGTGTCTGGCCAATCCTAGTGGTTTTCCATACTTTATTCAATTTAAATCTGAATTTTGCAATAGGAAGTTCATGATCTGAGCAGAATAAATGTAATGTGCTTGAATAATCCTCAAACCAAGTCCCTTACCCTGGTTCATGGAAAAATTGTCTTCCATGAAATTGGTCCCTTGTGCCAAAAAGGTTAGGAACCACTGTTTTACATAAAGTATGAGAAATTTTTTTTTAAATGATTTAATCTACATCACAGCAGTGAGAAATAACATTTTGGACTTCAATTATTTGACAGCTGACACATGCTCTTAGTACACACTCAATAGGCTCAAAAATACAGGCAATACTCATAGCAAGGTTTAGAGAGATGAGGAGATAAATTGGCAATTTGCAATTAACACATACACTACTATATATAAAACAGATAAAATATAAGACCCTATTATATAGCATAGAAAACTATATTCAATATTTTTGTAATAACCCATAATGGAAAATAAGTTAAAAATTATATATATATATATATATATATATATATATATATATAGCTAACCAACATTTTAACTAAATATCACCATGTCCGGCAATCATTTTTGTGTCTGAGTTAATGATGGTTGTGAAAGATCATATTTTAAACTACCGTAGTACTTTATTCTCCTCAAAAATATATGCCACATTGTAAAAATTGAATTCATGCAAAATTGACTTAATATAAAATATTCTTTCTGGTGGAAATGAACTATCCTATAAAATATACCTTTCATAGTTTACAAATTGATGATGAAAGACTATCATAGAACAGCATCTTAGGCAGGGTAGAGGGACTTTCTTAGTGGTCCAGTGTTTAAGACTCCATGCTTCCATTGCAGAGGGCATGGGTTTGATCCTCAGCCAGGGAATTAAGATCCCACATGTAATGTGGCTTAGTCAGAAATAAATACAGAAAGAAGAAAATAAATAGGCAGGTGGAGCTCATGCATATTGAGCATGGAGAATTTCCCACCCTTTAAGATATGAGCAATGGTGAGAAGCAGGTGAAAGACCCATACAGCCTTTGTCCACTTTGCCACATTGCAAATCTACCACTATGCCCAAGGGATATAGAGATTTTTTTCATGATTTCTAAAATAATATCTTTTATGACTACTATTAAAGTGTGAATTTTTAAAATAGCAGAAGAAAAATTGTTACATACTCATGAAAACATTCTTTTTTAATATACATCTTTGCTTAATTATTTTTTTAATCTCTCTCACCTGCCTCCTCAACCCATCCCTGTAGGTTGTTATGGAGCCTGGTATGAGTTCCCTAAGTCACACAGCAAATTCCCCACAAACAAAATTTTTGCTATTCAATTTTGAAATTGGTCCCTTGTGCCAAAGGTTAGGAACCACTGTTTTACATAAAGTATGAGAAATTTTTTAAATGATTTAATCTACATCACAGCAGTGAGAAATAACATTTTGGACTTCAATTATTTGACAGCTGACACATGCTCTTAGTACACACTCAATAGGCTCAAAAATACAGGCAATACTCATAGCAAGGTTTAGAGAGATGAGGAGATAAATTGGCAATTTGCAATTAACACATACACTACTATATATAAAACAGATAAAATATAAGACCCTATTATATAGCATAGAAAACTATATTCAATATTTTTGTAATAACCCATAATGGAAAATAAGTTAAAAATTATATATATATATATATATATATATATATATATATATAGCTAACCAACATTTTAACTAAATATCACCATGTCCGGCAATCATTTTTGTGTCTGAGTTAATGATGGTTGTGAAAGATCATATTTTAAACTACCGTAGTACTTTATTCTCCTCAAAAATATATGCCACATTGTAAAAATTGAATTCATGCAAAATTGACTTAATATAAAATATTCTTTCTGGTGGAAATGAACTATCCTATAAAATATACCTTTCATAGTTTACAAATTGATGATGAAAGACTATCATAGAACAGCATCTTAGGCAGGGTAGAGGGACTTTCTTAGTGGTCCAGTGTTTAAGACTCCATGCTTCCATTGCAGAGGGCATGGGTTTGATCCTCAGCCAGGGAATTAAGATCCCACATGTAATGTGGCTTAGTCAGAAATAAATACAGAAAGAAGAAAATAAATAGGCAGGTGGAGCTCATGCATATTGAGCATGGAGAATTTCCCACCCTTTAAGATATGAGCAATGGTGAGAAGCAGGTGAAAGACCCATACAGCCTTTGTCCACTTTGCCACATTGCAAATCTACCACTATGCCCAAGGGATATAGAGATTTTTTTCATGATTTCTAAAATAATATCTTTTATGACTACTATTAAAGTGTGAATTTTTAAAATAGCAGAAGAAAAATTGTTACATACTCATGAAAACATTCTTTTTTAATATACATCTTTGCTTAATTATTTTTTTAATCTCTCTCACCTGCCTCCTCAACCCATCCCTGTAGGTTGTTATGGAGCCTGGTATGAGTTCCCTAAGTCACACAGCAAATTCCCACTTGCTATCAATTTTACATAAGGTAAAGTATGTTTCCATGTTCTTTTTAACATCATTTGGCAAGCACTGTGAAGTTGTCTTTTAACTCATATTGTGTATGACAGTTTCAGTGCCATGCCTTGCTTATATAATAGTCCATCTTTCCCTCACTCTGGAATCTGACACTGCCTTACCCTTTTGCTCTACCACGCCTTTTAACTTTATCCTTTTAATCAAACCTTATAACTGAGTCTTCAATTGCAATTGTATACCTTTGCAAAATCACCCTATTAGAAAATAATCTTTCTGAAAACTCATGTTATTACAAATTATCTTGTGTCATTTAAAATAAATTGATGAATGAAGACATTTATTTCTGACTACTTTTGTGAGAACATAAGGTCCCTGAAGGCAAGGGCAAATATCTCTACTGCTCAGTCCTTCCCAGTCTTCACTCAATAGCCATGCAATAAATATTTCATAAGTTCATGGGTTAAGGAAGGAATAATGTAATAGAAATCATAATTTCCATAAGGACTAGGGCAGTATCAGCTTCTTAATGGCTTTAACTCCTGGTTTCATTCCCTCTTCTTGAGGAGTGACCATTAAAATATTTTTAATTAAGGAATTTATAATACCAAGAATATTAGAGAAGAAATAACTAGCAGTTTATTTCTAACAGGGTTTGATCCTCAGCCAGGGAATTAAGATCCCACATGTAATGTGGCTTAGTCAGAAATAAATACAGAAAGAAGAAAATAAATAGGCAGGTGGAGCTCATGCATATTGAGCATGGAGAATTTCCCACCCTTTAAGATATGAGCAATGGTGAGAAGCAGGTGAAAGACCCATACAGCCTTTGTCCACTTTGCCACATTGCAAATCTACCACTATGCCCAAGGGATATAGAGATTTTTTTCATGATTTCTAAAATAATATCTTTTATGACTACTATTAAAGTGTGAATTTTTAAAATAGCAGAAGAAAAATTGTTACATACTCATGAAAACATTCTTTTTTAATATACATCTTTGCTTAATTATTTTTTTAATCTCTCTCACCTGCCTCCTCAACCCATCCCTGTAGGTTGTTATGGAGCCTGGTATGAGTTCCCTAAGTCACACAGCAAATTCCCACTTGCTATCAATTTTACATAAGGTAAAGTATGTTTCCATGTTCTTTTTAACATCATTTGGCAAGCACTGTGAAGTTGTCTTTTAACTCATATTGTGTATGACAGTTTCAGTGCCATGCCTTGCTTATATAATAGTCCATCTTTCCCTCACTCTGGAATCTGACACTGCCTTACCCTTTTGCTCTACCACGCCTTTTAACTTTATCCTTTTAATCAAACCTTATAACTGAGTCTTCAATTGCAATTGTATACCTTTGCAAAATCACCCTATTAGAAAATAATCTTTCTGAAAACTCATGTTATTACAAATTATCTTGTGTCATTTAAAATAAATTGATGAATGAAGACATTTATTTCTGACTACTTTTGTGAGAACATAAGGTCCCTGAAGGCAAGGGCAAATATCTCTACTGCTCAGTCCTTCCCAGTCTTCACTCAATAGCCATGCAATAAATATTTCATAAGTTCATGGGTTAAGGAAGGAATAATGTAATAGAAATCATAATTTCCATAAGGACTAGGGCAGTATCAGCTTCTTAATGGCTTTAACTCCTGGTTTCATTCCCTCTTCTTGAGGAGTGACCATTAAAATATTTTTAATTAAGGAATTTATAATACCAAGAATATTAGAGAAGAAATAACTAGCAGTTTATTTCTAACATATATTTCTACACTTTAAAGTAAACTTACCATTGGGTATATTTCCAGTGATAAAGCCTTGTTTTTCAGGTACCAACTCGTGTGTGACTCTTTGAGACCACACTGACTGCAGCAAGCCAAGCTTTCCTGTCCTTCACCATTTCCCAGAGTTTGCTGAAGTTCATATTCTTTGAATTGGTAACCATCTTATCCTCTGTTATCTTCTCCTTCTGCCTTCAGTCTTTTCCAGCATCAGGGTCTTTTCCAATGAGTTGCCTCTTCAAGGACTGGAGCTTTAGTTTCAGTATCAGTCCTTCCAATGGATATTCATGGTTGATTATTTCTTTAAGATTGATTAATTTGATTTCCCTTTCCAAGGGACTCTCAAGAGTTTTCTCCAGCACCACAGTTCAAAAGGATCAATTCTTCAGCACTCTACTTCCCTTATTGTCCAGCTCTCACATCTGTACATGACTACCAGGAAGACTATAGCCTTGACTATA
This sequence comes from Tragulus kanchil, assembly GCA_022376925.1. Taxonomy (NCBI): domain Eukaryota; kingdom Metazoa; phylum Chordata; class Mammalia; order Artiodactyla; family Tragulidae; genus Tragulus; species Tragulus kanchil. The sequence goes on along the minus strand of JAIOJX010000028.1, from coordinate 156,422,290 downwards.
TAGACTTTTGTCACCACAGTGATGTCTTTTCTTTTAATACTCTGTCTAGGCATGTTAAAGCTTTCCTTTCAAGAAGCAATCAGTCTCTAATTTCATGGTTGCAGTAACCATCCTCAGTGATTTTAGAGTCCAAAATATGGGAATCTGTCACTACTTCCACCTTTTTCTCCTTCTATTTCCCATGAACTGATGGGAATGAAAGCAATGATCTTTGTTTTTTTTTTAATATTGAGTTTTAAGCCAGTCTTTTCACTCTCTTCCTTTATCTTCAGCTAGAGATTCTTTAGTTCCTCTTCATTTTCTGCTATTAGAATGGGATTATCTGCATATCTGAGATGGTGGATATTTCTCCCTTCAATCTTGATTCCAGCTTGTAACTCATCCAGTCTGGCATTTCTCATGATGTGCTCTGCATAAAAGTTAAATAAACAGGGTAACAATAAACAGTCTTGCCATACTCCTTCCTAACTCGTAAATCAGATAAAACACTACTGTAACTTTTTTTTTTTAATCTTTTTTTTTTTTTTTTTGGCCACTTCTATTGGCCTTTCATTTATCATCCATCTTTTGTTCTTTGGCCTGTGTGGGCCTCCCATTGCAGTGGCCTCTGTTCTGCAGAGCACCTACTCTGGGTGCATGCACTCCAGAGCTCCCGCTCCATAGCTGGACACATCGGTCCAGCTGCTCCGCAGCATGTGGGATCTTCCTAGGCCAGGGATCGAACCAGCGCCCCTTGCACTGCAAGGCTGTGTCCTTACCCACTGGACCACCAGGGAAGCCCCCTGTAACTATTTTTTTTTTTTTAATTTTTATTTTACTTTTAACTTTTACAGAGTTTTGTTGTTTACAGATATGTATGTTCCCAGATTAGTCATATGTATATCCCCCTCATTCCACCCCTCCAGACCGTCACACAGAACCCCTGAAGGATCTCCTTTTCTCACAGAGCAATGATTATAGCTATTAAGTTTATCTTTCGTTGTGTTGGTTTTGTCGTTGTATTGGTTGCTTTGTTAGTGTCTTCCAGAGTTCCTGGAATGTAGCAAGGAGTTTTAAACATACAAATGAATGAATAAATAAAACAAACATATGCTAAGTTAGTGAAAACTATTTTATAATTTTAACACATGATAATAAGAAATAGAATAATATATCAATAATCTGTTTGAAACAGAATCAATCTGCAAATTTGGGGGCTTACTTTTTCATTTTGAAATCTCTTATTTAAAGCATATATTGAAGAATATGGGCTCCAATGTTAGATCACCTGGGTGTTTATGCTAACTCCATGATTTCCTAACTAGATAAAATATTTAGCAGTTTTTGTTTCAACTTTGTTTGCAAAATTACAAAACAGCAACACCTTCCTCTAGATTCTACAATTCATGTAGACTATAAAGCATATACTAAGTGGTGTAAATTGGTGATATGTTGAAAAATCACATCTGTATTCTACACTCTGCAAAAGTTGTCAGAATATTGCATATAATTTGCCAAGATTCAATGGCCATGTCCACTTCTAGAGTAATCCAGTAATTATTTGATTAGTAGTAATTTCACAAAAATAACTACGTAAGAACAAATTTTAATATGAGACTCAGTACAAAATCAGAGAAGATAATTTTAATACAAATTTTGGAAAAACATATATAAAATTTTCCCCATGAGAATAAAATATTTTGCCTTGCTGGATAAGTTGTAGTAGAATGAACATTGTGCCATTAGGCATTGGACCTGAGTTTAAACCCTGGGCTCAACAGCTATACTTTCTCTTAACATTCACATGTATAAAATCAGGATAATACTATTTTTCACTGCTCTTTTATACACTTTACATAAATTTTTCCTTTCTTTCTTTTCTTCTTTTCTTTCTTCCCTTTTAACCTTCTCTTCCCTTCTCTTCTCCTATTCTCTTTTCCTTCCTTCTTATTTATTTTTCAAAGCGTTCCAACAATGTTCCAAGAAGTCTATTAACCCCTAATGTAAGCACAGTGAAAATACAGATATCATGTTTTTTGTCCTTAGAACTAGCAGTCTTAGGGGAGGGAAGGGATGTAAGGAAGAGATCTCAATGTAGCAAGGAGTTTTAAACATACAAATGAATGAATAAATAAAACAAACATATGCTAAGTTAGTGAAAACTATTTTATAATTTTAACACATGATAATAAGAAATAGAATAATATATCAATAATCTGTTTGAAACAGAATCAATCTGCAAATTTGGGGGCTTACTTTTTCATTTTGAAATCTCTTATTTAAAGCATATATTGAAGAATATGGGCTCCAATGTTAGATCACCTGGGTGTTTATGCTAACTCCATGATTTCCTAACTAGATAAAATATTTAGCAGTTTTTGTTTCAACTTTGTTTGCAAAATTACAAAACAGCAACACCTTCCTCTAGATTCTACAATTCATGTAGACTATAAAGCATATACTAAGTGGTGTAAATTGGTGATATGTTGAAAAATCACATCTGTATTCTACACTCTGCAAAAGTTGTCAGAATATTGCATATAATTTGCCAAGATTCAATGGCCATGTCCACTTCTAGAGTAATCCAGTAATTATTTGATTAGTAGTAATTTCACAAAAATAACTACGTAAGAACAAATTTTAATATGAGACTCAGTACAAAATCAGAGAAGATAATTTTAATACAAATTTTGGAAAAACATATATAAAATTTTCCCCATGAGAATAAAATATTTTGCCTTGCTGGATAAGTTGTAGTAGAATGAACATTGTGCCATTAGGCATTGGACCTGAGTTTAAACCCTGGGCTCAACAGCTATACTTTCTCTTAACATTCACATGTATAAAATCAGGATAATACTATTTTTCACTGCTCTTTTATACACTTTACATAAATTTTTCCTTTCTTTCTTTTCTTCTTTTCTTTCTTCCCTTTTAACCTTCTCTTCCCTTCTCTTCTCCTATTCTCTTTTCCTTCCTTCTTATTTATTTTTCAAAGCGTTCCAACAATGTTCCAAGAAGTCTATTAACCCCTAATGTAAGCACAGTGAAAATACAGATATCATGTTTTTTGTCCTTAGAACTAGCAGTCTTAGGGGAGGGAAGGGATGTAAGGAAGAGATCTCAATAAAGCAAGAGATGAGAGTTCTGGTACTACAAAAACTTAAATAATGAAAAGGCTCCAAGGTTTGGAACAAATGTGAACATAACTCTCAAATAGAAATACTATGTAATGTGAAAATACCTGCCCTTAGACAGTGTGCAATTAACCTGTGCATATGGCATGCTGGACAAATAATGTTTCTTTTAAATGAGAAATTCCTTTGTCTGTGATGCCTGGAATCGTGCCAGATGTCCAATTTCGTTAGGCCTCTTCTCTGCTAATGGCAAGGCATGGGTTTCATTGTGCTCAATTGAGCGATCTTTCAGATACTGCTGTGTGATTGCTTTCTCCTATGAAACAGTTCAAATACAAAATAGCATATTAAGAAAAACATAACAAAATTGACATATCTGTTATCTAGCCTTACCAAATATTATTTTGGCATATCTTTTTCAGGCTGTTAAAGTAAATTATACAATACGGATACTTTAGCATTTTAAAATTATATATATATATTTTTTAAGTTTTGTTTATCTTTTTTGCGGGGGGGGGGGCGGAGTGGGGTGGAGAGAGAGGGGAGCAGGCGGGCCACTTCTATTGTCTTTCATTTATCTATTTTCATCCATCTTTGTTCTTTGGCCCGTGTGGGCCTCCCATCACGGTGACCTCCGTTGTTGCTGAGCGCCGGCTCTGGGCGCATGCGCCCCAGAGCTCCGGCTCTGTAGTTGGACACATCGGTCCAGCCGCTCCGCAGCACGTGGGATCTTCCCAGGCCAGAGATCGAAGCGGTGCCCCTTGCACTGCAAGGCAGTGTCCTTACCCACTGAGCCACCAAGGAAGCCCTAAAATTCTATTTTCTATTCTCCTTTCTTGAGGAAACCTACATTATGTGACTATCATTGCTATGAAAAATACTTACAAATATTAAGTAGCATTGTTTTGAATGTATTTAAATTCCATTATCAACATTATATTTTATGTATATTTCTGCACTTCTGTTGCTTGCTTATTTTGTTGGTTTCAATATCTAATATGATTCTTTATAAATGTATAAAATGTTTTAGGCACATACATATTCTATTGCTTTTTTGCCTTCCTTCCTTCCTTTTTCATGTACAAAGAAGCCTGAGAATTGTGAAGCAAAAGAAAGGCAAATCTTTTGACTTGTTCTTCATAAGACTGTACTCTGCCTCTTACTATCCATGCATGAGTGTTTCCATTTCTTTTCATCCCCAACACTTAGATTGTCACATATTAATTATTTCCAAACTGAGGTACATGAAAATGTATGTCATGCATTATTATATTTTTGCCTTTCCCTTATTAAGATCATGTATCCATGTTTCTTATTCGCTTGCTCCTCTACTTTTATTAGTTTTTACTTTATGTACTTTGGCATTTTCTTATGAGTTGTTTGTCATATATGATTGATGTGTTGCAGTTTTCAAATATTACATGCGCTGGCTTTTTATGAACTATGTGGATTAATTATATAATGTAAAACTATTTTATTGCTGTTTGTGGCTTGTCATTCTCCTTTGTTTTAGCAACTTTTGATGAGCTACAGTTTATCATTTATGGAATATATATATATATACATACACATACACATATGTGTGTGTGTGTGATGTTTACAAAATCATTCTTACATAAGAATTATGTTACATTTTCTTTTAAATTTTAAATATCTATAGGACAGTTCTTACATTTGCTCACCTTCCAATTTTTGTGGCTATGCTGGTCCATCTCTGCTATCCATGGGCTTTTTCTACTTGTGGTAGATAGGGGCTATTTTTCCTTGCCGTGCTCAGGCTTCTTATTGCAGTGGCTTCTCTTGTCGTGGAACACAGACTCCAGGGTGCATGGGTTCAGTAGTTGTGGCACACAGGCTTACTTACCCTGAAAACTGTGGGATCTTCCTGAACCAGGGACTGAACCTCGTGTCCCCTGAATTGGTAGTTGGAATCTTAACCACCAGGGAAGCCTACTGCTAGATTTTAGGAGAGATTTTGATTACATATTCATATTTTAGCAATGTTTTTCTAATCCTTCCTTTCTCCATTTCCTTCCCCTACTCCTTCCTTTCTTTCTTCTTCTCCTTACTTTCATTCATCTCTTCTTATTCAAGCTTCTTTTCAATGTATTTCAGCCTTTCTTGCTTTTAAAACTTTTCCTCAACTGGGAAGATTTATTTCTAGGCATTATCCTAACTGCATTTTGTAAGTTTTGACATGTGATTCTTTCATTCTTTTTTATTATGTAATTTCTCTAGTGCTTTCTTCTTTAATATACAAATTTAGGATTGCATGTTCAAATTTCTAAACATATAATTTTATAACATATTTGTAAATATGCTCTGGGTTTTAGGTATAATTTTGTTGTTGAACTAACTGAATTTTATTTCAGTTCAAGCTTTTTGTTAATTGAATAGCAATTCTTTGAAATCTGATGAGACTGAATCTCTGTACATAATCATTTTCTTTTTGTTTGGTCAATGCAACATATATACTTAAAAGATACATTTTGTCTATGATTGGTGCAGAGTGTGTATGTATAATATATTGAAAAATTTCCTATTTTTTACTAAGTTTTTGCCTTAGTTGAGTTGTCCTCATATGATAGAAACATGGGCATTAAAATTGTCAAGTTCAGAATTTACTTATTTCTTTGTGTAGTTTTCTTTAGTCATTTATGCTATTATTTTATCTGTTATAAGTTCATTATTATGATGTATGTCACTGTTATGTATTCTAGCAGATGATTATATTATTTTATAATGATTTGATTATATTTCTGTATTTGTGCAAATGGTATATATTTTATTTTATAATATAGATTGTTATAGTACAAATGTTTATTTCACTATATTATTGTGACATTTCATTTTATAGTAATAGTATCCTGCCTAACTTTATTGTTTCTTTTTCTTAGTTATATTTTGATTATATTAGTATCATAGTTTTGTGTCATATTTGTTTGTACTACGTGGCTTTTAATTCAAATGCATAGTTTTATTTTAGATATGTATTTTTAAAGCAGTATATAGCTTGATCTGAAAAAATATAACCTGAGTATTGGTATCATTTGCTAAGGGCATTCACCTATATTCTTAAAATATTTGGACATCATTCTAAATCAGATATTTTACTATTTATTGAGTACCATCATTTTTCTTATATTCTTTAGCATCCTTTTATAACTTCTATGAGATTCATTAGGATTTCTATCCCTTTTTATATCTTTTTATTCTTTCTTTCCTTTTCTTTTCTTCCTCTATTACCTTTTGTTATGCTAATTTAGAAACTGTAAACTATGTGTAAACTATTTTGTAATTTCTTAAATTTTACCCCATTAATAATAATTTTCTATTAAATCTGAATTTATTCTGCATGTCTATCTCATACTAAGCCTGACAAAGCTCTTATGTCCTATAATCACCCACTGTACTATGTGTATGACAGCATCTCGCTGCCATTGTTTTGAAATTTGTGTCAGATTTTTAAACATAAAACACTGAATTTTATTTCAGTTCAAGCTTTTTGTTAATTGAATAGCAATTCTTTGAAATCTGATGAGACTGAATCTCTGTACATAATCATTTTCTTTTTGTTTGGTCAATGCAACATATATACTTAAAAGATACATTTTGTCTATGATTGGTGCAGAGTGTGTATGTATAATATATTGAAAAATTTCCTATTTTTTACTAAGTTTTTGCCTTAGTTGAGTTGTCCTCATATGATAGAAACATGGGCATTAAAATTGTCAAGTTCAGAATTTACTTATTTCTTTGTGTAGTTTTCTTTAGTCATTTATGCTATTATTTTATCTGTTATAAGTTCATTATTATGATGTATGTCACTGTTATGTATTCTAGCAGATGATTATATTATTTTATAATGATTTGATTATATTTCTGTATTTGTGCAAATGGTATATATTTTATTTTATAATATAGATTGTTATAGTACAAATGTTTATTTCACTATATTATTGTGACATTTCATTTTATAGTAATAGTATCCTGCCTAACTTTATTGTTTCTTTTTCTTAGTTATATTTTGATTATATTAGTATCATAGTTTTGTGTCATATTTGTTTGTACTACGTGGCTTTTAATTCAAATGCATAGTTTTATTTTAGATATGTATTTTTAAAGCAGTATATAGCTTGATCTGAAAAAATATAACCTGAGTATTGGTATCATTTGCTAAGGGCATTCACCTATATTCTTAAAATATTTGGACATCATTCTAAATCAGATATTTTACTGTTTATTGAGTACCATCATTTTTCTTATATTCTTTAGCATCCTTTTATAACTTCTATGAGATTCATTAGGATTTCTATCCCTTTTTATATCTTTTTATTCTTTCTTTCCTTTTCTTTTCTTCCTCTATTACCTTTTGTTATGCTAATTTAGAAACTGTAAACTATGTGTAAACTATTTTGTAATTTCTTAAATTTTACCCCATTAATAATAATTTTCTATTAAATCTGAATTTATTCTGCATGTCTATCTCATACTAAGCCTGACAAAGCTCTTATGTCCTATAATCACCCACTGTACTATGTGTATGACAGCATCTCGCTGCCATTGTTTTGAAATTTGTGTCAGATTTTTAAACATAAAACACAGTTGTTTTGTAGTCAGTAGCTAAATATATATATGTCAACATATTTTATTAATTTTCCTTTTGTTCTATATATTCTTCCTTGTTTCTAATTTAATCCAGAAGAAACATGTGTATTTTTTTTCATGGGAAATCTTATGTGATACTTTTGAGATGTTTAAAAATATTTGTCTTCACATTTGAATAGTGGTTTGACAGGTTATAATATTTTAGGTAGACAGTTATTTTTCCTAATCAGTGGGAAAATATTGCTTTATTCCTTTCTAGCACTTTTGATGGTTAAATTATGCTATTTTCATAATTATTTTTGGCAGGCTATTTTTATTTTTATTCATTTTTAAAAATATTTTTTTCTTTCTTCCTGATATTGTTCAGTTTATTTTGCTGTGGCTAGATGTGAGCATATCTTGATCCTGCTATGTACCAGGAATTTACTTTCAAAGTAAATATTCAACCATTGCTCAATTCAAATCCTATTTGAAGATACATGATTGAGGCTTTTTAAAATTGTTACTATATGGTGAATTATCAATATCTTCCAGTTCAGTTTTCTAAGAGACTGTGACTATCCTAGTGACGTTTTATGAAGTAAACACAGTTTTCATTTCTAAGATTTCTAATTCATTTTTTCATATAACCTGTTCTTATTTCATTTCTGCTAACTTTGTTATAAAAGTTCATGCTTTAGATTTTCACTATTCATTCATTTTACAAGTAATTGTATAAAAGTTTGTCACTTATTCTATAAAATTAACTGCATCTGGAATAAGTATATGCTATACATAGTTTGAGTATCTTTTTTAGCTTAGTTTGCTTGCTTGCTTGTTTTATAATTTGCGTTGGCTACCTCACTGCAACTGGTTTATTAATTCATTTATTTTTAAATTTTTTTGATTATTTATCTCTTTGAGTTACCTCCATCTGTATCTATTCAGGGCCTGTGTCCAGAATTAGAAATTTATTCTGCATGTCTATCTCATACTAAGCCTGACAAAGCTCTTATGTCCTATAATCACCCACTGTACTATGTGTATGACAGCATCTCGCTGCCATTGTTTTGAAATTTGTGTCAGATTTTTAAACATAAAACACAGTTGTTTTGTAGTCAGTAGCTAAATATATATATGTCAACATATTTTATTAATTTTCCTTTTGTTCTATATATTCTTCCTTGTTTCTAATTTAATCCAGAAGAAACATGTGTATTTTTTTTCATGGGAAATCTTATGTGATACTTTTGAGATGTTTAAAAATATTTGTCTTCACATTTGAATAGTGGTTTGACAGGTTATAATATTTTAGGTAGACAGTTATTTTTCCTAATCAGTGGGAAAATATTGCTTTATTCCTTTCTAGCACTTTTGATGGTTAAATTATGCTATTTTCATAATTATTTTTGGCAGGCTATTTTTATTTTTATTCATTTTTAAAAATATTTTTTTCTTTCTTCCTGATATTGTTCAGTTTATTTTGCTGTGGCTAGATGTGAGCATATCTTGATCCTGCTATGTACCAGGAATTTACTTTCAAAGTAAATATTCAACCATTGCTCAATTCAAATCCTATTTGAAGATACATGATTGAGGCTTTTTAAAATTGTTACTATATGGTGAATTATCAATATCTTCCAGTTCAGTTTTCTAAGAGACTGTGACTATCCTAGTGACGTTTTATGAAGTAAACACAGTTTTCATTTCTAAGATTTCTAATTCATTTTTTCATATAACCTGTTCTTATTTCATTTCTGCTAACTTTGTTATAAAAGTTCATGCTTTAGATTTTCACTATTCATTCATTTTACAAGTAATTGTATAAAAGTTTGTCACTTATTCTATAAAATTAACTGCATCTGGAATAAGTATATGCTATACATAGTTTGAGTATCTTTTTTAGCTTAGTTTGCTTGCTTGCTTGTTTTATAATTTGCGTTGGCTACCTCACTGCAACTGGTTTATTAATTCATTTATTTTTAAATTTTTTTGATTATTTATCTCTTTGAGTTACCTCCATCTGTATCTATTCAGGGCCTGTGTCCAGAATTAGATATTATATTGACCTCTAGATCAGTTGTCTCCAAAATAACAACCTTGATCACTGATCCAATGCATTTCCATTTCATTTATGGAGTAACAGATTTGGTTGTTTTATTTTTATGGATGGAAATTTTGTTTGAATTATCTATTTTTCAATCTTATTTCTTGTCACATACATGATCCACATCAAAGCATGGGCTCATTTTGACATTGTAATTGAATGTCTTTGTAACTATTTAAATGGGACTTTTGAGTCACCATTATGATTTCCTGCTCTCTTTTTATTACCAGTGTTATGAATCTTTGTCCACATGCTCATTATTATTTAGCATCATTTGGGGGAAAAGTGAAAAAGAATAACACCGAGGTGATAGGGACAGAGTAGAATAGGTAGGTTGTTGTAGAATCCTAGTAGGAGATGGTGGGTAGAAGGCTAAAACCAGAGAGTTTGGGAGGTTAGGAGGCCTGTGAGCTGACAATAACTCAGGAGAGCTGCTCCTTGTTCAGTAAAGCAGGTTTGACTGGTTATAAACAGCTGATGAAGGAGGAACTGGCGAAGAAGGAACTAATGATATATGCCTTCCATCTGTGTCTACTTGAGGAGGGTGGTCTTCTACCATCCTCTATATATTGCTGCCCACTCAATTGAAGGGAGCAAGAGCAGAGCAGAGCTTTCCTGTCTGCTCACTTGCACCTCTTCCAAGTGCCCTATCCTAATAAATCCTTTTCTTGTCTATCCCTCTGCTTCTCGCTGAATTCTTTCTGTGTTGAGGCACAAAGAACCTGAGCCTCAGTGGGTCCAGACATTGGGTTAGTGCTGGATTAAGTCCTGGCCACGTGAGTTCAAGTCCCAAGAAGAGTTTTGGCTGTGGTTAAGCCTTAGCCACGTGGGTTCAAGTTACAAACTGGGTTTTGGCTAGGTTCAAGCCCCAGTCATGTGGGTTCAAGTCCCAAACAGGGTTTTGGCTGGAATTCAAGCTCCAGTCATGTGGATTCAAGTTCCAAGCAGTGTTTGATCAGGTCTGGGCCCTGGGTTTAAGTCTCAAATCGAGGTAAAACCCTTTCAGAGGGAAAACTTCAGCTGTCATAATCTTTTATCCAGATTTGGAATTGCTGTTGTTGGTCAGTTGCTAAATTGTGTCCCACTCTTTGGGGCTCCATGCAGCACACAAGGTTTATCTGTTTTCCACTATCTCCCGCGGTTTACTCAAATTCAAGTACATTGAGGGGTATTAAATCACCTTGATCACTTGAAATCCAATGCATTTCCATTTCATTTATGGAGTAACAGATTTGGTTGTTTTATTTTTATGGATGGAAATTTTGTTTGAATTATCTATTTTTCAATCTTATTTCTTGTCACATACATGATCCACATCAAAGCATGGGCTCATTTTGACATTGTAATTGAATGTCTTTGTAACTATTTAAATGGGACTTTTGAGTCACCATTATGATTTCCTGCTCTCTTTTTATTACCAGTGTTATGAATCTTTGTCCACATGCTCATTATTATTTAGCATCATTTGGGGGAAAAGTGAAAAAGAATAACACCGAGGTGATAGGGACAGAGTAGAATAGGTAGGTTGTTGTAGAATCCTAGTAGGAGATGGTGGGTAGAAGGCTAAAACCAGAGAGTTTGGGAGGTTAGGAGGCCTGTGAGCTGACAATAACTCAGGAGAGCTGCTCCTTGTTCAGTAAAGCAGGTTTGACTGGTTATAAACAGCTGATGAAGGAGGAACTGGCGAAGAAGGAACTAATGATATATGCCTTCCATCTGTGTCTACTTGAGGAGGGTGGTCTTCTACCATCCTCTATATATTGCTGCCCACTCAATTGAAGGGAGCAAGAGCAGAGCAGAGCTTTCCTGTCTGCTCACTTGCACCTCTTCCAAGTGCCCTATCCTAATAAATCCTTTTCTTGTCTATCCCTCTGCTTCTCGCTGAATTCTTTCTGTGTTGAGGCACAAAGAACCTGAGCCTCAGTGGGTCCAGACATTGGGTTAGTGCTGGATTAAGTCCTGGCCACGTGAGTTCAAGTCCCAAGAAGAGTTTTGGCTGTGGTTAAGCCTTAGCCACGTGGGTTCAAGTTACAAACTGGGTTTTGGCTAGGTTCAAGCCCCAGTCATGTGGGTTCAAGTCCCAAACAGGGTTTTGGCTGGAATTCAAGCTCCAGTCATGTGGATTCAAGTTCCAAGCAGTGTTTGATCAGGTCTGGGCCCTGGGTTTAAGTCTCAAATCGAGGTAAAACCCTTTCAGAGGGAAAACTTCAGCTGTCATAATCTTTTATCCAGATTTGGAATTGCTGTTGTTGGTCAGTTGCTAAATTGTGTCCCACTCTTTGGGGCTCCATGCAGCACACAAGGTTTATCTGTTTTCCACTATCTCCTGAGGTTTACTCAAATTCAAGTACATTGAGTTGGTGATGCTATCTAACCATTCATCCTCTGTAGTTCCCTTCTCCTTTTGCCTTCAAACTTTTACCAGTAAATTTTCCCAGAGTCTTTTCCAATGATTCAGCTCTTTGCATCAGGTAGCCAAAGTATTGGCACTTCAACTTCAACATCAGTTCTTCCAGTGAATATTCAAGGTTGATTTCCTTTAGGATTGACCAGTCAGATCTCCTTGCAGTCCAAGGGACTCTTAAGAGTCTACTCCAACACCACAATTCAAAATGAAAGCATCAAGCTCAGCCTTTTTTTATGGTCCAACTCTCATGTCCACACATGACTACTGGAAAAATCATAGCTCTGACTATATGGACCTTTGTCTCTGCTTTTTAAATACACTATCTAGGTTTGTCATAGATTTCCTTCCAAGGAACAAGCATGTTTTAATTTCATGACTGCAGTCATTGCTCACAGTAATTTTGTAACCAAAGTAAATAAAACCTGTTACTGAAGAATTATAGTTCCTCCAAATAGTCTGTATATGGAGAGTAAAGTGAAAACTTTTGACCTAAGATATGACTTAAGGCACTACTGAAAGTCATAAGAGTTGAAGTATTGCATGCAACTATTATATAAGGAAGTCTGGGCATTTTATAGAGTAAGGCAGAGAATAATGCAGTGATGGTGTGAAATGTGGGCACTGGCTCTGAGGTAGGAGAGAGATATCAACTCTGAAATTTGCCAGAATTTCAAAGGAATGAAACCTTCTCTGAAGATTCTTTAAAACCTCTGTTCCCTCATCTGTAAAATAAAAGTGTTGGATTACAGAACTTCTAAGATTCTTTTTCCGGCTTCAAAATGTATGATTTTGACATTCTAATTGATGTTATGGTTCTGGAATGATGTCCAACATTTGCAAATTGTTTTAATCAGAGTAGAAGCAAATTTTATAGAGTCTATAAAGGGAGTAGATTCCAAATACAGCATTTGCACTTACAAAGAAAAACAACTGGCAATCATGCACAGGTATAAAAATAAATCATGAAAGAAAAGAAAATAACCATTGTCTAAAATAATACAGTCTCTGAAGTGTTTTCCCCCACCCCTTTTTCAGGAAGGGAATATTTCATATGGGCAACCAAAGAGTACATTATTGGGTTTCCAATTTTCACATTTGAAAATTAATCAAGTGCTTAGTTTTTATATTAACCTCAAATGTATAAAGAGTGAATATAATTCAAATAAGCAGAATGATAACACCAGAGCATTTCATAGGGCCTTCCATTCAGTACCCTGTTTTAATGCATCTAGAGGGAAGTTGACAAGTGTGGACTTACTTTCAGAAAAAGCAAGGGAAAGCCATTTCATGAATTTGGTTTTCTTTTTATAGAAAAATATTTTAGAAATTTAGGTAATTATACAGTAATTATAATGTTTTGATAACATACTTAATGAAGTATATATATATAAAATATTTTATTTTGTTTTATAGTTGAAGTTTTAAAATTTTGTTATTGTTCAATCACCAAGTTGTGTCCAACTCTTTAAGACTCCATGGACTGCAGCATGTCAGGCTTCCCTGTCTCTAGCCATCTCCTGGAGTTTGCTCAAGTTCATTGAATCAGTAATGCCATCAACAATCTCATTCTCTGTTGTCCTCTTCTCCTTCTTCTTTCAATCTCTCCCAGAAACAGGGTATTTTCCAATAAGTCAGCTTTTTGCCTCAAATTATTGGAGCTTCAGCATCAGTCCTTTCAGAAAATAATCAGGGTTGACTTCCTTTAAGATTGGTTTGATCTTCTTAGTTTCCAAGAGACTCTCAAGAGTCTTCTCCAGCACTACAGTTCAACAGCGTCAATTCTCTAGCACTCCACCTTCCTTATCGTCCAGTTCTCACATCTGTACATGACTACTGGAAAGATCATAACCTTGACTATGTGGACCTTTGTCTCCAAAGTGATGTCTTTGCTTTTAATATGTTGTCTTGGCTTGTCATAGCTTTCCTTCCAAGAATCATTTGTCTTCTAATTTCATGGATTTGGTCACCATCCACAGGGATTTTAGAGCCTAAGAAGAGGAAATCTGTCACTGCTTCCACCTTTTTCCTTCTATCTGCCATGAAGTGATGGGACAGGATGCCATAATATAATTTGTTTAATATTGAGTTTTAAGCTCGGCTTTTCACTCTCATCTTTCACCTTCATCAAGAAGCTCCTTAGTTCCTCTTTGGTTTCTGCTATTAGAGTGGTATCATCCGCATAAAAGAAAATAACCATTGTCTAAAATAATACAGTCTCTGAAGTGTTTTCCCCCACCCCTTTTTCAGGAAGGGAATATTTCATATGGGCAACCAAAGAGTACATTATTGGGTTTCCAATTTTCACATTTGAAAATTAATCAAGTGCTTAGTTTTATATTAACCTCAAATGTAGAAAGAGTGAATATAATTCAAATAAGCAGAATGATAACACCAGAGCATTTCATAGGGCCTTCCATTCAGTACCCTGTTTTAATGCATCTAGAGGGAAGTTGACAAGTGTGGACTTACTTTCAGAAAAAGCAAGGGAAAGCCATTTCATGAATTTGGTTTTCTTTTTATAGAAAAATATTTTAGAAATTTAGGTAATTATACAGTAATTATAATGTTTTGATAACATACTTAATGAAGTATATATATATATATAAAATATTTTATTTTGTTTTATAGTTGAAGTTTTAAAATTTTGTTATTGTTCAATCACCAAGTTGTGTCCAACTCTTTAAGACTCCATGGACTGCAGCATGTCAGGCTTCCCTGTCTCTAGCCATCTCCTGGAGTTTGCTCAAGTTCATTGAATCAGTAATGCCATCAACAATCTCATTCTCTGTTGTCCTCTTCTCCTTCTTCTTTCAATCTCTCCCAGAAACAGGGTATTTTCCAATAAGTCAGCTTTTTGCCTCAAATTATTGGAGCTTCAGCATCAGTCCTTTCAGAAAATAATCAGGGTTGACTTCCTTTAAGATTGGTTTGATCTTCTTAGTTTCCAAGAGACTCTCAAGAGTCTTCTCCAGCACTACAGTTCAACAGCGTCAATTCTCTAGCACTCCACCTTCCTTATCGTCCAGTTCTCACATCTGTACATGACTACTGGAAAGATCATAACCTTGACTATGTGGACCTTTGTCTCCAAAGTGATGTCTTTGCTTTTTAATATGTTGTCTTGGCTTGTCATAGCTTTCCTTCCAAGAATCATTTGTCTTCTAATTTCATGGATTTGGTCACCATCCACAGGGATTTTAGAGCCTAAGAAGAGGAAATCTGTCACTGCTTCCACCTTTTTCCTTCTATCTGCCATGAAGTGATGGGACAGGATGCCATAATATAATTTGTTTAATATTGAGTTTTAAGCTCGGCTTTTCACTCTCATCTTTCACCTTCATCAAGAAGCTCCTTAGTTCCTCTTTGGTTTCTGCTATTAGAGTGGTATCATCCGCATCTCTGAGGTTGTTGATATTTCTCCCTGCAATCTTGATTCCATCATGTAACTCTTTCCGTCTGGCATTTCACATGATGTGCTCTGTGTACATGTTAAATGAGCAGAGGGGAAATAAACAGGCTTGCAGTACTTCTTTCTCAATTCTAAACCAGTCAGTTGTTCTATACAGGGTTTTAATTGTTTCTTCTTGACCCACTTATAGGTTTCTAAAGAGACAAGTAAGATGGTCTGGTATTCCTATCCCTTTAAGAGTTTTCCACAGTTTGTTTTGATCCACACAGTCAAAGGCTTTAATGTAGTCAATGAAACAGAAGTAGATGTTTTTCTGGAATTTTTTGCTTTCTCTATGATCCAGGGAATGTGGCAGTTTGGTATCTGTTTCCATTCAATATCATAGTAATCCAAGTCTATGCTCCAACCACCAATGTCAAAGAACCTGATGCTAATCAGTTCTATGAAGACCTCCTAGAATTAACACCAAAAAAAGATGTCCTATTCATTATAGGGGATTGGAATACAAAACTAGCAAGTCAAGAGATACCTGGAATAACATGCAAGTTTGAGTACAAAATGAAGCAGGACAAAGGCTAACAAAATTCTGCCAAGAGAAATGCACTGGTCATAACAAACACCCTTTTCAACACAAGAGATGACTTTAAATATGGATATCACCAAATGTTCAAAAATGAAATCAGATTGATGAAAATTCTTTGTAACTGAAAAAGGAGAAACTGTATGCAGTCGGCAAAATCAAGACCAAGAGTCTTCTCCAGCACTACAGTTCAACAGCGTCAATTCTCTAGCACTCCACCTTCCTTATCGTCCAGTTCTCACATCTGTACATGACTACTGGAAAGATCATAACCTTGACTATGTGGACCTTTGTCTCCAAAGTGGTCTTTGCTTTTTAATATGTTGTCTTGGCTTGTCATAGCTTTCCTTCCAAGAATCATTTGTCTTCTAATTTCATGGATTTGGTCACCATCCACAGGGATTTTAGAGCCTAAGAAGAGGAAATCTGTCACTGCTTCCACCTTTTTCCTTCTATCTGCCATGAAGTGATGGGACAGGATGCCATAATATAATTTGTTTAATATTGAGTTTTAAGCTCGGCTTTTCACTCTCATCTTTCACCTTCATCAAGAAGCTCCTTAGTTCCTCTTTGGTTTCTGCTATTAGAGTGGTATCATCCGCATCTCTGAGGTTGTTGATATTTCTCCCTGCAATCTTGATTCCATCATGTAACTCTTTCCGTCTGGCATTTCACATGATGTGCTCTGTGTACATGTTAAATGAGCAGAGGGGAAATAAACAGGCTTGCAGTACTTCTTTCTCAATTCTAAACCAGTCAGTTGTTCTATACAGGGTTTTAATTGTTTCTTCTTGACCCACTTATAGGTTTCTAAAGAGACAAGTAAGATGGTCTGGTATTCCTATCCCTTTAAGAGTTTTCCACAGTTTGTTTTGATCCACACAGTCAAAGGCTTTAATGTAGTCAATGAAACAGAAGTAGATGTTTTTCTGGAATTTTTTGCTTTCTCTATGATCCAGGGAATGTGGCAGTTTGGTATCTGTTTCCATTCAATATCATAGTAATCCAAGTCTATGCTCCAACCACCAATGTCAAAGAACCTGATGCTAATCAGTTCTATGAAGACCTCCTAGAATTAACACCAAAAAAAGATGTCCTATTCATTATAGGGGATTGGAATACAAAACTAGCAAGTCAAGAGATACCTGGAATAACATGCAAGTTTGAGTACAAAATGAAGCAGGACAAAGGCTAACAAAATTCTGCCAAGAGAAATGCACTGGTCATAACAAACACCCTTTTCAACACAAGAGATGACTTTAAATATGGATATCACCAAATGTTCAAAAATGAAATCAGATTGATGAAAATTCTTTGTAACTGAAAAAGGAGAAACTGTATGCAGTCGGCAAAATCAAGACCAAGAGCTGAGTGTGTCTCAGATCATCAGCTCCTCATAGCAAAATTTAGGCATAAACTAAAGAAAATGAAATACCACTAGAACAGTCAGGTGTGACTTAAATCAAGTCCTCTATAAATATACAGTGAGGTGAAGACTTAAAATAGAACTTCTAATTTATAGGTGCACTTCCCAGGTGACACTAACAGTAAACAACCCACCTACCAGTGCAAGGGACATAAGAGACATGAGTTCAATCTATGGGTCAGAAAAATCTGGAGGAGGACATGCCAAACCATTCCTGTATTCTTGCCTGTAGAATCCCATGGACAGTGGAGCCTGGTGGGCTACAGTTCATAGTGTTGCAAAGAGTTAGATTTGACTGAAGTGACTTAGCACACTAGCACATACATATGTTTTCAATGTTTTCAAAATCAAGGGCAAATCATGTTTGTATCTTTATTACCTATCATAACTTTAATTAGGTTTTATTTGTTTATTTTATTTTAAAGAGATGACAAACTGAGAATGCAGGGGGAAAGTGATCGCAACTTTACACATTTGTATAACTTCAAAATATGCATATCAGATTTTTTTTTAAAAATTATTTTATTTATTTATCTTTTGGGGGGTGAGGTGGGGAGGGAGGGGGACCACTTCTATTGGTCTTTCATTTCTCTGTTTCCATCCGTCTTTGTTCTTTGGCTCCTGTGGGCCTCCCATCGCGGTGGCCTCTGTCGTCGCAGAGCGCCAGCTCTGGGCGCACCTGCCCTAGAGCTCCAGCTCGGTAATTGGACACATCAGTCCAGCTGCTCCGTGGCACATGGGATCTTCTCAGGCCAGGGATCGAACTGGCGCCTACTGCACTGCAAGGCAGTGTCCTTATCCACTGGAGCACCAGGGGAAGCCCTACATATCAGATTTTACCTAGACTTTTTAAAAATCATAGCAGGGTCTAGAATTCCTTATATAATGCTTCTGGGTTTGATAACTCAAACTATTTTATATTTTAGAAAGCTGATTTTTGCATATGTTGTGTATTATTAATCAGCTTCAGAGACAACTAAAGCAGAATTCCATGATCAAAGAAATTATTTCTGTAGCCCCCTCTCCCATCAAAATGTTCATTTTTTAGTGGGATAAATAACTTCATACTTGATTGTGTTTTGCTGCCAAGTGAGTATGGATGGATGTAGAGGGTTAGTGTGCATCAGGAAATGAATTTTATTTTATTTTTTTAAATATAAAGTTAACAACCTTGATGGTAATAACCTGGGGCCTGGACTTATTCATAGAGACAATTAGTGAAAGAAACAAAAAAAAAAAAAAAAGGAAGAATGGAAAGGTATTTTAAAAAGTTTAAAAATTGATGACTTATCATTAAAATGACAAGAACCACTCTGTGTAGTTTGAATTTTCACATTGTTTGTGTATGAAGTCATATGAGAGGGCGAGAAGAAGCTTTATTTTCTAACTAAAAGCCCATGGTGATTCATCAAGACTTGATTCATCAAGTCTTGCAATGGGAGTTAAGAATTTGATATCATTTGGCTAGATTCAGTAAGTTGCCTGAATTTTTTGTATTGCACATAGGTTTTTTAAGTGTTTCAGGATTTTTTTATATATGATTTGAAGCACTTTGGATATGCCTTTCATTCACCAAATAAAAGCAACTTTTCAGATCAGTAGTCGTGATTTTGCCACCTTGCTTCTAAGGGGAAATTTTTCAAAGCCATAAGTTACCCTCTTTTATTGTAATACAATTTACTTTGTACAACGGTTTCACTATCCTAGTTGTCTTCCGATTTATTTATAGTCTGGTTATTTATGACATCTTTTTGTAAGTCATCAGTTTTTATATATTTCTCTCTTTTCCATAAATGAACACGTTGCTCTGAAATTAATGTAAAGTAGATGATAAGTTGCCTTATATAAATCAGAGAAGGTTTTATGTAAAGAATATTTTATGAAAAGTCACAATTTCATTTAGCCTATATTTTAGAACAGCTGTCTAAGCCATAAGTCGAAGAGTTATAAATAGTAAGAGGAAGAATGCTATTATAATCTTGATTAATAATAAATAAACTGACCAAGCATCTAGGCTTAAAAATCTTGAACAAAGTCATACTTCATGTAATCAATTCATTTGAGATCATCTAGTCTTATTTTCCATTTGAAGTTAATGGTAAATTGTGACTCATTTTTACAAGTGAGCTTGATCAGAGTTGTAATGTTACAAAAGTGTGATATATTTCTCTTACTGTAAAAATGTTATTCTTTTCATCTATATTTCTAATGCGAGAGCTACCTTGTGTAGAAGAATTGTTTTACTTGAAAAGTTCTTAAAAGCAAAGTTCTTACAGCTCTTAATGCTATGAAACCATTTTAAACATTAAAAAATAAAGTTTTATGTATAAGGTTATATTCAACAATAATTTAGTATTTATAAGTAAAAAGTTCTAAACTTATGTTTAGAACTTATGGAAAATTTATAAAACATGATATGGTTGGATTATTTAAGATATACTGAAGTATTATTATATTCATTAAGTTCCTTTTGGTAAAAAAATACAATGTGAGTAAGAATTTGGGGATGCATTTCACTTCTTTCTAATCAGAGTAGAAAAACACTGTGATTCATTTGGAGGAAAAAATATTAAAGAGATGAAAGATTTACCTAGCTAACTGGGTGCATATTCAGTAGCATGTAGCTGCATTTCTGGGAAAAGCAGTTATCATTTTCCCAAATTTTTGAGATGAAGAAGTACATATTGCTAACAAAATTCCTAAGGACAGATAAATAATGAAAATCTCACATGTGGAGGAAACATATCAAATTTTGAGATTCCCAATCCACTACTGGTAAATCAGTGCCCCTCTTGACTTTAATAAAAAGAACATCTATGAGAATTATTCCTGAAATTAGTAATAATGAAATCACAGGACAGATTCTTTTACTTGAGTAGATAAAATTCCCTAACTTGAGAAGTGTTAGAGATTTTATGACAAGTAAACTTAAAGTCCCAGATTTACAGATCTTAATGAAGGTTCGTTTATAGAGAAATATTCTAAGTAAAACTAGGAGGTAGAGCCAGTCAGTTTAAAGTATGAACTCATGATTAATTGAATGAATGACTGCCTAAACAAATCACATTTTAAACAATTGCATTACTACTTGATAATGTAACTGATTTTATTCGTGAACTGTTTCTATTTGTCATTTTAATAGAAATACTTTTTATGCCAATAATCTTCACTGGCAAATATAAGCAAAGCTTATATCAATATTTTTCAAATTGTTATATATGATATAACTATTTTAAAATTATAAGGTTAACTGTCGAAATGCATATTACTGAATTCCAACCCAGACATATTTTAAAATGGATAAAAATAAAATCACAAAGTTGGTGCCCACAAATCAGCATTTTTATAGCTTCCTGGGTGATTATTATGTACTATTATTTAAGAATTACTGGCTTCAACTGTATATATAACATGGCCACATAATTGAGAAAAATCAGAATTAGTTTACCTGATAATAGCTTCATGTACCATAACTGGAGGATAATCCTTCCATAAATGTAATGTACAAATCTAAACCTATGAAGCCACAGAAACTACCATATTATGATTATCATAAATCAGACTCTACATTAACACCTCTATTTGTCTATGTCACAAGAAATTTAGAAGGCTATGACCAATTTTAAGGAAATGATACACAGCTAGAGGATCTCAATGCACACAAATAAGTTCCATCTATGATTTGGTCCATTATGTGAAAACAGAATGCTGACTAGTAAAAATCTCAAACTAGCATAATGTATGGTGAACTCTGGAGAAACATGTTTTACATACAAAAAGTTTTAATCCTCCATCAAAAAGTAAAGTGTGCTTATACATGGATTGGATAATACTGACTGTTTTTCCATTATTCTCACTGATTATTATCTTAAAACCAATAGGGCACTGCAGTAAGTTTTCTCTGTATTCCAATTACAGTCACAAGAAAAAATGTAGTGCAGAGAACATTTTTATTAAGAGTAAACTAGTTCTTCAATGAAATGGAAATATCTCTATGGGATCAGCAAAATTTATGAGCCTTATTTTAAATATAAGAAAAACTGGGTGGCCAGACTCTCGCTCTGCGATGGCCTCAGAAATTCAGAAACGGGGTCCTAGAAGTATGAACTCATGATTAATTGAATGAATGACTGCCTAAACAAATCACATTTTAAACAATTGCATTACTACTTGATAATGTAACTGATTTTATTCGTGAACTGTTTCTATTTGTCATTTTAATAGAAATACTTTTTATGCCAATAATCTTCACTGGCAAATATAAGCAAAGCTTATATCAATATTTTTCAAATTGTTATATATGATATAACTATTTTAAAATTATAAGGTTAACTGTCGAAATGCATATTACTGAATTCCAACCCAGACATATTTTAAAATGGATAAAAATAAAATCACAAAGTTGGTGCCCACAAATCAGCATTTTTATAGCTTCCTGGGTGATTATTATGTACTATTATTTAAGAATTACTGGCTTCAACTGTATATATAACATGGCCACATAATTGAGAAAAATCAGAATTAGTTTACCTGATAATAGCTTCATGTACCATAACTGGAGGATAATCCTTCCATAAATGTAATGTACAAATCTAAACCTATGAAGCCACAGAAACTACCATATTATGATTATCATAAATCAGACTCTACATTAACACCTCTATTTGTCTATGTCACAAGAAATTTAGAAGGCTATGACCAATTTTAAGGAAATGATACACAGCTAGAGGATCTCAATGCACACAAATAAGTTCCATCTATGATTTGGTCCATTATGTGAAAACAGAATGCTGACTAGTAAAAATCTCAAACTAGCATAATGTATGGTGAACTCTGGAGAAACATGTTTTACATACAAAAAGTTTTAATCCTCCATCAAAAAGTAAAGTGTGCTTATACATGGATTGGATAATACTGACTGTTTTTCCATTATTCTCACTGATTATTATCTTAAAACCAATAGGGCACTGCAGTAAGTTTTCTCTGTATTCCAATTACAGTCACAAGAAAAAATGTAGTGCAGAGAACATTTTTATTAAGAGTAAACTAGTTCTTCAATGAAATGGAAATATCTCTATGGGATCAGCAAAATTTATGAGCCTTATTTTAAATATAAGAAAAACTGGGTGGCCAGACTCCTGCCGCGCTTGCTGCGATCTGTTCTTGCCTGCTCTGCGTGGTCCAAATTCCGATTCAAGATGCCCTTCTAGGGAGGTGGTAACAAGTGTGGGGCCTGTGGGAGGACCATGTATCACGTGGAAGAGGTGCAGTGTGACGGCCAGAGCTTCCATCACTGATGCTTCCTGTGCATGGTTTGCAGGAAAAATTTAGATAGTACAACAGTGGCAATTCACAAGAAAGAGATCTACTGCAAACCATGCTAGGGAAAGAAGTACAGGCCCAAAGTCTATGGGTATGGCCAGAGCGCACGCATGCTCAACGTGGACCAGGGCAAGAGGCTGGACATCAAGCTTTGAGAGTGTTCAGCCTCACAGGCCTACTACAAATCTGAACACTTCTAAATTTGCTCAGAAATACGGAGGTCCTGATAAATGTTCCTGGTGTTGGGATTCTGTATATGCTGCCGAGAAGATCATTGGAGCTGGGAAGCCCTGGCACAAAAACTGCTTCCAATGTGCTAAGTGTGGGAAGAGCCTTGAGTCAACAACTCTGACTCAGAAAGAAGGTGAAATCTATTGTAAAGGATGCTATGCTATGGGCCCAAGGGATTTGGCTATGGGCAAGAAGCAGGAGTCCTTGCTCATGCTCGGTGGATGTGCAAATCCAGAACCCAGATCACACACTGAGAATCTCTACGTAATCTAGGGACAGATAATCCAACACTAAACTACTATGAAATTTTCCAGTACTGTCTATTGCCCTATACTTGGATAAACTGGCTGACTAGTAGGAAGAGAGCACTATATCTTTTTGCTTTATTCATCAGTACTTCAAGAACCACGCCTTTACATTTTAAATAAAACTTCCGCTTGAAAAAAAAATAAATATATAAGGAAAACTAAGGTGAGAGGAGGTTAGATACTTTTTCACTACAAAGGCAGTGGCAAGCAGAATTAAAATGAAGAGCAAATGATGGATTACACTTATTAAATTCAGGACATGTATCTAAACACATCTTGTTACTAGCAAGGTATTTGAATTATTGCCATCCATTCAGAGAAATAAACTCTTTGTGCGTATGTGTGTGTGTGTGTAGACATATGCACAGTTAATTCTCCTTACTCCTTGCTACAATGATTTATTTTTAATTTTACAATTTTTTTGCATGATAACTACGTTTAATAAATCAGGAAGAACTCTGTTTACTGTGGCATCAACATTACTTGCACATATAGGTTGAGAAGGTTGATTTTCTAAATTTTAATCTAGGTCCCAGTTAAAAGCTTTGGAGACCTTGGATAAAAGATCATAATAGTTAGGAAAGTTTTTGCATTAGGAACTTTTGTTTGGAAAAGGGAATTCATTTATATTTGGAGAGCCCATCTGATTTTTTAATAATCTAGTTACTGTTACCATTAGAGGAAAAATAATAATGGCTTTGCAATAGACACTTCTAATCTTATTTTTAATCTGGTTGAAGGTTTAATGATAATGTAAACCATGTGTTGCACACTTAGTCATACTCAGTTCATTTAAATTATTGAATCCTATGGAGAAGGAGAGTGGTTAAGGCATGGATCTCACAACCAAAGGGCTTATATTTTTTTCCTTCCTTCAATCCCTCCTTTCCTCATTTCTCCCTCCCTCCCCTCTAATCCCTTCATTTTCCTTATCTGAATCTCAAAAGAAATTTCAAAAGGTAATAAAACTTTGGTATTTATTCATGATCAGTTGTATACAAGAACTGGATAGAAATGAAAATATTAGCAGTGAAATAGAAAATGATCTAAAGTTTTTATAATTGCTACCTCTATCTTGTGTCACATCTCTGGGATGCACTAAAAGGAGAGATGACACAGTCTCCAGACAGTTTCAAGGAGAATCCCAGGAAGCCTCGCATCCTCCCTTGAATATATCTTTTTGCTTTATTCATCAGTACTTCAAGAACCACGCCTTTACATTTTAAATAAAACTTCCGCTTGAAAAAAAAATAAATATATAAGGAAAACTAAGGTGAGAGGAGGTTAGATACTTTTTCACTACAAAGGCAGTGGCAAGCAGAATTAAAATGAAGAGCAAATGATGGATTACACTTATTAAATTCAGGACATGTATCTAAACACATCTTGTTACTAGCAAGGTATTTGAATTATTGCCATCCATTCAGAGAAATAAACTCTTTGTGCGTATGTGTGTGTGTGTGTAGACATATGCACAGTTAATTCTCCTTACTCCTTGCTACAATGATTTATTTTTAATTTTACAATTTTTTTGCATGATAACTACGTTTAATAAATCAGGAAGAACTCTGTTTACTGTGGCATCAACATTACTTGCACATATAGGTTGAGAAGGTTGATTTTCTAAATTTTAATCTAGGTCCCAGTTAAAAGCTTTGGAGACCTTGGATAAAAGATCATAATAGTTAGGAAAGTTTTTGCATTAGGAACTTTTGTTTGGAAAAGGGAATTCATTTATATTTGGAGAGCCCATCTGATTTTTTAATAATCTAGTTACTGTTAACATTAGAGGAAAAATAATAATGGCTTTGCAATAGACACTTCTAATCTTATTTTTAATCTGGTTGAAGGTTTAATGATAATGTAAACCATGTGTTGCACACTTAGTCATACTCAGTTCATTTAAATTATTGAATCCTATGGAGAAGGAGAGTGGTTAAGGCATGGATCTCACAACCAAAGGGCTTATATTTTTTTCCTTCCTTCAATCCCTCCTTTCCTCATTTCTCCCTCCCTCCCCTCTAATCCCTTCATTTTCCTTATCTGAATCTCAAAAGAAATTTCAAAAGGTAATAAAACTTTGGTATTTATTCATGATCAGTTGTATACAAGAACTGGATAGAAATGAAAATATTAGCAGTGAAATAGAAAATGATCTAAAGTTTTTATAATTGCTACCTCTATCTTGTGTCACATCTCTGGGATGCACTAAAAGGAGAGATGACACAGTCTCCAGACAGTTTCAAGGAGAATCCCAGGAAGCCTCGCATCCTCCCTTGAACTCGAATGCCAAGGCCCTGGATTGTGCTCAGCAGCCTCTAATCCTGTGTGGGACCTTGAGTATGCTTTTCCTATCATGTTGACTCAGGAGTGAAAGGTTGAAGTAGTCAGTTTGTGGGTGTCTCTGAAAGAAAGTCCCCAAATGTGCTTGAGCCACATATGCATAGTGAACCATTTCTAACATTCACAGTGAAGTAACTTATCCTTTTTCTGCGGTCAGACTGATGGGTGGCTAGGAGTAGGAAGAAAAGGACAAAGCAGTTCTTAAAATTTTTGGAAGGCAGAAATAATGATTACTTTAGACTTTTCATGCTGATTGGTCATCCCAAGCCTCCGGCCCCTTCCTTTTCTGATACATCTTGATTCACTGACTTGTTACCATAGTGTATTTTAAGTTAATTAAAGAATTTTACATCTTCTTTCCCAGCTGGAACCATGGAGGATGCAGAAGAGAAGAAAAAGAAGATCCCTGCTGTGTCAGAAAGCCTTCAGAAAAAGTGAAAGAATTTCGCAGAGGTTAAGATCATTCACCTGAGAAAGAAGTTTGCCCCAAAGATGCTTCGAAAGGTAAGGAGGAAGCTTATCTATGAGAAAGCTAAGCACGACCACAAGGAAAACAGGCAGATGGACAGGACTGAAATTCAAATGGCCACCATGGCACGCAAAGTTGGCAATTTCCATGTCCCCACGGAGCCCAAATTGGCATTTGTCATCAGAATCAGAGGTATCAATGGAGTGAGTCCAAAGGTTCGAAAAGTGTGGCAGCTTCTTCATCTCTGTCAGATCTTCAATGGCACCTTTGTGAAGCTTCACAAGGCTTCAATTAAGAGGCTGAGAATTATGGAGTCGTACACTGTACGGGCTACCCAAATCTGAAGTCAGTAAACAAACTAACTACAAGCGTGGTTATGGCAAAATCAACAAGAAGACAATTGCCCTGACAGACAACACTTTGATTGCTCTCTGGGAAAATATGGCATCATCTGCATAAAGGGTCTGACTCATGAGATCTATACCACTGGAAAAGATCTATACCACCGTTTCAAAGAAGCAAACAACTTCCTGTGGCCCTTCAAAGTGTCCTCTCCCCGAGGTGGAACGAAGAAAATGACCACCCATTTTGTAGAAGGTGGAGTTGCTGGCAACAGGGAAGACCAAATCAACAGGCTTATTAGAAGGATGAACTAAGGTATCTACCATGATTGTTTTTGTAATTTGGTCAGTTAATAAACAATTGAAATGGAAAAAAAAAAAAAGAATTTTACCAAATAGAATCATTTACTACACCAGTGCTTTTCAGCCCTCTCTTCCTGTAATTATCACCTTGGCATCATTTTAGAAAAATAATGATTTTTAGGGCCTCAACCCTTGAAAGGCTTCTTCTATCAGTCTAGAGTAGGACCCATGCATGACATTTTTGTAAATTTCCCAAGGTGTTATGATCACGCAAATAGGTTTGTGAACCATTGTTCTGAAATGAATGGAGATTGGAAACAACAAAAAAAAGTAAGCAACTCAATATATAAAATGTGACATTGGACTTCTTTTTTATGATGAGAATTATTTTGGAGCTCCTATTCTGAAATAGTTTATAACATCTTGACTTAAAAGCAAAGATCCATGTAAGTTCATTTAAAAATATTAGTTGCTTTACAATGTAGCATTAGTTTCTGCTGTACTGTGAATCAACTATAAGTGTACATATATTCCCTCCAAGTCCCTCACCCTCTCACCCATCTAGGTCATCACAGAGCACCAAGCTGAGCTCCTTGTGTTATATAGCAGCTTCCCACCAGCTACCTATTTAACACATGGTAGTGTGTATCTATCAAGGCTACTTTCCCAATTCACCCCACCCTCCCCTTTCCCCTGCTATCTCCACAAGTCTATTCTCTACCTGTTTGTCTATGCCCACAGAAGCCTATATTGAACTCTTTCCTCCTGTCTCCAAATACAGGGAAGATATAGAGGAATCAAATGGCCCACCAGCTCCGGTCTCCCCCGATCTGTTTGAGGATGTAGCTCTAGCACTGGTGTGTAGGACAGATTGAGTACAGAGAGTGTAGAAAGAAGCAAGAAGCTGTTTCAGTTGTAGGTGAAAATGAAGATCTGAAGCATGACAGTTGGCAAGAGAATTAGAAAGGAGATGCCAGAGAGTGTTTTATGGTAATTACTCAAGCTACTTGCAAGAGTCTGAAAATACTTTTCCTCAGATAATTTTACAAAGTGAAAATTAATGAAGTCCTCATGAGTGAGCTTAGGTTACAAAAATAAAACAAACCTGCCCTTCAAAGTGTCCCCCCGAGGTGAAAAAATGTTTGAGAGTTGCTGGCAACAGGGAAGACCAAATCAACAGGCTTATTAGAAGGATGAACTAAGGTATCACCATGTTTTTAGGAAAAACTTTAATGATTTTCTAGGGCCCCTCTCTTCCTGTAATTATCACCTTGGCATCATTTTAGAAAAATAATGATTTTTAGGGCCTCAACCCTTGAAAGGCTTCTTCTATCAGTCTAGAGTAGGACCCATGCATGACATTTTTGTAAATTTCCCAAGGTGTTATGATCACGCAAATAGGTTTGTGAACCATTGTTCTGAAATGAATGGAGATTGGAAACAACAAAAAAAAGTAAGCAACTCAATATATAAAATGTGACATTGGACTTCTTTTTTATGATGAGAATTATTTTGGAGCTCCTATTCTGAAATAGTTTATAACATCTTGACTTAAAAGCAAAGATCCATGTAAGTTCATTTAAAAATATTAGTTGCTTTACAATGTAGCATTAGTTTCTGCTGTACTGTGAATCAACTATAAGTGTACATATATTCCCTCCAAGTCCCTCACCCTCTCACCCATCTAGGTCATCACAGAGCACCAAGTTTGAGCTCCTTGTGTTATATAGCAGCTTCCCACCAGCTACCTATTTAACACATGGTAGTGTGTATCTATCAAGGCTACTTTCCCAATTCACCCCACCCTCCCCTTTCCCCTGCTATCTCCACAAGTCTATTCTCTACCTGTTTGTCTATGCCCACAGAAGCCTATATTGAACTCTTTCCTCCTGTCTCCAAATACAGGGAAGATATAGAGGAATCAAATGGCCCACCAGCTCCGGTCTCCCCCGATCTGTTTGAGGATGTAGCTCTAGCACTGGTGTGTAGGACAGATTGAGTACAGAGAGTGTAGAAAGAAGCAAGAAGCTGTTTCAGTTGTAGGTGAAAATGAAGATCTGAAGCATGACAGTTGGCAAGAGAATTAGAAAGGAGATGCCAGAGAGTGTTTTATGGTAATTACTCAAGCTACTTGCAAGAGTCTGAAAATACTTTTCCTCAGATAATTTTACAAAGTGAAAATTAATGAAGTCCTCATGAGTGAGCTTAGGTTACAAAAATAAAACAAATGCCTTCCTGAACTCCCAGAAAATTACAGACCTCGCAAAATTTACCTCTCCACTTTCAAATATATTTGAACAGACTTTTGAGGCTTTTTGTTTGTTTGTTTTTTTCTTTCCATCGGATCTTGGGTGAGCCTGGAGCAACACTTTTGTAGGACTCAAGGTCTGAAGACCTGCACCAGATTCCACTTGGCCCGCCAACCTTTGAAGTTTCCTCCAATTTCTCAAAGACATCAGCTCTGAGCAGGTTCCTTCTCCTGGGCTGGAGTGAGCAGTTGTGGGGACTGCTGTGTAAAACAGTTCAAAACCATTTTCTAAAGTATCACAACCATGCAATTTAAGATGGTGGTGACCATGTTGACACATGAGCCCAGAGATTGCAGATCTTCCTGTTTTTCAATAGAAGCGACAGATCCAGAATATTACATTGCAGTGACTAATCTATAAAATTTAAAACATATATGGAAAATAAGAGAAATCTGTGAGTTGAACCAGCCTAAATGCTATTAGACATTTGGATTAGAGACTCAAGAAAGGTGAAGCTGAGGCCCCAGCTGATCATGACCTCTGCGTGGCAGCCCCACCAAAGCTCTCCTCTTAGGCTTCCCTGGTGGTCCAGTGGGTAAGGACACCCGCCTTGCAGTGCAAGGGGCGCCAGTTCCATCCCTGGCCTTGGAAAAGCCCACGCACAGCGGAAAGGCTGGACAGATGTGTCCAATTACCGAGCCGGAGCTCTGGAGCGCATGCGCCCAGAGTCAGTGCTCTGCGCCAACAGATGCCACCGTGATGGGAGGCCCACACGGGCCTAAAGAACAAAGATGGATGAAAAATAGATAAATGAAAGACCAATAGAAGTGGCCAGCCTGCCCCCCTTCCTCCCTACCGCCCCCCCAAAACAAAACAAAACAAAAAACAACAAAACAAAACAAAACAAAAAGTTCTCCTGTTGTCCTCTTTTACAAACTCTTGTTTTGCTTATAAATCTGCTGTTTCTGTATGGGGATGAAATGGAGCATCCTTGATGGCAGACATCAGCTTTATTTTGTCACCTACAGGGTATTCGTACATGCAGATCTAAAAAAGTACATGTCAGATATAGAAGATCATCCTTAATCTATAAATCACCATAATTTAGAGACTAGTATTATTATTTTACAATGGTAACTGAAACTTAAGCTATGTATGCTTTGTCAAGATTCAGACAATTTATGGTAAAATCGAGATGTCTGACTCCAGTGGCTTTGTGTTAAATCAACATAGAAAGCATTCTATCTAATGTCTTCCCAAGATCCTCCATTCTTCGGTATTTACTATAACACAAAACTAATATAGTACAGTGATTTTGCTGCCTGATTTCTAGTCTTCATGTGCCACAATAGACCAAAAATAGCAATAGGGAATCTTGTTAAAACAATGTTCCTACATTGTTGCCTTTAGGCACACAATTCTGAACTCAAGGAAGAGGACAGATTTGAAGGTATTTTTGAAAATTTTATATTTTGCAAAAAATACAAAATATTACTAGAAATATATGTTGTAGAATATCTTACTTGATATGCAATGGAGGGAAAATATAAAACTCATTTAACTAGACAACAATATTTTTTTTCCTGGAATGTTTCTTTCATGTCTAAAACTGTAAGGAATTTAGAAAGAAGCATTGAAGTTTTCCGTCACTAATATATCATTATAATATCTGACTTATTGTCACCAACCTTTGCTTTTATTCTGAATTTATAATCCTTTTCTGCTGTCTCTTAAGAACAGTTTCCCTCTGAAGGCATTTGTCTTCTCTAGCCAAATACAAATAATGTAATAAAATACAGACCTTTCATTTCCTAACTTTTTTTTTGCTGAATATCTACAACTTTTATTTCAAGGACAGAGATCTTAAAGTTAGAAATCAAAGCATTATTTCAATCCCAGAAATGCTGGGCTATTAATGTGATTCCAAAATGATGGGCAATTTCATTTCTATATATTTTCTGTGTTCCTTAGTGCATTTTAACATAACTAATGCATTTGTATGAATGCCCAAATGGTTTTCCAATTTAAAAAAATGAAAATGATTTTCAAGAAAATGATTTTCAAGATTTAACAAGTGTTGAGTCTTAACTTCTAAAGAAACAATGCCAACAAACAATTTGAACCATCATATCTTGATGAATTTTGGAAAGGTCTCAAATACATACAGACAGACACACACAACTAGAGTCCTGTTAAAGAAAAAAAAGGTAAAGACAAACTAGAAGTAAAAAGCACTTACATTTAAAGTTGTTTCTTGGCAGAAAAATGCTGGAAAGAAAAAAATGTGAAGCATTTAAACAATGCTAGTATAAATGAAAAACAATTTCAAAAGGCATGTTTCCTTTCAACAAGCTACTTTCTGCTAAGATATTATTGATAAATACTAAAGCAACCATTTGCTGACAGTTTATTTGAATCAGTTTAAGAAATATATTCAGAGACTTTTCATGATTTGCTCTTCAAAATCAGCCAAAGAAGGCAAAGATGAGGTATCTAAAATTGTAAATGTTTGACCACTTTTTTTTAATCATGATTTGCTCTTCAAATTTATAGAAAATACAAAATATTACTAGAAATATATGTTGTAGAATATCTTACTTGATATGCAATGGAGGGAAAATATAAAACTCATTTAACTAGACAACAATATTTTTTTTCCTGGAATGTTTCTTTCATGTCTAAAACTGTAAGGAATTTAGAAAGAAGCATTGAAGTTTTCCGTCACTAATATATCATTATAATATCTGACTTATTGTCACCAACCTTTGCTTTTATTCTGAATTTATAATCCTTTTCTGCTGTCTCTTAAGAACAGTTTCCCTCTGAAGGCATTTGTCTTCTCTAGCCAAATACAAATAATGTAATAAAATACAGACCTTTCATTTCCTAACTTTTTTTGCTGAATATCTACAACTTTTATTTCAAGGACAGAGATCTTAAAGTTAGAAATCAAAGCATTATTTCAATCCCAGAAATGCTGGGCTATTAATGTGATTCCAAAATGATGGGCAATTTCATTTCTATATATTTTCTGTGTTCCTTAGTGCATTTTAACATAACTAATGCATTTGTATGAATGCCCAAATGGTTTTCCAATTTAAAAAAATGAAAATGATTTTCAAGAAAATGATTTTCAAGATTTAACAAGTGTTGAGTCTTAACTTCTAAAGAAACAATGCCAACAAACAATTTGAACCATCATATCTTGATGAATTTTGGAAAGGTCTCAAATACATACAGACAGACACACACAACTAGAGTCCTGTTAAAGAAAAAAAAGGTAAAGACAAACTAGAAGTAAAAAGCACTTACATTTAAAGTTGTTTCTTGGCAGAAAAATGCTGGAAAGAAAAAAATGTGAAGCATTTAAACAATGCTAGTATAAATGAAAAACAATTTCAAAAGGCATGTTTCCTTTCAACAAGCTACTTTCTGCTAAGATATTATTGATAAATACTAAAGCAACCATTTGCTGACAGTTTATTTGAATCAGTTTAAGAAATATATTCAGAGACTTTTCATGATTTGCTCTTCAAAATCAGCCAAAGAAGGCAAAGATGAGGTATCTAAAATTGTAAATGTTTGACCACAATATGATGTTTGGATTTGAAAATTGAAGAATAGCAAAATAATAGGCCAGAAGCTTTACCCCCACAGCAAAAACTATATAAATAATAACTCCAAAGGATTAGAAATATTCTTTGTGTTATAAAGTGTTGTAACCACTGGTTTGTGGCCATGCATGAATGCTGCATTCAGTGGTGAGATGAATTAGAACAGTAATGCAACCATGACTGTGCTGCTTTTACCTAGAAGTGCAGGAGTTTAAGGGCTAAAGCTATGCTGAAACATCACAGACTACATTATCACAGATAGATTGGCAAGCTCAAATCTCCTTATGTTCATATTAATTTGGAGTTACATATAGTTATCTACATACATATTTGAGAAATGCTTTTGGGGGAGTGAGAAAAACATGTCAAGGTTCACTATAAGAAAAGGAAAAACAGTCAATTCAAGGAAGGTCTCAATAAGGAGTTGTAGAAAGGAAGAAAGGATAAAAGGATGAAAGAAAGAAAGGGAAAAATGAAAGAAATGGAGGGAGGAAAGAAAGGGAGAGGGAGAAA
This sequence comes from Tragulus kanchil, assembly GCA_022376925.1. NCBI lineage: Eukaryota > Metazoa > Chordata > Mammalia > Artiodactyla > Tragulidae > Tragulus > Tragulus kanchil. Next base: position 156,388,965 of record JAIOJX010000028.1, on the reverse strand, counting down.
ATAAGGAAGGAAAGAAACCAGAAAGAAAGCAAGCAGTACAGCTGTATAACATTATGTATTATTGCAGTTACAGAAATAGAGCACAGTCGAATTAGAACAATTAGACTAAGAGCTGAGCTCTTAGGATAAATTGTGAGTATCTCAAGTTGCCTTGGCAACAGGGCTTTCATTTATTAATAATAAATTAATAATAAGAAAAACCTTTATAAGATGAAGCAAATAGCAAAAAGAACAAAACTATACTTTCAGTAACATTCAATTACATTTGAAAACATTGCAATATAGGCAACCCCAGGTAAATTTTAAACCCAGTAGCATTTCACATGCTTTATGCATCAGGTTATGGAAAGCAGATATTTCACAACTTTGTTGAGTGAGGGGTGAGGTATTCCGATCTCACAAATGAACACTATCAGCTAAGAGACTAAGAGAAAATTATTTTTTCTGCTACCACTTAAAAAGTTAATATTAGTCTTGAACAAATATATAAAACAGTTCAACACATGAAAATTTGTTGCTCAATATAGCTCAGGCTTTGTTCATCTAGCATTGTGTGTTTGTTAAAATATTGTAATTATTGTAATGTTATAATTTGGATTCAAACGGGGAAATAATATCATGTATTCTAACAAATAGGAAATTGACTTTAGATAACCTGAATTGTCTCATATACATGCCTTTCAATTGTGTACACATTGATGCATTTTCAAAGGTTGTAACCACTGGTTTGTGGCCATGCATGAATGCTGCATTCAGTGGTGAGATGAATTAGAACAGTAATGCAACCATGACTGTGCTGCTTTTACCTAGAAGTGCAGGAGTTTAAGGGCTAAAGCTATGCTGAAACATCACAGACTACATTATCACAGATAGATTGGCAAGCTCAAATCTCCTTATGTTCATATTAATTTGGAGTTACATATAGTTATCTACATACATATTTGAGAAATGCTTTTGGGGGAGTGAGAAAAACATGTCAAGGTTCACTATAAGAAAAGGAAAAACAGTCAATTCAAGGAAGGTCTCAATAAGGAGTTGTAGAAAGGAAGAAAGGATAAAAGGATGAAAGAAAGAAAGGGAAAAATGAAAGAAATGGAGGGAGGAAAGAAAGGGAGAGGGAGAAAATAAGGAAGGAAAGAAACCAGAAAGAAAGCAAGCAGTACAGCTGTATAACATTATGTATTATTGCAGTTACAGAAATAGAGCACAGTCGAATTAGAACAATTAGACTAAGAGCTGAGCTCTTAGGATAAATTGTGAGTATCTCAAGTTGCCTTGGCAACAGGGCTTTCATTTATTAATAATAAATTAATAATAAGAAAAACCTTTATAAGATGAAGCAAATAGCAAAAAAAAAACAAAACTATACTTTCAGTAACATTCAATTACATTTGAAAACATTGCAATATAGGCAACCCCAGGTAAATTTTAAACCCAGTAGCATTTCACATGCTTTATGCATCAGGTTATGGAAAGCAGATATTTCACAACTTTGTTGAGTGAGGGGTGAGGTATTCCGATCTCACAAATGAACACTATCAGCTAAGAGACTAAGAGAAAATTATTTTTTCTGCTACCACTTAAAAAGTTAATATTAGTCTTGAACAAATATATAAAACAGTTCAACACATGAAAATTTGTTGCTCAATATAGCTCAGGCTTTGTTCATCTAGCATTGTGTGTTTGTTAAAATATTGTAATTATTGTAATGTTATAATTTGGATTCAAACGGGGAAATAATATCATGTATTCTAACAAATAGGAAATTGACTTTAGATAACCTGAATTGTCTCATATACATGCCTTTCAATTGTGTACACATTGATGCTTAAGGTTTTAGCATCAAATTTCTTGATTTTTCAGGTGAGAATAATAATATCTATCAAAATTGGGTTTCATACATGCTGAAATGACATTCATTGATATTATTCTTTTAATGTGTTTGAAAAAAAACTCTAAATTAAAAGTATTACCTCTTTTTCGGTTATTAGAATTCTGTTACAGACTTACACTAAATTATATTACCTCAATTTTTTTTGAAATACATTTGCTGGTTCCTACAGTATTAATTATTCTGTGATTGAGAATATTATACATACAACCATATGTTTTGATGTGTGGAAAACTTGAGAAGATTTTTCTAGATTACTCCAGACAAACTTTTAAGATATAAGCAACCATATTAGGTTATAACACAGCTCAGAAAATTACTGTTGGCGTCTCAACCAAGATTTTTTTTTTTCATCATTGGGCCACCATGGAAGCCTCTTTATATAGTTTGTGTGTTTAGTTGCTCAGTCGTTTCCAGCTCTTTGCAATGGGCTTCCATTTCCTTCTCCAAGGACTCTTCCTGACCTAGGGATCAAATCTGCATCTCTTGTGTCTCCTGGATTGCTGGTGGATTTTTTACCCAATGAGCCATCAGGGAAGCCCTTATGCAGTTTAGTAAGTGGTATATTAATACTAAGAACACCATCCCTTTATATTTTATTAATATCAGCTTGTATTTTCCTCTAAAATGACTTATAGGCAACCCCAGGTAAATTTTAAACCCAGTAGCTTTTGCTTTAGCACATATGGCAGATATTTCACAACTTTGTTGAGTGAGGGGTGAGGTATTCCGATCTCACAAATGAACACTATCAGCTAAGAGACTAAGAGAAAATTATTTTTTCTGCTACCACTTAAAAAGTTAATATTAGTCTTGAACAAATATATAAAACAGTTCAACACATGAAAATTTGTTGCTCAATATAGCTCAGGCTTTGTTCATCTAGCATTGTGTGTTTGTTAAAATATTGTAATTATTGTAATGTTATAATTTGGATTCAAACGGGGAAATAATATCATGTATTCTAACAAATAGGAAATTGACTTTAGATAACCTGAATTGTCTCATATACATGCCTTTCAATTGTGTACACATTGATGCTTAAGGTTTTAGCATCAAATTTCTTGATTTTTCAGGTGAGAATAATAATATCTATCAAAATTGGGTTTCATACATGCTGAAATGACATTCATTGATATTATTCTTTTAATGTGTTTGAAAAAAAACTCTAAATTAAAAGTATTACCTCTTTTTCGGTTATTAGAATTCTGTTACAGACTTACACTAAATTATATTACCTCAATTTTTTTTGAAATACATTTGCTGGTTCCTACAGTATTAATTATTCTGTGATTGAGAATATTATACATACAACCATATGTTTTGATGTGTGGAAAACTTGAGAAGATTTTTCTAGATTACTCCAGACAAACTTTTAAGATATAAGCAACCATATTAGGTTATAACACAGCTCAGAAAATTACTGTTGGCGTCTCAACCAAGATTTGTTTTCATCATTGGGCCACCATGGAAGCCTCTTTATATAGTTTGTGTGTTTAGTTGCTCAGTCGTTTCCAGCTCTTTGCAATGGGCTTCCATTTCCTTCTCCAAGGACTCTTCCTGACCTAGGGATCAAATCTGCATCTCTTGTGTCTCCTGGATTGCTGGTGGATTTTTTACCCAATGAGCCATCAGGGAAGCCCTTATGCAGTTTAGTAAGTGGTATATTAATACTAAGAACACCATCCCTTTATATTTTATTAATATCAGCTTGTATTTTCCTCTTGACTAAAATAACTTCAAAAACTATTAGAAGAAAAATGAAATGCAGTAGCTATGAGAAAAAAAATGATAGGGCTTTTTAAAAGCTGAAGCTAAGGGTCTGGGAGGGAATTGAAGAAACATGATGAATCACCTACTAGTATACCTTGAGTCCATATTGTCTTCAGGTTAGCAAGAGTAAGCTTTGCCTTGGTAATAATTGACCTTCAAAAGGACTGTAGAGGATTCCACAGGACAACAGGGCGTCAGATGAGCATCCACAAAGAACCCTACAGGGGCCCCAGCACAGGGATGCAGTCAAGGTCAACACATTTCCCTTCCAATTGTTGGTGCCAATATTTCCTAGTTTGGTTACAAACAGTTCATTTCATGAGTTAAATTGATTTCCAATTCATTTTCAGTGACTAGAATTATAAATGTAAACAGAAAGTATAGCTCAACTACATATGTGCTCTGCAAATTATAATTATCCCCCCCATTCATCCTTTGACTTCATTTGAGGAAATCCTCACTTCTGAGGTTTGTGAAATCAGAGTTTTCTGATGTTTCCCAAGCGGATTCAGTTTCCTGCTCTTGTCTGGAGTCCCTGCATCCTCAGCTGCTCTTACCTGCTGTTATCAGTGCTGCTTTGAGTTGCAGTCCACCTTCAGAGTGCACATGTGAACCATTTCTCAGCCTATGCTCTGAGAGTTTCTCCTTTGTAGAAATGGTAACTTTGAAATTTTATGAAAAGGGAGGAATTTTCTTAAAAAAAAAAAAAAAAAAGTGAAGAGCTATTGTTTTAACTTGATCAAATCCAAAACTCACAGGAGTATATTTCAAACACCTCAGTTTAGCAAACAAGGTCCCCTCTGCCTGGGTTTTTGAAAACCTTCAATCTTCTGCTCCTTCTGAAGAAGAGCTTCTGCTTCAGTTCTACAAACTATTCCTCACTTTCTCCAGACACTATGTCATTTCTCTTCTCAAAGAATTCCCTCCTTTCTTGCCTAGAGTGTTTTCCCATCCCGTTCTTTTCTTGCCTTTTGCTCCCTCTCACCCTCAATCCTTGGTATACTTGACAATTTTACATATACATATATATGTATATAAATATATTTGCATATGCATATACATATATATATATATAATTTTGCTATTTTGTTGTTTTAGACTGCCTGTGTGAATTCTTTAGACTTCTTTTCTTTGCTCCCACATTATTCATCTCCTTTTTTTCTCTTGCCAAGGATGTTTCTTAGCTTTATCTTTCAGCTGGCCCATTGAATTGTTAATTTATTCTATCATATTCTTGTAATTGAAAGATTTTTCCCTCTTCTTTTATAGAACTTTCTGTTTCAGTTCCATGGATACAATGTCTTCTTTCTCATCTCTGTGAAAAAGATCATTAAAATTTTTTTTCCAATACCTTCAAAAGGACTGTAGAGGATTCAAAAATAAATGTAAACAGGAAAGAAAATTTAGGGCTTTCAACTACATGAGTTAAATTGATTTCCAATTCATTTTCAGTGACTAGAATTATAAATGTAAACAGAAAGTATAGCTCAACTACATATGTGCTCTGCAAATTATAATTATCCCCCCCATTCATCCTTTGACTTCATTTGAGGAAATCCTCACTTCTGAGGTTTGTGAAATCAGAGTTTTCTGATGTTTCCCAAGCGGATTCAGTTTCCTGCTCTTGTCTGGAGTCCCTGCATCCTCAGCTGCTCTTACCTGCTGTTATCAGTGCTGCTTTGAGTTGCAGTCCACCTTCAGAGTGCACATGTGAACCATTTCTCAGCCTATGCTCTGAGAGTTTCTCCTTTGTAGAAATGGTAACTTTGAAATTTTATAAAAAGGGAGGAATTTTCTTAAAAAAAAAAAAAAAAAAGTGAAGAGCTATTGTTTTAACTTGATCAAATCCAAAACTCACAGGAGTATATTTCAAACACCTCAGTTTAGCAAACAAGGTCCCCTCTGCCTGGGTTTTTGAAAACCTTCAATCTTCTGCTCCTTCTGAAGAAGAGCTTCTGCTTCAGTTCTACAAACTATTCCTCACTTTCTCCAGACACTATGTCATTTCTCTTCTCAAAGAATTCCCTCCTTTCTTGCCTAGAGTGTTTTCCCATCCCGTTCTTTTCTTGCCTTTTGCTCCCTCTCACCCTCAATCCTTGGTATACTTGACAATTTTACATATACATATATATGTATATAAATATATTTGCATATGCATATACATATATATATATATAATTTTGCTATTTTGTTGTTTTAGACTGCCTGTGTGAATTCTTTAGACTTCTTTTCTTTGCTCCCACATTATTCATCTCCTTTTTTTCTCTTGCCAAGGATGTTTCTTAGCTTTATCTTTCAGCTGGCCCATTGAATTGTTAATTTATTCTATCATATTCTTGTAATTGAAAGATTTTTCCCTCTTCTTTTATAGAACTTTCTGTTTCAGTTCCATGGATACAATGTCTTCTTTCTCATCTCTGTGAAGATATTAATCATAATTATTGATTCATTAAGTTTTCTTCTGCTTCCAATATAATGTCCCCACATGTTCCCAATTATTTTTTTAGTTGGCTGTTTTGGTGGAGGATATTTTTTGTTTGGTTCTTATTTTGTTTTTTAAATGATATGCTTATAGACTTAAATAACCTACCATTCTTCTCTGTTTATTTTATCAAGTCTTTAAAATTGAATATTTTAAACTGAAGTGTTAACATGCTAAATGAATATTAAGAGGAAAGAGAAAAAGCTGTTTTAAAACTCAACATTCAAAAAACCAAGCTCACGGCATCCAGTCCCATCATTTGATGGCAAAAGATGGGGGAAAAATGGAAACAGTGATACCTTTTCTTTTCTTGGGCTGCAAAATCATTGAGGATGGTGACTGCAGCCATGAAATTAAGATACTTGGTCCTTGAAGGAAAACTATGATGAAACTGGAAAGCATATTAAAAAGCAAAAACATCACTTTGCTGACAGAAATTCATATGGTCAATGCAGTGTTTTTTTCCGGTGGTCATGTATGGATGTAAGAGTTGGACCATAAAGAAGGCTGAGCACCAAAAAAATTGATGCCTTCAGACTATGGTGCTGGAGAAGTCTTGAAAGTCCCTTAGATGGCAAAGAGATCAAACCAGTCAATCCTAAAGGAAATCAATTCTGAATAAAATCAAACCAGTCAATCCTAAAGGAAATCTACCCTGAATATGCTTTGGAAAGATCAATGCTAAAGCTCCAATACTTTGGTCACCTGATGCAAAGAGCTGACTCATTGGAAAAGACCCTGACTCCAGTAAAGTCTGAAGGTAAAAGGAGAAGAGGGTGGCAGAGTTGAGATGGTTAGACAGCATCACCGCTTAAATGAATATGAATTTGAGCAAACTCCAGGAGACAGTGAGGGACAGGGAAGCCTGGCATGCTGCAGTTCATGGGATTGAGAGAAGCTAGATTCAACTTACAAACTGAACAACAACAAAAATATTAAGATGTTGATGGGAAGCATTTATATTTTTTGCGTATCTAGACTATTCTATAGATGATTTGAGTATGTCATGGGGATACCAAAGTGTCAGAATATGTAGCATGTTTATTTGATGCTGCTCAGTTTCCCTGGAGAGAAACCCTCCAAACTTTGCCCTGGGGAATAGAAAATTGGTTGCAGTTATTTACAAGCTAAGTTGTGGGATGTCAGCTGAGTCTCACTATAATGTAAGTCTCATCATTTATTCCCCAAAGTAACAAACAATACAGGAAAGATACATTATTTCAGGTAATATTTTCAAATTTGGAAAATTAAAGTGTGTTTTTCTTTTCTCTTTTATCCCAGTTGCTTTCAGTGTTAAAAGAACATCTCTTCTCTAATGATATATCTATAATACAGATTGATTAACATTGTTCTAAAATGATTCAGACTGTTTTAGGATAGAATGCACAACACTTTGTTATCCTAGAATTACTCATATTTATAGCTTCTTATATTTTACATTACAAATTTATTCTGTTAGTAAAATTGCATATATAATTTCAGTTGATTAAAAGGAGACATTTGTGGAACTTAAAGAGAAATTAAGAGGTTGTCAAAACCAACTAAACCAAACCAAACCAAAATTTGTCTCTCACACAAATAAGCATAAAGCTGGCTGGACAAAATTGTTACAACCAACTGCTACAGGGTTTTGTAAACTGACCAAAGGCTAACAAATTGAGAATTGTTTATTCATAAACTCCAAGTAAGAACAACAGGAGTGATGGTCATTTTGCCCAGATGAGTGCTATAGCTCTGTGAGAGAAGGGATCTAATCAAGGCAGACCTGACTGTGAATGCCAGTGGGTTTTCTTTCAGAGAGAAATGGTGTGCTGTAGAGGTAAAACATAAAATTTTCATTAAGAATGGCAAATTTGGTAGAAAACAAATATGGAGAGCCATAACTCAAGCAGTTCGAGGTTGCTATACTCCTTGAGACAAGAGGAAGACCAGATGGAAATGTATAATATGGAGATCCTAGAAACAAAGAATTCATGTGAGGGCTAGACAAGATTGTCATGTATCCCTGGATGACTGATAAAACTACATAAATGTGTAATCGGGGACAAGAGAAGTCAGACAGAAAGTAAAATCTGGTCTGCATCAGATTAAAATTTTCTTAACTTTGAATGTACTCCTCAACATAAATATACACATACAGATCAGTCTCCAAAGAAAAGCATTAATGGGCTCTCATGACTGAGTACAGTCATTGCCCAATTGTTGCCTGACTATAGACCTATGGCAGCTGGACATGTTTGAGGTATGATAAAAAGTATTCTGAGCCTGAACAATGGTGATAGATGCACAGTACTATGAATTTACTGAAATTCATTGTACTGTGCAGATTTAGAATAGTTACATTTTATATTATGCAAATCTGCTTTTAAGAAAGACTTAAAAATGAAATTTCCTTTAATATTTTTACCAGTGGAAATCTAACTTTAGCATGTTTACTTTTTCTACTTGCAGGGTGATTATTCTGTGTAGAAAATCATTTCTAAGATCTTGTCCTCTGAGCATCATATTTTTTTTCACTCAATTGCCTTGCCAGAAACTGTAAATCTCCAAGGCAACAATTCCTTTTCTAAAGAGAGGTTTACAAAACAAAGATTAATTTTCTCATGTAGAATAAGAGTTATTAACTGTTAAAATGCAAAGCTTTATGTTTTTTCTTTGTAATATACTATTTTTTCCCTTAGGAAGCTATACTGTGAGAGCTCCAAAATTGTTACAACCAACTGCTACAGGGTTTTGTAAACTGACCAAAGGCTAACAAATTGAGAATTGTTTATTCATAAACTCCAAGTAAGAACAACAGGAGTGATGGTCATTTTGCCCAGATGAGTGCTATAGCTCTGTGAGAGAAGGGATCTAATCAAGGCAGACCTGACTGTGAATGCCAGTGGGTTTTCTTTCAGAGAGAAATGGTGTGCTGTAGAGGTAAAACATAAAATTTTCATTAAGAATGGCAAATTTGGTAGAAAACAAATATGGAGAGCCATAACTCAAGCAGTTCGAGGTTGCTATACTCCTTGAGACAAGAGGAAGACCAGATGGAAATGTATAATATGGAGATCCTAGAAACAAAGAATTCATGTGAGGGCTAGACAAGATTGTCATGTATCCCTGGATGACTGATAAAACTACATAAATGTGTAATCGGGGACAAGAGAAGTCAGACAGAAAGTAAAATCTGGTCTGCATCAGATTAAATTTTCTTAACTTTGAATGTACTCCTCAACATAAATATACACATACAGATCAGTCTCCAAAGAAAAGCATTAATGGGCTCTCATGACTGAGTACAGTCATTGCCCAATTGTTGCCTGACTATAGACCTATGGCAGCTGGACATGTTTGAGGTATGATAAAAAGTATTCTGAGCCTGAACAATGGTGATAGATGCACAGTACTATGAATTTACTGAAATTCATTGTACTGTGCAGATTTAGAATAGTTACATTTTATATTATGCAAATCTGCTTTTAAGAAAGACTTAAAAATGAAATTTCCTTTAATATTTTTACCAGTGGAAATCTAACTTTAGCATGTTTACTTTTTCTACTTGCAGGGTGATTATTCTGTGTAGAAAATCATTTCTAAGATCTTGTCCTCTGAGCATCATATTTTTTTTCACTCAATTGCCTTGCCAGAAACTGTAAATCTCCAAGGCAACAATTCCTTTTCTAAAGAGAGGTTTACAAAACAAAGATTAATTTTCTCATGTAGAATAAGAGTTATTAACTGTTAAAATGCAAAGCTTTATGTTTTTTCTTTGTAATATACTATTTTTTCCCTTAGGAAGCTATACTGTGAGAGCTCCAAAATTTATCAGTCACTTTGCCACATCTTAAAACCTTGCCTATAATCTATTTACTGACATGCAGAGTCAGTCTTCCAGTCTGTAGTAGACTCCAGGATTTTTAAAGATCCCCTTTATCCTTGATTTGATATCCCAGCTAACAGATCTGTGGATTCTCTTTGAGGACTAGGTCTCCATTCTCACTTTGGACCATTTCTCTCCAAGGAGAGTTACTGGGAGTTCTGGAGAAGCAGACTGGAGGCATGACTTTAGGAATAATGATTAAAAACCATGTTGCAGAAGTAGTCTGGCATCAGAAAACTCTACAATGAGGAAGTTGTAGTCATTTGAAAGGCTTATATTTGAAAATGTACCTACTTTAGAACCTACATACCTAACTGATATAGAGCCCACATAACAGTTTCAGTGGAATATAGAAAAAGAAGGAAATTTTGATTCAGTTAGAGACTGAGTGGTAAGAATACTGGAGTGAACTACCATTTCCTACTCCAGGGGACCTGCAAAGCCTGGGGAGGGCCTAATAAGAAAGTACTTGGGCAAATCTTTCTGACTTGTTGGTATCTAGATATGTGAGTTTTAAAGTATAAATTATAAAATGGGTGATTAGAAGAGCACGCCTCACACAATGCCAAAAATTTGATAATGCATGAATGACAGATTATGAAGGAAAAAGAAGGTTTTGAGCTTGGATTAGGTTTTGGGGTGGGGAATTAAGGAATGCAGAGACTGCCTTTACAAGACAGGAAGGAGGGCACCAACACTGGCACATTTATTTTACTTGAAAGGGAAGAAGATGACAGATTAGATTCATAGATCTACTGGTTGAAGCCTTTTTTTTTTTTTCCTTTTTTTTAAATTTATTTATTTATTTATTTTGGGCGGGGGTCATGTTGGGGAGGGAGGGGTGCGGGCGGGCCACTTCTATTGGTCTTTCATTTCTCTATTTTCATCCATCTTTGTTCTTTGGCTCCTGTGGGCCTCCCATCGCGGTGGCATCTGTCGTTGCAGAGCGCCGGCTCTGGGTGTATGCGCTCCAGAGCTCCAGCACTCCGGCTTGGTAATTGGACACATCGGTCCAGCCGCTCCGCAGCACGTGGGATCTTCCCAGGCTGGGGATCGAACCGGCACCCCTTGAACTGCAAGGCGGTGTCCTTACCCACTGCGCCACCAGGGGAAGCCCCTGGTTGAAGTTTTAAGACACTTTAGTCAGATGGATTCAATCAAATAATTACTAAAATTATTAAATTCTTACAATGTAGTAGACATTGTATTAAAACCATTTTACACGTAATTTTTTTTTTTTTCAGCAAGAAGCCAAATATATATATCAGTATTTAGTTTTACCATGTATTTTGTTAGGTCACTTCAGTCATGTCTGACTTTTTGGCAGCCCCATGGACTATAGCCTGCAAGGCTCCTCTGTCCATGGGATTCTCCAGGCAAGAATACTGGAGTGGTTAGCCATTTCCTTCTCCAGGGAATCTTCCCCCAGAGATCAAATCCACATCTTTTAAGTCTCCTGCACTGGCAACCAGGTTCTTTATCACTAGCACCACCTGGGAAGCTCCCATTAAATATCATATATTCTTGGAAACACTTGTTATTGTTGCTTTAAACCATTTCTTTCAAATTTCCTCTTGTTCTTTTTTGACCGTTGTTCATGTCTGATGTCATTTTCACTCCTCTTTCCCATTCTGAAGTATCCTTGAAGTATTATTTAAATTTCTTAAGTAATGAAGATTCTTTCAATTTCATATTCTAGAATGGAATTGTTTTGAGACATAGGCTTCTCTTTTCAGCATCAGTTCACATTTATTCCCCCACCTTCTCTACCTAAGCATTTCATTACAGCAAAGCAAAATTTATACATGATGATTTATTATTTACATTCTGTATCTACTTTTGACACAATCATATAATTTAAATTTGTTTGTTACTTTTATTTGTCCATGGTATTTTGTAGGAAGCTAACAGTTTTGCACTTTGTCCTTCCAACGTATTTCATTTGGCATTTTTGGTCTATGCTTTTTTAAATGACGGTTTTATGAATCCCTGCCTTATGTAGGAAATAACACCAAGAATGAATGGCTTATTGTGAAGAGAACAGCAGTGCAAAATTTAGTGAACTTCACTGACTTTTAGTAATTGACTCAAATGTTAAAAGGTAGAAAAGCCTTGGTGCCATTAAGGGTCTATCTCAATAGGCAGGAATTCAATGGAAATGTCTTTTAGTGTCACTTTCACTGTGATCATAATGGCTAAAAGGAGAAAATGGAAACAGGATCATTGTTTATATGTTATCTGCCAGGTTTTTTGATGCAAATGACTTTGAAGGAAATGTCTCATATGCACAATTCTCTAATTTCTGTTTGTTTGCTATGAAAATTTGAAAAAAAAAAAAAAAGCCATATTCTGAATTTAGATTTTATGTGCCAGTAAGTCTTTCATGGATCCATATATTGCTCTCCTGACACTTTCTAGGGATTAAAAGATTGAAGTGCTAAATAAAAACTGTGGCCTTGTGACCAGTTACAGAAACAATAACTATCATACCTATGCATACTTCCATCTTTGCATACTACATACATGTTTTTTGTATATTAGGCATTTCTGTCATCTTTCCCTATTATTTTCAGTTAAGTGACTTGTGGCTAATTTAAACTTTTGTGCTTATGTTGGGGACTATTTAGGTATGTTTGTGATTGTATTAGTAGTTCCAGAGATGAAACGTAGATTCATGGGCCACTTTTGGGAGAGTATATCTTTGTATGAAGACTTCTTGCTCTCTTCTTCAAAAGCATGATGTAGCTTTTACTGTTGTTACAGAGAAGGTTAGAGGTGGGGAGAAAGATGTATAAGGATGCCGAGTGTTGGAGAGTTTGAACCAGGCAGCAAATCATCTATCACCTCTCATATCCACACTTAGCTGCATCTTCCTTCTTTCCCGCCATGAAGGAGTTCTACAAACTTCATTTCCCAGGTATCCTTACCAGCTGAATCCCTGCCCAGTCTGGCCAAGGGAAGTCAAGAAATAAGAAAAATGTCACTTTTTAATGATCACTCCTTTCCCCTCTGGCAGAGTTCTAACAAGACATGGCAATGGCATTATTAACAGCACAGCATAGTAAAATGGTCTTCCCAGGTGGCTCAATAGTAAGAAATCTGTCTGCAGTGCAAAAGACATGGGTTCTATCCCTAGGTCAGGAAGATCCTCTGGAGAATGAAATGGCAACCCAATCTAGTATTTTTGCCTAAGAAATTCCATGGACAGAGGAACGTGAAGGGCTATAGTTCATAGGGTCACAAAAGAGTTGGATGTGACTTAATGACTAAATGACAATAGAAACAGTAAGGGTGACAGCATCCTGGTGGCAGTTGAAAGAAGAGCACACCCAATGACTGTGGGATCCTGAATTCTTTCTTAGGCACCAAAGTCCCCACAAGAGCAGACTTAGTGGCACAGGGAGCATGGGTTCCAGGTAGCTCTCAAGTCTACTCTGTCCAAAATTAATATAGCTATTCTCACTCTCTTTTGATTTCTGTCATCATGGTTTATCTTTCTTCATCCATTTACTTTTAATCTATATGTATCTTTATGTACAGAGTGGGTTTCTTGCAGACAACACATTGTCGTTGTTCAGTTACTCAGTTGTGTGCAATTCTTTGCAACCCCATTGGCTGCAGCAGGCAAAGCTTCCCTGTCCTTCACCATCTCCTGGAGCTTGCTCAAACTCATGTCCATTGAATTGGCAATGCTATGTAACTATCTCATCCTTTGTTGTCCCCTTCTTCTTCCAATATATTGCTATCTTCTTTTTTGATCGACTCTGAAAATGTCTGTTTTAATTGGTTCACTGACGGGCAAAGTTATTAAATCATTAACATGTAAAGTTATTACCGATAATGTAGTATTAATATCTACCATATTTGCTACTGTTCCTTATTTGTTGCCATGATTCTTTGTTCCTGTTTTTATCTTTCAAACTTATTTTTATCTTATTTTTTCAGTTTTAATTGAGTAAGTTATTGCATTTCTCTCCTTTCTTGCCATATCAAGTATACTTTTCACTTTTTTCAGTGGTTGCCCTAGACTTCTCAATGTACATTTGAACCAATCCAAATCCATTTTCAAATAACACTATACCTCTTCACAGATATCTCAAGGCCCGTACGATAAGAAAATAATAGGAAGTCCAATGCCCCTTTCCCTGGCAGAGTTCTAACAAGACATGGCAATGGCATTATTAACAGCACAGCATAGTAAAATGGTCTTCCCAGGTGGCTCAATAGTAAGAAATCTGTCTGCAGTGCAAAAGACATGGGTTCTATCCCTAGGTCAGGAAGATCCTCTGGAGAATGAAATGGCAACCCAATCTAGTATTTTTGCCTAAGAAATTCCATGGACAGAGGAACGTGAAGGGCTATAGTTCATAGGGTCACAAAAGAGTTGGATGTGACTTAATGACTAAATGACAATAGAAACAGTAAGGGTGACAGCATCCTGGTGGCAGTTGAAAGAAGAGCACACCCAATGACTGTGGGATCCTGAATTCTTTCTTAGGCACCAAAGTCCCCACAAGAGCAGACTTAGTGGCACAGGAGCATGGGTTCCAGGTAGCTCTCAAGTCTACTCTGTCCAAAATTAATATAGCTATTCTCACTCTCTTTTGATTTCTGTCATCATGGTTTATCTTTCTTCATCCATTTACTTTTAATCTATATGTATCTTTATGTACAGAGTGGGTTTCTTGCAGACAACACATTGTCGTTGTTCAGTTACTCAGTTGTGTGCAATTTTTTTGCAACCCCATTGGCTGCAGCAGGCAAAGCTTCCCTGTCCTTCACCATCTCCTGGAGCTTGCTCAAACTCATGTCCATTGAATTGGCAATGCTATGTAACTATCTCATCCTTTGTTGTCCCCTTCTTCTTCCAATATATTGCTATCTTCTTTTTTGATCGACTCTGAAAATGTCTGTTTTAATTGGTTCACTGACGGGCAAAGTTATTAAATCATTAACATGTAAAGTTATTACCGATAATGTAGTATTAATATCTACCATATTTGCTACTGTTCCTTATTTGTTGCCATGATTCTTTGTTCCTGTTTTTATCTTTCAAACTTATTTTTATCTTATTTTTTCAGTTTTAATTGAGTAAGTTATTGCATTTCTCTCCTTTCTTGCCATATCAAGTATACTTTTCACTTTTTTCAGTGGTTGCCCTAGACTTCTCAATGTACATTTGAACCAATCCAAATCCATTTTCAAATAACACTATACCTCTTCACAGATATCTCAAGGCCCGTACGATAAGAAAATAATAGGAATTCCTCTGTTCTCTCAAATGTAACACTGCCAATATTAATTTCAATTATACATAAGCATATATAATCAAATATATCATTGCTCCTATTACTATTTAAACAGATTCTTTTGGTTAAATCAATTAAAAATGAGAAAAATAAAAAATCATTTTATCTTTGTGTTACTTCATTTATGCTCCTCTGTTCATTATGTTCAAATATCTGCTCTGTATCATTTTTCTCATCTCTAAAGAACTTGCTTTAATGTTTCTTGCAGTACAGGTATACCATCAAGAAATTACTCAATTTATTTTTTTCTGAGAAAAATCTGTTTCTTCTTCACTTTTGAGGGATAATTTCCAAGGCATAGGGTTCTAGTTGGTGTCTTTTTCTTCCCCCTTTTATACTTTAAATACTTCACTCTTCTCCACTTTCTTTTTTCTTATGTGTATTCTTAATATAAATCAGATGTAATTCTTATCTTCTTAAATAGAGCTGTTTTCCTCCCTCTCCCTCTGGCTTTTTTCATAATTTATCTTTATCCTTGGTTTCTTTTATAGGTTGAAAATTATATTCCAAGGCATAGTGGCTTTATTTGGAATCTATTCTGCTTGGTGTACTCTGAGCTTCTCAGATCTATAATTTGGTGTATGTCATTAATTTGTGGAAAATTTTAGTCATGATCATTTCCAGGATTTGTTCTGGTACTTTTCTTCTCTTTCTGGCATTTCCATTATGCATATATTACAGTTTTTGTAGCTGTCTAACAAATCTTGGGTATTTGGTTTTATGTTTCTTATTTTTTGTTTTTCAAATTTGGAGCTTTCTATTGCGATATCCTCAGGCTTAGAAAAATTCTTTCTCAGTCTGATCTAGTCTTCTAATCTGCCCATCAGTGACATTTTTCCTTTTGGTTCAAGTATTTTAAGTATTTTTTTTTCTTTCTCTCCTTTCTTGCCATATCAAGTATACTTTTCACTTTTTTCAGTGGTTGCCCTAGACTTCTCAATGTACATTTGAACCAATCCAAATCCATTTTCAAATAACACTATACCTCTTCACAGATATCTCAAGGCCCGTACGATAAGAAAATAATAGGAATTCCTCTGTTCTCTCAAATGTAACACTGCCAATATTAATTTCAATTATACATAAGCATATATAATCAAATATATCATTGCTCCTATTACTATTTAAACAGATTCTTTTGGTTAAATCAATTAAAAATGAGAAAAATAAAAAATCATTTTATCTTTGTGTTACTTCATTTATGCTCCTCTGTTCATTATGTTCAAATATCTGCTCTGTATCATTTTTCTCATCTCTAAAGAACTTGCTTTAATGTTTCTTGCAGTACAGGTATACCATCAAGAAATTACTCAATTTATTTTTTTCTGAGAAAAATCTGTTTCTTCTTCACTTTTGAGGGATAATTTCCAAGGCATAGGGTTCTAGTTGGTGTCTTTTTCTTCCCCCTTTTATACTTTAAATACTTCACTCTTCTCCACTTTCTTTTTTCTTATGTGTATTCTTAATATAAATCAGATGTAATTCTTATCTTCTTAAATAGAGCTGTTTTCCTCCCTCTCCCTCTGGCTTTTTTCATAATTTATCTTTATCCTTGGTTTCTTTTATAGGTTGAAAATTATATTCCAAGGCATAGTGGCTTTATTTGGAATCTATTCTGCTTGGTGTACTCTGAGCTTCTCAGATCTATAATTTGGTGTATGTCATTAATTTGTGGAAAATTTTAGTCATGATCATTTCCAGGATTTGTTCTGGTACTTTTCTTCTCTTTCTGGCATTTCCATTATGCATATATTACAGTTTTTGTAGCTGTCTAACAAATCTTGGGTATTTGGTTTTATGTTTCTTATTTTTTGTTTTTCAAATTTGGAGCTTTCTATTGCGATATCCTCAGGCTTAGAAAAATTCTTTCTCAGTCTGATCTAGTCTTCTAATCTGCCCATCAGTGACATTTTTCCTTTTGGTTCAAGTATTTTGATTGCTAGTATTTCTTTTTTTAAGAATTTCCATATTTTTGCTTACATTGTCCATCTGTTCTTGCATACTGTCTCCTTTAGCCATTGAAGCCCTTACCATATTCATCATTATCAAAAAGAATTGTCACCTGATAATTCCAACATCCCTTTCATATCTGAATCTGATTCTGATGGCTGTTCTGTTTCTTCAAACTGTGCTCCTTTGCCTTTTAGTATGCCTTGGAATTTTTTTTATTTGTTATCAGACAAGATGCACTAGGTGAAAAATACTGCAATGAATAGGCCATTAGTAATGTGATAGTAAGGTGTGGGGAGAGGGCAATTATTCTGCAGTCCTATGATTATGTCCCAGTCTTTTTTTTTTGGGGCGGGGGTTGGGCTGGGGAGGGAGGGGAGCAGGCGGGCCACTTCTGTTGATCTTTTCATTTCTCTATTTTCATCCGTCTTTGTTCTTTGGCTCCTGTGGGCCTCCCATCGCGGTGGCATCTGTCGTTGCAGAGCGCCGGCTCTGGGTGCACGCGCTCCAGAGCTCCGGCTCCGTAATTGGACACATCGGTCCAGACGCTCCACGGCATGCGGGATCTTCCCAGGCCAGGGATCGAACCGGCATTGCAAGGCGGTGTCCTTACCCACTGGACCACCAGGGGAAGCCCTATGTCCCAGTCTTTTAAGTGAATTTGTATGGCCCTGTACTGTGAGCTTCACAAGCCCTTCTCATTCCAGTCTTCTCTTCCACTCAGGTAAGACAGGATGGCTAGATGGAGTTTGAGTTGGGTATTCTCTTTTTCTTAGGTCATTTAGGGTCAGATAAACCTCAATATGTTAAGCCAGATGTCAGATCTTGTCAGGAAAAACAGAACATTTCAGTGTATTCCAAAATTGTTCTTTTGCTTCTCCCTGCAGACGACAGGGCTTTTTTTGTTTTGTTTTGTTTTCAGATATTCATTGTGAGGACCTGATAGAGCTCACTATGACATATAGTGTCACAATGACACAATATTGTGATTATCACAATGACAATCACATATACAGGGGGCTCCCTAATGACTGAATTCCCCTGAGGTTTTTTTTTTTTTTTTCTCTCTAGAACTTGTCTCAGGCTGAGCTTCCAGCAATTTATCAATTACAATTCAGCTTTCCATACCCTGGCACTAGTTCTCACAGGTTTCAGTTATAGTGTTTCCACTCCAAAAAGTTGTGACTGTCTGTATTTGCCTGTTGATATCTCCAGTTTTAAGGGCAGTAATTTTTTCTACTTCTCTGACAGATCTAAGAAGAGTTGCTACTTTCTCAGTTGGTTCTGGTTTTTACTTGTTATTAGGATGGAGTGTCAATTTCTAAGCTTCTTAAATGGCATACCAAACTCTGGAAGTTCACTAAAGATGTCATATCTCAGAGTTATTTTTAAGTTTTCAGTCCAGCCTATTGTTTGCCTCAAGTATTACTGCCATCCTAGGGATCTGTGATGGCGATGAATTGCTGCTAATTGTTTTTGGCAAATGTTCTGAGGATGGGACATTTTTCATCAAGTGCGATCTGAAATAAAAGCAATCTAAATGTTCTGTGGGTGGGAAATTTTTTAGGGAGCTGCCAGATATAACAATGACAGTTTTGCAGGGATATGGTTTTGGGGAGCTCCAAACCCATTATTCCCCTTCTAGTGCTACTTGGCTGCTTTTGTCCATGGCTACCATGATTTCAAGCTTGTTTTCAAAGGTACAAGAGCTAGATAAGGCCAATGTGAACAAGACAAGCTAAATATGCCATAGAGTTCACCGTTTTTTTCTAAACAAGTGTTTATGTATTTATTTTTTCCTTCAAAAACACTTTGTGAATCATTGCAAAACTTTTTGGTTAAATTCTGGAATTCTGAAAATACCAATTATGAAATTTTGGTAATCTCATTGCTTTTTTGGAAGAGTTGATTTTCCAAGGTCCTTATTTTGCCATTACAGGGAATTTCTCATCAGTAATATATGTCTGAATGACCAAAGTTAGATCTTAAAAGATAACATAGAGCCTAACACTCATTTTGCAAAATAAAAAATAAATGACATTATCCCCAAAAGATTGAAATATGTACCATATAAAAAGAAATATAGTCACAAGGCTGTTTTCTCTGAATGTGAGTCTGTTTCTATTTGTAGGTAGGTTCATTTATGCCATATTTTAGACTTCACATATAAGTGGTAACTTACAGTATATCTTTCTCTTTCTGACTTAATTCACTTAGTATGATAATCTCTAGTTTTACCCCTGTTGTTTGTGTCATTATTTCATTATTTTTATGATAGCTAAGTTGTAGTCCACTGTATACATGTACCATATCTTCTTTATTCATTCATCTGTTGATGGACATTTAGACAATTTCCAGGTCAATTGTGAATAGTGCTGCTGTGAACATAGGGGTGTCTGTACCTTTTCAAATTATACTATATGCCCAGGAATGGGATGGCTGGATGGCAAGTGGGAGGAGAGGGGCATGAGTGGAGGACTGGGAGTTTGGGATTAGCAGATACAAATTATTATCCACAGAATGAGTAAGCAGTAAAGTCTGGATGCAAAGCACAAGAAACTATATTTCAATATTCTGTGATAAACTAGAATGTAAAATAATGTAAGAAAGAATGTGTATATGTATATATCTGAGTCACTTTCCTGTATAGCAGAGATTAGCAAAACCTTGTAAATCGGCTTCCCTTGTAGCTCAGTGGTGAAGAGTTCACTTGCCAATGCAGAAGATATGAGTTCAATCCCTGATCTGGGAGTACCCCATATGCTGCGGAGCAACTAAACCCGTGAGTCACAACTATTGAGCCCATGCGCAGTAAGAACTGAAGCCCATGTGCCTTACCGACTGAGTTCCACAACAAGAAAAGTCACCGCAACAAGAAGCACCTCACCTAGAAAGTAGCCCCCACTTCCTGCAACTAAGGAAGAGCCTGCAGCAGCAGTGAGAAACCAGAATAGCTGAAAATAAATAAATAAAATGCATTTCTTTAAAAAACTTGCAAATAAACTATACCTCAATAAAGTATAAATAAAAAGAATATAGATAACAATGGGACCTGAAATAATAGGCATTTAGGTCAGAGGAGGTAGAAAGATTGGATGATAGTCATTCAAATGAGAGTGTTTCATTAAAAAGCCTATGATTAACCTTCTTGAGCTCAAGTGAGAAATAAAGGAAGAGACAAACACTATTTTAACTTATGACCATTTCACAGTTAACAGGCTGTTTTCTCTGAATGTGAGTCTGTTTCTATTTGTAGGTAGGTTCATTTATGCCATATTTTAGACTTCACATATAAGTGGTAACTTACAGTATATCTTTCTCTTTCTGACTTAATTCACTTAGTATGATAATCTCTAGTTTTACCCTGTTGTTTGTGTCATTATTTCATTATTTTTATGATAGCTAAGTTGTAGTCCACTGTATACATGTACCATATCTTCTTTATTCATTCATCTGTTGATGGACATTTAGACAATTTCCAGGTCAATTGTGAATAGTGCTGCTGTGAACATAGGGGTGTCTGTACCTTTTCAAATTATACTATATGCCCAGGAATGGGATGGCTGGATGGCAAGTGGGAGGAGAGGGGCATGAGTGGAGGACTGGGAGTTTGGGATTAGCAGATACAAATTATTATCCACAGAATGAGTAAGCAGTAAAGTCTGGATGCAAAGCACAAGAAACTATATTTCAATATTCTGTGATAAACTAGAATGTAAAATAATGTAAGAAAGAATGTGTATATGTATATATCTGAGTCACTTTCCTGTATAGCAGAGATTAGCAAAACCTTGTAAATCGGCTTCCCTTGTAGCTCAGTGGTGAAGAGTTCACTTGCCAATGCAGAAGATATGAGTTCAATCCCTGATCTGGGAGTACCCCATATGCTGCGGAGCAACTAAACCCGTGAGTCACAACTATTGAGCCCATGCGCAGTAAGAACTGAAGCCCATGTGCCTTACCGACTGAGTTCCACAACAAGAAAAGTCACCGCAACAAGAAGCACCTCACCTAGAAAGTAGCCCCCACTTCCTGCAACTAAGGAAGAGCCTGCAGCAGCAGTGAGAAACCAGAATAGCTGAAAATAAATAAATAAAATGCATTTCTTTAAAAAACTTGCAAATAAACTATACCTCAATAAAGTATAAATAAAAAGAATATAGATAACAATGGGACCTGAAATAATAGGCATTTAGGTCAGAGGAGGTAGAAAGATTGGATGATAGTCATTCAAATGAGAGTGTTTCATTAAAAAGCCTATGATTAACCTTCTTGAGCTCAAGTGAGAAATAAAGGAAGAGACAAACACTATTTTAACTTATGACCATTTCACAGTTAACAGTAAACAAAAAAATAGTGGTAGCTTCAATTTTCCTAGATTTATAGTCAGCTTATATATACTGTTTATATGCTCACAAATTAGATATAGTTACATATTTTTCATACACTTACAGATTATCCATATACTCAAATACAGGGTTTTGTGTGTATAGTCTTCATAACATGTATTGGTTAGTATGTATAGTACTTTATTAACAGTTTTTTAGTATGTGGAGGATCTGAGCTCATAAATTTAATTGACTGTAAGTATTTTCTCCTTTCTTATTTAGTTTTGCAATGGAAATTAAGAAACAATCTGTTAAAATTTTTAAGGAAATTGATGTTTTTCTATTTTTGTCATTTGAAGGACACATAATTTATCTTTAACACGTTGCCGCTCTATTTTATTTATATTTTTATGATTACCTCTTTTAGGTTACATGAACTACTTAGGTGATCTTGATGTTGAAATGGTAACCAAGTAAGCAATACAAACTTAAGTGTCACTCTAATAAACCTAAAATCTGATTCTAAATGATGCTTGCCTCTTTGTGGCATTATTCTCTACTCAGTATGGTGGTCAGTATCTGTAGCTTTGCAGCATATATTTATGTCTGTATTTGTTCAGTCTAACCATTTATAATACTTTTGAACTTGGCATTGGAATTTGTTGCAGCATAGTTGTTTTTGAAAGGTTGAATTTCGTAGAAAAGACTTAATCCTTTCATCCTACTTAGCAACATTTCTTTACTCTCAATTTGGCTTCATTTTCTGCCCCATTTTTTTTTTGTTGTTTAATCTGGATGACACTGAACTAAAAGCATGCAGAACATTCATTGGAGGCAAAAATATTAATAAATAAGGAAATAACAATCTACTCCAGTATTCTTGCCTAGAAAATTCTGTAAGCAGAGGAGCCTGGCAGGCTACAGTCCATAAGGTTGTAAGAATCAGGCATGACTTAGCAACTAAGCCACATTTAATTAATTTTAAAACTTGTAGATGGTAATTAGACTCTTTTTTTTAAATCAGTTCTGAAAATTCAAATGAAAGACATTTATACAAAGAAAAAGAAAAAATCAATTTCCATTAATCTTCACAGGTGGGTATCAGTTGAGCTAAGGAGTCAGTAGGAATTTACAATTTCTCACATGCACAATGATAAATGTTTTTATCAATGCCTTATCAATGCCAGCAAAAATGGTAAAGGAAAGCACCAAAGCACTCAAGCAGCTAGAAGACTTTGCAAGACCCATGTGCTGTTTTTCCTTTTAATTTTCCACCTCATTAACACCTTAGATATGGATATGCTGACTCTGAAGAAGTTATACTTCTTTATTATTAAATGCTTTATTTCAAACCAGTTCTTTATTGTCCTCAGTGTATATGTGTTTTATTGTATTTTATTTTACACATATCCATGCATTTTATATCTCCTTAGTTTATGTGAGCCAAAATAAAAAGAATAAATCTATTAGGTATGGGATAATTTATTGAACATTTGATGATTTTGCTTGTGAAGTTCTTTTACTAGTATAAAAATAACTATATTTCAAGATATTTTATACATAAAAATGTCTGATATTAAACTTTCCAGAATATATTGGAAAGTGAAAAACCAACAAAAAATTATCTTTTTACTCTACTCAGTATGGTGGTCAGTATCTGTAGCTTTGCAGCATATATTTATGTCTGTATTTGTTCAGTCTAACCATTTATAATACTTTTGAACTTGGCATTGGAATTTGTTGCAGCATAGTTGTTTTTGAAAGGTTGAATTTCGTAGAAAAGACTTAATCCTTTCATCCTACTTAGCAACATTTCTTTACTCTCAATTTGGCTTCATTTTCTGCCCCATTTTTTTTTTTGTTGTTTAATCTGGATGACACTGAACTAAAAGCATGCAGAACATTCATTGGAGGCAAAAATATTAATAAATAAGGAAATAACAATCTACTCCAGTATTCTTGCCTAGAAAATTCTGTAAGCAGAGGAGCCTGGCAGGCTACAGTCCATAAGGTTGTAAGAATCAGGCATGACTTAGCAACTAAGCCACATTTAATTAATTTTAAAACTTGTAGATGGTAATTAGACTCTTTTTTTTAAATCAGTTCTGAAAATTCAAATGAAAGACATTTATACAAAGAAAAAGAAAAAATCAATTTCCATTAATCTTCACAGGTGGGTATCAGTTGAGCTAAGGAGTCAGTAGGAATTTACAATTTCTCACATGCACAATGATAAATGTTTTTATCAATGCCTTATCAATGCCAGCAAAAATGGTAAAGGAAAGCACCAAAGCACTCAAGCAGCTAGAAGACTTTTCAAGACCCATGTGCTGTTTTTCCTTTTAATTTTCCACCTCATTAACACCTTAGATATGGATATGCTGACTCTGAAGAAGTTATACTTCTTTATTATTAAATGCTTTATTTCAAACCAGTTCTTTATTGTCCTCAGTGTATATGTGTTTTATTGTATTTTATTTTACACATATCCATGCATTTTATATCTCCTTAGTTTATGTGAGCCAAAATAAAAAGAATAAATCTATTAGGTATGGGATAATTTATTGAACATTTGATGATTTTGCTTGTGAAGTTCTTTTACTAGTATAAAAATAACTATATTTCAAGATATTTTATACATAAAAATGTCTGATATTAAACTTTCTAGAATATATTGGAAAGTAGGAAAAAAGAACCCAGGACATATAAGGAAATTATTTATTTTGGTCTTAGCTCTAACACTGAGTATTTGGGATTATGCAAAAGTAATTTCTATGTTTCTCATTCTTAGATCACTGAAAGATTATTTCCAAGAGCATGATTATTCCTTCCATATTTGGTTCTCAACACCTTATTTATCATATTTTTTCAAAGTCATGTGTTGCTTTGTAACCAGCTGTTGTGTAAATTTGTAATTAGTTCACAAATTATTATATTAGCATAACAATAAGACTGCATGTCATTTGAAATTATGATTTCTCTAGGACTAACTAAGGCAGTTTTTTTCAAAAAAAATTTAGGGCACTTCTATTGATCTTTCATTTATTTATCTTTGTTCTTTTTTGGCCTGTGTGGGCCCCGCATAACAGTGGCCCACTAACCACAGAACACAGGCCCTAGGCACATGCTCTCCAGAGCTCTGGCTCCACAGTTGGATACATTGGTCCAGCCACTCTGTGGCACGCGGGATACTCCCAGGCTAGGGACCGAACTGGCGGGTCCTGCACCACAAGGTGGTGTCCCTACCCACTGGGCCACCAGGGAAGCCCGAAGGCAGTTTTTTTTAATTTATTTATTTTAAACAGAAATAAATTTTAATTCTCTGAATAGTGCCACAGTAAACAGGGCCCTTCAAAGAGCACTTTCTAAGTTAAATGAGATGACATAGAGCCAGGGCAGAATAACTTCTAAAAACAGATGAGGCAAACATAGGAATTCACAAATTCAGTTGGACCTATATGGTGGTGAAAGAAAAGATTCAAATAGTCCCGCCTAGTTCCTCTGGTGCACCAGTTTAAATACCCTTTGCTTTCTCCTAATAAGGATCCTGGGATGATTCATCTTCTGTCGTCAAAACACTAGTCCTTAGACACTGAAGTATTAATTTTAAAACTTTTCTAAAGAGGCTTTGCTCATATTTGTAAACTTATGGAAAGCTACCTTCTTTTGCATACAATTATTATTGTGCACATGTGTCTTTTTAGATTGTTCGTCAAGTGTATATTCTTAAACATTAGCAAAAAAGAAACTTAAATTTAATACGTAAATAATCATTTCATATTTAGTTGAGTTTAAATATTTAATATATATGTTTACATATTTATATATACACAGACATCTAAAATGTTATAATTGCAAAATGTAAAAGATTTGACAGCACAAAATTTACAGCATCCTGCATCAAAAATTATTACTTCACTAAAGCAAGTTATGTGACTTTACATTTTAGAGCTTTGATTGTTTTTCCTCCCATATATTGTACTGTAAAATGTACTGATTTCCATTTGTATCTTTAAAAAATATTACTTTACTGTGTTTTCTTTTTTTCTGTCTCTTTTAGTCTCTCAATCTCTGATTTCTTTTAGAAGGGTAGAGCTAGTTTAATTTGGTTTGAATAGTGGGCTACATTGCCTTGCAACTTGGAGACTGTATGCAGCCCAGCATGGGGGTGCCAGAGCCTGCGTGTGGTCAGGAGGAAGGCACACTAAAAGGCAACTAGCACAGGGTAGGAGGACCAGAACTGAATAAAAAGGATGTTCCCCTGGAAATACAACCTAGTGCAGGACAACAGAGCTCAAGCCAGTTGAAGAAGATGTCCATGATGGGGGTCATTAACGATGCAGTGTCAAATCCAAGAGGGTTGAAAAGCTGTTGCTACAGGAAGCACAGATGTGTGTGTTGTCAGAGCCCAGAAGCAAGGGGAGAGGGTCTACATGAGACAGCTGCCTGGCAGGGAGCATTAAAGGCTGGGCAGGATGAAGAGAGGGTCCTTAAATGACAGGATGGTGACAAAGACTCATCATGAAATTTCTCAGCCCAAATTAGAGGAAGAAGGCACCTACTTGTCTGAAGTAAGAGGAGTAGTTTAGTAGAGAATAGTCATTGTTCTCTTATGGGAAATTTAACTAACAAGTAAACACATAAAGAGTAACAGTCACTCATTTTCTAATTGTCTAAAAAGGGAACTATAAATATAAAAGGGATAAAATTAGCATGAACTCTGTGGTTCTGGACTCAACTGGAAGCATGTGAGCAAATTCAAAAGCAATTTACAATTATTATTGTGCACATGTGTCTTTTTAGATTGTTCGTCAAGTGTATATTCTTAAACATTAGCAAAAAAGAAACTTAAATTTAATACGTAAATAATCATTTCATATTTAGTTGAGTTTAAATATTTAATATATATGTTTACATATTTATATATACACAGACATCTTAAATGTTATAATTGCAAAATGTAAAAGATTTGACAGCACAAAATTTACAGCATCCTGCATCAAAAATTATTACTTCACTAAAGCAAGTTATGTGACTTTACATTTTAGAGCTTTGATTGTTTTTCCTCCCATATATTGTACTGTAAAATGTACTGATTTCCATTTGTATCTTTAAAAAATATTACTTTACTGTGTTTTCTTTTTTTCTGTCTCTTTTAGTCTCTCAATCTCTGATTTCTTTTAGAAGGGTAGAGCTAGTTTAATTTGGTTTGAATAGTGGGCTACATTGCCTTGCAACTTGGAGACTGTATGCAGCCCAGCATGGGGGTGCCAGAGCCTGCGTGTGGTCAGGAGGAAGGCACACTAAAAGGCAACTAGCACAGGGTAGGAGGACCAGAACTGAATAAAAAGGATGTTCCCCTGGAAATACAACCTAGTGCAGGACAACAGAGCTCAAGCCAGTTGAAGAAGATGTCCATGAGGGGGGTCATTAACGATGCAGTGTCAAATCCAAGAGGGTTGAAAAGCTGTTGCTACAGGAAGCACAGATGTGTGTGTTGTCAGAGCCCAGAAGCAAGGGGAGAGGGTCTACATGAGACAGCTGCCTGGCAGGGAGCATTAAAGGCTGGGCAGGATGAAGAGAGGGTCCTTAAATGACAGGATGGTGACAAAGACTCATCATGAAATTTCTCAGCCCAAATTAGAGGAAGAAGGCACCTACTTGTCTGAAGTAAGAGGAGTAGTTTAGTAGAGAATAGTCATTGTTCTCTTATGGGAAATTTAACTAACAAGTAAACACATAAAGAGTAACAGTCACTCATTTTCTAATTGTCTAAAAAGGGAACTATAAATATAAAAGGGATAAAATTAGCATGAACTCTGTGGTTCTGGACTCAACTGGAAGCATGTGAGCAAATTCATGCATTTACAAATTTTTATCGAGACTTTTTTTGAGAGGAGGTTTGAGTTCAAAACAAAAATGAGCAGCAAGTTCCCATATATCCTCCCTCAATACAGGTATCGTATCCCTCACCACCAAATCTCTCACCAAACTGGTACATTTGTTACAATCAATGAACCAATATTGGCACATAATTATCACTCAAAGTCAGTAGTTTCAATCGGGGTTGCCTCTTGGAGTTAAACTTTCAATGGATCTTGGTAAATCTGTAATATTATGGAACTACCATTATAATATCATACAGAAAAATTTCACTGTGATAAAAATTCATCCAGTGTGCTTCACCTAGTCACCTCGGATTCCACGAAACCGGCAACCGCTCGCTCATCTTTTTACTGTCTCTGAAATTTTGACTTTTCCTGAATGTCATAGAGTTAGAAATAGATTTTTCTTAAAGTACATCAGAACTGTACAGGCAGGCTTGTCACCACACGTACTTGCCAATTTTAACTGTTAGCATGAAAAACATTGGCCAATTTAAACACGATCAAATTTTGCTTC
Source organism: Tragulus kanchil (assembly GCA_022376925.1). NCBI lineage: Eukaryota > Metazoa > Chordata > Mammalia > Artiodactyla > Tragulidae > Tragulus > Tragulus kanchil. The sequence continues at coordinate 156,360,962 of JAIOJX010000028.1, read as the reverse complement.
CTTGTTTAATTTCCACCTCACTCTTGTTATTTGGCCAGACTGGTTGGCATTGTTTGACCACAATCTACCACTTAATTTGTAGTAAAAGTACAAGTTTTTAAATCATGATCTATATAGTTTCTCATGACCTTATTCTACCAATTTTCAGCTCTTATATTAACTCTCCTTCTGTCTCCCTAATCTCCAGAATGAATTACTTCCTTCCTCATCATTTATTTAACCCACAAATACTCACTGAACTAATAGTATGTGTTAAGGGTATTTCTATGTTATTACAGAGGAAAACAGAACAACGTTACTACGCCATAGGCTTAATTCCCCAAATACCTTGCCACTTTACACTTAGATGGGTTAAATGACAGGATGGTGACAAAGACTCATCATGAAATTTCTCAGCCCAAATTAGAGGAAGAAGGCACCTACTTGTCTGAAGTAAGAGGAGTAGTTTAGTAGAGAATAGTCATTGTTCTCTTATGGGAAATTTAACTAACAAGTAAACACATAAAGAGTAACAGTCACTCATTTTCTAATTGTCTAAAAAGGAACTATAAATATAAAAGGGATAAAATTAGCATGAACTCTGTGGTTCTGGACTCAACTGGAAGCATGTGAGCAAATTCATGCATTTACAAATTTTTATCGAGACTTTTTTTGAGAGGAGGTTTGAGTTCAAAACAAAAATGAGCAGCAAGTTCCCATATATCCTCCCTCAATACAGGTATCGTATCCCTCACCACCAAATCTCTCACCAAACTGGTACATTTGTTACAATCAATGAACCAATATTGGCACATAATTATCACTCAAAGTCAGTAGTTTCAATCGGGGTTGCCTCTTGGAGTTAAACTTTCAATGGATCTTGGTAAATCTGTAATATTATGGAACTACCATTATAATATCATACAGAAAAATTTCACTGTGATAAAAATTCATCCAGTGTGCTTCACCTAGTCACCTCGGATTCCACGAAACCGGCAACCGCTCGCTCATCTTTTTACTGTCTCTGAAATTTTGACTTTTCCTGAATGTCATAGAGTTAGAAATAGATTTTTCTTAAAGTACATCAGAACTGTACAGGCAGGCTTGTCACCACACGTACTTGCCAATTTTAACTGTTAGCATGAAAAACATTGGCCAATTTAAACACGATCAAATTTTGCTTCCTTGTTTAATTTCCACCTCACTCTTGTTATTTGGCCAGACTGGTTGGCATTGTTTGACCACAATCTACCACTTAATTTGTAGTAAAAGTACAAGTTTTTAAATCATGATCTATATAGTTTCTCATGACCTTATTCTACCAATTTTCAGCTCTTATATTAACTCTCCTTCTGTCTCCCTAATCTCCAGAATGAATTACTTCCTTCCTCATCATTTATTTAACCCACAAATACTCACTGAACTAATAGTATGTGTTAAGGGTATTTCTATGTTATTACAGAGGAAAACAGAACAAAGTTCCTACACCATAGGCTTACATCCTGCTTCTAAACTAGCCAAGCACATTGCCACTTTGTGACAGCTTATGCAATGCTGCCTAACATAGCAGATGATTCAATAAAAGCAAAATTAAATACTGTCAGTAGACAGTGATAGCTTGAGATGTTTTAAATTTGTATAAATAAGGAGAGAGCAGTAATGTCCATAAAATGCAAAGAAGAAAATATTCCTGGAAATAATTATTGTTAAATAATCTTTTAAAAATAATTTATTAAAGAGAAAAGAGAGGGAAGTGGGGATAAATAACACATAAAGGCCTATGCATTTTGTTAAGTTTATAATAATGCTTCAATTCTTATATATTCCTTCTTATATTTGAACCTTAGATAATTGAAGTGTTTTCCTTCTTGAGAGAGAGGTTTTCAAAAATCAGAGCACCATTCTAAACAATTGCACATGATTGCATATTTGGGGGGTGTTTAAGTTGATATCTTTATAATGTATTTGGATTGAAGCTTTAGCTGGATTGTGCTACTTTGTCTTCCATTTTTTTTTCTTTTGCTTCAGAGAATGCAGATTAACTCAGTTCTATCTAGACTGATTAGAGTGGTTGAATAAATTAACCAGAGTAGACTTTGTGAAATAAATCTAGTAATCCAATTCTCAATGAACTGTAAAAATCTTTTATTAGATAATTGTCAAGACACTCTTAGTGATATTAAGCTATCCCATTTGTCTTCTGATTATTATTCTTTTTTAACAAATACAAAATTTTAAATAAATTTGCTTCCTTGTTTAATTTCCACCTCACTCTTGTTATTTGGCCAGACTGGTTGGCATTGTTTGACCACAATCTACCACTTAATTTGTAGTAAAAGTACAAGTTTTTAAATCATGATCTATATAGTTTCTCATGACCTTATTCTACCAATTTTCAGCTCTTATATTAACTCTCCTTCTGTCTCCCTAATCTCCAGAATGAATTACTTCCTTCCTCATCATTTATTTAACCCACAAATACTCACTGAACTAATAGTATGTGTTAAGGGTATTTCTATGTTATTACAGAGGAAAACAGAACAAAGTTCCTACACCATAGGCTTACATCCTGCTTCTAAACTAGCCAAGCACATTGCCACTTTGTGACAGCTTATGCAATGCTGCCTAACATAGCAGATGATTCAATAAAAGCAAAATTAAATACTGTCAGTAGACAGTGATAGCTTGAGATGTTTTAAATTTGTATAAATAAGGAGAGAGCAGTAATGTCCATAAAATGCAAAGAAGAAAATATTCCTGGAAATAATTATTGTTAAATAATCTTTTAAAAATAATTTATTAAAGAGAAAAGAGAGGAAGTGGGGATAAATAACACATAAAGGCCTATGCATTTTGTTAAGTTTATAATAATGCTTCAATTCTTATATATTCCTTCTTATATTTGAACCTTAGATAATTGAAGTGTTTTCCTTCTTGAGAGAGAGGTTTTCAAAAATCAGAGCACCATTCTAAACAATTGCACATGATTGCATATTTGGGGGGTGTTTAAGTTGATATCTTTATAATGTATTTGGATTGAAGCTTTAGCTGGATTGTGCTACTTTGTCTTCCATTTTTTTTTCTTTTGCTTCAGAGAATGCAGATTAACTCAGTTCTATCTAGACTGATTAGAGTGGTTGAATAAATTAACCAGAGTAGACTTTGTGAAATAAATCTAGTAATCCAATTCTCAATGAACTGTAAAAATCTTTTATTAGATAATTGTCAAGACACTCTTAGTGATATTAAGCTATCCCATTTGTCTTCTGATTATTATTCTGGTGTCATGTAAAATTATAAGATATGAGATGAACTTTCTGTTAAATACTAAATTTCCAACATGAGTGATCCTTACAATCACAAATTTAAGGCTTTATTCCTCAAATTTTAAGTTCATCCTTAACATTTTCCCTTATAATTCTCTACATAACTGTACACTTTGATATTTAAAGTGGAATTTTTTTGAGTCATTAGATTTCATTAAGGATATGTCATCATTTAGTCATTTAGTTACAATGGATTTACCAGTTGTAAATCCATACCTGGAGATTAATCAATTTGCCTTGTATTAATGTATAGTGATGGCTAGTTTTGCTCACCTTGTCAGTTTAGCTGTGCCTATCTTCACAAAGCAAAAACAACAACAACAACAACAACAAACAACTTCATTCACCAAAAAGAAATCCTTTAATTAATATCACATACCCTGTAACAATGCTTTCTCACTAATAAGACAGGAACAGAATCTGTTTCATGGTGGTTGTTAGGACATGATAAGCTTTCTGGCATTTAGGAAGAGTTCAGTACCTTTTAGCTTAACATTATAAATTCTAACAGGTTAGTGCCCGATGGATTTTATCAAGAAGGACTTTATCAAATGTGTCAGACTTAGTAGAATGTTGCAATAAAATTGAAATGAAAAGCTTCTAATGGATTGCTGACATAAAAATCCTTAGACCCAGTACAATTTTTACCTCTGGGTTTACACTTCAAGATAGAATGACATATTTTAAAAAGAGAGATGTTAGTGAAATACTTTCTTTTCTATTTACTGTGAACTAATTAAAATAATAATTACTTTTCCCATATGGGGGCCTAACAAAATCAATTTTTATTGTACCAATCAATCAGTTAAAGAAATTCTTCCAGGATTTTCTTCTTTAAAAAGTATTTTTTAATTAAATCTTTTAAATTTTTTTAACATTTATTTATTTATTTATTTTTGACCATGTGAATTGGCATGTGAGATCTTAGTTCTCCAACCTGGAATTGAACCCAGGTCTCTGCACTGGAAGCTGGGAATCTTGACCACTGAATGAATAGGGGTGCCCCAAAAGTTATCTCTTAAAGAAAAAAGTAATCCATTCAAGGCAGCTTCCTACAGGTTAATAATTGGCAACTTGCTTCTAGAAAGACCTCTGTACTCAGTACTCCTTGAAAGTGAGATTGTTAGTTGCTCGGTCATGTCCAACTCTTTGTGACTGTGTGGACTGTAGTCTTCCAGGCTCGTCTGTCCATGGAATTTTCCTGGCAAGAATACTGGAGTGACTAGCCATTCCCTTTTCCAGGGGATCTTCCCAAGTCAGGGATCAAACCCGGGTCTCCTGCATCGCAGGCAGATTCTTGACCATCTGAGCCACCAGGGAAACAGTAGTCTTGAAATGATTTACAATTCAATATTACAGCCACCTCTCATCTTTACACTTCAATCCTTGACTTGACTATTAAGTTCTTTCAAGCAGTTCATTCAAGAAATATGGCATGTTGTGGAAAGGAAAAAAGTGATAATGAGATAATTATCCATGCTGTCTAGGAAAGTCCAACTGCCAATTAAAGGACATGTTGAAATAGGCTTTATCAGAAATTATGTATTTGTTCTCTATTTATTTCTACAGTATGTTACACAGTTCATTGCTCAAATTTAGTGGAAGGCTAAATGATAACTCAAACAAATGTTATTTTAAACAGCTTTAACATTCTTCTGAATAATAAGTCAATAACAAAATGACTGGGTAATAATTGTCTAATGTTTCTTGGATGAAGAGGTATTTTAACAGGCTCATTAAAACAGTCTAGAATAGTTTGAGAATGTTGTTTAGGTCTTAATGAAACTACCCCTAAAACCTGCCACCAAAAAAAAAAAAAAAACAAGAAATGAGTAGCAAAGTTAAGAGATTGCTTAAAAAAAAAAAAGGTATTTTTTAAAAATACTAACATATCTAAGCTATATTTCTTTGAAATTTCTCACATGTATCTAAATTAACATAGTCTACATAAGTTAACCACATCCAATGATGAGTCATAAGGAGAGAAAATTTCAAGTTGAATTTAATCAGATGATGGAAGTTTGGAAAAAATTTGTCAACAGATCTAACCTCTTAGGATATTGTGCTATCTTTACAAAATGAGAATATCATAACGACAAAATGGCTTTCAAAATTTACTAAAAAGTTTTTATTTATATAACTGGTAGACTAAAATAATTTTTAAACTCTGCACTGGAAGCTGGGAATCTTGACCACTGAATGAATAGGGGTGCCCCAAAAGTTATCTCTTAAAGAAAAAAGTAATCCATTCAAGGCAGCTTCCTACAGGTTAATAATTGGCAACTTGCTTCTAGAAAGACCTCTGTACTCAGTACTCCTTGAAAGTGAGATTGTTAGTTGCTCGGTCATGTCCAACTCTTTGTGACTGTGTGGACTGTAGTCTTCCAGGCTCGTCTGTCCATGGGATTTTCCTGGCAAGAATACTGGAGTGACTAGCCATTCCCTTTTCCAGGGATCTTCCCAAGTCGGGGATAAAACCCCGGGTCTCCTGCATCGCAGGCGGATTCTTGACCATCTGAGCCACCAGGGAAACAGTAGTCTTGAAATGATTTACAATTCAATATTACAGCCACCTCTCATCTTTACACTTCAATCCTTGACTTGACTATTAAGTTCTTTCAAGCAGTTCATTCAAGAAATATGGCATGTTGTGGAAAGGAAAAAGTGATAATGAGATAATTATCCATGCTGTCTAGGAAAGTCCAACTGCCAATTAAAGGACATGTTGAAATAGGCTTTATCAGAAATTATGTATTTGTTCTCTATTTATTTCTACAGTATGTTACACAGTTCATTGCTCAAATTTAGTGGAAGGCTAAATGATAACTCAAACAAATGTTATTTTAAACAGCTTTAACATTCTTCTGAATAATAAGTCAATAACAAAATGACTGGGTAATAATTGTCTAATGTTTCTTGGATGAAGAGGTATTTTAACAGGCTCATTAAAACAGTCTAGAATAGTTTGAGAATGTTGTTTAGGTCTTAATGAAACTACCCCTAAAACCTGCCACCAAAAAAAAAAAAAAAAACAAGAAATGAGTAGCAAAGTTAAGAGATTGCTTAAAAAAAAAAAAGGTATTTTTTAAAAATACTAACATATCTAAGCTATATTTCTTTGAAATTTCTCACATGTATCTAAATTAACATAGTCTACATAAGTTAACCACATCCAATGATGAGTCATAAGGAGAGAAAATTTCAAGTTGAATTTAATCAGATGATGGAAGTTTGGAAAAAATTTGTCAACAGATCTAACCTCTTAGGATATTGTGCTATCTTTACAAAATGAGAATATCATAACGACAAAATGGCTTTCAAAAATTTACTAAAAAGTTTTTTATTTATATAACTGGTAGACTAAAATAATTTTTAAAACTTTACTCCCATAGTAAAAAATTAAGGTGTTACTCAGTCATATCTGACTCTTTGTGACCCTGTGGACTGCCAGGCTCCTCTGTCCATGGGATTCTCCAGGCAAGAGAATTAGAATGAGTACCCATTCCCTTCTCCAGGGACTGTTCCCAACTCAGGGATCAAACCCGGGTCTCCTGTATTGCAGGCAGATTCTTTATCATCTGATGAAAATTTGTCTTTTCTTGGTAATTCTGAAACAATGAATTTCCAATCCAAATGCATTATCATTTATGGAAATCATTGATTTATAAAGATAAATCAGTTTCTAAGTAACAACTATTTTTGCATTTAAAAAACTATGTGGAAATAATGAAAATGTGATGTTATATAAAATATAAGGTTTTTTCCATTGAAAGAACAGATTATACTCATATGATATTAAATATGAGAATGAATAAATTGAAGATCACTTGAGTATTTATGGACTTAGCAACTTCCAGCAATTCTTGCCCCTGAGGTATTTAATATATATGTGTATACATATTTATATATATGGCTTTCTATATCTATATATCCAAGTTTCTGTCTACAAGATGTTAAAAATCTAATTTGGGATTTATAATGGATTCAAAGAAAACTATGTCACTAGAGACTATATATGTGTGAAAAAAATATATATGTTATACATTTGAATGCTAAGTACTGATGTTACAACTCTATTATAGGCCTTTAGAAAGGGAGACTAGTGTTTTCTGGATAAACCAATCCAGGACTATAAGTGTGGGAAGAAGGCTTAGAGATGACTCTCTTCATTCCAGCCTCCTTGGGACACAGAATAAACAAAAATCCAGAAAAAGTGACTTGCCAAGTTGCAAAGCTGGTATCAGAAGGCATGCCCACGCTTTGTCAGTTCAGCTTTTTATATAGGCAGGCATTCTGGCATTTGAGTATGATAGTTCTTTCTTTAGGGCACTGTCCTACCCATTGCATGTATTATGCATCTGTGCCACTTGCTTAGCTGGCAGCATTCCCAAACATTCTGTACATTTCCAAATGTGCTTTTGAGATATATTGATTTTGACTGAAAACCCTATTAATACATGAGTCCATTGAATCACAGGTAATTAAAATTTGTAGTAAAAATGTAAGATAATACAAGAAACTTTTCAATAACTGCAAATTTATTACTATGGTGATGATTATTTAGTTTTTCTGGCGACATTGTAGCAAAAGGCTTTATGAAAATTTCAAATGGAACTTTTTCACCAACCTATAAACTGTAGATAAGATCTGGCAAATAGATTAAATATGGCTGCACTGTAGGAGATTTTAATATATGATTAAAATCTGTCTGTTTCTTTTGCTGTTTCTTCAAGTACTTTTCTTCCTCCATATGTTAGTATACTCTAACAGTAAAATTATTTGACTTGATTACCACCCAGTAATGTTCTTTCAACCAGTCAACATGCACTTGTTCAATAGGCTGATAATACATACCTTTGGAAACAAATTAAATATAGGTATATTCATGCAAGGTGACAAGAAAGACTGCATTTAAGAACTCAAGGACATCTCATGAAACAAAAGAAGGAACATTTATTACAGTGTTGGTGAGAAGGATAGAATTTAGGTAAAATTTATCTGTAGCAGCATATATTAGGCTTAAATATATATTTTCTCAGAGACTTTCAATCTACATATTCTCTCTCAAGTTAATATAGGAGTAAATTTCCAAGGATAAAGTCGGATTCAGAGTAAAAGAAACAAATTTTGAACACATTTTATAAATGTAAAGCTTAAATGTTTACACTGGGCAGTTTACATAGATAAAATAAACAGAATGGGTTGGGTGAGATCTTGTACTTGGACCACTTGCCTTCTCTTGTCAACCCCAGCTGCCAGGGGAGTAACCTCAGTGTGACCACACCAGATCTTAATGATTTTTCATATGAATTTCAAACTGATATGTTTGTACAAAAGGTGCCAATTCTTTTCATGTGGCCAATTAAAATATTAGAATACTCTGTAAAAGTAAAATTAAAATAAATTTTAAAAATATTTAAAGACACAGTGTGCATAAAATAATGTCCACTAATCAAAATCTTCCTCTTCCTTGACAGACAATACAGAATCAAGATCTAGTCCCATTTTGAACTGTTCTTGATTATGACTATTCCCAGACTGTGATTGCTTTGTCCTGATTACTGAGTTTGGTAGATGGCTTTGTGTAATATTTTTCTCATCAGATTTTGTGAAGCCTAAAGACAGCTATATCCTACCGTATAAAAACTGTGTGTGTGCTAAGTGGCTTCAGTTGTATGCAACTCTTTGAGATCCCACTGCTTGTAGCCCACCAGGATCCGCTATCTGTGGGATTCTCCAGGCAAGAATACTAGAGTGGGTTACCATGCACTCCTCCAGGGGATCTTCCTGATCCAGGGATCTAACCCACGTCTCTTAAGTCTCCTGCATTGGCAGACAGGTTCTTTACCACTTAGCACCACCTGGGAAGTCCCTAAAAAATACTACTCCTCTGTCGATGGAATTTCTCCAGGCAAGAATACTGGCATGGGTAACTATTGACTTCTGTAGCACATATTCGCAACCCGGGGATTGAACCTGGGCCTCCTGCGGTGCAGCTGAATTTTTTGCTGTCTGAGCCATCAGGGATTTAAGTCTCCACAATTAAGTACAATTCTTTCATTCTGAAAAATATTTTGCTTGTTTAATTGTTGGTCCAACTCCTACATAGGTTTCTGTTAACTCACTGATCTATAGCTTATATATTCTTGAAAATTCCAAATTTCAGGTACATTTTTTCTATTTGAAAGATATCATGCTGGACTTCAGTATAAACGTACTTATATGGCATTCTGTACTTTGCAAAGCATGTTTAACAGCTATCTCATTTTTATCCTTTTATGTGATTGATCAGATAAGCATCTTAGCATCACTTTATTTTTAGAAATGTACACTTTTATAAATGTAAAGCTTAAATGTTTACACTGGGCAGTTTACATAGATAAAATAAACAGAATGGGTTGGGTGAGATCTTGTACTTGGACCACTTGCCTTCTCTTGTCAACCCCAGCTGCCAGGGTAGTAACCTCAGTGTGACCACACCAGATCTTAATGATTTTTCATATGAATTTCAAACTGATATGTTTGTACAAAAGGTGCCAATTCTTTTCATGTGGCCAATTAAAATATTAGAATACTCTGTAAAAGTAAAATTAAAATAAATTTTAAAAATATTTAAAGACACAGTGTGCATAAAATAATGTCCACTAATCAAAATCTTCCTCTTCCTTGACAGACAATACAGAATCAAGATCTAGTCCCATTTTGAACTGTTCTTGATTATGACTATTCCCAGACTGTGATTGCTTTGTCCTGATTACTGAGTTTGGTAGATGGCTTTGTGTAATATTTTTCTCATCAGATTTTGTGAAGCCTAAAGACAGCTATATCCTACCGTATAAAAACTGTGTGTGTGCTAAGTGGCTTCAGTTGTATGCAACTCTTTGAGATCCCACTGCTTGTAGCCCACCAGGATCCGCTATCTGTGGGATTCTCCAGGCAAGAATACTAGAGTGGGTTACCATGCACTCCTCCAGGGGATCTTCCTGATCCAGGGATCTAACCCACGTCTCTTAAGTCTCCTGCATTGGCAGACAGGTTCTTTACCACTTAGCACCACCTGGGAAGTCCCTAAAAAATACTACTCCTCTGTCGATGGAATTTCTCCAGGCAAGAATACTGGCATGGGTAACTATTGACTTCTGTAGCACATATTCGCAACCCGGGGATTGAATCTGGGCCTCCTGCGGTGCAGCTGAATTTTTTGCTGTCTGAGCCATCAGGGATTTAAGTCTCCACAATTAAGTACAATTCTTTCATTCTGAAAAATATTTTGCTTGTTTAATTGTTGGTCCAACTCCTACATAGGTTTCTGTTAACTCACTGATCTATAGCTTATATATTCTTGAAAATTCCAAATTTCAGGTACATTTTTTCTATTTGAAAGATATCATGCTGGACTTCAGTATAAACGTACTTATATGGCATTCTGTACTTTGCAAAGCATGTTTAACAGCTATCTCATTTTTATCCTTTTATGTGATTGATCAGATAAGCATTCTTAGCATCACTTTATTTAACAACACAGAGACTCTCAGAAAGTGTGAACACATTCTGATAGATCACACAACCACTTAGCTGTAGAAGCAGTTCTTCAAACCAGTCTTACATTCTTTCCAGCATACAACAGTGCCTCAAATGTGTTCTAAAAATCTCTTTGATGCTTGTTCTATGTGTAGACACATTAAAATAGTATTAAAAAGTGTTATCTTTAGATAAATAAAATAATTCACCTGATTTAAAACTTAAACTAAAGAAAAATTAGCCAATGTACTAAAAACTGATCATATTTTAGTAGTAAATCTTTATCTTTTGGGTTTACTTGTACAATTGTAACAGATTTTTGTAGATCAAGACTTGCATATACAAAAGAATATATCATGTCACAACTAGAATACACTTTTTCTTGAAAATTAGAACTGTGAAGTGATAGTGTTGGTTTAGATGAGATTTCAATACTTGTTTTGAAATTTTTTCTTTTGTTCATATTTTGAAGGAATATTACATGTTTACTTCTGTATCTCAGTAAATATCCATTTTAAACTTGTTTTCCAAGAAGTGGTAATGTCCATAATCATTTTAGCTAAAATGTTGCAAGGGATTTTTCTGTATTAGGCCTTATCAAAGAAAAATACTTATTAGAAATACAATTATTAAAATCTATCATACTTCAAAGTAGTTAGAAAAACACTGTGAATTTCTTAATCCTTCAAATTGTGATGAAAAGAGGAGAATAAAACCATAGTTCTCATACACCCAGTAGGTTTTTTAATTTGTTAAAACATTTATTTATTTATAGTAGGATATTCTACTAAAAATCTATACAAGTAGATGAGAAATATGTTAGAAAATGCCAAAAGTAACTGCACCAGCGTAAGCTTTATAATGGGCTTTCCAAGTGGTGCTCGTTGTAAAAAAAACACAAAAAAACACCTGCCTGCAAATGCTGGAGATGTAAGAGACATTGGTTCATTCCCTGGACTGATGTAAAAGACATGGGTCATGGGTTCAACCCCTCCAGAACCCCTGGAGGAGGTCACGGCTACCCACTGCAATATTCTTGCCTAGAGAATCCCATGGACAGAGGAGCCTGACAGGCTATTATTCATAGGACTGCAAAACAGACATGATTGTGTGAACACATCTAAAAAAGATCAAACACAACCCCCCTTAGCTGTAGAAGCAGTTCTTCAAACCAGTCTTACATTCTTTCCAGCATACAACAGTGCCTCAAATGTGTTCTAAAAATCTCTTTGATGCTTGTTCTATGTGTAGACACATTAAAATAGTATTAAAAAGTGTTATCTTTAGATAAATAAAATAATTCACCTGATTTAAAACTTAAACTAAAGAAAAATTAGCCAATGTACTAAAACTGATCATATTTTAGTAGTAAATCTTTATCTTTTGGGTTTACTTGTACAATTGTAACAGATTTTTGTAGATCAAGACTTGCATATACAAAAGAATATATCATGTCACAACTAGAATACACTTTTTCTTGAAAATTAGAACTGTGAAGTGATAGTGTTGGTTTAGATGAGATTTCAATACTTGTTTTGAAATTTTTTCTTTTGTTCATATTTTGAAGGAATATTACATGTTTACTTCTGTATCTCAGTAAATATCCATTTTAAACTTGTTTTCCAAGAAGTGGTAATGTCCATAATCATTTTAGCTAAAATGTTGCAAGGGATTTTTCTGTATTAGGCCTTATCAAAGAAAAATACTTATTAGAAATACAATTATTAAAATCTATCATACTTCAAAGTAGTTAGAAAAACACTGTGAATTTCTTAATCCTTCAAATTGTGATGAAAAGAGGAGAATAAAACCATAGTTCTCATACACCCAGTAGGTTTTTTAATTTGTTAAAACATTTATTTATTTATAGTAGGATATTCTACTAAAATCTATACAAGTAGATGAGAAATATGTTAGAAAATGCCAAAAGTAACTGCACCAGCGTAAGCTTTATAATGGGCTTTCCAAGTGGTGCTCGTTGTAAAAAAAACACAAAAAAACACCTGCCTGCAAATGCTGGAGATGTAAGAGACATTGGTTCATTCCCTGGACTGATGTAAAAGACATGGGTCATGGGTTCAACCCCTCCAGAACCCCTGGAGGAGGTCACGGCTACCCACTGCAATATTCTTGCCTAGAGAATCCCATGGACAGAGGAGCCTGACAGGCTATTATTCATAGGACTGCAAAACAGACATGATTAAAGAGACTTAGCATGTACAAACGTTATAATGAATAATTCCAAGAAAAGAGAGATTGTCCAATTCTCAACATTATTCTATGGGGAATATTTAAAATTCATTTTGCATTTGCTAAATATGCTAAATAGCTATGCTGAGTACCACAAATATTTTGTTTATGAGAGTAACAAAGGGAACTAATAAGTAATTATAGTTAGCTCCTCATAATGGAAAATAAGTATTTATTGTCGGAATGAATTGAGTAGGAAGCATCAAATTATTAACACAGAATGGCATAACCTATTCCTAACACAAGAGTGAATTATTGCTTAAATTGTAGTATTAGTGTCTTCAAAATCATGATAACTACACAGATATAATTTAGGAAATAAACTGAATGTTTTTCTTAGATGAAATTTGTTTCTATACAATTAGATGTTTTCAGGAAGGAGAATTTTATAAAAAATTTCTGAAGATTATCTAAAGTAAAACTAACCATATTTTTTATTCCCCACTGATCTCTGTGTTCCAAAAAATAAGACAAACAGTAAATTCCAACTATATTATTGGTTGAGATGTTTTTAATAAAAATAGTGACAATGCTATTTTTTTTACCCTCAAAACTCCCCCAAATAATTTTATGTAAACTTAACTTTTGAGGGTACATACATATATACATGCACATATGGTCAATTACTGTAGTTAGAATGAACAAATGTTCAAATAAATTACTTTTTCAACAGAAAGAAGACAATATAAATAAGGCATTTCAGATTCAGAACTGAGATTCAAGATAACAGAATTGTTATTGCTGTAAAGACCATTAAAGTTCAACTAGTCCCAGTTTTTAAAATGAGAAAATTAAGTCCTTGAAAATGTTCCCTTTAAAATTACGCTTGAGCTTTGACTTGCCAAATTCAATGACCTGTTCTTTCTCCTTTCTGCTTGATCTTTTAGTTGAATCTGACCTTCTTTGACGCACTGTTCTCACATTTGGTTTTTGTGCTGACTACTTTTTCTTAGTTCCCTTTCTTAATCTTTCTGTCTTCCCTCATCCTGATAGTGCTTCATAAGTTGGTATGTCCCGAAGTTCTGCTTTATGTGCAGTTCCTTTTACCTCTGTAAAATGCACTGGCTAATGGCAGCTACTTTTATTGATTCAGATACAACTGATACTTACTTTTCTAGCACAAGATCTTTATCCTGAACATCAAATTCACATTCTGTTTTTTAACTACAGATCTTGCATTTCTTCATGATTGTGTCATTTTCAAAAACTTGACAGTTTATCAACTTGACTGGGATTCAGTCTCTGTTTTCACCCTATTTCAACATGCCCTTAGGATTCAGTTGTGTTCTAAATAGATATAATTCTTTTAGCCCCATCTTTGTGGTTCTCCTCAATTATTGAAGGTCAAATCTTTCTACTCACTTTGCAAATTTCAAGCCCTAACTCAGTGATTTTTTCTTCATCCCCCCCAAAATATTTTTTGTTTGTTTGTTTTTGTTTTTAGTATGTTTCATCCTTAGAAAACTGTCACCTTTTCTTGGAATTCCCTTCACTTTTTTCTCTACAAGTAGAATCTTCCTCCTTATGAGTTACACAGGGCTACAAAGGAGGGACCAAAGGAAGATATAGGTTACCTTCCTAAGGAATATTTTGACTCCTTCTCATACTTCCAAAAAGGTAGCATGCTCATTTAATGAGCAATGTCTTAATCAACTTCTATTATGTGTCAAGCTAGTTTTAAGGGTCACTGCTATTTCAGCTCCTGTGATACAGGAGACCCTGATTCAGTTCCTGCATTGGGAAGATCTCCTAGAGGAGGGAGGGGTACTCCAGTATTCTTGCCTGGAGAATTTCATAGCTCATCCATGAGGTCACAAATTGTCAGACACAACTGAATGACTTTCATTCATTTTACATTAAGTTTAATTTTCATTGTTATAGAATTTGCCATTTAACGTATCTTTAAAAATCTCATGCTTTTGATAGCATTCATTTAAATTATTATTTTCTATTTTATTTTATAAGCAGTGGCTATTCTTATTTTTTCTTTCAATGTCATATACAGTGCTTGTATCAATATAAATACTAAATGACCAAATAATTGATTATTTAAACAAGCACTCCTGACAGGATTAAAAAATTTTATTTCCACTGAACTTTTAAACTCATTCATTGTAGGAATTTTTCTCTGTTCCTTGGAATTTTATTGGGATTACATTGATTCTACAAAAAAAAATGGGTATAATTGGCCTCTTGATAAGATTTAGCCTTCCATTCCATGGACACAATACCTTCCTTCATAAATTTCAGTACTGTTTAATGTATTCACTTTTGTTTTATCATTCTTAGCACATATATTCTATATATAATTTGTGTTTATTTTGTGTTTACTTTGCTGCTTTTCTTCCTTCCCTGTCAGTGCTTTTCAGTACTGCTATTAAAAAAAATACCACAAACTAAATGGCTTAAAATGGTGGAAACCTATTCATTCATATTTTTGGAGGGTAGAAGTCTAAAATCAAAGTATTGGTAGGTTTAGTTTCTTCTGAGGCCTTTCTTCTTGGCTTGCAGATGGCTGCCTCCTAGCTGTGTGTGGAGGCATGCATCCAACATCTGTATCCTCATCTTCTCTTTTTGTAAGGACACCAATCAGCTTGGATTAGATCAAACCTAAGAGCCATATTTTAACTAAGGAACCTCTTTAAAAGACCCTATTTTCCAGTACAGTCACAGTCTGAGAAAATGGGAGTTAGAGCATCAACATATGGATATTTACAGTAGCACAATTTAGCCAGGAAAACTTTCTCCCTGCCCCCTTTTCCTTTCCTTCCTAAGGAATATTTTGACTCCTTCTCATACTTCCGGTAGCATGTCATGTCTTAATCAACTTCTATTATGTGTCAAGCTAGTTTTAAGGGTCACTGCTATTTCAGCTCCTGTGATACAGGAGACCCTGATTCAGTTCCTGCATTGGGAAGATCTCCTAGAGGAGGGAGGGGTACTCCAGTATTCTTGCCTGGAGAATTTCATAGCTCATCCATGAGGTCACAAATTGTCAGACACAACTGAATGACTTTCATTCATTTTACATTAAGTTTAATTTTCATTGTTATAGAATTTGCCATTTAACGTATCTTTAAAAATCTCATGCTTTTGATAGCATTCATTTAAATTATTATTTTCTATTTTATTTTATAAGCAGTGGCTATTCTTATTTTTTCTTTCAATGTCATATACAGTGCTTGTATCAATATAAATACTAAATGACCAAATAATTGATTATTTAAACAAGCACTCCTGACAGGATTAAAAAATTTTATTTCCACTGAACTTTTAAACTCATTCATTGTAGGAATTTTTCTCTGTTCCTTGGAATTTTATTGGGATTACATTGATTCTACAAAAAAAAATGGGTATAATTGGCCTCTTGATAAGATTTAGCCTTCCATTCCATGGACACAATACCTTCCTTCATAAATTTCAGTACTGTTTAATGTATTCACTTTTGTTTTATCATTCTTAGCACATATATTCTATATATAATTTGTGTTTATTTTGTGTTTACTTTGCTGCTTTTCTTCCTTCCCTGTCAGTGCTTTTCAGTACTGCTATTAAAAAAAATACCACAAACTAAATGGCTTAAAATGGTGGAAACCTATTCATTCATATTTTTGGAGGGTAGAAGTCTAAAATCAAAGTATTGGTAGGTTTAGTTTCTTCTGAGGCCTTTCTTCTTGGCTTGCAGATGGCTGCCTCCTAGCTGTGTGTGGAGGCATGCATCCAACATCTGTATCCTCATCTTCTCTTTTTGTAAGGACACCAATCAGCTTGGATTAGATCAAACCTAAGAGCCATATTTTAACTAAGGAACCTCTTTAAAAGACCCTATTTTCCAGTACAGTCACAGTCTGAGAAAATGGGAGTTAGAGCATCAACATATGGATATTTACAGTAGCACAATTTAGCCAGGAAAACTTTCTCCCTGCCTTCCTTTCCTTCCTTATTTTCCCCCTTTGCTGCTACTCTAAATGGTATTGTTTTCTCAAAAAAAATTAAATTCCAAGTGTTTACTGCTAATATATAGAATACCATTTTAATTTTTAGTGACACTTTGCATACCAAATGACATATTGCCTGCCTTTAGGATTAGTGCCTTAAACTTACTGAAGTGAAGTGAAGTGAAAGTCACTCAGTCCTGTCCGACTCTTTGTGACACCATGGACCGTAGCCTGTCAGGCTCCTCTGCCTAAGAAATTCTCCAGGTTAAAAATAGTGAAGTGGGTAGCTGGTCCCTTCCCCATGGGATCTTCCCACTCTAGGGATTGAACCCACGTCCTCTGCATTGTGAGCGGATTCTTTACCATCTGAGCTACCAGGGAAGCCCAGGAATATTGCAGTGAGTAGCTTATCCCTTCTCCAGGGGATCTTCCCCTGCCAGGAATCAAACTGGTGTCTGCTGTATTACAGGTGGATTTTTGACCAGCTAGGTTATCAGGGAAGTCATTCTAATGATCATTTTGTCTCTTCGGAATTTCTTTCGTCTTGATTTTCTTATGCCTCAGAATATTTTGATGAGAGACAGACATATTCTAGGGGGACATCAGAGACTGAGATAGTTTTCATGTCTGGATATGCATACACTTTTCCTTCTGCTAGACCTGTATAGCAGGATTTCATTTAGTAGATTTAGGACTTGGGATTAGGTTTGATATTGTTGTTGCTATGGTTACTATCATTCCACATCAAATTTCAAATTTCTGTACAGTTAGCTTGTAGGCAGGGTGCAGGATGGTTTACCAAAGGAATGCTGGATTCTGAGATTTTGATTTTCTGTTTGCACAGGGTGCTTAATATTTTTGGGGAAAAGGGGTAGAAGTCTAAAATCAAAGTATTGGTAGGTTTAGTTTCTTCTGAGGCCTTTCTTCTTGGCTTGCAGATGGCTGCCTCCTAGCTGTGTGTGGAGGCATGCATCCAACATCTGTATCCTCATCTTCTCTTTTTGTAAGGACACCAATCAGCTTGGATTAGATCAAACCTAAGAGCCATATTTTAACTAAGGAACCTCTTTAAAAGACCCTATTTTCCAGTACAGTCACAGTCTGAGAAAATGGGAGTTAGAGCATCAACATATGGATATTTACAGTAGCACAATTTAGCCAGGAAAACTTTCTCCCTGCCTTCCTTTCCTTCCTTATTTTCCCCCTTTGCTGCTACTCTAAATGGTATTGTTTTCTCAAAAAAAATTAAATTCCAAGTGTTTACTGCTAATATATAGAATACCATTTTAATTTTTAGTGACACTTTGCATACCAAATGACATATTGCCTGCCTTTAGGATTAGTGCCTTAAACTTACTGAAGTGAAGTGAAGTGAAAGTCACTCAGTCCTGTCCGACTCTTTGTGACACCATGGACCGTAGCCTGTCAGGCTCCTCTGCCTAAGAAATTCTCCAGGTTAAAAATAGTGAAGTGGGTAGCTGGTCCCTTCCCCATGGGATCTTCCCACTCTAGGGATTGAACCCACGTCCTCTGCATTGTGAGCGGATTCTTTACCATCTGAGCTACCAGGGAAGCCCAGGAATATTGCAGTGAGTAGCTTATCCCTTCTCCAGGGGATCTTCCCCTGCCAGGAATCAAACTGGTGTCTGCTGTATTACAGGTGGATTTTTGACCAGCTAGGTTATCAGGGAAGTCATTCTAATGATCATTTTGTCTCTTCGGAATTTCTTTCGTCTTGATTTTCTTATGCCTCAGAATATTTTGATGAGAGACAGACATATTCTAGGGGGACATCAGAGACTGAGATAGTTTTCATGTCTGGATATGCATACACTTTTCCTTCTGCTAGACCTGTATAGCAGGATTTCATTTAGTAGATTTAGGACTTGGGATTAGGTTTGATATTGTTGTTGCTATGGTTACTATCATTCCACATCAAATTTCAAATTTCTGTACAGTTAGCTTGTAGGCAGGGTGCAGGATGGTTTACCAAAGGAATGCTGGATTCTGAGATTTTGATTTTCTGTTTGCACAGTGTGCTTAGAGTATGTCCATATGCTCTTGTTCCTTTCCTTCCAATCTTTCAGTAATATTAGGCTTCTACATGTTTGTTATCTGTAGCTCATTAGCTTGTGATAAAGGGTGTGTTCAGTGTTTTTCTGACAAAGCCTTAGACTGGTGCACACACTGTGACCCTGGGTCTAAGAGATGCAGCATTCTCAGTTCTCTTCTTCCTCTCTCAGTCAAAGCTGCAGATACAGCATATAACACTGTCTCTTACCCACAGCAGGATTTTTTTTTCCCTATTCCTTTCCCATTCATAATGAAGTTTCACAAGTGCCTCAAGGAGTTCTTGCCTTTCCCAGTGTTCAAGGTCTGTGTTCTTTACTGTAGATAATGTTGCAGGTTGAATTTTGTCCCTCAGAAAGCATGCTGGAGTCCTAACTCCCAGTATCTCAGAATGTGACCTTGTTTGGAGATTGAATGATTATTGAGGCTTGTTTAAAAAACATTAAAATGTGGTTATTTGAGTGTGCCCTAATTCAATATGACTCATGTCTACACACGCACACACACACATTTGCTTTTAGAAGCAAATATTTATTTGCTTAGTTATTTTTGGCTGTAAACAGGCTTTCTCTAGTTGTGGCAAGCATGAGCTACTCTCTAGTTGTGGTGTGTGGGCTTCTCATCAAGGTGACTGCTTTTGTGGGAGAGCATGGACTCTCGAGCTCAGGCTCAGTAGTTGCAGCACACAGGCTTAGTTGCTTTGCAGCATGTGGCATCTTCCAAGACCAGGGATCAAACCTGTGTCCCTTACGTTGGAAAGCAGATTCTTAACCCCTGATGTGTCAGGCAGGTCTTCACATTCTTTTGAAAAAGGAAAAACTTTAGACACAAAAAACCGAGATTCACAAAGGGAGAACCCTATGTGAACATAAAGGCAGAGAGCAAGATCATGTATTTAGGTTCCAAGAAAGCCAAAGTTGCCAGCCAACCACTGGAAGTTAAAAGGCATACAGGTGTGCTCCCTCACAGTCAACAGAAGGCACCAACCTTACTGATACTTAGATCTCAGACTTCTATTCTCCAGAACTGTGAGAAAAATGCTTTTGCTGTTTAAGCCATCCAGAGTGTGTTTCATTGCTATGACAGCCATAGCAACTTAATAAGGTGATCAATGTATGAAGTCTTGTCTGTACCCTCACATAGCTGTTCTATTTTGCCAGGGGTGCCTCATGTCTTGGGCCTGTTTCCAGACTTTTCTGGGTGTACCTGATGCCCTTAATTGCAAAGAGCCTGTGAAAACTGGTGATCTCCCCAGTTTCTTGCCTCCCAGATGTTTCAAATTGTTCCACAGTCTTTACTAATGTGCCAATTATTCTAGTTGAACCCTTTTCACCAGGGTCCAGTCCCATCAACCCAAGGTGAGTGTTGTCCACGTACTTATGTCCTTCATCGGATGTTTTGTCCCTCAGAAAGCATGCTGGAGTCCTAACTCCCAGTATCTCAGAATGTGACCTTGTTTGGAGATTGAATGATTATTGAGGCTTGTTTAAAAAACATTAAAATGTGGTTATTTGAGTGTGCCCTAATTCAATATGACTCATGTCTACACACGCACACACACACATTTGCTTTTAGAAGCAAATATTTATTTGCTTAGTTATTTTTGGCTGTAAACAGGCTTTCTCTAGTTGTGGCAAGCATGAGCTACTCTCTAGTTGTGGTGTGTGGGCTTCTCATCAAGGTGACTGCTTTTGTGGGAGAGCATGGACTCTCGAGCTCAGGCTCAGTAGTTGCAGCACACAGGCTTAGTTGCTTTGCAGCATGTGGCATCTTCCAAGACCAGGGATCAAACCTGTGTCCCTTACGTTGGAAAGCAGATTCTTAACCCCTGATGTGTCAGGCAGGTCTTCACATTCTTTTGAAAAAGGAAAAACTTTAGACACAAAAAACCGAGATTCACAAAGGGAGAACCCTATGTGAACATAAAGGCAGAGAGCAAGATCATGTATTTAGGTTCCAAGAAAGCCAAAGTTGCCAGCCAACCACTGGAAGTTAAAAGGCATACAGGTGTGCTCCCTCACAGTCAACAGAAGGCACCAACCTTACTGATACTTAGATCTCAGACTTCTATTCTCCAGAACTGTGAGAAAAATGCTTTTGCTGTTTAAGCCATCCAGAGTGTGTTTCATTGCTATGACAGCCATAGCAACTTAATAAGGTGATCAATGTATGAAGTCTTGTCTGTACCCTCACATAGCTGTTCTATTTTGCCAGGGGTGCCTCATGTCTTGGGCCTGTTTCCAGACTTTTCTGGGTGTACCTGATGCCCTTAATTGCAAAGAGCCTGTGAAAACTGGTGATCTCCCCAGTTTCTTGCCTCCCAGATGTTTCAAATTGTTCCACAGTCTTTACTAATGTGCCAATTATTCTAGTTGAACCCTTTTCACCAGGGTCCAGTCCCATCAACCCAAGGTGAGTGTTGTCCACGTACTTATGTCCTTCATCGGATGTTTTGTCTCCCCTGAGAGTTGATGCAAATTGGTTGTCCCCTGACCTCAGATTTTGGAAGGGCTCTAGACAAGTTACATACTTGAAATCCATTTGGCTATTTTTCATTATAGAGTCAGGAGAAGTGCTCATCTAGCTCATCATAATGATAGGTAAAACTAGAAGCCCCATCTCCTTTATACTGATGATAAATCATATAGTCAACGAGCTTTAGTGGGTTATTTTTTTGCCTATTTTTGCTGATTTTATTTATTTTGTCTTGCATTACGCTGTGTGGTAACATTTATTCTGTCTATGTGAAATAACCATTAAACTTTAATTCAAAGTTTAGAAAATTCAAATCCTTAATATCTTTTTAAACATTTTTTCTCATATGTTTTCCTCAGATTCAATTGTTTTTATTTTTTGTTATACTGCAATATGCCCTCAAACATTTTTTTCCCTGAAAGGATGTCTAGGAGCTGAATTTTCTGAGTTCTTGAACTTATAAGTCAGCATTTATTTGCAATTAAATGCAACTGATACTTTGTCAGAGTAAATAATTTTACAGGCAGAACAATCTCTCAGAACTTAATAAACTATACTATTTAGCAGTAACATGCATACTTGAAGGTAATAAAGTTTGATATTTTTTATTTTATTTTTAAAAAATTCTCATGACTGTATTTTTCACTTTGGAATTGTCACTTTGCAATTGCTAAACTTTGCTAAAATTTGAACCAATCTTTTCTGGATTATCTATGAATATTATTGTCAGATAAATAAATCAATGTCTGCCCCAGTCTCATTTGAGACCAATATTTAAAATTTAAAGAATATTTCTACTTAGTTTATCTAGTAGAAATGTTTTCCTCTTTCCAGAACTTCTATAGCATTCAGTACTTATCAAAGCAATATTTAATTAAAGAAGTATTAAATATCGACATGTGTTACACTTTTCATTCTAGGTCATAACTATTTTTAAGGTAGACCTAAGTCTTGTTTTTATTGTTGCAAATATTTTAAGAATTCCATACTAGTAATAACTCACAATTTCACTGAGGTTTCACTTATCTAAAAACCAGTTTTCAGTTATTTTCAAAAAGTACATCTACTCTATACATATTTACACATGCCAGTATGTTACCAATAACCAGATATGCTGTCTGTTCATTTCAAATATAATTTCTGAAGCTTATCCCCCGATTCTTTTATCTTTTTTTAGTAAGGGCTCTAGACAAGTTACATACTTGAAATCCATTTGGCTATTTTTCATTATAGAGTCAGGAGAAGTGCTCATCTAGCTCATCATAATGATAGGTAAAACTAGAAGCCCCATCTCCTTTATACTGATGATAAATCATATAGTCAACGAGCTTTAGTGGGTTATTTTTTTGCCTATTTTTGCTGATTTTATTTATTTTGTCTTGCATTACGCTGTGTGGTAACATTTATTCTGTCTATGTGAAATAACCATTAAACTTTAATTCAAAGTTTAGAAAATTCAAATCCTTAATATCTTTTTAAACATTTTTTCTCATATGTTTTCCTCAGATTCAATTGTTTTTATTTTTTGTTATACTGCAATATGCCCTCAAACATTTTTTTCCCTGAAAGGATGTCTAGGAGCTGAATTTTCTGAGTTCTTGAACTTATAAGTCAGCATTTATTTGCAATTAAATGCAACTGATACTTTGTCAGAGTAAATAATTTTACAGGCAGAACAATCTCTCAGAACTTAATAAACTATACTATTTAGCAGTAACATGCATACTTGAAGGTAATAAAGTTTGATATTTTTTATTTTATTTTTAAAAAATTCTCATGACTGTATTTTTCACTTTGGAATTGTCACTTTGCAATTGCTAAACTTTGCTAAAATTTGAACCAATCTTTTCTGGATTATCTATGAATATTATTGTCAGATAAATAAATCAATGTCTGCCCCAGTCTCATTTGAGACCAATATTTAAAATTTAAAGAATATTTCTACTTAGTTTATCTAGTAGAAATGTTTTCCTCTTTCCAGAACTTCTATAGCATTCAGTACTTATCAAAGCAATATTTAATTAAAGAAGTATTAAATATCGACATGTGTTACACTTTTCATTCTAGGTCATAACTATTTTTAAGGTAGACCTAAGTCTTGTTTTTATTGTTGCAAATATTTTAAGAATTCCATACTAGTAATAACTCACAATTTCACTGAGGTTTCACTTATCTAAAAACCAGTTTTCAGTTATTTTCAAAAAGTACATCTACTCTATACATATTTACACATGCCAGTATGTTACCAATAACCAGATATGCTGTCTGTTCATTTCAAATATAATTTCTGAAGCTACAATCAATACACAGGGGGAAAAAAAAAGCCACTTTGATTCTATATTTTACTCTGTTTAGTTGTTCAGTTATGTCTGACTCTTTGCGACTCCATGGACTGTAGATCCCAGGATTCTCTGTCCATGGGGATTCTCCAGGCAAGAATACTGGAATGGTTTGCTATGTTCTCCTCCAGGGGATCTTCTCCACCTAGGGACTGAACCCATTTCTCCCAGATTCTTTACCATCTGAGCTACGAGGGAAGCCCTTATTTTCTATCACTTAAGTAGATTTTTAATGTTTTACAGTGTGTCCATTGCTGGGCATAGAATAGAATATTAATAAAACAAAACATAGTAATATAGGATTTTGACTAGTATTTGGACTCTGAAGGAACAATTGGCAATATGTGCATGCTTGGTCATTTCAGTCGTGTCCGACTCTTTGTGATCCTATGACTGTAGCTATCCAGGCTCTTCTGTCCATGAGGATTCTCCAGGCAAGAATACTGGAGTCTGTTGGCCATGCTGTTCTCCAGGGGATCTTTCTGACCCAGGGATAGAACCCATGTCTCTTTACACCCCCTACATTGGCAGGGAGGGTCTTTACCACAGTGCCTCCTGAGAAATCCAGCAACTGGCCATGTTTTCTATTTATTAGTGATCAGCTATCATTGAAAATTCCCCTAATATACCATGAGGCCCCCAATTTCATTGCACTCTTCAGATTGATAAAATATCTCTGGCTCATATCCTATGGGAACAATGTGAAACTTTAAAGTCACTGTAATACCTCAGAGATTTGAATTTTCACATTAGATTTCTTTAGAACAAAATATGACCTGAATTTCTTGTAATTGACTCTTGTTTGCTGAGAATTGAGGTTTTAGCAATTTTCTTTACTGTGGCTTGGTACTCGCTAGTGAATTATCCTATTCTCCTTATCAGTTCTTTTAAATCAGTATATCAATAGAAAGCAGGCAGAAAGTTTATTTTAGATGACTATAGTAAGTGAAAATCTGAATGAAGGAAGTCAATAATGCTAAAATTTTTATATAGCATTAATCTTAGAGATTTGAATGTTAGTTACATTCAAATGTTAGTTACAGGAATTAAAAATAGTCATGAAAAATACCAACACTGTTGGTTGATTGACAAGGAGAGATTCAGAGTGCTTAGCAATATGATTGCATAGGCCCTTGATCTAATGTAAAAATGTTCAATCATTTGGTTTTTGAAGTCATAATGCAAACTTCTACAATGATTCAAAATCAAATCATTTCAGTCAAGCATATGAATTTATTTTAGAGTATGTTTATTTTTGGCTTTATCTCTTTATGATCAGCCTCTTTATTTTCTGAGCATCTATTTTTGCTATATATTCAGTCATAAATTTTATATATGTTGTTTAATTTGATTTTTGCCATCATAGAAAGAAGGCATTGCTAATTCGTATTTTTTAGCTGAGGAAATGGAAACTCAGGGACACTGAGATAACATGATGGCTTTCATCATAGATTGTACTCATTGGAATTGATTTTGTAAACCCATGCCTTTCAGTAGGAAGCATCTGAGTTCTTTTTCTACTTCTTCATAGTGTTTTTTTCTGCCATTCTTTGCTTTTGCCCTGAACTTTACAAGGCAACTAATTCTGAAACACAGATGGATTGTTTGTACATTTAAAACATCTTATTAAACCCAAAGGACCATTCTTATTACATGGATCTGGGTTTCTCAACGTCAAACATGTTGACCTTGAGAGTTGCATAATTCTTTGTGGGAGAGGGTTCTCCTGGGTACTCTATGACATCTAGGATATTTAGCATGACTGCCGTCTTCTGCTCACTAGGTGCTAGCAGCAGTTGCACAGCAGGTTAACCCAAAATGCCTCCAATAATTTCCAAATTCTTCTGGGATAAATCTCCTTGAGGGGAGAACCATTCATGAATATTGATGGGAGGCTAACATTTATAGACCCGTTTGCTAATGTAGGACCTTCCTTGCAAATAAAATACCTACAAAATGTTTTTAAAACTAGAGTCAGAATGTACCACTATAGAAGGCAATTTGAGGAGATAATAAAAGCGAGGAAAATAAGCAAAATATGTAGTAGATCCTTGAGTATCTATCATAAACATGTGTATGATTTGTCACATTTTTACTTGCATAAATTAGGGTTTTTTTATAAACAGAAAAGTCTATGACTATGAATTATATCATTAATATTTTATAAGTAATATGTAAATATATAGCCCAATCAAATAGATAGTGATGGACGTAGGATTCAAATTAAAATTTTTTTTCACTAATCATGCCAAATTCTTAGTGATTTTTAATCTCTTCATAAATAAATATATGGGAAAATAAGCTTATATATATATATCCATTCCATCTATTGTCCTGTTGTACTTCTATTTAAGAACTAGCTAATTCCACCTGGCTGTGATCTTCCCACTTCAGATTCTTTAGTATTTGTTTATTTTGCTTATATCACCTATCAGAAATCTTACTTCTAATCTACTTGTAGTGATTTCTTTTACTTGACCATGTGTTTCTTGTGCCCATTCTTTAAAATAATAAAGTTTCCACTGTCAGTGGGCATGTCAATTGATACAGCCACTATGGAGAACAATATGGGGATTCTTTTAAAAAACAGGAAAACCAAAAAAAATTCAAAAAGAGAAATAAAGACTAAAAAAAAAAAAAAAAAACAGGAATACAGCTACCATATGACCCAACAATTCCACTACTGGGTATATACTTTGAGAAAACCATAACTGAAAAAGACACATGCACCCAACATTTATTGTAGCACTATGTACAATCTCTAGGACTATTAGAAGCAATCTAGATCATCAATAGATGAATGGATAAAGAAGCCGTGGTACACATAGACAGTGGAATATAATTTAGCTATAAAAAAGAAATACTTTTGAGTCAGTTCTAACAGAGTGGATGAACTTAGAGCCTATTATGCAGATTGGAGTAAGTCAGAGAAAAACAAATATATTAATCCATACTTACGGAACCTAGAAAGATAGTACAGATGAACCTATTTGCAGGGCAGCAAAGGAGACACAGACATAAAGAACAGAGTAGAGAACAAAGTAGGGAAAGGAGAGGGTGGGACAAATTGAGAAAGCAGAACTGCAGCATATACATTACTATATGTAAAATAGTTAGCCAGTGGGAATTTGTTATGCTATCCATTGAGCTCATATCCAATGCTCTGTGACATTGGATTAGAGTTAGGATGGGGTGGGAGATGGGAGGGAGGTTTAAGAGGGAGAGAACATGGGTATATATACCTATGGTTGATTCATTCTGATGTATGGCAGAAACCAACACAATATTGTAAAATAATTATCTTTCAATTAAAACAAATTAATAATAATAATAAACTTTCTAAGCTAAAAATAATTGCTTTCAGTACTCTTCTTAACTCTATGTCACTCAAGATGATATTTACTGTGTTAGAAAAATTATTTAGGTGATATATAACAACAAAGACAAACAGTTTTTCTCAAAACCATGTGTATTCCTTTAGATAGGCATCATAAAGACACTATTAATTGGTTACACTCCAATACAAAATAAAAAGGTTTAGCCGATTAATAGTGCCTTTACACTATGAATAAAATACGTTTTAAAAAAGAAAATTAAAATCCTATTAAAACTCACCCATTAGGCTTATAAAATTGACATATTTGATAGATACAAAATCCAAATGCCCAATTATTTGCTTTGTATAGTTGTTATCCATTTTTCTTTTTGAATTGAGTATAAGAGAAAACACTTAGATCAAGAAATAATGAAAACTTTGCCCTTGACTAGATGCAGTTTAAAATAGCTTTACTCAGATGTTGTAGAAAAGGAGAATTCATGTTTGCTGGAATGTCCTCATCGGGAGACAAACAAACTGCACTTCCTTATATTTAAAACAGTTGCCATTTTTGATTTAGCTGTGATTCACCATCTGCTTCAAGGAAAACGGTATCAGCCCTGCAGCTGAGATAAGCAGTGTATGATATCAAATAGATAAATAGAGAGAAGCCATCACTCTCTGTCAGAAAGTAGGGTTAGGCAAGTCAGTTTCCATATATTACATTTCCCGCTAGTGTTTTTATGTTTCTAGCACTTACACTGGAGCACTGACATTGAACTCATTTTTCCTGCTTATCTCACCCACACTGAAGAAGTCCAAAGCACACAACTGTATTTCTATTTGACACCTGCTGAACACTGACATATGATACCTGTAGAGAGTGACAATGAGGTACAAAGGAAACATTAATTTGCTTAGGGAAATCTTTAGGCATTCTGTCTCTTCTATGACTTGAAGTAATTTATTATTAGTTTTTCACTACATTTAGGAGAATTACCCCCAAATAATTTCATTTGTTATTATTAGCCTCATGAATGGACCAATGTCTGACTTAGTTAAAAGCAATAAAATGACTAATACAGTGATTGATGTCAGCTTGGGAAATCATGAAAACAGTTTCAATGAAATAATTTGTATGTGTGATCTTTTAAAATTAATTATAATTCCATTAATACAATGAGCATAGTAACATCACTGATAGATTTCTTTGACAATTAAAAATGTATTTCTAGAAAATACTGACTAGCTAAATTTTCTCATGTAGCTATTAAGTGTTAGAAGAATGACAGGTGCTTTAAATGGATTATTTTAATAAATCCTCACACCAGTTCTGTGACTCTTCTCATAGATAAGGGAACTTAGATTCAGTAGTCTAGGGAACTCAGCCAAAGTCACATAGCTATTAAGTGTCACAGCTGAGCATAAAACTCATGTTATATTTCAAAGATGGGACTATATTTGCTTCTTTAACACTGCCATTTTTATGAGTTCCATAACTAAGACATAGATATTATTTTAGTAATCTGGTTAATTACAGAAGAGTTTTTCTGTGAGCTATAGTCTTACTATATTCTTCCCTGAAGCAAAGATGTGTTCTTCCCTTACCTTTTCCTCCTCCTGTTTTTTTTTTTTTTTTAAACTTTATCACAATAATAATGTACATAACCTTATAGTATTTCTGTCTTATGACAAATGTAAAGATAAAAGCCCTGACTAAAGGGTCATCATTAGGTTCTTGCTTTTCAAGGTAAATATATTTAGTATTGTTACTTGATACATCTGGTGTTTACTTTTATATTTCTAGACTACATGACTATCCTACTGCTTACTTTTTTACTTTTAAGTCTTGTTTATTGATATTCTATGGAAAAATACGAGAACTTGACCCTCCTCACTGGTTCCCTCAAACATATATGCTTGTCCTCTTGTAGTTCTAATATACTTGAGATGTAACTTTTGTCCTTATAAATACTCAGCGTTTGCCTTAGTAAATCTAAGTAAATATTGTTCACAGTTCCGTCATCTGTGTACTATAACTGCATTTCATTTCTAGTAACAGTTTTTTCCTTGCAATCCATAGCTATTAATATTTTGTTAACTTCATATATAACCCTATACATGGTCTCCAGTTGTCTGACACAACTATTCTGTCTGATCAATCTAATCTGATCAAACAGAATCCTCCAAGTTTCTTCGGATTGGACTTGACCACTTGGCCTGCTGCAGAGATCCTGTTCTGGGTCTTCCCTTTACCATCAGCTTGAAGAGTTCTTTTCCTCTTTCTTCTATATCAGTTCTCCCATTTTCAGGATCTCATGGGTTATTATTATTATTATTATTTGTTTTAGTTTCTCATTTTGTGAAATGAATTCTACAGCATCTTCCTGGGAATGGATAAATGGAAAT
Source organism: Tragulus kanchil (assembly GCA_022376925.1). Classification (NCBI taxonomy): domain Eukaryota; kingdom Metazoa; phylum Chordata; class Mammalia; order Artiodactyla; family Tragulidae; genus Tragulus; species Tragulus kanchil. The sequence goes on along the minus strand of JAIOJX010000028.1, from coordinate 156,331,339 downwards.
TAAATGTTTGAATCGCTGGATAAATTAATGTCTGTTTGCTTTTGTTGAGGTATTAACCGACATAGAGCATTAGCTTAGTTACAGGTGTACCATAAGATAATTCAGTATTTGTATATACTGTAAAAAGATCTTAAGAAGTCCAGGTAACAAGCATCTGGTATACATACTTAGTTTTTCATAATTTTGTTTATGTTTTTGGCTGTGCTGGCTCCTTGTTGCTATGCAGGCTTTTCTCTAGCTGTCGTGAGAGAGGGCTACTCCTTAGTTGTGGTGTGTGGGTTTCTCACCATGGCGACTACTCTTACTGTATAGCACAGGCTCTAGTACATGAGGGTTTCAATAGCTGCAGCACTCAATAGTTGTGGCTCCAGAGTGCTAGAGCACAGGCTCAATAGTTGTGGCACATGGGCTTAGTTGCTCCATGGCATGTGGAATCCTCCTGGACCAGGATCAAACCTGTGTTTCCTGTATTAGCAGGTGGATTCTTTACCACTGATCTACAAAGGAAACCCTACAGAGTTACTTTTTTATCCTGTGATGAAAACTTTGAATATCTACTCTCTTAGCAACATTCAAATATGCAATGTAGTATTATTAACCACAGTTGTGAGAGACTTATGAATGATTTTTATGATTTCTATGGGTTCCCAATATTATGGACCTGACAGAGAAGGAGTAACACCCTAAGTCATTTTGGATGGACAAGTTTGAGGATTTCCCATACCTGAACACTCCAGGCCAGTGGGAACATGTTCCTCCCTCAGCCAGAGTATAGAAGTTTCTTCTTGACCAGAGACACTACAGAACTTTCATCTCAAGAATGTGTCTCATAAAATTATCCTTTTTCTTTTCAAAGGGGATGCCTCTCAGGTCTCATTACTGCCCAATGAATAACCATAGAGAAGAAACAGAACAACTTGAGCAAAGGAAATACAGTATCTACTCTAGAACTAAACAGTTTATACCCAGAAAGAATTATAGGCCCTCACTGCAGGTCTGCTAATAATCTGGGAATACAAACTGGAATGATTCCTGTGGTTATTAGATCAGGGAGACATTATTACAAGGCTAAGATTGAAAAAAGATTTTATATGGAAACACTCTCTCAGGAATCAAAGTCCTTGCAAGGACTGTTGGAACTAGTCTTAATATGCTACTGGGATAACTTGGTGAAGCTTGGGCAAGTCAGTACACTATAGGAGAGGTGCTAGGACTGCTTTTACCCAGAATTGAGAAGTCATGGAAGAAAAGATTGTCTAATAGGTTTCTCATTTCAGATCAGAGAACCCACACCATAAAAGTTCCTCAAAAATAACTCAGACTAAATCCCATTCAATGAGGCAATAACAAATTAACTATAATTTTAAGACTAATGGTGATAATCTATAGATCAGGATTGAGAGTAACTAGGTTCCTCTGCACCAATGAGAATATTGGAATTTCAGACTATTAGAGGTCCAGTGGAATTACTTAAATATCAGTATAAGGATGGTGCAATTATACTAAGTAGCCAAGTCAGTGTTGCAACCAAGTTTCTTTAACTTGCAGGGGTCTGTATCATGGCTAATGAACACATCACTGTATTCATAGAAATAAGATGCCAAACTAGGCTATTTATAACTAGCAGAAGAACTGACTAGTAGAAGGCTAGTGTCAACCATTACAATGGAAAACATTCCATCTCTTCTTCTTCAATCTCATCCATTTGTCATTCTAAATATACATCAATTTAACTTTGGTAAGGACCCCCTAAGGAATAATTCTACGGTAGATATCTAAAACATACACGTCAGACAATTATTATCCTCATCTTTTCCCAAAGTGTTCAGTGGCCAATTGCCAGTCTAAGTGTACACTGGGGAAAGGGAGGACACTCAGGCTTTTCTAGAGCTGTTGTATACAGGATATGAGTTGACTTCCTTGGTGGCTCAGATAGTAAAGAATCTGCCTGAAATTCAGGAGACCCAGCTTCAATCACTGGATCAGGAAGATCCCCCAGAGAAAGGAATGGCTACCCACTCCAGTATTCTTGCCTAAAGAGAGGATGCTAGGGGTACAGTCCGTGGGGTTGCAAAGACTCAGACACAACTAAGCAAGGAACTCTTTCACTTTCCATATGCCATCATAGTCCTGCTAAGCGTGGAGGTTTTCTGAGGTCATGTGACGCATGGAGTCCCAGTCAGTCAGTTCAGTGGGTTTCAAGACCCAAATGGGGATGATTTCCCCCAATTAGTAAGTAAAATTGCCAGAAGTCTCACATTGATTCCCAGTTCAAGGGTGTCAGAACCATTATTATAGAAATGTTCAAGTGAATCTCCATGGTAAATTGGAAGAAAACGTGCATCTCAGAGAAATTAGAGAGATTAATAGCACTCTTCAGAAACTCAGATACAAAAGTAATGTATGCATATCTCTTTTGACTTTATCTGTGCGACTGCTGGAAAAATTGGAGAAGAGACAATGGCAGATGATGGAACACCATTATAAACTTATCCAAATGGTAGCCCCAGTTACAGCAATGACTGGTTTGCTAATGCACCTTTGGATTATCTTTGTTCTTCCCTCATGCAATATTTTAAATGACTATTTCTTATGAACATTTTGAGAATAAACTATCTCCAAGCTAAGCCCTTTCATTAGGCTCTACATTTTGGAAAAATTCAGACTGAGTTCACTATTTTCTTTTTAGCCTATAAAACTTTCCATAAATGCCACATTGCATTTCATTTTCTTTGATTAATACATGCAATCCATTTTCCAAATCCTTGACTCCAGGCTAGGTTTCTGACTTGTTTTGACTAATGGGACTTAGCAGAACTGCTGTTGTGACAGTTCCAAGTCTATTCAAAAGAAAGAGCTTATAATTTCCGCTCTTGCTGGCTTTGGTATTTCATAATTACCCCATGAACATGTCTGGTGTGTAAGAAATTATACAGAATAAAGTCCTTGTCCCAGATAAAGCCATCATAAGTGACAGTCAATGGTCAATTCAATAGCTGATGGGTATGCGAGCTGAGCTGAGACTAGTCTTCTCCAGGCTGGAAGACTTGCCCAGTTTCTTAACTGATAGTCATTCAAACCATCCAAAGGGGGAAAAAAAAAACAAAAACAAAAATCCCTCCAAAGGAGAGTCTCTTAGATGATCGACATCTGACTACAGATATATGGATGATATTAGCAGAACTGCTGAGTCCAAATCGAATTCCAAATTCACAAAAACCATGAGCCAAATAAATGACTGCTGTCATAGGCCACTAAATTATGAGGTGATTTGTAAGGCAGAGAAAATCTGATACAGAAATTGGTTCATAGGGTGAGAGGGCTGGCCAGTTCACACAGTGGGGTTCAAGACCCAAATGGGGATGATTTCCCCCAATTAGTAAGTAAAATTGCCAGAAGTCTCACATTGATTCCCAGTTCAAGGGTGTCAGAACCATTATTATAGAAATGTTCAAGTGAATCTCCATGGTAAATTGGAAGAAAACGTGCATCTCAGAGAAATTAGAGAGATTAATAGCACTCTTCAGAAACTCAGATACAAAAGTAATGTATGCATATCTCTTTTGACTTTATCTGTGCGACTGCTGGAAAAATTGGAGAAGAGACAATGGCAGATGATGGAACACCATTATAAACTTATCCAAATGGTAGCCCCAGTTACAGCAATGACTGGTTTGCTAATGCACCTTTGGATTATCTTTGTTCTTCCCTCATGCAATATTTTAAATGACTATTTCTTATGAACATTTTGAGAATAAACTATCTCCAAGCTAAGCCCTTTCATTAGGCTCTACATTTTGGAAAAATTCAGACTGAGTTCACTATTTTCTTTTTAGCCTATAAAACTTTCCATAAATGCCACATTGCATTTCATTTTCTTTGATTAATACATGCAATCCATTTTCCAAATCCTTGACTCCAGGCTAGGTTTCTGACTTGTTTTGACTAATGGGACTTAGCAGAACTGCTGTTGTGACAGTTCCAAGTCTATTCAAAAGAAAGAGCTTATAATTTCCGCTCTTGCTGGCTTTGGTATTTCATAATTACCCCATGAACATGTCTGGTGTGTAAGAAATTATACAGAATAAAGTCCTTGTCCCAGATAAAGCCATCATAAGTGACAGTCAATGGTCAATTCAATAGCTGATGGGTATGCGAGCTGAGCTGAGACTAGTCTTCTCCAGGCTGGAAGACTTGCCCAGTTTCTTAACTGATAGTCATTCAAACCATCCAAAGGGGAAAAAAAAAACAAAAACAAAAATCCCTCCAAAGGAGAGTCTCTTAGATGATCGACATCTGACTACAGATATATGGATGATATTAGCAGAACTGCTGAGTCCAAATCGAATTCCAAATTCACAAAAACCATGAGCCAAATAAATGACTGCTGTCATAGGCCACTAAATTATGAGGTGATTTGTAAGGCAGAGAAAATCTGATACAGAAATTGGTTCATAGGGTGAGAGGGCTGCCATAATAAAACCTTTTAACATGTGGCATTGCCCTGAAGAGGTTGTAGAAGTGGTGAGGAAATTATATCAAACTCTGAGAAAATAGCATATGAACTGGAAGCACCTACTTACATTTGTCAGAATGGCTATGCATGTTTCCAGGAAATAATCCATTTCTTTCAGGTTAGCCAATTTGTTGGCATATATGTATTCATAGTTGATTTTTTAATCCTTTTTTAATTTATGTGGCATCATTTTAATGTTTTTTTATTTATAATTTTATTTGAGACTTCTTTTTAAAAAGTTAATTAACCTAACTGCAGATTTGTCATTTTTAAAATCTTTTCAAAAATCAACTCTTAGTTTTATTGTTTTTCTAGTCTGTATGGCATATATTTCATATCTGATCTTAATCAAGTCCTTTTTGTTGAGGTTAGGTTTAATTTGTTCTTCTTTTTATAGTTTCCTAAAACATAAAGTTAGATTGTTTATCAGAGATCTCTTTTTTTCCTTCTTTCTTTGACTGCATCTGGCCTTAATTGCAGTAGATGGGATCTTTCATTGTGGTGCAGCCTCAGTTTCAGGTGGGATCTTAGGTCCCCAACTAGTGATAGAACCCATGTCCCGTGCATTGAAGGTCAGATTCTTAACCACTGGACCACCAGGGAAGTCCCAGAGACCTTTATTTTTTCCTAGTGTTTTTATTTTTATAAACTCTACTTTGAAAACTGCTTTTTATGCATTCCAAACTTATGCATAAGTGGTTCTATTTTCATTTATCTCAATATATTTTAATTTCTGTTTTGATTTGTTTGACCCATTGATTGTTGGGGAATGTGTTATTTAATTTCCACATATTCATAAAATTTTCACTTTTCTTCCTGTTATAGAATTCTAGTTTCATGTCACTGTGGTTGGAAAACAAATTTGATGTGAGTTGCCTTTCCAACTGCCAATCTACACTTCTCCTTTCATGACAGAATCTCATTTTTATTTGAAACAGCGAATTTCCCAGTGACTAGCAGAACTGCTGAGTCCAAATCGAATTCCAAATTCACAAAACCATGAGCCAAATAAATGACTGCTGTCATAGGCCACTAAATTATGAGGTGATTTGTAAGGCAGAGAAAATCTGATACAGAAATTGGTTCATAGGGTGAGAGGGCTGCCATAATAAAACCTTTTAACATGTGGCATTGCCCTGAAGAGGTTGTAGAAGTGGTGAGGAAATTATATCAAACTCTGAGAAAATAGCATATGAACTGGAAGCACCTACTTACATTTGTCAGAATGGCTATGCATGTTTCCAGGAAATAATCCATTTCTTTCAGGTTAGCCAATTTGTTGGCATATATGTATTCATAGTTGATTTTTTAATCCTTTTTTAATTTATGTGGCATCATTTTAATGTTTTTTTATTTATAATTTTATTTGAGACTTCTTTTTAAAAAGTTAATTAACCTAACTGCAGATTTGTCATTTTTAAAATCTTTTCAAAAATCAACTCTTAGTTTTATTGTTTTTCTAGTCTGTATGGCATATATTTCATATCTGATCTTAATCAAGTCCTTTTTGTTGAGGTTAGGTTTAATTTGTTCTTCTTTTTATAGTTTCCTAAAACATAAAGTTAGATTGTTTATCAGAGATCTCTTTTTTTCCTTCTTTCTTTGACTGCATCTGGCCTTAATTGCAGTAGATGGGATCTTTCATTGTGGTGCAGCCTCAGTTTCAGGTGGGATCTTAGGTCCCCAACTAGTGATAGAACCCATGTCCCGTGCATTGAAGGTCAGATTCTTAACCACTGGACCACCGGGGAAGTCCCAGAGACCTTTATTTTTTCCTAGTGTTTTTATTTTTATAAACTCTACTTTGAAAACTGCTTTTTATGCATTCCAAACTTATGCATAAGTGGTTCTATTTTCATTTATCTCAATATATTTTAATTTCTGTTTTGATTTGTTTGACCCATTGATTGTTGGGGAATGTGTTATTTAATTTCCACATATTCATAAAATTTTCACTTTTCTTCCTGTTATAGAATTCTAGTTTCATGTCACTGTGGTTGGAAAACAAATTTGATGTGAGTTGCCTTTCCAACTGCCAATCTACACTTCTCCTTTCATGACAGAATCTCAATTTTATTGGAAACAGCGAAGTTCCCAGTGACAAAACTATTTTTCTTAGCTACCATTAATGCCAAGCAATAATTAGTATTAGACACAGTTCTGATCATTTTATTGCAACTAGAATTTATGTAGTATTATTTACATGAAAGTTTCTAGGAAAGAGGATAGACTCAGCTGACACCTGTCTTGGTCTTTCCCTTTGGTTCCTTCCACCAGGACATTATCTGTGATCTTTGAAAATAAGTCAGTCATTTTATGTCTACTAGAGAGAGCCTAGAGACAGAAATTCTTAGGCTTAGATATTTTTGCTATACCAAACCAATACTTAATATTAGCTATTTACTTTATGAAGAGAGACAGAACTTATCATAAAGCTGAATCAATACTAACTTTATTATTTATTGTTATGTATATTTCTAACAGTTATAGAGATTACTGGTGTACAATATATATATTGAGTTCTTAAAACAGGCAGCACTCAATGAGTTTATTTCATATACAATGTTTCAGCTTGCGATTTTGGGACTTTACAATGTTGTAAAAAAATGAGACATGCTCACTAGGGACTGTACATTGAGTTTTGAATTTTAACCTTTTCCTGGGCTGGCAGTATGTCATAGGAGCTCTCTTGTGAGCCTGAACAGAGCTAGCACCCACAGCTCCCAGTTAGTCGCACCATCACAAGTGTGAACATCAGATACACTTACAATACACTTTCCCCCAAAGTCATTCAGCTTTTCACTTTCAGTGCTGTATTCAATAAATTGCATGAGATTTTTAACAGTCCAATATAAAAAAGCTTTGAGTTAGATGATTCTGCCTAAGTTTAAGATAACGTAAGAATTAAGCTAGGCTAGTAAGCAATGATGTTTAATAGATTGTGTGCGTGTGTGCTAAGTTGTTACAGTCATGTTCAACTCTGTGAGCACCCATGGGCTGCAGATTGCCAGGCTCCCCCATAGGATTCTCCAGGCAATAATACCAGAATGGATTGCTTTGTCCTTCTCTAATGGATCTTCCCAACTCAGGGATCGAATCTGTGTCTCTTATATCTCCTGCATTGGTAGGTGATTCTTTACCACTAGTGCCACTTGGGAAGCCCATTCAGTAGATTATGTGTATTCAAATCCATTTTTAATTAAAAAAGTATTAGACACAGTTCTGATCATTTTATTGCAACTAGAATTTATGTAGTATTATTTACATGAAAGTTTCTAGGAAAGAGGATAGACTCAGCTGACACCTGTCTTGGTCTTTCCCTTTGGTTCCTTCCACCAGGACATTATCTGTGATCTTTGAAAATAAGTCAGTCATTTTATGTCTACTAGAGAGAGCCTAGAGACAGAAATTCTTAGGCTTAGATATTTTTGCTATACCAAACCAATACTTAATATTAGCTATTTACTTTATGAAGAGAGACAGAACTTATCATAAAGCTGAATCAATACTAACTTTATTATTTATTGTTATGTATATTTCTAACAGTTATAGAGATTACTGGTGTACAATATATATATTGAGTTCTTAAAACAGGCAGCACTCAATGAGTTTATTTCATATACAATGTTTCAGCTTGCGATTTTGGGACTTTACAATGTTGTAAAAAAATGAGACATGCTCACTAGGGACTGTACATTGAGTTTTGAATTTTAACCTTTTCCTGGGCTGGCAGTATGTCATAGGAGCTCTCTTGTGAGCCTGAACAGAGCTAGCACCCACAGCTCCCAGTTAGTCGCACCATCACAAGTGTGAACATCAGATACACTTACAATACACTTTCCCCCAAAGTCATTCAGCTTTTCACTTTCAGTGCTGTATTCAATAAATTGCATGAGATTTTTAACAGTCCAATATAAAAAAGCTTTGAGTTAGATGATTCTGCCTAAGTTTAAGATAACGTAAGAATTAAGCTAGGCTAGTAAGCAATGATGTTTAATAGATTGTGTGCGTGTGTGCTAAGTTGTTTCAGTCATGTTCAACTCTGTGAGCACCCATGGGCTGCAGATTGCCAGGCTCCCCCATAGGATTCTCCAGGCAATAATACCAGAATGGATTGCTTTGTCCTTCTCTAATGGATCTTCCCAACTCAGGGATCGAATCTGTGTCTCTTATATCTCCTGCATTGGTAGGTGATTCTTTACCACTAGTGCCACTTGGGAAGCCCATTCAGTAGATTATGTGTATTCAAATCCATTTTTTATTTATTTTCAACTCATGATGGGTTTATCACAATGTAACCTCACGGTAAGTGGAGGAAGACCCATACTGATTAACATAACTCTATTCTTGTCCTTGGCCATTATATAATGAGAAGCAAGTGTAACTACAATAACTGACCTCAATATATTAGGAGTTTTAGGGTAGAAGCCTCAGAACATCTGATATTTAGTATTAAAATTTATTGATTTTTCTCTAGAAGTTTAGATATATTAATTGTGGAAGGAAAAGTGGTTATTGGTGAATATTTACAATTTCATCTTCTGTTTATACGGATAGGAATAAACTGATAGCTTTTCCATCTAAAATTTTGAAACTGATCTCTGTGAAACCAGTGAATTAAGATTTCTTTTTGTAGGCATTCCCTCCCTCTCTGAAAAAGTTGAGTATATTAAACTTTAGTCTCAATTTTAAAGTATATATGCATATAAATAGCAGAAGATTTTAAAAAGCATGTGTAAATTAGCATGTGTAAAAAATGCCATCATCCTTCCAATAAGTCTATATATTTATTTACCTCCTTATCATCTGTTTGCTTGTTTGTTTGAAATAGAAAATACTTATGAAATCAGTACAAATCATGATGTAATGGAAAAATTATAATAAATGGGATGTATTTGCAATTGAAAAAGTAAATGAAACTGCAAGAAACTTAGCTGATTTCTCTATCCATTTAAATTATATAATTTATGCAACATAGTAATACAAAACAATTTCTATAAATCTCTGTCCATAGTTCCTCAGGTACTCTGTCTATCAGATCTAATCACTTGAAACTATTCATCATCTCCACTGTATAATTATAAGGGATTTGATTATGGTCTTGCCTGAATGGCCTAGTGGTTTTACTTTCTTCAATTTAAACCTGAATTTTTCAATAAGGAGCTGATGATCTATAATGAAAATATTGAATATAGGCTCAATAAATAGATGAAGGAAAAGTTAAAGAACTTGTAACTATGAATATAAGTACTCAGAATGGATTGCTTTGTCCTTCTCTAATGGATCTTCCCAACTCAGGGATCGAGAATCTCCTGCATTGGTAGGTGATTCTTTACCACTAGTGCCACTTGGGAAGCCCATTCAGTAGATTATGTGTATTCAAATCCATTTTTTATTTATTTTCAACTCATGATGGGTTTATCACAATGTAACCTCACGGTAAGTGGAGGAAGACCCATACTGATTAACATAACTCTATTCTTGTCCTTGGCCATTATATAATGAGAAGCAAGTGTAACTACAATAACTGACCTCAATATATTAGGAGTTTTAGGGTAGAAGCCTCAGAACATCTGATATTTAGTATTAAAATTTATTGATTTTTCTCTAGAAGTTTAGATATATTAATTGTGGAAGGAAAAGTGGTTATTGGTGAATATTTACAATTTCATCTTCTGTTTATACGGATAGGAATAAACTGATAGCTTTTCCATCTAAAATTTTGAAACTGATCTCTGTGAAACCAGTGAATTAAGATTTCTTTTTGTAGGCATTCCCTCCCTCTCTGAAAAAGTTGAGTATATTAAACTTTAGTCTCAATTTTAAAGTATATATGCATATAAATAGCAGAAGATTTTAAAAAGCATGTGTAAATTAGCATGTGTAAAAAATGCCATCATCCTTCCAATAAGTCTATATATTTATTTACCTCCTTATCATCTGTTTGCTTGTTTGTTTGAAAAAGAAAATACTTATGAAATCAGTACAAATCATGATGTAATGGAAAAATTATAATAAATGGGATGTATTTGCAATTGAAAAAGTAAATGAAACTGCAAGAAACTTAGCTGATTTCTCTATCCATTTAAATTATATAATTTATGCAACATAGTAATACAAAACAATTTCTATAAATCTCTGTCCATAGTTCCTCAGGTACTCTGTCTATCAGATCTAATCACTTGAAACTATTCATCATCTCCACTGTATAATTATAAGGGATTTGATTATGGTCTTGCCTGAATGGCCTAGTGGTTTTACTTTCTTCAATTTAAACCTGAATTTTTCAATAAGGAGCTGATGATCTATAATGAAAATATTGAATATAGGCTCAATAAATAGATGAAGGAAAAGTTAAAGAACTTGTAACTATGAATATAAGTACAGAATTAATAAAATTTAAACATGGAAAAATTAATATAGATTTAAAAAACACTATTTTAACTTTCTAATTAATTTTCTAAATTATTTTCTGCCCCGGAAGCAAAGCAATAATAGTTACAATTGTATATATTCTTGACAACGATATTATGGTGTGGCTATCAGCTTGACTGCCATAACAAAATACCATAGACCAGATGGCTTAAACAATAGAATTTTTTGTTGTTGTTGCTTCTTTAAGAGGATTTCAGGATGGTTTATTTTAATTAAAAAACTATTTAGAGAAAACAGCCAAGGAACTTCAATTTGGTTTAATATCATGAGGACTTATGTTGGATTGTCTCAGTCCTGCATTAAATCCCACAATAAAAAAATGATCCTAATAATAACCATACTTCAGAAGAATGAAATGTGCCATCCAGTTATAGCATCTCCTAACTCACACGGAAATTCTAGATTTTCTTCAGCTACTTTATTGGAGTTAAGAGTTTAGTTGGTCAGTCTTTTTATTATTATTAATTTTTTATTTTTTAAAGAGTTTTGTTGTTTACTACCACATATCAACCTGAATTCAACCATAGGTATACATATGTCTCCTTATTTCTCAGGATTCTGGAGGCTGAGAAGCCCAAGTTCAAAATGCCTCTAAGGTAGCTTTCATCATGAGGCTCTTCTCTTGGCTTGTAAGTGGCTAATATTCCACTGTGTACTTACTGACATCTTTCCGTGTACACTGGGAGGGAGGGAGCTTTATTGTCACTTATTATAAGGGCCTCACAATTCTTCTTTAGAAGGTTCTATCTCCATGACCTCATGTGTGTTAGTCGCTCAGTCTCATTCAACTTTTTGCAACCCCATGGACCATAGTCTGCCAGGCTCCTCTGTGAATGGAATTATCTAGGCAAGAATACTGGAGTGGGTTGCCATGCCCTCCTCCATGGGATCTTCCTGGGATCTTCCTGACCCAAGGATTGAACCCAGGTCTCCTGCATTGCAGGCAGACTCCTTACCATTTGAGTCACCAATGAAGGCCCCATAATCCTAGTTACTTCTCAAGGACCCCATCTCCAGTAACCATTTCAATGGAGGTTAGAGCGTCAACACATAACATTTTGGTGGAATACAATCATTCAGTCCATAATAGGATAAAAGTTGTCGTTCTATTGTAATTACCAAATTCATTTCATTAGAAAGCTAACAGCTTTATTCATACAATTGTGTAGAACAGAAAAAATATTTGTTTTTTCTGAGTGCAATTAAATTTTGATCCATTTAAATATATTAGGTTATAGTTTATAACTTTATAAAATCTTTAAAACTTGCTGAGGACACAAATGTGATAGAAGTGCTTATCTTGTACAAGGGTACAAGGGTATTTTTCTTCTTTTTAATCTATACATTGAATATTTGTTAGACACAACATTGAGGATGGGCAGTTGGTAGTTTTCCGGCAATGATCCTTCTTGTGTGGTACATTCACCAATAATTTATTCTTTAGGCATCACTACTTTGGCTTTTAATCTTCACCCAGCCAAGGTTCATAATGCTGACATTTTTTTGATATTTCTTTTCACATAATAAAATTGAAATAAAATGAATTAAAGTTGATGATTGGGTGGCATGGAGAATTCCAAACTGTTGTGAAGAAAAAATGGGTAGACTTGCTAAGTCATCAAATTCTCTGAGGATGAATTTTAGCTACCAATGAATGGTTTAATATTAAAAAAAAAACAAAAAACAAACCCAAATCCTGGACTTCATTTGTTTAGAGAGACTTTCAAATTTTCTATAAATAACTGCTTTCATTAATTCTTTACTTTCTTCATAAAATTGCATTGTGTTAAAAGGTCTAAGTTTGGCATCACACGTAGATCCTAAGTCTTTTCTGCCCTGAAGAGCTGTAAGACTTTCTAAGCATGTTGAACTTCAAAATTCTTTCTTGATAAAGCAATCAGGGTTGACAAAGTCCACTGTTTCTCCTCGGGTATTCTGGTGGCTCGCTGGTAAAAGAATCTGCCTGCAATGCAGAAGATGTAGGTTCCATCCCTGGGTGGAGAAGATCCCCTGGAAGAGGGCATGCAACCCACTCCAGTATATTTGCTGGAAGAATCCCATGCACAGAGGAGTCTGGTGGGCTATGGTTCATGGGCAGCAAAGAGTCAGATACGACTAAAGTGACTGCACAGAGTATACTCTTTCTCCTAGCCACAAACTCTTCACGATTTTCCAATCAATTTATCAGAAGATTGAATCTCAGCTCTGTTCTGCTCACGTATGTTATTCAATTTATCAAATGAAAAATTTACCTTCATATTCTTAAAGAAAGGGAAGATGATAGGAGTAGGACCTTGTAATCAAAAAGTTCTTTAAGTGGCAAGAAGAAACAATAAAATTTCTAGAAGGAGAGTCTTACATGTTTTTAGTATTTGTTTTTGGTTCTTTGGCTAGAGTAGAGAGTCACTATGCTATGCAAGTTCACTAAGGCAGAAGAAGGGGCAGGCGTGGGAAGTGGTCAAGATGTCTTTTGAACATTTCTTAGATTCACAGCTTTTAAGCCAAAATAGTTGGTTTTCTTCTGTGAAAAGGGGAAAACTATTGATTTCTCATTGTGTTATTTTGTAACTGTGAGTGTCACATTAAGTGTTGATATTATCTGTGTATCTTCTCTTGGTTTTAAGAAAGTTATTAAAGGAGACTTCCCAGGTGGCAATAGTGGTAAAGAACCCTCCTATCAAAGCAGAAGACAAAAGATATGTGGGTTAGTCACTGCATTGGGAAGATCCCATGACAGAAGTCATGGCAACCTACTTCAGTATTCCCCCATGGAAAATTCCATGGGCAGAGGAGACTGGAGGGTTGAAGTCCATGGGGCCTCAAAGAGTTTGTCATGATTAAGCACACTATAGGAGACTATGTCAACAAGGAGACACTGTAAACATTTAATCAGTTTAAAGTATGATCACTATACTCAGTAATGCTTATATAAGGGCATTTTATTAAATACTTTAGAAACAGGAAAGTGTGAGATATGATCCAATTGAAGGTATATGAAGAATATATTTTACTTTAGGTAAATGACTTTTAAAATTCAAAACCCAAATCCTAAATGCAATGCAAGAATCCATCCCTGGGTGGAGAAGATCCTGGAAGAGGGCATGCACCCACTCCAGTATATTTGCTGGAAGAATCCCATGCACAGAGGAGTCTGGTGGGCTATGGTTCATGGGCAGCAAAGAGTCAGATACGACTAAAGTGACTGCACAGAGTATACTCTTTCTCCTAGCCACAAACTCTTCACGATTTTCCAATCAATTTATCAGAAGATTGAATCTCAGCTCTGTTCTGCTCACGTATGTTATTCAATTTATCAAATGAAAAATTTACCTTCATATTCTTAAAGAAAGGGAAGATGATAGGAGTAGGACCTTGTAATCAAAAAGTTCTTTAAGTGGCAAGAAGAAACAATAAAATTTCTAGAAGGAGAGTCTTACATGTTTTTAGTATTTGTTTTTGGTTCTTTGGCTAGAGTAGAGAGTCACTATGCTATGCAAGTTCACTAAGGCAGAAGAAGGGGCAGGCGTGGGAAGTGGTCAAGATGTCTTTTGAACATTTCTTAGATTCACAGCTTTTAAGCCAAAATAGTTGGTTTTCTTCTGTGAAAAGGGGAAAACTATTGATTTCTCATTGTGTTATTTTGTAACTGTGAGTGTCACATTAAGTGTTGATATTATCTGTGTATCTTCTCTTGGTTTTAAGAAAGTTATTAAAGGAGACTTCCCAGGTGGCAATAGTGGTAAAGAACCCTCCTATCAAAGCAGAAGACAAAAGATATGTGGGTTAGTCACTGCATTGGGAAGATCCCATGACAGAAGTCATGGCAACCTACTTCAGTATTCCCGCATGGAAAATTCCATGGGCAGAGGAGACTGGAGGGTTGAAGTCCATGGGGCCTCAAAGAGTTTGTCATGATTAAGCACACTATAGGAGACTATGTCAACAAGGAGACACTGTAAACATTTAATCAGTTTAAAGTATGATCACTATACTCAGTAATGCTTATATAAGGGCATTTTATTAAATACTTTAGAAACAGGAAAGTGTGAGATATGATCCAATTGAAGGTATATGAAGAATATATTTTACTTTAGGTAAATGACTTTTAAAATTCAAAACCCAAATCCTAAATTAAAAAATCTAATTATATGCTAACTCATGGGTGAAGACTATTTATTCTAAGAACATATTCATCCTTCTCTCCCCTAGACTTTATATGTTGTTAGAAAGCTTATATGTTGCTAAACATATAACCATAAAATTCTTACATGTTGTTAAAATTATACAAAATAACAATTAAATGAAAGATCCTATTTTTATTGAAGAATCTCCAATACTAATAAAATAAAGTAAAATGTGCATGTTTATCAAACTAGTTCAGTTGCTTCATATTTATTTTGTAGGTAAAACACTAATCATTTACATAGTCGTGTGTATGGAGTTCCTTTGTTTTACTCAAAAGAAGATGTAAAAGTGTTCTCCAAATTCTTTCCTATAGGCTGCTGTGAGTTGCAGCTGTAAGTTCATTGCTGCCCATCTGCTTCTAACAATGTTTTGTTTATTCAAACTCAGTGTTGGTCCTTAATGTTTGTCATAGTGAAGGAATCTTCACTAATTAATGAATAAAATAAATTCTTCCTAAAAAATATGTGAAGCAATCTTTCATACATGGTTATCTTTTTAATCGCGTATGTTTAGTCCACAGTCTTACGTGCTTCAAGTACAAAATAAAACCATTATTCATTTTAAAACTGTTCTTCAGTGACATTCATTTTAATTTTGCTTTTATATTGATGAATTTTTCTAGCCATACAGTATTTTAAAAGCCTAATTAATGGTTGTTGCAATAAACTGTATCTTCAAGTGCCATACTGATTTTTTAATGAAGGACTGAAGTGGTGTTTATGAGGAAAGGATCTTACTTAACCACACAGAGAATTTACCTTAAACTCCTTTTCTGGGACTGTTCATTTTAATAAAAACATTGTTGGATTTTCTGACAAGAAACTCACCAGGAGTTGCTTACTCCATTAGAAAATTTAAAGGGCTTAAGGGAGCAGAATATGTTAGCTTCTTGCTTTCAAATTTATTATACATTTTTCATATACCTGGCAGGAGGAAAATCACTTGCATTTTTCTATACTTGATAGTCCATATTTTTGTATGATGATCTTTGGGTAATCTGGTCTTCAAAGTTTTACATAGTACATAATAATTGTGGAAGATACATACAATATTAAATTCCTATCCCAGAATAAAGAGAAATAGACACATAATAGTAGAATCTTTTATCTAAATTGCATTTTACCTGATGACATTTTCACATTTCTGCAGCAGCTATAGCATATATGAATTCACTGCAGCTTATTAGTTACATAATCTGATTTTTGGCTTCAGGGAATTTTTTTTTTTTCATTGTTTTCTGAGCTTTCTTCCGTCTGAACTTTTCATAGGACTACACTTTTACTCTGAATAAGAATATTCACATTGTCTGGAACTAAGAAAAGGATTTTCATGTAAATGAATTACTTAAAATTTGAAATAGCAGCTTCAAACAAATGGAAGAGAAAAGATAGGAAATTAAAACTTTGGAGGAATATTTTCAATATGGTAATTAGATTCACACAGCTTATTTTCCTGGAGACATCAAAGACCCACTCACAAGCCAGTGCTCCGATAAAGTGAAAGTTACAAGACATACATTTAAATACATTTAAACTTAAATTTTTTAATGATTTAAAAATATATTTCTTACATTCATTATATAGGGCTTATCATAACAATTTTCCTGTCAGTTTTTTGTGAGTGGGAGTAATAATGCAAATAATGATAAAATCCTTCTGGAATAGGCATAAGAGACAACTAACCAAACAGGATAGGCAATGGCCAAAAGCCATTGATTCTAAGGGCCCAGTGCTTACTGAATAAAACATTAATCCTGACTTTCATTAATCACTTTATTCAGCTTCATCATGGGTTACCATAAGGAATCTCTGTCATCTATGACTCCTTTTGAGACTCAGACTCATTTTCCTTCTGTTCTGTGAACCACCCAAATCTTAGATCTCTAGCCAGAATCTTTCTTTTCATCTCTTTGAATTTCTCTAATAACTAAAAGAAAAGAAGTTAATAAAGCAGATATCATTTAAAAAATGAACACAATAACCCAGCTGATCAACACTCATCAAATCTGGTTATTCCAGAAGATCAAAGTATGATGAAGGTAGACAATATTTTTGTAAATATGGACAGAAATAAAAGCTAGAATATTCAAGTAAGTCATAAGAAGTGTGAGAATTGAGTTGAATCAGAGATACAGATGAAATTAAAATTTTTGAATATACCATTGAATCTTAAACAACATGGGTTTCAACTTCATGGGTCTACTAAAATGCAAACTTTTTCAATAGTAAGTACCATGGCATTCTACAATACATGATTGGGTGAATCCAGGATGAAAAACCACAGATACAGAGGAATTGATGATATGGAGCAACTCCATGTATGGAGGTCTGACTATAAGCTATACTTGTATTTTCAATGGGTCCCTAACTCCAGAGAAATTCAAAGATCAACAATATCTGTTTATCTTCTATCTATCTATTATCTACTTAAATATGTCTAAATGTATATATGTTAGAGATATATATTTATGTGTTGTAAATATATATTTAAAACCATACTTCTAAAACAAGGCAAACTGGATCAATTTACAAAAAAAAAAAAAAAAAAAGCATGATCAGCAGATACATCCCAAGAAGTAGAAAATCTGAAAATACCAATAACCATATATTTAAAATTGATATTTAATTTCAAAATTACATACAAGCATTAGATAATTGAATTGATAGGTTGTAATGAAACTTCAAGGAGTAGATGTTTCTTAAAGTTATTATAGACTATCAAAAAGCCGAAAAATGACTGAATTCATTTTGAGAAGACTGATGTACTCTAATACAGGAGAAAAGCACAGAAAAACTCTTGTAAATATGAAAGCAAAATGTTTTTTGTATTACCGACTTTTTCTTTTTGGTACCTGTTCATCCCACTGTGTATGACCAAGTTTATCTGCCACTGAATAAAAATAAATCACATCCAACCTGGAATTAAGACTGTGTAACACTTAAAAATCTATGAATGCCCTTTACATTAATAGATTAAAATTACAAAAACACCACAATTGCAGGAAAACATTTGATGAAATTCTGCACACCTCTTTTTATAAAATATCTTTTCAAATCATAAATAAAGGGAATTTTCTCATGTGATTAAAAAATATTCAAGCATAAACACAGTTATTATCAGATACAACTGTTAAACGGTATAAATATTTCTATTAAAATCAAGAATAGGACAAATTTCTACCATTGTTATAGAGTTTATAGTCAGTCTTATAATATTTCACAAGGATGAAAAGAAAGAGAAAGCTGTCATTATTTATGAGTAATAAAAATGTCTCTCTAGAGGCTCGAAAATAATTTGACAGATTTTTATCACTAACAAGAGGTTTTAGCAACAATGGCTAGACACATATCCACACACACACACACACACACACACACACACACACACATATATATATATATATACACATATATATATGTAGTAAGCCTGCAATAATGAGTTCAGAAATAATAGAAAAAACCTGAATTTATAATAACAAAACAAAATTTAAATCTAGTAAAGAATAAGCCTAAAGATAAATGAATAAAACCTTGATGAAGTTATTAACATTAAGGAAAATCAGATTAAATGACATAGTATATTATATGCTTAATGTATAAGGTGTCAGCTTAAATGTGGCTTAATAAAAATCTCCATTCTTACAGATTGTTCCTAACACAGGTTATTTTTAACACAGATGTTTCTGATAAGCATAGGCAAGTATGAGTCTAAACAGAGCCATATGTAAGTAAAAGCACATAAAGATAGAGGCATCTTATCAGGCCTCAAAATATAATTATAGTGTGCATTATAATATAAATCTGTAAGTTATAAATCATATTTACATGTAAATTAAAATTATAGTATAACTAAATCCATGTGTTCTTAAGTCAGCAATAGGAAAAAATACGTCAATGGCATTGTGAAAGAATTACAAAAATAGGCTCATGAATATATGGGTATTTGATACATGATAATGTTGGCATAGTAATACAATAAATGAAATTTAATCTGAGGTTTAACAGTATTGACCATTCAATTTTGAGGAGAGAAAAAGAATCTACCTTCAGGCTTTTCAAATCATAAATAAAGGGAATTTTCTCATGTGATTAAAAAATATTCAAGCATAAACACAGTTATTATCAGATACAACTGTTAAACGGTATAAATATTTCTATTAAAATCAAGAATAGGACAAATTTCTACCATTGTTATAGAGTTTATAGTCAGTCTTATAATATTTCACAAGGATGAAAAGAAAGAGAAAGCTGTCATTATTTATGAGTAATAAAAATGTCTCTCTAGAGGCTCGAAAATAATTTGACAGATTTTTATCACTAACAAGAGGTTTTAGCAACAATGGCTAGACACATATCCACACACACACACACACACACACACACACACACACACATATATATATATATATACACATATATATATGTAGTAAGCCTGCAATAATGAGTTCAGAAATAATAGAAAAAACCTGAATTTATAATAACAAAACAAAATTTAAATCTAGTAAAGAATAAGCCTAAAGATAAATGAATAAAACCTTGATGAAGTTATTAACATTAAGGAAAATCAGATTAAATGACATAGTATATTATATGCTTAATGTATAAGGTGTCAGCTTAAATGTGGCTTAATAAAAATCTCCATTCTTACAGATTGTTCCTAACACAGGTTATTTTTAACACAGATGTTTCTGATAAGCATAGGCAAGTATGAGTCTAAACAGAGCCATATGTAAGTAAAAGCACATAAAGATAGAGGCATCTTATCAGGCCTCAAAATATAATTATAGTGTGCATTATAATATAAATCTGTAAGTTATAAATCATATTTACATGTAAATTAAAATTATAGTATAACTAAATCCATGTGTTCTTAAGTCAGCAATAGGAAAAAATACGTCAATGGCATTGTGAAAGAATTACAAAAATAGGCTCATGAATATATGGGTATTTGATACATGATAATGTTGGCATAGTAATACAATAAATGAAATTTAATTTGAGGTTTAACAGTATTGACCATTCAATTTTGAGGAGAGAAAAAGAATCTACCTTCAGGCTTTTTCAAATTCCAAATGGATTTGTCTGAGCATTAAAGAGAAAACCAAGATGGAAAAATGAAAGACCAATAGAAGTGGCCCGCCTGCCCCCTTCCCTGCCCAACCCATCCCCCCTCCAAAAAAAAAAAAGAGAAAACCAAAAAAAATCTATGTCCTTCAGATCTTCATCTGAATGTTGTCATTTCAGTGAGATCTACCTTGACCACCCTACTTTAAATCACAAATACTTCTTTTATGTTTCAGAAGGTAAAGAATCTCCCTACAATGCAGGAGATCTGGGTTTAATCCCTGGGTCAGGAAGATCTCCTGGGAAAGGAATGGCAATCCCCTTCAGTATTCTTGCCTGGAGAATTTCATTGGACAGAGGAGCCTGGCAGGCTACAGTCCATGGGATTGCAAAAAATCAGACACAACTGAGAGACTAATGTTGCAGGGAGAAAATCAATTCTAGCTCCATGTTGCAAACTGTTTCTTTGACATGCTTTCTGTTGCTTTTATTATTATTATCATACCTAATGATTTATCACCAGGACCCTACCCTTCTGCTTGACTGTTAAAGTGCCTTTGTGTAGAACCCTGCCCACCTGTGGATGGAAGGGAAGGGAGAAATTAACGCATTCCTTACCTGAGGCTTGCCACTCTAGGAGTTGTCTGCAAGATTAATGGGCTTTTTGCTTTGCTTCCTCACCTTCCTACATCTCTGATCTATAAAATAACCTGGCATCCAAACCCCAATAAGATGGCAATTTCCAGGCCGCTAGTCTGCTATCTTCTCAGTCAGCTGCTTTCCGAATAAAGTCATTTTCCTTGCCTCAACATCTGCTTTCTCAGATTGGCCTGTCATGTGGCTTGCAGAGCTAGCTTGGACTGGGTAACACTAATACACACACACACACACACACACCCTGCTTCACTTTTACATTAGAATACAACTTGTCAACATCTGTAATTACTTCAGTAGCATACATTTGTCAACTACAAATTGGCATTTACCAATTACATTGGCAATGATTGGACAACAAGGGCACTTGCCATCTGACTCTGAAGAGATTGATCCCGGATCTACCAAGAGCTGATGACTTTCAAAAACCCCTGAGGGAGATCAGGGTGGGGCAAGGCACTCTGTGCTCCAAGGAATCCAGTGGGCTGGGTATTTAGATAGGTAAATGTTTTTAGGAACAGATTTTGTTATCTCAATATTGCATTTCCTCACACCTAGAAAAGCGCTAAATTCCTTCATGATGACATCAGATCCCTTTGCAAAATAAAAACCCTACGTAAACCCACTGCTTAATAGTATTTGAAACTCCACCTTCACCAAAATCCTTATATATTGATTTTCTTCCTGCTGCCTCTTTGGCGCAGTCTCTCAGAGCTATCTGGGGTGCTGCTTCCTGGGTTGCAGTCCTAATTATGTGTCAAATAAAACTTAACCCACAACTCTCTAGTTGTTCAACACATTTGAACATTAGTCGGCACATTCATGTAATAGAATACATCCTGTGTGATTTTATTTAAAATCAATATATAAGGCTTTGATGAAGGGGGATTTCAACACCCTTAAGCACTCATATTACAGAGAGGGTTTCTGGTTAGTCATGAGGATCTGATTTACCATGTGGGATTTAGTGTTTTTCCAGGTATGAGGAGATGCAAGGATTGAGATTATAAAACTCATTCCTAAAAACAACTGCTTATCTAAAGACCTGTGCTACCAGATCCTCTGGAACACAGAATGTGCCTTACTCCACCCTGAACTCCTTCAGGGGGTATTGAGAGTTGGCAGCCATCACAGCACAGGAGTCAGTCTCCACAGTGGTGGGTGGCAAATGCCATGTTGTCCAGTCATTGGTGGCACCAATTTGTAGTTGACAAATCAGAGGAAATTCCAGTTCAATTCTTTCATAAAATCCTGTATGTAAGAAATGGATGTCACTGATGGTCATAATATATTACATAATATAATGACTGCATATAGCAAAAGATTGAAATAATATGATTATCTGATAAAAATGTTTCTGTCATGAAACATTATTAATGTGGGTTATTCCATCCTCTCATGTTTCTCCCATTCTAATTTTTTCATTATAAAATACACTATTTAGCAATGTATATTCAAAGGAAGTTCACAAAGCATTCATTTTGATACAAAATCAATGACTGAGGCTATATTTATATAAATCAAATCAGCAAATTTTATGCTACCTTAACTAAAGTCAAAATCAAAGAATTTCTAAAGGCTCCTGAAATTTGATAGAAAACTGGAAGCATTTTTAAAAGAAAATATATCTCTCTCTTGATAGAACAAGCTAATTTACAGCCCTATTTTAGGTACATGGCAATTTTCCCAAGTCTTATTAACCTAACTTTCTTGTCCCTTTTCATTAACACCTGGTTGGAACTGAATCCCCCATCGGGAAACACCTGTCCACAGTTAATAAGGTATTAATTGTAAAAACAATAAAAAGCAGAGTTGGGGAATTAGTTCACAGATTCTTAAACAAGTTGTAAAAAATTCAAGAGAAAAGAAAATCAAAAATAAAAGTATGTTATTTTTATAAGAGCTAAAAATTTAATAGTGATTCTAGCTTTGTCAGTTTCGGCAAGTTATAAAACCTTTCAGCATCTTTCTTTACTCATCTTGAGAATTGGGATAGAGATCATATTTGTTTCATAGAATTTTTGGAGTCAATGTAGTCAGTCGTTGTTCAGTCATCAAGCTGTGTTTCACTAGTTGTGACACTGTAGATCGCAGCACACCAGGCTTCTCTGTCCCTCACCATTTCTTGGAGTTTGTGCACAGGTTATAGTATTGGTCTGGCAAAAAAGTTCATCTGGGCACTTCATAATAGATTACAGAAAAATCTGAATGAACTTTTTGGCCGACTAAATATTATCTTTGAGTTGATGATCTCAAGCTGTCATTCCATTTTGTACCTTGTAGAAGACTAATTCTAAATAAGTTGTGATTTTTTTTTCTCCCTCATAGGAATTTTGGAAATATCTGGAAACACTCTTGGTTCTCTGAAAGAGTGGTGTTACTGACACCTAGATGGCAGAGGTCAGGGCTGCTTTTGAATATACTACAGTACCGAGGACAGCCCCTCATAACAAAGAATTATCAAGCCTTAAATGTCAAAAGTGCTTCTGTTGAGAAACACTACCCTAAAGCAACTACTTAAATAGTTATGAATACAAATCAATAAAGGTATTAAATTATTATAGGAAAACATTTTAACTAATCCAAAAGATGGCACGAAAGCGAGAATAAAGGAAGGCAGGAAAAAGGTATAGCAACTAGAAGGCAAACAGAAATATGGTAAATCAAGCCCTCCCATATAAAACATTATATAAGATGTAAATGAATTAATGGAGTCAGAGAAGTAGGGAAGCTAACTGATATACTCTTTCAGACATTTTGAACATTAGAAATCCTGGTTAATTACTTTATTTATTATTAAATTTTAGACATCCTCTTTCAAATGCAGATCTCTCTACCTTACTCCCTACTAACTTGAATTTGAAAGATGGAAAGGAATGGAAAGGGTAAAATCAAGGCCATGCTTTAAGACTTTCCATGCAGTTATAAATGTTCATGTCTATAACACAAATTAAGATTAAAGATAGAAATCTGCCTGAAAACAATGCCATAATATTCAAACTTTTTCATTTGTTATCTCCTAAAATAATTCTGAAAATATTATGTATATTTTGTATATTTTAAACTTATGAATAATTTATTACCTTAATTTTGTACACTGTAGCAATTTTATGAGCTGTTTCTGATGTTTTGCTCTTTGGATCCTCCTTTAGATGAGACAATGAAATCCACTAATACCACAAACTCAGAAAGAATGCTATTGGTATCAATCATTTACAGTAGCTTCACTCTGATCATTTAGTTAAACTTGCAATAATTTGACTCTGCATTTAGTATAACTTAAATATTTAAACTTCAATTATACTGGTAGGGCAGGATTTTTACTATGTTTGTCATTAAAATCATGAAACTTCAGATTTAGTCTTTTCAAATTTGGGAAAAAGCCATTGTGTAACCTAAATAGCAACAGCAGATCTTAGCTAGCATCAGACTGAATTTCCATGAAAACATATGCCTTAATTTTAATTTAAACATAATCAAATATTTCTTCCCATGGCAGCAATTTTTGTACTTAGTATAATTTTAATATAAACAGGTTAGATGAAATGTATAGAAAGCAGTATTCTTACTGCATTACCTAGATGAAATAAGGTGCTTCTTTTTCAGTATCTTTCTCTTAATATTGCCCTCATGGTGCTCCCCACAAAAGCAATGTATCTATTGTATTAAGTAGATTACTCCTTTGGCACCTACATGAATTTTCACATGGTGGCAATGTACCATATTATGTGAGGTGGATGAGATGTACCATTTTCCTTTGTATAGTGATGAAGGGTAATTTTGAAATGGGGAGGTGAGAAAAAAATGAAAAAAGCAGCAACTCACAGCGGTTCTCTAGCAGATTGATTACTGGAAAGGACACATAGTGAAGTTAAAGGCCTGGAGATTGATTTTTTTTTAAGAAGTTTTCTATGTCCTGCTCACATACCTTCCAGAAAATATTTGTGTATATTTGGGTATTTAGGATCCTAATTATGAAGCCTACTACACTGTAACAGTTCAAAAAAAAACTTAATGACATTTTGGTTAGTTCCTAATTATAAGATGGAAAGGAATGGAAAGGGTAAAATCAAGGCCATGCTTTAAGACTTTCCATGCAGTTATAAATGTTCATGTCTATAACACAAATTAAGATTAAAGAAATCTGCCTGAAAACAATGCCATAATATTCAAACTTTTTCATTTGTTATCTCCTAAAATAATTCTGAAAATATTATGTATATTTTGTATATTTTAAACTTATGAATAATTTATTACCTTAATTTTGTACACTGTAGCAATTTTATGAGCTGTTTCTGATGTTTTGCTCTTTGGATCCTCCTTTAGATGAGACAATGAAATCCACTAATACCACAAACTCAGAAAGAATGCTATTGGTATCAATCATTTACAGTAGCTTCACTCTGATCATTTAGTTAAACTTGCAATAATTTGACTCTGCATTTAGTATAACTTAAATATTTAAACTTCAATTATACTGGTAGGGCAGGATTTTTACTATGTTTGTCATTAAAATCATGAAACTTCAGATTTAGTCTTTTCAAATTTGGGAAAAAGCCATTGTGTAACCTAAATAGCAACAGCAGATCTTAGCTAGCATCAGACTGAATTTCCATGAAAACATATGCCTTAATTTTAATTTAAACATAATCAAATATTTCTTCCCATGGCAGCAATTTTTGTACTTAGTATAATTTTAATATAAACAGGTTAGATGAAATGTATAGAAAGCAGTATTCTTACTGCATTACCTAGATGAAATAAGGTGCTTCTTTTTCAGTATCTTTCTCTTAATATTGCCCTCATGGTGCTCCCCACAAAAGCAATGTATCTATTGTATTAAGTAGATTACTCCTTTGGCACCTACATGAATTTTCACATGGTGGCAATGTACCATATTATGTGAGGTGGATGAGATGTACCATTTTCCTTTGTATAGTGATGAAGGGTAATTTTGAAATGGGGAGGTGAGAAAAAAATGAAAAAAGCAGCAACTCACAGCGGTTCTCTAGCAGATTGATTACTGGAAAGGACACATAGTGAAGTTAAAGGCCTGGAGATTGATTTTTTTTTAAGAAGTTTTCTATGTCCTGCTCACATACCTTCCAGAAAATATTTGTGTATATTTGGGTATTTAGGATCCTAATTATGAAGCCTACTACACTGTAACAGTTCAAAAAAAAAATCTTAATGACATTTTGCATGTTAGCTTTCCATTAATAAGGTCTTACATGTATTTCAGAAGAAATTTTTATAAAAGAATGGTTCAGAATAATAATAAACAAGTCAGCTATGGAAACTTAGATAGAACTTGTATCCTGCCATTGTGTGAAAATTGTATAAATCTTAATTATGTTGAATAGGTTCATGGTGTTTTTCAGGTCTACTATATTCTTCTACTTTCCTATCTTCTATTAATTTTTGAGAGTTTGATGTTAAAACTCCAACTAAAAATCTTATTTATCCACTTAAAAATAATTGCAGTACATAAAAGGTAAAGAATCAGTTGGTAAAGAGTCTGTCTGCTGCACAGGGGACCCGGGTTTAATCTCTGGGTCTGGAAGATCCCCTGGAAAAGAAAATAGCAACCCACTCGAGTATTCTTACCAAAAAAGTCCCACGGACAGAGCAGCTCGGCAGGTTACATTGTGCAGGGTCTCAAGAGTCAGACACAACTTAGTGACTATGTCACCACCATATTTAACTTTGTTTTGTATTTTCCAAGTCTCTTCTAAATCTTATTATACTTTATAATTTAAAAACTAAAAAAATAATAAGCAAGTTTATTACTATGAACTTGAGCTTTTCCGTCACTGTGATCAGTAATTTTGTCTGTCTGTCTTACATATGAGCCCATATGTATGCATACATACAAATGCACAGAACATACAAATAGCCACTTTTGTCTGTCACAAAATTCTCATTCATCTTTAATGCTCAGTTGTTATACAGATCAATGAAGTCATATGTTTACTGGATAATTTGATAGGTCAAGTGGATATAAATATTTTTAATAAACAATCAAAGAACATATAGTCTAGAGAGGAATAAACACTAACAGCCTCTACCCTATCACTGCCTCAGTGGCTTGTCACACAACAGGTGACATGTAGCGCCAGAGCACTTGGTGATGGGATTAACAGCAACTCACAGCGGTTCTCTAGCAGATTGATTACTGGAAAGGACACATAGTGAAGTTAAAGGCCTGGAGATTGATTTTTTTTTAAGAAGTTTTCTATGTCCTGCTCACATACCTTCCAGAAAATATTTGTGTGTATTTGGGTATTTAGGATCCTAATTATGAAGCCTACTACACTGTAACAGTTCAAAAAAAATCTTAATGACATTTTGCATGTTAGCTTTCCATTAATAAGGTCTTACATGTATTTCAGAAGAAATTTTTATAAAAGAATGGTTCAGAATAATAATAAACAAGTCAGCTATGGAAACTTAGATAGAACTTGTATCCTGCCATTGTGTGAAAATTGTATAAATCTTAATTATGTTGAATAGGTTCATGGTGTTTTTCAGGTCTACTATATTCTTCTACTTTCCTATCTTCTATTAATTTTTGAGAGTTTGATGTTAAAACTCCAACTAAAAATCTTATTTATCCACTTAAAAATAATTGCAGTACATAAAAGGTAAAGAATCAGTTGGTAAAGAGTCTGTCTGCTGCACAGGGGACCCGGGTTTAATCTCTGGGTCTGGAAGATCCCCTGGAAAAGAAAATAGCAACCCACTCGAGTATTCTTACCAAAAAAGTCCCACGGACAGAGCAGCTCGGCAGGTTACATTGTGCAGGGTCTCAAGAGTCAGACACAACTTAGTGACTATGTCACCACCATATTTAACTTTGTTTTGTATTTTCCAAGTCTCTTCTAAATCTTATTATACTTTATAATTTAAAAACTCAAAAAATAATAAGCAAGTTTATTACTATGAACTTGAGCTTTTCCGTCACTGTGATCAGTAATTTTGTCTGTCTGTCTTACATATGAGCCCATATGTATGCATACATACAAATGCACAGAACATACAAATAGCCACTTTTGTCTGTCACAAAATTCTCATTCATCTTTAATGCTCAGTTGTTATACAGATCAATGAAGTCATATGTTTACTGGATAATTTGATAGGTCAAGTGGATATAAATATTTTTAATAAACAATCAAAGAACATATAGTCTAGAGAGGAATAAACACTAACAGCCACTACCCTATCACTGCCTCAGTGGCTTGTCACACAACAGGGATTGGTGCACATGTAGCGCCAGAGCACTTGGTGATGGGACCCTTGGGCTGGAGAGCAGCCTGGCTACTCGGCACTCAGGAGGTGCTGGCATATTCATAGCTGTCAGGTCCAAGTGATGCTTTTTGAAAGTTACTCAGTGTGGATGACTTGTTGCTGTGCCTAAAAAAGGTATGATCATAATGCCTTTTTGTTTGTTTTATATGTTTTTAAAAATTTTGAGGCTAATATGTTTGTTTTTAAGAGTAGCCCCAAACTCAAGAAAAAGCAAAGCCTCACCCTAAACCAACCCCATATGGTAAGCTGTTCCTTTGGGCTCTCGATTAAGGTCTCTCCTTCAGATGAATTATTCCTGAGGGCTACCTTACAGCCTGAATTTAAAAAAAAAAATAACGAAATAATCTTAACTATGATGGTGAAAGGCAGTATTTGCATGCATAGAGGACTATGATTCTAGTTATATCCATAAAAGAAAAATTAATTAAGCCTCTCTAGCTGTTTAGGGCTTTGGCTATTTCTTATAATCAAAGATTTTTTAAAAGTACATTTGGCATAAAAAGTTAGGTTTATATGATTTCTTAAAATAAGTCCCAATCATCAAAATTTAGTGTCTTTAATTTTATTTTGAATATGCTTTATGAACATTAAATGAATAGAGCCTATATATATATTGAGCAGAAAAAAATACATATACTGTTAGAACAGAAACATTGCCACTTAAAAACAAACAAACAAAAGAAACTAAGTACAGTTTGTATTTTATAGATTTTCAGATGCTTTAGTACAAATTAAAAATTCTTTTCTGCCAGTCACTAAAAGTATGGCAGTGAGGTTCATTTTGCTGCCAAAAAGTTATTTTTATTTACCAAATGTAAGTCTCAGATAACTGCATTGATTTCTCTACACTTGAGGTCATTTAATCAGAAAGAAAAGTATTGTACAAAAGACATTTTAAAATAACAATAGCAGCAAAGGGCAGCTGTAGAGTCTTAATGAGGTTTTTCTGTTCAGATAAACTTCAGTATTCCTGCAGAACAAGATCCATATTGGTTTATTATTTTTAGATATTTTAGTAGACTTCATAACAGAAATATTTTTTAACTGTGGAGTCTACTAAGGGACTCTTATAGCAGGTGACAAAGGAATTCATATGGATTGCTTAATCCATACTAAAATTGACCACAATCACAATATTGGTTTATTTTCTCTCTGAACTTTATCTACAGAAGTAGAAGTTTTCCAAACCAGCCACATGAAATGATGAAAAGCAAATGGAAATACACATAGGATACCAACAAGAACTATAACCAGACACAATTTCAAATGTTGGACTTATTTGAATGTAACATTTCACAAAACCATGCCTACTTTTTAAATAAGTTCCCTTTTTAGTTATCAATTCCTTTTCCCAGTAGACTAATTTGGACATGATTTTAGAATTATGTTAAACTCTAATGTAGAGGGCCTATGACTTTTGAAAACAATACCATTGTAATTCTTCTTATAGTTAACATGGTTACTTTAAATTTCTTAACGCACTATGCAACTACTGTGTGACAAGTAGTATCTTCCATACATAAAACATTATCTTAAACATGGGTACCTAAGGGGCTACCCTGGTGGCTCTGTGGTAAACAATCTACCGGCAGATGCAAGAGACACAGGATCCATCCCTGATCTGAGAATATCCCACATACCCTGGAATGCATAAGCCTGTGCACCACACTTACTGAGCCTATGCTTTAAAGCATACACAGGAGCTGCAACCAAGCAGCCCCAGTGTCACAATTACTGAAGTGTATGTGCCCTCTGTGCTCTGGAACAAGAGGCCACCACAATTGGAAGACCATGCATGGTAGCTAGAGAGTAGCCCTCACTCTCTCCAACTAGAGAAAACCCATGTAGCAATGAAGACCCAACACAGTCATAAATAAGTTATGCAGCACTGAGTGATGAATAAGCATGTCATCCTGGATCTAGTTCTAGGTAATACTGGTGCCAAATCCCATGGCCTTAGCAGTAATTGGACACCTATAAAATCTCAGGAAGAGATCTCAGTGCTAGAAATAGCTACCAACATCTGGGGATTCATAAAACAAAAAGTCATGAAGCCAAGTCTTTACTCTCCATTTCAGAAGTGACATGTAAGGATTAACAAAATATAATTATCAAAATGCCTTGATAAATTTGAAATTATGGTTCTGAGAGGTCATATAGAGCTAAACTATGACATTTCACTGGTTTAGCCCAGACGTGTTTTATGAATGCTCTGGCTTAATAGTTATGCCCTTAAATTTGGCTATCTGGAAAGGGATCTTTGGAAGTATTATCTTGGAAGAGGCAAAGTACTGGAGATTGACCCAAACAGCAAATACAATCATTTATTACTCTTTAGCTGAGAAACTTAACCTTTTGACCATGATGCTCACTTGCTCTATTACTTATTACTATATCTGTGTTCATCAGTATATATCTTGGGGTGAACCTATATTACATCATTTTGTTACACAATTGCCAAACTCTAAGTGATACAACAGAAGTGACTAAAAGAATATGTTCCCTACTGAAATTTCGAATTTCTTCCGGGGACAATATTCAGATTTAAACTGTACAGTAATATACTGTGTTGGTAGATACTCTCTGAAGCACATCAAAGATATTTCTTTCTGTTTTTATTAATACGAAGTAAAAGTCTAACAGAAAAAAATAGTGGCACCCATTAAATACAGATTGACTTAGCAGTTATTTTATAATGAGTTGGTGGAGTGAGGACTTTCACATCTTGCTTAACTGTTTGCTTCATGGACAGGTCCCTGGATATTCTCATACAATGTCGATTTAATTTTGATGAGATGGGAAACCAATACCAGTGGCTCCCAGCTGTAACATTCTGAACAGTAAATGATATTAGATAACTAACTACATAATTATATATGAAAAGCCCAATAGAACATGTTTAGTCGATGAAAGAATTGCTAGTTCTGCCATATAACATGAACTTTACTTAGAAATTCTGCTAGGTTCAATAATATGTATTTTTTAATATCTTAGGAAAGAAACATACTAGTAAATGGCAAGTTACTACTATTTAATAAAAGATTAGTTTGGGTAGAACAAAGTAATCTTCAAAGATATATTTAAAAATCACCTCAACAGCTTTAATGTGGTCTACACTGGTGGCTTCCAATACTCACTGTTCATCTGAATCTCATATGAATGCCTGAGTCTCAGCATGGAATTTTTTTCCCCCTCTTTGGTCGAGGTGTGGGTCTGAGTACAGACTTATTTTTTTTAGAGCTCCCCAGGTAAACCGAATGTGCAAGCAGTGTTGAGAACTACTGGTTCTGTTTAAAATGAAAGAGATGAACTAAGAAGAGTCCTGGAATCCTGGCAATAGATGGAAAATATATATATATTGAGAATATTGATAATATATATATATATATATATATATATATTATCAAGAGAAACGTTCCCTTGATAAAATAGAGTATTTACTGTCCAATTTCAAATACATGACAATTTTCCAGTTTCCTAGTCACCTTTCTTATTCTTTTCATTAACAATTAATCTCCACTGGGAAATATCTGTCGACTGTTGTTGCCCATAGAGACATTAAACAGGGGATTCACCAAGCCAGACCACAGATTTTGAAAAAAGGACATTTTTGAGGGGTAGCAATGTCCCGAACTCTACCTACAGCCCTCAGAGGCTGTGTAAGTTCACAAAACACTGGTAATTCTTTTTGTTTTACAACTATATGAAGCAAACTGTGTAAATATACCCCCCCACCTTTTTTTTTTCACTATTTGGGATGAAGCTAAATTAAAAAGTTATGAGAGAGAAAGAAAAAAATGAGTGGACAGCATTTTGCTCTCTTGTGTAAGGACTGTCTCCAAACTGTACAATCCAAAATCCAAATTTTTCCACAGTAACAGCACAAGATGAATGAGAAAAGATATGCCAGAGCCTGCCTTGACTGGGCTCTCTTCCTTCTTCTATGGCACTCTCTTAGAAAATGGAGAGGAAATAGAGGAGAGAGAAAATGAGAGGCTCTCAAGCTTTCACTTGGTGAGGGGGACTTAGTCGATAACTCTGGGATAAGGGAAAGAAAATTCCATTCCCCATGGCAGAGCGAAGAGAAATACCATGAACAAGACTTTTTAAATTACAAGATTTCAAAAAAGTTAAAAGCCTATATTTTATAAAAGCTAATAAAAATGTATTTCAGCTTAGAAAAATAAAATATGTGAAATGGAAATAAATTCTCCAGAAATGCTTTGTGCCATAAAACAACAATATAAATTCAATAGAATAAAACACATAGGTATGCTGTCAAAACAGAAACAGAAGTAAAGGCAAATTAAAGCCACATGAACAAAAAGCGCAAGACATACCACAAAAATGCTGGAAAAATATTAGAATGACAAGAAATGTATAAATATCTGAAATTAAATTACTAACATCGAGTAATGGTTTCAGGTAACTGTAGCAAACATACATGAAAAACATAGAGATTAAGGCAGTGAGAAGCAAACTCATACAGAAGAAGCAAAGTGGATCTCGTTGAAGCATTATCAATTTTCCCAGAACAGAGAGCATAATAAATTAATCAAAAATCAAAATTTCAGAAATATGAGCAACATTTTCTAAATACAGGGCTAATTTGCACTGTGAAAAATTCCATACAGAACATGTGACACAAAGATTAATTCTAACTGACTTACTAAATCTGTAGAGAAAGAATCTTTTGAGGCATCCATGGAGACAGGAGAATTTTCAAGAGAAAAAGTCAAAACACAGTGCCCTGGAGACACTTCTCAGTAACATTCAACGCCTGATGCATTAGAATAATCACTACCGACCCTTGAAATGAAGAGTGGTCCAGTTACCATGGCTGGCAAGTTACAGTTCAACTATGAAGCAAACATTCTTCACGTTACTAGTAGAAATGATCTGGCTAGAAAAAATCCCCAAAATTAAAAATCAGGCTCTTCTGTCCATGGGATATCCCAGGCAAGAATACTGGCATGAATAGCGACTTCCTTCTCCAGGAGATTTTCCTGACCCAGGAATCGAACCCATGTCTCCTCCATTGGGAGACCAATTCTTTACCACTGAGTCACTGATTACTTACATATCTTTGCATCACTCTGATAAAATGAACAAAAAGGAGTTTGTGTAAAATGAATATCTAGGAATTTAATGATAAATTAGTAATAATAATCAGCAATAGTGTATGATTTTTATTACATATGCCTATGCCAATTATTCTGCAGGTAATATCTCATATTAGATAGTGTTACTTATCTTCTGAGTTGGTTGTACCCAACAAGGTTCCTTCTGCCCCATGTGGCCCGACATCAGTGGGATGAGAAGTACAGAAAAACAGGAATCTCTTTCACTTTGCTTTACATCTGAACTTAACACGATATTATAAATCTACTATATTCCAATAAATATATATTAAAAAGAGAGATAAGCCAAAGAAACCGTTGTTCTTTCATCAAAGAACAGAAAGGTACAAGGTCCAAATTTCCTCTGCTCTAAAATCTGAGCCTCTCTCTTTGGAAGGCAGGTAGTGAAAAGGGCTGTTTCCCAGGGACTCTCCTTAGAGCGGAAGGGGCGGAGCTCTGGAGCGTGGGGCAGGGCTGCGCTGCTATTAGCTCAGGCTCCTGATCTCAGTGCTCGTTTCTCAGTCTCTGAAGGCGAACTATTCCACAACCACCTTGAAATGCTGTGCAGCCATTTCAGGGTCAGCAGTGCCAGATTTCTCAGTCAAGTCTTAGAGGAAGCAACATTTAAACTTTGCACACTAAAAATCTAATTCTAACTGACTTACTAAATCTGTAGAGAAAGAATCTTTTGAGGCATCCATGGAGACAGGAGAATTTTCAAGAGAAAAAGTCAAAACACAGTGCCCTGGAGACACTTCTCAGTAACATTCAACGCCTGATGCATTAGAATAATCACTACCGACCCTTGAAATGAAGAGTGGTCCAGTTACCATGGCTGGCAAGTTACAGTTCAACTATGAAGCAAACATTCTTCACGTTACTAGTAGAAATGATCTGGCTAGAAAAAATCCCCAAAATTAAAAATCAGGCTCTTCTGTCCATGGGATATCCCAGGCAAGAATACTGGCATGAATAGCGACTTCCTTCTCCAGGAGATTTTCCTGACCCAGGAATCGAACCCATGTCTCCTCCATTGGGAGACCAATTCTTTACCACTGAGTCACTGATTACTTACATATCTTTGCATCACTCTGATAAAATGAACAAAAAGGAGTTTGTGTAAAATGAATATCTAGGAATTTAATGATAAATTAGTAATAATAATCAGCAATAGTGTATGATTTTTATTACATATGCCTATGCCAATTATTCTGCAGGTAATATCTCATATTAGATAGTGTTACTTATCTTCTGAGTTGGTTGTACCCAACAAGGTTCCTTCTGCCCCATGTGGCCCGACATCAGTGGGATGAGAAGTACAGAAAAACAGGAATCTCTTTCACTTTGCTTTACATCTGAACTTAACACGATATTATAAATCTACTATATTCCAATAAATATATATTAAAAAGAGAGATAAGCCAAAGAAACCGTTGTTCTTTCATCAAAGAACAGAAAGGTACAAGGTCCAAATTTCCTCTGCTCTAAAATCTGAGTCTCTCTCTTTGGAAGGCAGGTAGTGAAAAGGGCTGTTTCCCAGGGACTCTCCTTAGAGCGGAAGGGGCGGAGCTCTGGAGCGTGGGGCAGGGCTGCGCTGCTATTAGCTCAGGCTCCTGATCTCAGTGCTCGTTTCTCAGTCTCTGAAGGCGAACTATTCCACAACCACCTTGAAATGCTGTGCAGCCATTTCAGGGTCAGCAGCAGTGCCAGATGCAAGTCCTCTGCAAGTGGACAAGTGAACTTAGAGGAAGCACAAAGGAAAAATCAAAAGGTTAGATTTTATTTAATTACCCAGATTCTATTTTTATTTTCCAGGATTTGTTAATTGGCTTTGCCTGTGGGTAACACATTCCTCCTGTCTTTCTTGAGGGGTGCTGACTGGCAACACTGTGACTGTTTCCTGCTGAATTGGATATGGTCATAACCCCCAGGAGAGGAGCAGAATTTCTCCTTCTCCGCAGCTGCCTTTAGATATGTTTGATCGTCACTAGGGCTTAGCCCTAAACTGTTCTCTCTCTGAGCAACTATCGCTTAAGAGTTTTATATCTCTAACCTTTTTGGAGAGAAAGCGTCCTAGACAATCTAGGATGCATGTTTATTCAACATGGCACATATTGGATTCCTGGCCACATTCAAGAGAATCCCCCCTCCAAAAGACACAAGTTTTCCTTGTTACCTTCAGGGTAATCTAAGAGCCAACAAGAGCAGAGCTATGTGAATGATGGAATAGCCCTGCCTTAGGCCCACCTGCTTCTCTCGCAGAACACTGGCCTCGGAAACCCAGGATTACAATTTATCCAGAGGAAACCTTGCGTAGTGAGCTAATTGGTTGTATGATAGAAGAACAAAGAGTTGCCTTTTTAAAAGTATAGTAGATGACTGTGTTGAACAGAACAGATATTCTGAAAACAGGTTTCAAATATGGAAAAGAGTTCACCACTTAATGCTGTTCATAAGTGTTCTCATAGAAAAGCTTTTCTCAAGTAGCACATTTACTTTGCAATCTTGAAATGTTATACAATATGATAGGGTATCATAGCATTTAGTATGCAGCATATGTTAAATTGTTTAATTAAATGGTACACAAACTTAGTGGCAGGGGCAGTACATATTAAAATACTGAGAATAGTTTCCTTAACTAAGAAAAATTTATTCAAAGATGGAAATTGGCAAGAAGGTGGATGGCATGTATTTTCATATAGGAGTATGGACTCATGCAAAGTTGAAGGAAATACATTGTTACTTTTTAATTCACTGTATGCTGTTGATTAAAGGCCTCAGATTTAGTAAAGTTAAATATTAGCTTGTTGATTTATGCCCTATAGAAATGCAAATTATTTCCATTTGGTGAAAGAAATAACTCAAATTTTGTAGTGTATTGTCTTTTGGGACATTAACCAGTTTTAAAATTAATCAGAAAATTTAACCTAGCATTCTTTTTAAAATTGCTTTTAAATAACTAGTTTCCCAAATCTTAATGTTTTCCTCACTAATTAACAACATTTGTTGAAAAGAAAAATTTGCTGTATTCATTTTCTACTTGTATGAGTTTCACAATTTTTCTTTTAGAAAATTATACTTTAACTGCTCTAAATCCATGCATCAAATCAGTAATACCTTCTTAATGTTCTACCCCTTAAACAGCTTTCTCATAATACCAATCTGATGTGTCATTCATGTTGTTACTACCTTCACATCCTTCTATCTACAAGATTAAACTCAAACTGTTCCAGAAAGAATTCTAGTCAACAAAATTTAACTTCTGCCCACCTTTCCAGCATTCTCTCTTGCTGTATTTACCCTGGAATTCTACACCCCAACCCTATTGAGTTGTTAATAGTTACTCTAAACATGCCTAGCTGTTTCATGGAGCCATTATGTTTTGTCTATTATATTATTTCATCTGGGAGTGCCTTTCTTCTAAGCGTCTGACCCACCACTTGTCATCTTTCCAAAAATATCAAATACCACTTTTTGTGCAAAATGTTTCCTGGATTAATCCCCAGGTAAAACTGGTTTACTTCTGTAGTTCCCTACTTCTAACTTAATAGCTCTCTCAGCACACCTGCAATTCTTTACTGCACTTACCTATTTATAAATCTTTCTCCAATTGCTGAACTCTATACTTCTTAAGAGTGGTTGTGTCTTATATGGCTGTGTATTTCCAGTAGTTCTGCTGCATAACTCTAACACAGAGGAGATATCTGATTCACATTTATTGAAAATTGAAATAATCATAGAGGATGTGAATTTGTGAGATCTTCATGTGGCTTATCATCCTAATGGGAACACTGAAAAGGATTTTAGAGATCAGCTAGATTCATTATGGCTTCTAAACAAATTATGCCCCCAGTGAGTAATCCACCTACATTCTATATTTTTAAACACTAAGGACGAAAGGTATAAATTTATCTATTAACTCAGTCAATGATCCCAAACCCATATTTTATATAAATAAATTAAGGTTTAAAAATAAAGCAAATTGTCCATGGTCATACATCAATTTAATGACAGAAGTGTGGTTAGCCCTTTTATCTCGAATCCTGAACAAGTATTCTTACAACTAGTTCCCAGGACTCTTTGATTCATTTTGATTTTAATTCTGATGAATAAGCCTTGCTTTTAGAGAACTACATTTATAGACAAGCCTGAGCATGGATAGAAGATTATCCGTTATACCACATTACTTTTTCAGCATCCCCAGAGATGTTCTGACCTTTTAATTTTAGTTTCTTAACTCTCCGGGATAAGCATATCACGATCAGAGTATCTCCAGGAGTCATTTTAGTTTTCTTTGGAGACAAAGTAACATTACAGAGATCAACTTTTGCTAATAACTTGACCTTTCAAATCAGTGAGGCTCATACTGATAGCATGCAAGAGTTCTTTAAGACAGGAGAAAAAATGAAAAAGAAAATATCCTGAGTTTATGTTTTACTGTTAAGAATTCTGACCAGTTTACTAACATGGCATATAGTCAGAAAGAATAACAAACTCCGTTTTTATTTTTTTATATAGAATTACAAAGCATTATATGTTTATTCATTTTAGGTGGATCATGACCATATTTTATAAAAAGATTAAATTCTTACTAAAAGCAAGCAGGCTTTTGGAATAGTGCTATAAAGGAGAACTGTCTTTGTAAGTGTAATAGAAACAAAGAGAGCTGTTATTTATAGAAAAGTGATTCTGATGTTTATAGACCTTAAAGAAATTCATGATGAAATCATTTAAAAATAATAAATAATTTCTTGTAGATATATCATCCTAACATTTAAACTATTTGTCCAAGTCCTAGAAAGACTGTTCTTTAGGGATACAACATAATATTGTTGATAAAATATACTTTATTTCCCTTTTAAGAAACAAAACAGAAGATAGTATGTTTAAAAGAAATGGAGACTTACATTTGCTAACAGGATGTACAATCTGCCAACCTTAAAGTACAAAGTATTTGTGATTGCCTTTTTTGCTCTCTTCCTCCTTTAAACACACCTCTTTGCTGTCTCCTTATTCTTCACTTGCTTAACAGTGATGCTTGTTGCTGATAATATGTTTCCAGAGTAAATGAAGGAAGGGGATGAAGAAACAGTCATAATTTTAGCTAGGAAAGTAATGAACTATTTCATGGTTGCAAGCATATTCATCTGTAAAAGCTACATTTTATTCTACTGGTAACATCGTAACTAAAATTAATTCTGATGAATAAGCCTTGCTTTTAGAGAACTACATTTATAGAAAAGCCTGAGCATGGATAGAAGATTATCCGTTATACCACATTACTTTTTCAGCATCCCCAGAGATGTTCTGACCTTTTAATTTTAGTTTCTTAACTCTCCGGGATAAGCATATCACGATCAGAGTATCTCCAGGAGTCATTTTAGTTTTCTTTGGAGACAAAGTAACATTACAGAGATCAACTTTGCTAATAACTTGACCTTTCAAATCAGTGAGGCTCATACTGATAGCATGCAAGAGTTCTTTAAGACAGGAGAAAAAATGAAAAAGAAAATATCCTGAGTTTATGTTTTACTGTTAAGAATTCTGACCAGTTTACTAACATGGCATATAGTCAGAAAGAATAACAAACTCCGTTTTTATTTTTTATATAGAATTACAAAGCATTATATGTTTATTCATTTTAGGTGGATCATGACCATATTTTATAAAAAGATTAAATTCTTACTAAAAGCAAGCAGGCTTTTGGAATAGTGCTATAAAGGAGAACTGTCTTTGTAAGTGTAATAGAAACAAAGAGAGCTGTTATTTATAGAAAAGTGATTCTGATGTTTATAGACCTTAAAGAAATTCATGATGAAATCATTTAAAAATAATAAATAATTTCTTGTAGATATATCATCCTAACATTTAAACTATTTGTCCAAGTCCTAGAAAGACTGTTCTTTAGGGATACAACATAATATTGTTGATAAAATATACTTTATTTCCCTTTTAAGAAACAAAACAGAAGATAGTATGTTTAAAAGAAATGGAGACTTACATTTGCTAACAGGATGTACAATCTGCCAACCTTAAAGTACAAAATATTTGTGATTGCCTTTTTTGCTCTCTTCCTCCTTTAAACACACCTCTTTGCTGTCTCCTTATTCTTCACTTGCTTAACAGTGATGCTTGTTGCTGATAATATGTTTCCAGAGTAAATGAAGGAAGGGGATGAAGAAACAGTCATAATTTTAGCTAGGAAAGTAATGAACTATTTCATGGTTGCAAGCATATTCATCTGTAAAAGCTACATTTTATTCTACTGGTAACATCGTAACTAAAATCTAGTTACATACCACTGAGAATATAGGATTCATATACTATGATGTAAGTGGATTTACAAACAAGATTATTTTTAAAGTCGTATTGACTTCATTGATTTTCATAAGGGTATGTAATAGAGTTTTTATTGCAATTTACAGTTAAACAGTTGAAAGGCCTTAGGGCATACGCTTTTAACTGTAGTGACAGAAGCTAAAGGTGGAATGTGGCACCACTGACCTTAAAACTAATGGATTTTATTGGTCTGTGCTTTAACCATTAGTTAAATAGGTCTGTGTGGTTATGATATTTATTTGCTAACACATATAGGACACAAATAGCACCCTTTTTATATTTTAAGGTTAATGTCCTTATATTTAATATTATGTATTTTAGGATTTATTTTAAAAGGCATTTTTAGGTAAACTAGAAGAATATACTTACATGATTTAACAGTAAATATGCTACTGAAGTTTTCCCCTGAAACATGGTTGGCTGTAATTCTCTATGGGACTAACATGCACACACTTGTGTTCACAGACACACACACGCTCTTACAGCAAAATTCCAGAAAATGTTGATTTGTTCTACCTGTCTTGTTTTCTGTGGCCATAGGCCCTTGAAAAATAATGATCTCTTTATTAGGAAGCTTCTGCAACTTCAGGACAGTATCTAGTTGTTGAAATATATTTAAGTCTCCAATACTCACTCAGAAATTTACATGATAGGAGTTTCAAGTTGAGACATCATAATGGTTTTTAGGAAATAATGAAATGGTGAATCTGCCTGAAAACTTGATGTAGAAAAATATATATACTTTTTTTTTAAAATAAGGACAATAGATTTACAAATTCTCACCTAGTAAGTCCCATATTGATTTCAGAGAGGATTCTGAATGAATTAGTAAAGAGGAAATTTTAAACCTTAATTGTTTTTGCTCAAAGGTATGACTTGACTCTCTGTAAGACATAGCAGGGAAAAACAAATCTGTCTACTCATAGATTTGGATTCTAGACTTACAACTCTGTGACTATGGGATGATTATTTGACCTTCTACCTGAGTGATTTAGGGCAAGTTGCATTCTCTCTCTGCCTCGTTTTCCTAGTTTCCAAGATAGAGATACCAATAATATCTTCCTCATAGAGTTGCTGTAAGATTTAAATCAGTTCATGTGTGTGAAACCCTTAAAAAGTATTTGTTGCAGAATTAGTGTTTACTATTTTTTATTATCAAGGCAGAATTATAGTCCCCCAAAGGTGTTCAAATCCTAATTACTGGAACCTGGAAATACATTACTTACATGGCAACAGCATCTTGGTAGATATGATTAAGGCTACAAATCTTGATATAGGATGTTTATCCTGGACTCTCCTAAGGGGGCCCAGTCTAGTTACATGAGCTCTTAAGAGCAAAAGAGAGGGGCACACAAATGAGACAGAGATGAGATAAAAGGACTGATTTGAAACATGTGAAGAACTTGATCCATAGTTGCTGGAGGTAGACAACTCAAGTAATGTAGGTGGCCTCACAAAGCTGACTTTTACTTTCAATTTGTTAATGGGGTATATCAGATTAATTGATGTGTGGATATTACACTATCTTTGCCTCCATGGAATAAATCTCACTTGATAATGGTGTATGATACTTTAGTATATTATTGAATTAGTTTTGATAATATTTTTATTGAGTGCTTTTGAGTCTATGTTTATCAGTGATATTGGCCTGTAATTTGTTGTGTGATATCTTTGTATGATTATAGAATCAGGATGATGTCCTTATGAGATGAGAAGTGTTTCTTTGTCTTGAATTTTTGGAATGGTTTGAGAAGGATAAGTGTGTACTTTAAAGTTTTGGTAGAGGGCTTCTTATTGATTGTTATTGTCTTATTGGTTGTTTACTAGCATATCATTTAGCCTTCATGTGTTTATGTCTTTTGTAGTTTTTTCTTGTAATTTATTTATAGTAATATAATGTGGTGATAAAAGATGCTTGATATGATTTTAGTCATCTTCAATTTACTGAGACTTGCTTTGAGAC
The DNA here is from genome assembly GCA_022376925.1 of Tragulus kanchil. Taxonomy (NCBI): domain Eukaryota; kingdom Metazoa; phylum Chordata; class Mammalia; order Artiodactyla; family Tragulidae; genus Tragulus; species Tragulus kanchil. Next base: position 156,289,756 of record JAIOJX010000028.1, on the reverse strand, counting down.
TTATTTTGTATCTATCCTATAGAATATTCCATGTGCATGTGAGAAGAATATATTCTACTGCTTTTGTATGGAATGTTCTTGACGTATCTGTTAAGTATATCTTCTCTCATATGTCTTTTTAAGGCCAGTGTTTTTTCACTTATTTTTTTCTGGATGATCTGTCCATTGATATAAATAGAGTGATTTTCTGCTGTTATTATCTTATTATCAACTTGTTCATGTCTATTATTATTTGCTGTGTCTATTTCAGTACTTTCCATATAAGATGCATTTATGTTTATACACACATAGATATATTTGTTATATATTCTTGTTGATCTCTTGATTATTATGTGATGCTCTTCTTTGTCTTTTCTATGGTCTTTGTTTTAAAGTTTGTTTGGTCTGACGTAAGTATTGCCACCCCAGGTTCCTTTTCATTTCTATTTTCATAAACACCTTTTGCTATTCCCTCGCATTCAGTCTGTGTATGTCTTTTAGGTCTGAAATAAGTCCCTTTTAGGTGGCATATATGTGGATCTTTCTTTTATCAAATTATCTACTTTATGTCCTTTGATTGAACCATTTACTACTCTTTACATTTAAAGTAATTCTTTTTTTAAATTTTTTTTTTTTTCTTTTTTCTTTTTTTTTTTATTTTTTTTTTTTAAACCTTTATTTTACTTTTAACTTTTACAGAGTTTTGTTGTTCACAGACATGCATGTTCTCAGATTAGTCACATGTATATCCCCCCCTTCCCTCCCCTCCCGACCATCACACAGCACCCCTGAAGGATCCCCTTTTCTCACAGAGCAATGACTAGAGCTATTTTCTTCACTTATGATAGTACAGGCCTTCATGCTACTTCCTTACGCCTCTCAACCACTGTTCCTTCCCCACAATGTCCATATGTCCACTGTCCATGTCTGTCTTTCTGTCGCTTCACTGCATGTGCCATCATCACCATCCTACTAGATTCCATATATATGTGTTAATATACTGTATTTGTCCTTCTCTTTCTGACTGACTTCACTTTTTAGGATACGTTCTAGATCCAGCCACCTCATGAGGGCTGATTCTTCTGCATTTCTCTTTGCAGCTGTGTAGTATTCCATTGTATATATGTACCAGAGCTTTTGGATCCATTCGTTTGTCGATGGGCATCTAGGTTCCTTCCATGTTCTAGCTATTGTATAGAGAGCTGCAATGAACATTGGGGTACAGGTGCTTCTTTCAGTTTTGATTTCATCAGGGTATAAACCTAAGAGTGGGATTGCTGGGTCATATGGTGCTTCTATTTTTAGTTTTTTAAGAAATCTCCAGACTGTCTTCCATAGAGGCTGTATCAATTTACACTCCCACCAGCAATGCAGGAGGGTTCCCTTTTCTCCGCAGCCTCTCCAGCATTTATTGTCTGTCGATTTGTGGATGATGGCCATTCTGACGGGTGTGAGGTGACATCTCATTGTAGTTTTGATTTGCATTTCTCTAATTATTAGTGAAGTTGAGCATCGTTTCATGTGTTTTTGGGCCATCTGTATGTCATGGTTGGAGAGGTGTCTGTTTAGGTCCTTTTCCCATTTTTTGATTGGGTTGTTCGTTTTTCCAGTGCTGAGTTGTCTGATAAACACCTTTTGCTATTCCTTTTTTAGGTGAAAGCCATATATGTGGATCTTTCTTTATCAAATTATCTACTTTATGTCCTTTGATTGAACCATTTACTACTCTTTACTTTTTAAGTAATTCTTTTTTTAATTTTTTTTTCTTTTTCTTTTTTTTTTTTTTTTAAACCTTTATTTTACTTTTAACTTTTACAGAGTTTTGTTGTTCACAGACATGCATGTTCTCAGATTAGTCACATGTATATCCCCCCCTTCCCTCCCCTCCCGACCATCACACAGCACCCCTGAAGGATCCCCTTTTCTCACAGAGCAATGACTAGAGCTATTTTCTTCACTTATGATAGTACAGGCCTTCATGCTACTTCCTTACGCCTCTCAACCACTGTTCCTTCCCCACAATGTCCATATGTCCACTGTCCATGTCTGTCTTTCTGTCGCTTCACTGCATGTGCCATCATCACCATCCTACTAGATTCCATATATATGTGTTAATATACTGTATTTGTCCTTCTCTTTCTGACTGACTTCACTTTTTAGGATACGTTCTAGATCCAGCCACCTCATGAGGGCTGATTCTTCTGCATTTCTCTTTGCAGCTGTGTAGTATTCCATTGTATATATGTACCAGAGCTTTTGGATCCATTCGTTTGTCGATGGGCATCTAGGTTCCTTCCATGTTCTAGCTATTGTATAGAGAGCTGCAATGAACATTGGGGTACAGGTGCTTCTTTCAGTTTTGATTTCATCAGGGTATAAACCTAAGAGTGGGATTGCTGGGTCATATGGTGCTTCTATTTTTAGTTTTTTAAGAAATCTCCAGACTGTCTTCCATAGAGGCTGTATCAATTTACACTCCCACCAGCAATGCAGGAGGGTTCCCTTTTCTCCGCAGCCTCTCCAGCATTTATTGTCTGTCGATTTGTGGATGATGGCCATTCTGACGGGTGTGAGGTGACATCTCATTGTAGTTTTGATTTGCATTTCTCTAATTATTAGTGAAGTTGAGCATCGTTTCATGTGTTTTTGGGCCATCTGTATGTCATTGCTGAGTTGTCTGAGTTGCTTGTAGATTTTGGAGATTAATTCTTTGTCTGTTGTTTCATTTGCTATGATTTTCTCCCACTCTGTGGGGTGTCTGTTGAACTTTTTTGTAATTTCTTTTGCTGTACAAAAGCTTTTAAGTTTCATTAGGTCCCACATGTTCATTTGTCTTTTTAGTTCCACTATTCTAGTAGGTGGGTCAGAGAAGATCTTGCTTTGATTGATGTCCTTGAGGGTTTTGCCTATATTCTCCTCTAAGAGTTTGATGGTTTCTGGCCTTACATTTAAGTCTTTAATCCATTTTGAGTTGATCTTTGTGTATGGTGTCAGGGTATGTTCCAATTTCATTTTCTTGCATGTAGCTGTCCAATTTTCCCAGCACCATTTGTTGAAGAGGCTGTCTTTGTCCCATTTTATATGTTCGCCTCCTTTGTCAAAAATAAGGTACCCATAGGTGCGTGGGTTTATCTCTGGGTTCTCGATCTTGTTCCATTGGTCGATATTTCTGTTTTTGTGCCAGTACCATACTGTCTTGATGACTGTTGCTTTGTAGTAGAGTCTGAAGTTGGGGAGGCTGATCCCCCCAGCTCCATTCTTCTTCCTGAGGATTGCTTTGGCTATTCGAGGTCTTTTGTGTTTCCATATGAACTGTGTTATTCGTTGGTCTAGTTCTGTGAAGAATGTTATTGGAAGCTTGATAGGGATCGCATTGAATCTATAGATGACATTTGGTAGTATGGTCATTTTCACAATATTGATTCTCCCGACCCAGGAACAGGAATATTTCTCCATCTTAAGTTCTTTATGTCTCTCATAGGAGGATCGCATTGTATCAATTTACACTCCCACCAGCAATGCAGGAGTGTTCCCTTTTCTCCGCAGCCTCTCCAGCATTTATTGTCTGTCGATTTGTGGATGATGGCCATTCTGACGGGTGTGAGGTGACATCTCATTGTAGTTTTGATTTGCATTTCTCTAATTATTAGTGAAGTTGAGCATCGTTTCATGTGTTTTTGGGCCATCTGTATGTCATCGTTGGAGAGGTGTCTGTTTAGGTCCTTTTGCCATTTTTTGATTGGGTTGTTCTTTTTTCCAGTGCTGAGTTGTCTGAGTTGCTTGTAGATTTTGGAGATTAATTCTTTGTCTGTTGTTTCATTTGCTATGATTTTCTCCCACTCTGTGGGGTGTCTGTTGAACTTTTTTGTAATTTCTTTTGCTGTACAAAAGCTTTTAAGTTTCATTAGGTCCCACATGTTCATTTGTCTTTTTAGTTCCACTATTCTAGTAGGTGGGTCAGAGAAGATCTTGCTTTGATTGATGTCCTTGAGGGTTTTGCCTATATTCTCCTCTAAGAGTTTGATGGTTTCTGGCCTTACATTTAAGTCTTTAATCCATTTTGAGTTGATCTTTGTGTATGGTGTCAGGGTATGTTCCAATTTCATTTTCTTGCATGTAGCTGTCCAATTTTCCCAGCACCATTTGTTGAAGAGGCTGTCTTTGTCCCATTTTATATGTTCGCCTCCTTTGTCAAAAATAAGGTACCCATAGGTGCGTGGGTTTATCTCTGGGTTCTCGATCTTGTTCCATTGGTCGATATTTCTGTTTTTGTGCCAGTACCATACTGTCTTGATGACTGTTGCTTTGTAGTAGAGTCTGAAGTTGGGGAGGCTGATCCCCCCAGCTCCATTCTTCTTCCTGAGGATTGCTTTGGCTATTCGAGGTCTTTTGTGTTTCCATATGAACTGTGTTATTCGTTGGTCTAGTTCTGTGAAGAATGTTATTGGAAGCTTGATAGGGATCGCATTGAATCTATAGATGACATTTGGTAGTATGGTCATTTTCACAATATTGATTCTCCCGACCCAGGAACACGGAATATTTCTCCATCTGTTTAAGTCTTCTTTAATGTCTCTCATGAGTGTCTTGTAATTTTCTGTGTACAGTTCTTTTGTTTCTTTGGGTAGGTTTATTCCTAGATATTTGATTCTTTTGGTTGCGATGGTGAAGGGGATTGCCTCTTTGATTTCATTTTCTGATTTTTCATTGTTTGTGTATAGGAATGCCAGTGATTTCTGTATATTGATTTTGTATCCTGCAACTTTGCTGAATTCGCTGATTAACTCTAGTAGTTTTGTAATAGTGTCTTTGGGATTTTCTATGTATAATATCATGTCATCTGCAAATAGAGAGAGTTTGACTTCTTCTTTTCCAATCTGGATTCCTTTGATTTCTTTCTCTTCTCTTATTGCCATTGCTAGAACTTCCAGGACTATGTTGAATAGTAGTGGTGAAAGTGGACACCCTTGTCTTGTTCCTGATCTTAGAGGGAATGCTTTGAGTTTTTCACCATTGAGGATAATGTTCGCTGTGGGCTTCTCATATATGGCTTTCACTATGTTAAGATAAGTTCCTTCTATGCCCATTTTTTGAAGAGTTTTTATCATAAATGGATGCTGTACTTTTCAAAGGCTTTTTCTGCATCTATTGAGATGATCATGTGATTTTTGTCTTTCAATTTGTTGATATGGTGTATCACATTGATTGATTTGCGAATGTTGAAGAATCCTTGCATGCCTGGGATGAACCCAACTTGATCGTGATGAATGAGCTTTTTGATGTGTTGCTGAATTCTGTTTGCTAGGATTTTGTTGAGGATTTTGGCATCTAGATTCATCAGTGAAATTGGCCTATAATTTTCTTTTTTTGTGATGTCTTTGCCTGGCTTTGGTATCAGGGTGATGGTGGCCTCGTAGAATGTGTTTGGAAGTGTTCCTTCCTGGGCAATTTTTTGGAAGAGTTTTAGAAGGACAGGCATTAGCTCTTCTTTAAATGTTTGGTAGAATTCACTTGTGAAACCATCTGGCCCTGGGCTTTTATTTTTGGGTAGATTTTTGATCACAAGGTCGATTTCTGAGCTTGTGATTGGCTTGTTCATAGTTTCTATTTCTTCCTGGTTGAGTCTTGGGAGATTAATCTTCTCTAAGAAACTGTCCATTTCTTCCAGGTTGTCCAGTTTGTTGCCATAGAGTTGTTCATAATAGTCTCTTATAATCCTTTGGATTTCTGCATTGTCCGTTGTAATCTCCCCTCTTCCAATTTTGATTTTGGTGATCTGGTTCTTCTCTCTCTTTTTCTTAATGAGTCTGGCCAGTGGTGTGTCGATTTTATTGACTTTTCGAAGAACCAGCTTTTTGTTTTATTTATCTTTACTATTGTTTCTTTTGTTTCTTTTCATTTATTTCTGCTCTGATTTTTATGATTCCCTTCTTCTGCTGGCTTTGGGGTGTTTTTGTTCTTCTTTCTCCAGTTGTTTTAAGCGTAAGGTAAGGTCGTCTGTTTGAGATTTTCCTAGTTTCTTGAGGTGGGATTGTAATGCTATAAACTTCCCTCTTAGAACTGCTTTTGCAGTATCCCATAGGTTTTGCACTGTCGTGTGTTCATTGTCATTTTCTTCTAGGAATTTTTTTATTTCTCCTTTGATTTCCTCAATGATCAGTTGGTTTTTTAGGTATGTGTTGTTTAATCTCCATGTGTTTGTGTTTTTAGCGGTTTTTTCCTGTAGTTGATCTCTAGTCTCACTGCATTGTGGTCCGAGAAGATGGTTGATAGAATTTCAGTTTTCTTGAATTGACTGAGGATTGATTTGTGGCCCAAGATGTGGTCTATCCTGGAGAATGTTCCGTGAGCACTTGAGAAGAAAGTGTATTCTTCTGCTTTTGGATGGAAAGTCCTAAAGATATCAATGAGGTCCATTTCTTCTAGTGTGGCATTTAAGGCTTGTGTTTCTTTATTAATTTTCTGTTTGGATGATCTGTCCATTGGTGTGAGAGGAGTGTTAAAGTCTCCTACTATGATTGTGTTGCTGTCAATGTCTTCTTTTATGTCTGAAAGTGTTTGTCTTATGTATTGGGGTGCTCCTGTGTTGGGAGCATAGATATTTATGATTGTTATGTCTTCTTCTTGGATGGATCCCTTGTTCATAGTTTCTATTTCTTCCTGGTTGAGTCTTGGGAGATTAATCTTCTCTAAGAAACTGTCCATTTCTTCCAGGTTGTCCAGTTTGTTGCCATAGAGTTGTTCATAATAGTCTCTTATAATCCTTTGGATTTCTGCATTGTCCGTTGTAATCTCTCCTTTTTCATTTTTGATTTTGGTGATCTGGTTCTTCTCTCTCTTTTCTTAATGAGTCTGGCCAGTGGTGTGTCGATTTTATTGACTTTTCGAAGAACCAGCTTTTTGTTTTATTTATCTTTACTATTGTTTCTTTTGTTTCTTTTCATTTATTTCTGCTCTGATCTTTATGATTTCCTTCTTCTGCTGGCTTTGGGGTGTTTTTGTTCTTCTTTCTCCAGTTGTTTTAAGCGTAAGGTAAGGTCGTCTGTTTGAGATTTTCCTAGTTTCTTGAGGTGGGATTGTAATGCTATAAACTTCCCACTTAGAACTGCTTTTGCAGTATCCCATAGGTTTTGCACTGTCGTGTGTTCATTGTCATTTTCTTCTAGGAATTTTTTTATTTCTCCTTTGATTTCCTCAATGATCAGTTGGTTTTTTAGGTATGTGTTGTTTAATCTCCATGTGTTTGTGTTTTTAGCGGTTTTTTTTCCTGTAGTTGATCTCTAGTCTCACTGCATTGTGGTCCGAGAAGATGGTTGATAGAATTTCAGTTTTCTTGAATTGACTGAGGATTGATTTGTGGCCCAAGATGTGGTCTATCCTGGAGAATGTTCCGTGAGCACTTGAGAAGAAAGTGTATTCTTCTGCTTTTGGATGGAAAGTCCTAAAGATATCAATGAGGTCCATTTCTTCTAGTGTGGCATTTAAGGCTTGTGTTTCTTTATTAATTTTCTGTTTGGATGATCTGTCCATTGGTGTGAGAGGAGTGTTAAAGTCTCCTACTATGATTGTGTTGCTGTCAATGTCTTCTTTTATGTCTGAAAGTGTTTGTCTTATGTATTGGGGTGCTCCTGTGTTGGGAGCATAGATATTTATGATTGTTATGTCTTCTTCTTGGATGGATCCCTTAATCATGATGTAGTGACCTGCCTTGTCTCTTAGAATCTTCTTTACTTTAAAATCTATTTTATCTGATATGAGGATTGCTACTCCAGCTTTCTTTTGATTTCCATTTGCATGGAATATCTTTTCCAGCCTCTCACTTTCAGTCTACGAGTGTCTCTAGGTCTGAAATGAGTTTCCTGATGGCAGCATATGTATGGGTCTTGTTTTGGATCCATTCAGCCACTCTGTGTCTTTTGGTTGGGGCGTTTAGTCCATTGACATTCAAAGTAATTATTGATACAAATGATCCTATTGTCATCTTCTTAGATGTTATGATGGGTTTGTTTCGTGGATCTTCTCCTTTTATACTTGTTGTCTATATAAGTCCCTTTAACATTTGTTGTAAGGCTGGTTTGGTGTGACTAAATTCTTTTAATTTTGCTTGTCTGTAAAGCTTGGGGTTTCTCCATCAATTTTGAAGGAGAGGGTAGAGGATTCTTGGTTGCAGATTATTCTCTTTCAGCCGTTTAAATGTGTCCTGCCATTCCCTTCTGGCCTGCAGAGTTTCTGTTGAAAGATCAGCTGTTAAACGGATGGGCTTTCCCTTGTATGTCACTAGTTGCTTTTCCCTTGCTGCTTTGAGAATTCTATCTTTGTGTTTAATTTGTGTTAACTTCATTAATATGTGTCTTGGTGTGTTTCTTCTCGGATTGATTCTGTTAGGTACTCTTTGTGCTTCTTGGACTTGATTGACTATTTCTTTTCCCATGTTGGGGAAATTTTCAACTATAATTTCTTCAAAAATTTTCTCATAGCCTTTCTTTTTTTCTTCTTCTTCTGGGAACCCTATAATTCGAATATTGGTGCGTTTGATATTATCCCAGAGGTCTCTGAGGCTGTCCTCTGCTCTTTTCATTCTTTGAGCTAGAGTCTGTTTTTCAGCAGTTACTTCCACCATTTTATCTTCCAGCTCACTTATCCGGTCTTCTGTCTCAGATACTCTGCTCTTGATTCCTTCTACAGTGTTTTCAGTTCAGCAATTGAGTTGTTTGTCTCTGTTACTTTTTTGGTAAGTTCTTGTATTTCTTTATTCAGTGTGTTAGTTGTATCTTGCAATTTCTCTGAAATTCTGTTTTCAGTGTCTTTGATCATCTTTACTATCATTCTTCTGAAATCACTTTCAGAAAGTTTGTCCAAATTCTCTTCATTAATTTGATCTTGTGTGTTTGTTGATTGTTCCTTCGCTTGTGTGGTATTTCTCTGCCGTTTCATTGTTATTATTAATTTTTTAAAACTGATTCTGTTTGGGATTTCCTTTTCCCAGACTTTGAGTTACGTCTGTTGGTGTTTGTTGTTTGGATGGGGCTTCTTATTCTGGGTGATGCTGGTGATTGGGTGATGTCAGGACTTGTATACAAGTGATTACCTTTGCTGGCGTTCTCACTTGTATACTGCTCTTTAGTGTTATGCGTTCTCTAGTATTGTAGTTTTGGAGTCAGTGCACCCTCAAAACCCCGTGGCTTGTTGCCTGACCAGGGAATGAAGATTTCACGGCTGGTTTGTTATGGCATTAAATGATATTAAAACATATATATGCAAATGAGAAACAGAAGGTATACCTTTGACAAATGGCAATTTAAAAATTATGCAAGTACTATCTAGCGTATTGAATTATACACATGAACATATACAGCTATAACATAACCCAAGCATTCCAATCAAAAATACAGTACAATACGTTAGCAGTCGAATAGAGAAATCCAAGAATGATATCCACAAGTTAATAAGCAAACTAAGTAGAGAACCAATTGGAGAATAATGCTAGAGCAGGATCCCCGTTGGGGATAAGGCAATGAGGACAGAACAGACTAAGAAATATAGTGGGGAGAGGGAAAAAGAGAAAGGGAGGATAGAAGAGAAATATAGAATAATATTGCAAAGTTAAATATAGGGAGATAAAGATTTGTATGTATTAGAATTTAGTGGTATAGGAAAGGAGCTTCAGAGAAAGCAAAGAATTATAGAGGAGGTAGTAGTACAAATGAAAAAATTATTAAAAATTAAAAGATCTAAATTTTATAGAAAAATATAGAAAATCATAGCAAAAACAATAAAAAAAAAACAAAACCCCCACAGAACCTTAAAAGGCCAATGGGGAACCAGAAGTTTATACCAAAATAAAATGTGTGGTTTAAAAGGAAAAAAAAAAAAAAATTATGTAAACTTGAATATATTCAGTCTTACTGATAAGATTAGTAGCTTCAATAGAATTCAGTGAAGGAAATGAACACACCCGCTCTCTCTCACATACACCCCCAAGAAAAGAAAAAAAAAAAAAATAAAAAAGCGGTGGGTGCACTGAGTGGGTTTGGAAAAAAGAGAAGAAAAAAAAAAAAATTGAAACAAAGTAATACAATACAAAAAATGAAATTTTAAAGTCCAGCAGTAACTCCAGCTTCAGACAAAACGTGAAAATAGTGTTTATGTTCTTCTGTCTCTTGCTGACTGTTCAGGAATTATCAGTCTTTTTCTTGCCTCTGGCAGTGGTTGGATCTGAAGACCTCTTTGACTGCTTGTTTTGGCCTATTCCAGAATTAAGGCCGCCCAGGCTGGCCCTGGGAGTTTCTTAATCCAAATCCTTTTCTTGCTGGGTGGAGCTAAGTTCCTTCCTGTAGCTTGACCAGCAGCCCTGCAGTTTGACCAGCAGCCAAACTACAGTAGGGAAAATGGCGTCTTCTCCGAGATTTTTTCCCTTATTGGCTCTATGGCAATCATTTCCTTCATGTGTTTATGTCTTTTGTAGTTTTTTCTTGTAATTTATTTATAGTAATATAGAGTTGCTGTAAGATTTAAATCAGTTCATGTGTGTGAAACCCTTAAAAAGTATTTGTTGCAGAATTAGTGTTTACTATTTTTTATTATCAAGGCAGAATTATAGTCCCCCAAAGGTGTTCAAATCCTAATTACTGGAACCTGGAAATACATTACTTACATGGCAACAGCATCTTGGTAGATATGATTAAGGCTACAAATCTTGATATAGGATGTTTATCCTGGACTCTCCTAAGGGGGCCCAGTCTAGTTACATGAGCTCTTAAGAGCAAAAGAGAGGGGCACACAAATGAGACAGAGATGAGATAAAAGGACTGATTTGAAACATGTGAAGAACTTGATCCATAGTTGCTGGAGGTAGACAACTCAAGTAATGTAGGTGGCCTCACAAAGCTGACTTTTACTTTCAATTTGTTAATGGGGTATATCAGATTAATTGATGTGTGGATATTACACTATCTTTGCCTCCATGGAATAAATCTCACTTGATAATGGTGTATGATACTTTAGTATATTATTGAATTAGTTTTGATAATATTTTTATTGAGTGCTTTTGAGTCTATGTTTATCAGTGATATTGGCCTGTAATTTGTTGTGTGATATCTTTGTATGATTATAGAATCAGGATGATGTCCTTATGAGATGAGAAGTGTTTCTTTGTCTTGAATTTTTGGAATGGTTTGAGAAGGATAAGTGTGTACTTTAAAGTTTTGGTAGAGGGCTTCTTATTGATTGTTATTGTCTTATTGGTTGTTTACTAGCATATCATTTAGCCTTCATGTGTTTATGTCTTTTGTAGTTTTTTCTTGTAATTTATTTATAGTAATATAATGTGGTGATAAAAGATGCTTGATATGATTTTAGTCATCTTCAATTTACTGAGACTTGCTTTGAGACTTATTTTGTATCTATCCTATAGAATATTCCATGTGCATGTGAGAAGAATATATTCTACTGCTTTTGTATGGAATGTTCTTGACGTATCTGTTAAGTATATCTTCTCTCATATGTCTTTTTAAGGCCAGTGTTTTTTCACTTATTTTTTTCTGGATGATCTGTCCATTGATATAAATAGAGTGATTTTCTGCTGTTATTATCTTATTATCAACTTGTTCATGTCTATTATTATTTGCTGTGTCTATTTCAGTACTTTCCATATAAGATGCATTTATGTTTATACACACATAGATATATTTGTTATATATTCTTGTTGATCTCTTGATTATTATGTGATGCTCTTCTTTGTCTTTTCTATGGTCTTTGTTTTAAAGTTTGTTTGGTCTGACGTAAGTATTGCCACCCCAGGTTCCTTTTCATTTCTATTTTCATAAACACCTTTTGCTATTCCCTCGCATTCAGTCTGTGTATGTCTTTTAGGTCTGAAATAAGTCCCTTTTAGGTGGCATATATGTGGATCTTTCTTTTATCAAATTATCTACTTTATGTCCTTTGATTGAACCATTTACTACTCTTTACATTTAAAGTAATTCTTTTTTTAAATTTTTATTTATTTATTTTTGGACGGTGGGGTGGGGATGGAGGGGGATTAGCGGGCCACTTCTATTGGTCTTTCATTTCTCTATTTTCATCCATCTTTGTTCTTTGGTTCCTGTGGGCATCTCATCGTGGTGGCCACTGTCGTCATAGAGCACCGGCTCTGGGCGTATGCGCGCCAGAGCTCCGGCTCGGTAATTGGACACATCGGTCCAGCCGCTCCGCGGTGCGTGGGATCTTCCCAGGCCAGGGATCGAACTGGCGCCCCTTGCACTGCAAGGCGGTGTCTTTACCCACTGGACCACCAGGGGAAGCCCTAAAGTAATTCTTGATATGTGTATACTTACTGCCATTTTGCTAACGTTTTTGAAATTCTTTTGTGTTTCTTTCTGTTCTATTGCTCTCTTCTTTATGATTTGATGATTATCTTTTGTGTTATGTTTGGATTCATTTATATTTTCTGTGCATGTGTACCTATTTGAGATTTTTGGCTGGTTGCCATAAGGTTTATATATAAAACAACAACTACTACAAAAAATGCATACATACATGCACAAGTAAGAATATTAGGTTGATGATCTCTTGATCATCTTCTTTGCATCTTTACTCCGCATCTACTTCGCATTTTTACTCCCCTCCCCACCATATTTAATATTTTGACATCATATTTAAATTTTTGTGTCTGTGTGTTTCTGTGTGTTTGTGTCTGTGTGTTTTTCCTACCTACTGTAGATATGGATGATTGTACTACTCTTTTCTTTGAAACTTTCTACTAGGTTTACAAATGACTGATTTACTGCACATTTACCAATCAGATTTTTCTCTTATTTTCATACCTTGATTATAGTTGCTCTCTTTGTTTTTCTATGGTCTTTGTTTTAAAGGTTTGCGCTTTTGCCCCCCAGGTTCCTTTTATTTTATTTTAAAACACCTTTTGCTATTCCTCGCATTCAGTCTGTGTATGTCTTTTAGGTCTGAAATAAGTCCCTTTTAGGTGGCATATATGTGGATCTTTCTTTTATCAAATTATCTACTTTATGTCCTTTGATTGAACCATTTACTACTCTTTACATTTAAAGTAATTCTTTTTTTAAATTTTTATTTATTTATTTTTGGACGGTGGGGTGGGGATGGAGGGGGATTAGCGGGCCACTTCTATTGGTCTTTCATTTCTCTATTTTCATCCATCTTTGTTCTTTGGTTCCTGTGGGCATCTCATCGTGGTGGCCACTGTCGTCATAGAGCACCGGCTCTGGGCGTATGCGCGCCAGAGCTCCGGCTCGGTAATTGGACACATCGGTCCAGCCGCTCCGCGGTGCGTGGGATCTTCCCAGGCCAGGGATCGAACTGGCGCCCCTTGCACTGCAAGGCGGTGTCTTTACCCACTGGACCACCAGGGGAAGCCCTAAAGTAATTCTTGCTATGTGTATACTTACTGCCATTTTGCTAACGTTTTTGAAATTCTTTTGTGTTTCTTTCTGTTCTATTGCTCTCTTCTTTATGATTTGATGATTATCTTTTGTGTTATGTTTGGATTCATTTATATTTTCTGTGCATGTGTACCTATTTGAGATTTTTGGCTGGTTGCCATAAGGTTTATATATAAAACAACAACTACTACAAAAAATGCATACATACATGCACAAGTAAGAATATTAGGTTGATGATCTCTTGATCATCTTCTTTGCATCTTTACTCCGCATCTACTTCGCATTTTTACTCCCCTCCCCACCATATTTAATATTTTGACATCATATTTAAATTTTTGTGTCTGTGTGTTTCTGTGTGTTTGTGTCTGTGTGTTTTTCCTACCTACTGTAGATATGGATGATTGTACTACTCTTTTCTTTGAAACTTTCTACTAGGTTTACAAATGACTGATTTACTGCACATTTACCAATCAGATTTTTCTCTTTTGTAATATTCATATTTATAATGACTTCTTAGAGTTCTTTTATTATTTCTTTTTTTTTTTTTAAGATTTATTTCTTTATTTTGGGCAGGGGTCGGGTTGGGGAGTGAGGGGAGCGGAAGGGCCACTTCTATTGTTCTTTCTCTATTTTCATCTGTCTTTGTTCTTTGGCTCCTGTGGGCCTCCCATCGCGGTGGCGTCTGTCATCGCAGAGAGCCAGCTCTGGGCGCATGCACGCCAGAGCTCCGGCTCGGTAATTGGACATATCAGTTCAGCCGCTCCGCGGCACGTGGGATTTTCCCAGGCCAGGGATCGAACCGGCACCCCTTGCACTGCAAGGCGGTGTCCTTACCCACTGGACCACCAGGGGAAGCCCCTTTTATTATTTCTTATAAAGATATTTTATTGGTTCTAAACTGTCTTAAAAATGATAGAGTAAAGTTCTGTATCTGTCCTTCAGATCTAAATGATAGTCTTGCTGAGTAAAATATTTTTGATTGTGGATGTTTCTCTTTCATCATTTTGAGTATATCATGCCGTTCCACTTTGGTCTGCAAAGTTTCTGGTGAAAAGTCAGCTGACAGTCTTAGTTTTTCCTGAATTCCTTTGTACATAACTAGTTTTGTTTTTTTTTGTTATAGCTTTTAAGATTCTCTCTTTATTTTCATTATTCCATTTTACTTATAATATGTCTAAATTTGAACCTTACTGAGTTCATCTTTAGGACTCTGTGTGCTTCTTGGACCCAGATGTCTATTTCTTGTCCTAGGTTAGGGAAATTTTTAGCTATTAGTTCTTCAAAAAAGTTCTCAGCTTCATTTTCACTCTTCTTGTGTTACAGACTTCTATAAAACAAGTGTTGATATGCTCAATATTTTTCCAAAAGTCTGTTAAACTACCCTCATTATAAACAAATCAATATGGTTTAATGAAGAGAGAATTATTTTTTTCTGTGCTACGAATAACATGAATTTGGCATTTCACGTTGACTGACTTCTGTGTTCCATGTATTCATTCTGAAACTCAGATATTTCTTTTTTTTTCACCAGCCCCAAGACACTGTCCACAGTTGCGTAGTTAAAGTTGGGTTGCAAAAAGTAAGGAAAAGGATACTATGGTAGAAGATGTTCTTATGACTATTGTCCTCTGAAGCCCTTTGCTCTGGGAAGTTCTTTGTCCATTATCCTCCATGGCCACAACTCATTTCCTGTTTGTTCACATCCTCATTTTTTAAAAATTCTTTTTTTTTCTCTTTTTTAATGTTCATCTTGGTGATTTCTACCACTGTACCTTCCAGTGTGCTGATCCATTCTTCCGTATCATCTAATCAACTGTTGAGTCCCTCTAAAATTTAGTTTATTATATTGTTCAACTCTGATTGTTCTTTACATTTTCTCTTTGTTCAACTTCTCACTGTGTTCGTCTATTCTTTGAACTCACTGAAACCATTATGGTCATTACTTTGAACTCTTTATGTGATAAATTGCTTATCTCTGCTTAGTTCTTCTGGGGTTTTCTCTTGTTCCTTCATATTCTTCTGTGATATTTGGGTTATATTCCTCTGCCACCTCGTTTTTCTTAATTCTTTATTTTTTATTTCTATATTTTAGTTAAGTCAGTTACTTTGCCCATCCTTTTAGAAGTGGTCTAACATAGGATATGTTATATAAGGCCCAGCAGCACCTTCTCCTCTGGTCATCAGAGCTATACGCCAGGGACAGATCTCAATAAAGCTGGTTGTAGGTGTAGTGCTGGTTGTCTAGTGTACCAGGGTGGTTCCCTGGGCCCTGAAGTGTTAGGATTGGTGCTGACTGACTGGTGGGCAGGCAAGTTCTACACTAATAGGCTAGAGGGAGGACTCAGAAATGGTTAATACCATCATCAGTGCCCTTGTAGTAGAACAAATTCCATTAAAATATCTATTTCCAGCATCTATGTCCCCAGGAGGAGTCTTGCTTGCCTCCTGTCTCTCTAGGAAGCTCTCCAGCATCAGCAGGTGTGTCTGATTTATGTTTCTTTCATATTACCGCCTCTGTGCTGCATCATGGAGTGTGTGAAATTTTGTGCACGCCCATTAATATTCTCTGGGTTTCCGAAATGTTCTTGAAACTCAGATATTTCTTTTTCACCAGCCCCAAGACACTGTCCACAGTTGCGTAGTTAAAGTTGGGTTGCAAAAGTAAGGAAAAGGATACTATGGTAGAAGATGTTCTTATGACTATTGTCCTCTGAAGCCCTTTGCTCTGGGAAGTTCTTTGTCCATTATCCTCCATGGCCACAACTCATTTCCTGTTTGTTCACATCCTCATTTTTTAAAAATTCTTTTTTTTTCTCTTTTTTAATGTTCATCTTGGTGATTTCTACCACTGTACCTTCCAGTGTGCTGATCCATTCTTCCGTATCATCTAATCAACTGTTGAGTCCCTCTAAAATTTAGTTTATTATATTGTTCAACTCTGATTGTTCTTTACATTTTCTCTTTGTTCAACTTCTCACTGTGTTCGTCTATTCTTTGAACTCACTGAAACCATTATGGTCATTACTTTGAACTCTTTATGTGATAAATTGCTTATCTCTGCTTAGTTCTTCTGGGGTTTTCTCTTGTTCCTTCATATTCTTCTGTGATATTTGGGTTATATTCCTCTGCCACCTCGTTTTTCTTAATTCTTTATTTTTTATTTCTATATTTTAGTTAAGTCAGTTACTTTGCCCATCCTTTTAGAAGTGGTCTAACATAGGATATGTTATATAAGGCCCAGCAGCACCTTCTCCTCTGGTCATCAGAGCTATACGCCAGGGACAGATCTCAATAAAGCTGGTTGTAGGTGTAGTGCTGGTTGTCTAGTGTACCAGGGTGGTTCCCTGGGCCCTGAAGTGTTAGGATTGGTGCTGACTGACTGGTGGGCAGGCAAGTTCTACACTAATAGGCTAGAGGGAGGACTCAGAAATGGTTAATACCATCATCAGTGCCCTTGTAGTAGAACAAATTCCATTAAAATATCTATTTCCAGCATCTATGTCCCCAGGAGGAGTCTTGCTTGCCTCCTGTCTCTCTAGGAAGCTCTCCAGCATCAGCAGGTGTGTCTGATTTATGTTTCTTTCATATTACCGCCTCTGTGCTGCATCATGGAGTGTGTGAAATTTTGTGCACGCCCATTAAGAGTGGAATCTCTCTTTCCTATAACCTTCTGGCTCTCTGGTGTGCAAGTCCCACTGATCTTAAAACCGAATGTTCTTGGAGCTTGTCTTTCTGATATAGCCCTTGGAATGCGGAGCCAAATCTTGGCCTCATAGCCCTTGTTCCTTGGGATGAACCTCTACAATTGTGATTATCCTCCAGTTTGTGGGTTGCCTAACCCCACATGTGCATCTAAATCATACTTTGTATAAATACCTTTTATGTGTCTTAGTATGGATTGTTCATTATATTATCAGGTTTGGAAAAATCTTTTATACTAGTCTTCAGTTCATTATCATCGATAGTTACTCTGTGACTTCTGATGTGCCTGTGGGAAGAGGTGAACTCAGGATCTTCCTACTCTGCCATTTTGTCCCCACCCTGGTTAAGCTTATTTTTTAAATTCAAGTCTACCCATGCAAACATTTTAATAATGTTTTAAATTATTTTCGCAATTGAATAATGATTTTGTAAAATTTACCTTTTTTTTGGGAGCAGAGTCATGGTAAACAAATCACCTTTCTCCATATACACCTAAAAATCTACATATTCATTCTAACTTTATAACACATAAGTGTTTCAATTTCCCACACAATTCCGCAAATTAGCCCCAGTTAAAATGGCACTGAAATACTTGCTTCCATGTTTTTTTCTGTTTTGTTTTGTTTTGCTTTATTTTGTAGAAACACTTTTGAATATTTCTTTTTTCAGATACATCAAAACTCACACAAAAGTGCTCTTTCCTAAAGATCTGTAGTCTTTTGTCATGATAGTATTAAACACAAGCAAATCTTCACAGGCAAGTCATTCACTATTTACACATATAAAGTTCTATTTTTCTAGAAAGTTCCTAAATTTTAATTCTCTCATCTGAGGAGTCGATATCATTATGTTACTGTATTGGAAAAAAGAACAAGACTATATCTAAAAGATAAGCTATTCATTATCAAATTTTTAATTGGGTTTATGAGAATAGATGAATTTTACTTATTAAGACTATGTTTTGTCTACAAGCTGAAATGATTCTTATTTTCATTTATGCTATAACAAAATAATAAAGTATAAGAATAACCTTAAACCTAAAGTTCAATAAGAATAAACTTTTATCACCAAAGTTCAGTAGTTTAAGTCCAACATGCTTCTTTTTCAAGTCCCTCTCACTAAAAGTCTGTATAGAGGAAACACATTTTTCAGGACACATAAAATTCTTACTTTATTATTTAAGAACATGAGTGCTATGTGCTTTCTTTCACTTTAAGTCATTCTAACCAAAAGTTAAGTATGTGTTTGGACATTTTGATTGAAAGTCTTTGCACATGAGATTCTCATTTTCATCATTAACTTTTCCACTATAATTCCCCAGAGTCATTAAATATATCATTAATATTTTCTAAATAATATATTCCTCTTTCATGTTGTGAAGTCATCAAGATTTGGACTCTTTTTAATTATTTTTCCATTCTATTAAAAGTCATGACTCAATGTGAATAGATAAACTCATAACAATTTAGCATTTACAAGCACATATTGTTTGGTAGACTTTTGACAGCTGTTTCTCATTTGTTGATTCCATTATTTTCTCACAAATTTGTCAAGTTGAAAATAAAATTGAAACCAAACATTATTCATAATCATATTTCACCAAAGTGATCTTAATTATTCAAGTGTCATCTATAAGATCCTCCATAGAAATGTTTTCTCCATGTTAATTGTTTTAAAATATTTGGCATTATAACTTATGTTATAATGCACTTTTAGATTTGTGCCTTGCTTCTTTTTTTAACATAATGGAAGCATTTTCCATTGTCACTGCAGGTTGTAGACAGCAAATGTTTAATGGATTCAAATAAGCATAATTCTCTCTCTCCTTATTCTATGTTTCCTTCCACACTCCAGTTACACCAATGTACTTGAATTTTTCTGAAGCTTTTAAGCTGTAATTTACATGTCTGTAACTTTTCTTATTGTATCCTATTAATCAAACTATTTCCCACCTCTGTCTTTTCACCTGACTCATTTACAATGTCTTAAGAGTAGGCTCAATCACCAACTCCTCTATTAAGAATTGCCTCAACACTCAGGTCAGAGTATTACATATTAACAAAAGTTAGAACAGTCAATTTTCCTAAAGGGCTTTTTTTGTTGAGTCATATATATAGGGTGAAAAGTAAAGAGAGATGAAGCAGGATTTCGGGTAGAGTTATTCAATAGGATGATGAAATGAGTCTGTATCTCAAGTTTTTTATAACGACATACAGAAATTTAATACATGTGTCAAGGAGACCATAATAAAAGAGTATGAAGTATGAGAATAGAAGAAAAATGGAGAGGATCAAGGTAAGAGTTTTAGAAAGCCTCAGCTTAGAGACAACTGATCAAAGGAGTCAAAACCCAAAAAGGAAATTGAAGAGGAATGAAAAAGGAGTTAGACTGCTAGAATATTGTGGCATAAAAAAAAGGTGACGGGGCTTCCCTGGTGGTCCAGTGGGTAAGGACACTGCCTTGCAGTGCAAGGGATGCCAGTTCGATCCCTGGTCTGGGAAGATCCCACGTGCTGCGGAACGGCTGGACCGATGTGTTCAATTACCCAGCCGGGAGCTCTGGAGCACATGCGCCCAGAGCTGGTGCTCTGTGACAACAGAGGTCACTGCGTTGGGAGGCCCACATGGGCCAAAGAACAAAGATGGATGAAAGTAGACAAATGAAAGACCAATAGAGGTAGCCTGCCTGCTCCCCTCCCTCCCAACCCCACTGCCCCAAAATAAATAAATAAATAAATCTTTAAAAAAAAAAAAAGGTGATGGAGGATGGCTTTTAGGAGGAAGAGGTCAATAAAGACAGATACCACAAATAGATCAATTAAAATGGGATTAATAAAATATTAATTGTATTTCCCTTTTTACTTTTGTAAGAGTGCAAGACAGAGGTAGAAAACAGATTATAGTGGTCTGAAAAACAAGTATGTGTCTCCTGGAAGACTGATCATGTACTCTTATTTTCCTTTAATTCAGATTTCTCAAATACAAATAAAATAGTAGGAGTGCTTGCCATCTGCCAGATACTGTTGAAAGGGCTTTCTGGTCTTATTTCATTGGATCAGCATAACAATCATAATATATCAGTTAGAAAGTGAGGTTTAATCCCAGATTTATAGAGGCAAAACCAATGAAGTCATGAAAAGGTCAAATGTCTTGTAAGGGAAATCATGTAAGGGAGGGGTGACATCTAGGAATAATGATCAGTTATCACTATGGACTAAGTGTAAAGGTCTTGTACACCTTTTTTAGCTGTTTTCCTAATGATTTAATATTTGTGATGCTATTTTAAATATTATTGTTGCTTCCATTCAATTTCTTATGATTTGATTCTAGTATATACACACCAGATTGATTTTTACAGATCGATATTGCACCCTTATACATTACTAGGCACACTTATTGCATTAATAGCTTTTAAAAAATAGATCCCATTGGGTTTTCTACATAATCACATCACTATGATTAAAGGCTTCTTTCTTTACAAACTGTACTTTATTTATTTTTGTTGTTTGATTGTAGTGGTTATAGCTGTGATACAGTGTTGAATGGAGTAGTGATAATGGACATCCCTTATTTCTGATTTTAGGAAGAAAATTAACTACCGTATTAGTTATCAATTTCTCATTGATGCACATTATCAAATATGAATGAATTCCCTTCTCATTTTTATGTGGAATAGATATGGAATTTGATCAAATATT
Source organism: Tragulus kanchil (assembly GCA_022376925.1). Lineage (NCBI taxonomy): Eukaryota > Metazoa > Chordata > Mammalia > Artiodactyla > Tragulidae > Tragulus > Tragulus kanchil. The sequence continues at coordinate 156,268,960 of JAIOJX010000028.1, read as the reverse complement.
TCTCTGAGTATTCTAGCTGTTAGCAGCAGGAAAGTCAGGCTTCAGTTTTCAATACCCTAGGATAGTTAGGCTTCCCTAGGAGCTCAGCTGGTAACAAATCTCCCCGCAATGCAGAGAACCCCAGTTCAATCCGTGGGTCAGGAAGATCCCCTGTAGAAGTGATAGGTCACCCACTCCATTATTCTTGGGCATCCCTGGTTGCTTAGATGGTAAAGAATCCACCTGCAATCCAGGAGACCTGGTTTCAGTCTCTGGTTTGAGAAGACCACTGGAGAAGGGCATGGCACCCCATTCCAGAATTCTTGCCTGTGGAATCCTGAAGTACAGAGGAGCCTAGTGTGGTACAGTCCATGGGGTTGCAAAGAGTTAGACACAACTGAGCAACTAAGCACTTAAGCACATTTTAAAATAGGATAGGAATGTGTGTAACAGGGACTTTGAGCATAAGGTCTTTTGCTCTGGAAGTAGCAAGAGTAGCACTAGTCATGCCAATTACTCCTCTTGCATATGGGCTAAATAATGTATAAATACAAACTATCTCTTCCCAGGGACTGCCTGTCTACCATATTGTCAGTCATCCCATCCTGACTTTAAGAGTATATCAAATACTTCATTTCCATTCTTAGGACATACAAAGGAAAATTCACTCTTCCTTGTATTTCAGTTCAGTTCAGTTGCTCAGTTATGTCCAATGCTTTGCAACTCTACAGACTGCAGCACGTCAAGCTTCCCTGTCCTTCACCATCTCTTGGAGTTTGCTAAAACTGATCGATTGAGTTGATGATGCCATCTGATCATATTGTCCTCTGTTGTCCCCTTCTTCTTCTGCCTTCTATTTTTCCCAGTATCAAGGTCTCTCCCAATGAGTCATCTCTTCATAACAGGTGGACCAAGTATTGAGCTTAAGCATCAGCATCAGTCCTTCCAATGAATATTCAGCGTTGATTTTTGTTGGGATTGATTGTTTTGATATCCTTGCAGACCAAGAGACTCTCAAGAGTCTTCTCCAACACCACAGTTTGAAGGCATCAGTTCTTCGGCTCTCAGCCTTCTTTATGGTCCAACACTCACATCCATATATGACTATTGTAAAAACCATAGCTTTGACTATACAGACTGTTGTTAGCAAAGTAATGCCTCTGCTTTTTAATACACTGTCTAGATTTGTCATACCTTTTCTTTCAAGGAGCAAGCTTCTTTTAATTTCATGGCTATAGTCCCAATCTTCATTGATTTTGGAGACCAGGAAATAAAGTCTGTCATTGTTTCCATTGTTTGCCTGTCTACTTGTCATGAAGTGATGGGACCAAATACCTTGATCTTTGTTTTTTGAATGTTTTAAGCCAGTTTTTCACTCTCCTCTCTCCAGATATAGCCTAAAAGTCCAGATGTAGCCTCACAGTTGTTCAGGTCAGACTTTGACTCCAAATAAGTTTGCTGCAATTCATAAATGTACATTTATTATAGAAAGATATATTTTGGAATTGTGGCCAGTATATATTTTAGTGTCACAGATATTTAATTTAATTTTTGGCAATATTATCTTAAAGCTAACTTCTGATTATAATAGAGAATTTCACAGTTATGCTTTGTTAGTTATCATAAATCACCCCAACAAATTTTCTTTTTGACAAAAATTATAGAAATTCAATTATTGTAATTTATAAAAGGTGGTGCTAAGAAACAGCCGTTATAAGAAACATGCTTCAGAAAGGAAATATTTATCATGGTCCTATTTTATTTCATTGTTAGTCAAATAGTTTTACTCATCATTTTGGAACATTCTTCAATGTGAAAACATTGTAAATTCACCTTAAACCTAGGCTTCATATTTTATTGATGCTTCTTATTTTCTAGAAATAAATAACCAAAGAACAATAGCAATTAAGGTTTGACTTTGCTATTGTGTGTCTTTAGAGGGTATTCCTATATTCGTTTTCCATAAAGCTTGTACTTTTGACTATTGCTTTGATCATTGATGTATTTTTCCCAAAAATCAAGTCAAACCATTTTTAAATTCTGAAGAACATGCTCTAAGTGTTATACAGTTGTTATGGAATACCATAGGCAATTTGGACTTTCAGTTTTCCTTCTAAACAAGAGAAAATGATACCTATTTGGTAGTAATTTCAAAATATTATGCAGGATATCATTGCAACTATCTTATTACTGAGATAGAAGGACAGGTATCTGGCTCAGCTACATGCAGCAAGAAAACTTTCCACAAACCTCTTGACTAAAAATGAAATTTTACTCCTTTTTCTGTAAGAATTACAAGAAAAAAATAATTTGAAAAATAACAAGCATTTCAATACAAAGTAAAATGATGATGAGAAAGTAAAGTGGTGAGAAGGCATAAAAAGAAATCCTCAGCAACACATGTTTTGACCAAAATAGAAATATAAGTGTTACCTGGATGGCTGTTTTTAAAAGTATGATAAACATATGGAGAATTGGCATTATATGTGGTAAGCTGTTATATGGTGTTGTTTTATACAGACATATAAAAACATTTTATTTTTAATGACTATTATCAAGAAATATCTATAGTTGGATACTTTTAAATCTTGATGCTATTTGTTAAATTACTATTTTTGTCAATAGAATTTCACTTTACTAATGTGATAACAGTAATACTTCATTCCAAGGAGTCACTGGAACAAGATTATCATTTAATGTTAAATATGGCAACTAGAATTTTTAAAATATTTATTATTAATGATATATACATAAAATATATGGTACACACTATAGATAGAAAAGATATCATTTTCCCAGTGTTGCTTCCTGTAATGATTTCAAAGCATAGTATAAACATATATGTGACTATAAACCAACATAGAAATTAGTAACTGGTTTACCAAAAAAAAAATCTTTCTTTTCTCAAAAAGGACAGTCTGAAAGAACTATATATGTTGACATGCATAATCAATCTTTAAAACTTTTCAAAGATAGTGTTTTAAGACTTTTAGGACTGATGGGGTGACATTGCATGAAAAGAAACTGGCACACAATGACAATTTTCTCAAGAGAACAAATTAAAAATCTTAACTTTTCATTTGTGAGGACCTAGCAAATGCTATAGTTGCTTGAATCTAGAGAAAATTAAAATATTTTAGGTAAGCTATAGTCATGTTTATCCATGTATGTAATATGGAAGGTGAATATATCTAAAGAGTAGACATTTGTAAAAACAGTCAACAGTGGCATTAGTAATACAAATTTTTTCTCAATCAAATATACTCTGTAAATACATATTTAATCTGCATCAAGAATAACTCAATTTCCCTAAGAAGAATGGAGCTTGAGGATCAGCCTCCATAACTTCAGACTATATTACAAAGCAACAGTCATTAAGACAGTTTGGTACTGGCACAAAAACGGAAATATAGACCAATGCAGCAAGATAGAGAACCCAGAGACAGGCCCATGCACCTATGGATACCTTATTTTTGACAGCGGAGATGAAAATCTAAAATGGGACAAAGACAGCCTCTTCAACAAATGCTGATGGGAAAATTGGACAGCTGCCTGCAAAAAAAAAATGAAGCTGGAACATTCCCTGACGCCATACACAAAGATCAACTCAAAATGGATTAAAGACCTAAATGTAAAACCAGAAACCCTAAAACTCTTATAGAAGAATATAGACAAACACTCAAGGACATAAACCAAAGCAAGATCTTCTGCCTACTAGAACAGTGGAACTAAAAACAAAAATGAACATGTGGGACCTAATGAAACTTTCAAGCTTTTGTACAGCAAAAGAGATTACAAAAAAGTTGAACAGACAGACCACAGAATGGGAGAAAATCATAGCGAATGAAATAATAGACAAAGAATTAATATCCAAAATCTACAAGCAACTCAGATAACTCGGCACTGGAAAAATGAACAACCCAATCAAAAAATGGGAAAAAGATTTAAAGAGACATCTCCCCAAACAAGACACAGATGACCAAAAAATGCATGAAACAATGCTCAACCTCGCTTATTATTAGAGAAATGCAAATCAAAACTACAATGGGATATCACCTCACACCTGTCAGAATGGCCATCATCAAGATATCTACAGACAATAAATGCTGGAGAGGGTGTGGAGAAACTGGAACACTCTTGAATTGCTGGTGGGAATGTAAATTGATACAGCCACTATGGAAGACAGTATGGAGATTCCTTAAAAAACTAAAAATAGAAGCACCCTATAACCCAGTAATTCCACTATTAAGCTTATACCCTGATGAAATCAAAACTGAAAAAGTATCTGTACCCCAGTGTTCATTGCAGCTGTCTATACAATAGCCAGAACATGGAAGCAACCTAGATGTTCATCAACAAATGAATGAATCTAAAACTCTGGTACATATATACAATGGAGTACTTCTCAGCTGTAAAAAGAAATGCAGAAGAATCAGTCCTAATGAGGTGGATGAATCTAGAACCTGTTATACAAAGTGAAATAAGCCAAAAAGAGAAAGACATGCACAGTATACTAACACATATATATGAAATCTAGTAAGATGGTAATGATAACACATGCAGTGAAGTGATGGAAAAACAGACATGGAGAATAGACATATGGGCATTGTGGGGAATGAACAGTGGGTGGTAGTCATAGAGGGAATAACTTGGAAACCTATACTATCATATGTGTAAAGGATAGCTATTGTCATTGTGCTGTGGGAATAGGGGTTACTGCAGGGGCGTGGTTGGACAGCCTGGAGTGGTCGGATGGTGGGGACTGGGACGGGGGTGGTGGAGGGAGGGGATCAGAGATATACATATGACTCATCTGGGATTATACATATTTGTAAACAACAAAACTCTGTAAATATAAAAAGTAAAATAAAAATAATTTTACAATAGTAATAATTGTAAAAACAACTCAATTTCATTGACTATATTAAATATAGTAAAAGTTTCTTTTTATGGACTAATGAGAAGAAAACTTAAAAGAATAATCAAGTAACTGAATATAGCTATCAAATTATGATGCAAAGGATAGACTACTTTTTACCTATATTACATCTTATATTATCAGAATATTTGTGTGTAGCTGGAGAGGAGGTAGCCTCTACTTTTCTTCAGAGTTGAAAGGTATTCAGTATCAACTTAACAAATAGATTTGCTATCTTCATGCAAGATTATTGCTATACAAAGAGATACATATAACTCTACCGAGCTCTGAGCAGCTTAAGAGTCAGTTCAGTCACTCAGTCGTGTCTCATTCTTTGCGGCTCCATGGACTGCAACATGCCAGACTTCCCTGTCCTTCACCATCTTCATGGAGTTTGCACAATCTCATGGCAATTGACTCAGTGATGTCATCCAAACATCTCGTCCTCTGTCACCCCCTACTCCTTCTACCTTCTACTTTTCCCAACATTGGGCTCTTTTCCAATCAGTCCTATCTCTGCATCAGGTGGCCAAAAAGGAGCTTGAGTTTCAGCATCAGTCTTTCCAATGAAAAGTCAGGATTGATTTCCTTTAGGATTGATTTTTTTGATCTCCTTGCAGTCCAAGGGACTCTCAAGAGCCTTCTCCAACACCGCTATTCTAAAGTATCAATTCTTCCGCATTCAGCCTTCTTTATGGTCCAACTCTCACATCCACACATGACTCCTGAGAAAACCGTAGCTTTGACTATGTGGACTTTTATTGGTCTCTGATTTTGAATACATTGTCTAGGCTTGTCATAGCCTTTCTTCCAAGGAGTGAGCATGTTGTAATTTCATGGCTTCAGTCACCATCTGCAGTGATTTTGGAGCCCAAGGAAATAAAATCTCTTACTGTTTCCATTGTTCGCCCATCTTGTTGCCGTGAAGTGATGAGACTGGGTGCCATGATCTTCATTTTTTGAATGTTGAGTTTTAGGCCAGCTTTTTCAATCTCCTGTTTCATCTTCATCAAGTCTCTTATATTCCTCTTTGCTTTCTGCCATAAGGATGGTGTCATTGGAATACCTGATATTATTAATATTTATCCTGGCAATCTTGATTACAGCTTGTGCTTCATCCAGACTGGCATTTCATGTGATGTACTCTTCATATAAGTTAAATAAGCAGGGTGACAAGATACAGCCTTGAAGTACTCATTTCCCAATTTGCAACCAGTCTGATGTTGCATGTCTGTTCTGACTGTTGATTTTTTGTCCTGCATACGGGTTGCACAGGAGGCAGTATGTGTTAAAAAGAAAAAAAAAAACAACAAAACACAATTAGACAATTAGAGCTAAGGTGCCAGTGTGATTAAGTTGGAATTTTGGAGGAAGGAAATTAAAGAATATGATTCAGGGGAAGTGACTCAATCATTCTTTCAGGAAAGTTAAAATGGCAAAATTTTTAGATAGAAGGAGGTTAATCTAGGATGAGAAACAGCTATGTTTCAGTTCAAGGGACAAGGGACTGAAACTGGGAACTTGAGAATATGATAAAACTAGTGATATAAAGAAGGGTTTACATGAAAACCACAGTGTTATGGGAAAGAGTATAGTTTCATTCTGGAAGTCATAGAGGTTAGTGAATAATTTTAACAGAAAAGTCATGTATAATTTGCGTTTTATAAAGATCTTTTCAGGTACTGTGGGACAATCAGTCAGAAAGAACTGTGGCTATAATTAGGAAACAGGTAATGAGGCGGTTACAAATTCAAAAGATATATGGGTGCTGTCTTTACCAACTATCCACATCGACCTCCCCGCTATTCTAAAGTATCAATTCTTCCGCATTCAGCCTTCTTTATGGTCCAACTCTCACATCCACACATGACTCCTGAGAAAACCGTAGCTTTGACTATGTGGACTTTTATTGGTCTCTGATTTTGAATACATTGTCTAGGTTTGTCATAGCCTTTCTTCCAAGGAGTGAGCATGTTGTAATTTCATGGCTTCAGTCACCATCTGCAGTGATTTTGGAGCCCAAGGAAATAAAATCTCTTACTGTTTCCATTGTTCGCCCATCTTGTTGCCGTGAAGTGATGAGACTGGGTGCCATGATCTTCATTTTTTGAATGTTGAGTTTTAGGCCAGCTTTTTCAATCTCCTGTTTCATCTTCATCAAGTCTCTTATATTCCTCTTTGCTTTCTGCCATAAGGATGGTGTCATTGGAATACCTGATATTATTAATATTTATCCTGGCAATCTTGATTACAGCTTGTGCTTCATCCAGACTGGCATTTCATGTGATGTACTCTTCATATAAGTTAAATAAGCAGGGTGACAAGATACAGCCTTGAAGTACTCATTTCCCAATTTGCAACCAGTCTGATGTTGCATGTCTGTTCTGACTGTTGATTTTTTGTCCTGCATACGGGTTGCACAGGAGGCAGTATGTGTTAAAAAGAAAAAAAAAAACAACAAAACACAATTAGACAATTAGAGCTAAGGTGCCAGTGTGATTAAGTTGGAATTTTGGAGGAAGGAAATTAAAGAATATGATTCAGGGGAAGTGACTCAATCATTCTTTCAGGAAAGTTAAAATGGCAAAATTTTTAGATAGAAGGAGGTTAATCTAGGATGAGAAACAGCTATGTTTCAGTTCAAGGGACAAGGGACTGAAACTGGGAACTTGAGAATATGATAAAACTAGTGATATAAAGAAGGGTTTACATGAAAACCACAGTGTTATGGGAAAGAGTATAGTTTCATTCTGGAAGTCATAGAGGTTAGTGAATAATTTTAACAGAAAAGTCATGTATAATTTGCGTTTTATAAAGATCTTTTCAGGTACTGTGGGACAATCAGTCAGAAAGAACTGTGGCTATAATTAGGGAAACAGGTAATGAGGCGGTTACAAAAATTCAGAGGAAAATGATGAGCACTGGAATATGGGTGCTGTCTTTATAACTGGAGAGAAAGAGGTATATTTGAGAAATAGAAAGGAGAGAGGATGAATGTGTGGCTTTGGATGATTTAGTGTGCAGACGTAGAGAGGAATGATGAAAATTCTTTTTCATATTCCTAGCTTGGGAGACTGAGTGGTTGGTACTTCCATTCCCTGAGATACAGATAAGGTAAATAAGAATAAATATGGAGACAGCAAAAGTAAAAATGAGTTTAGCACTGCATGTGTTAGACTTGAAGTGCTTTTGGGACTTCAAAGTTCTGATGTCAATTTCACTGGGATAAACTCCTTCCTAACAGATCCTCAACTCAAATTTATTCCTCAGAAGCAGTCTATGCTTTTCATCATAATCTGATCATAAACATATGCTTGTTCAACTCCTTTAATATGAAGAATTCACGAGTTAAGCACTAGTGCCTTTTTTGTATCAATAAATGATTACATCTATACATATGTTCTATAACAGAAAAGTGTATTTTCTTATTCTGAATTAAGTTTAAATTAGTAAAGATGTTGTGTATTTTCAAGTAATCTAGAAAACAGTAATATTAATTTCATGCTATAATTATTGAAATAGTAAACTAGCACAAGAAGATTTTTTTCATGTATGATTTCCCCAAATGGTTATCTGACTTAGTTGAATTTTGGAGGAAGGAAATTAAAGAATATGATTCAGGGGAAGTGACTCAATCATTCTTTCAGGAAAGTTAAAATGGCAAAATTTTTAGATAGAAGGAGGTTAATCTAGGATGAGAAACAGCTATGTTTCAGTTCAAGGGACAAGGGACTGAAACTGGGAACTTGAGAATATGATAAAACTAGTGATATAAAGAAGGGTTTACATGAAAACCACAGTGTTATGGGAAAGAGTATAGTTTCATTCTGGAAGTCATAGAGGTTAGTGAATAATTTTAACAGAAAAGTCATGTATAATTTGCGTTTTATAAAGATCTTTTCAGGTACTGTGGGACAATCAGTCAGAAAGAACTGTGGCTATAATTAGGGAAACAGGTAATGAGGCGGTTACAAAAATTCAGAGGAAAATGATGAGCACTGGAATATGGGTGCTGTCTTTATAACTGGAGAGAAAGAGGTATATTTGAGAAATAGAAAGGAGAGAGGATGAATGTGTGGCTTTGGATGATTTAGTGTGCAGACGTAGAGAGGAATGATGAAAATTCTTTTTCATATTCCTAGCTTGGGAGACTGAGTGGTTGGTACTTCCATTCCCTGAGATACAGATAAGGTAAATAAGAATAAATATGGAGACAGCAAAAGTAAAAATGAGTTTAGCACTGCATGTGTTAGACTTGAAGTGCTTTTGGGACTTCAAAGTTCTGATGTCAATTTCACTGGGATAAACTCCTTCCTAACAGATCCTCAACTCAAATTTATTCCTCAGAAGCAGTCTATGCTTTTCATCATAATCTGATCATAAACATATGCTTGTTCAACTCCTTTAATATGAAGAATTCACGAGTTAAGCACTAGTGCCTTTTTTGTATCAATAAATGATTACATCTATACATATGTTCTATAACAGAAAAGTGTATTTTCTTATTCTGAATTAAGTTTAAATTAGTAAAGATGTTGTGTATTTTCAAGTAATCTAGAAAACAGTAATATTAATTTCATGCTATAATTATTGAAATAGTAAACTAGCACAAGAAGATTTTTTTCATGTATGATTTCCCCAAATGGTTATCTGACTTGGATGAATTTTAGGGGAAAAATATTTTAAATAATTAACTTTACCCCTATTTCTTTTGGGGCTAAGATGAACATGTTTCACTCAAAGTAGTATTTCAAATGTGGAGTTTTATATAATATGCACACTTAGAAAAGTGTATTTATGTCCTTTATTATCCATTTTCCTCATGTAGACTATGGTACTTAATTTTAAAGTTCCACATTTGAGAGAAGATTCTCAAATAATTTTTATGGCTTGCACCTTCCCTTGCTTGCAGCTTCACAAAAAATGTAGAATTAGTTTGCATTTATACATGTGCTGGCTGCTTCCAGATGTCCTCTTTTGCATAAGAGAAAAGAGAAGAGTTTTCTTTAAATGATGTTTTGTAGAGCTCCTGTAAACATTATGAAATCTTTTCATCAACAGGAGGGAGACATCCTACTGAGATTATTTCCTTTCACCCTCTCTTTCTGTATTTCTCTTCTCTCAAATTTGAAAGCAACAATATTCTGCAGAAAGCAGATGTGAACTGAATGGGACTTTTAAAAAAACTCATATAATAAGAAGGAAGCTGTCATCAATGTGTAATGCTCATTCACTTAAAAATATATATTAAACCCTACCATGTGTCAAATACTGTGTTAAACTCCAATGTATACAATAGCAACAAAAGCAATCATGATTCTTGCTTTCTAGAAGCTAAGACTAAATATAGTGAAGAATATAGCATTGCTTTTTTTCAAAGGTAGTCATAAATACATAAACTTGAGATCTGTCAGGATTAGGTTCTAATGTCAAGCAAGGAACCTTTTATTTTAGAGAAATGTTGAGATTGGGAAAAGCCACAGTTTCCCAGAACTCTTGTTGTTATAGCTGTTTGGACCTGCATCATTTGTTCTAAAACAAGTTGTTTGGATCAAAGTGGTTGAAAGAGAATTAACTCAAAAGAATAAGTTTACAGGAAAATAGTATTTGTTGTCATTTTATACATTTAGTGTTGTTTCATTTTATCATCTAAGGTAATTTTGTGAACTAAAGGCATAATTGTATATTTTACATGTATTTTATCATTTCTAGACCTCAGAGTTATCTTTCATTGCAATTTAATTATGCTTGTTGTCTGTGTTGCTAGTATTAATGAATTTTAAAACTTTATTCTCTGACAAAAACTGTATTGTTGAATACAATTTTATAATTGGTAGAAACCTTGACATATTAAAAAGCTGAATAAAGGTAAAAGAATTTTTATAAGTAGATGTCTTCCAGAATAAATATAAATAATAAAAAACAAGAAGTCTTACAAAAGGGTAAAATTTTCCTGAAAAAACTGAACAAGCTATAGGACTGTTTTATTTTACATAAGAAATAGATGAAAATCCTAAAAATTTACTCAAAAATTATAGAAAATTTATTTAAAACTTTAAGAAATGATCAATAGGACTTTTGATATGTGGTTTCACATATAAGAATCTTAGAAATCATCACTCTCTCTTAAACAAATGTAAAGTTTGAATAGTCTAAAAAACTTGTTGCATTCAACTTGTATTGGCTACATAAAGATAGGAGTACATAAAGCAATCAAGAATAATCAAGGAATATTATTGAGCAGCTCTATACCATAATTTTTATAACCTTAGTAGAATGGACCAATTCCTTGAGAAACACAACCTGCTAAAACTCACCTGAGAATAAATTTGAACAAGCCTATGACTCTTGGAAAAAATTGGATCAATACTTAATAACCCTTCAAAACAACATCATTCTCAATTATTTAAATCTTTAACTTGGAAAAATTGGATCAATACTTATAAGTGAAGAATATAGCATTGCTTTTTCAAAGGTAGTCATAAATACATAAACTTGAGATCTGTCAAGATTAGGTTCTAATGTCAAGCAAGGAACCTTTTATTTTAGAGAAATGTTGAGATTGGGAAAAGCCACAGTTTCCCAGAACTCTTGTTGTTATAGCTGTTTGGACCTGCATCATTTGTTCTAAAACAAGTTGTTTGGATCAAAGTGGTTGAAAGAGAATTAACTCAAAAGAATAAGTTTACAGGAAAATAGTATTTGTTGTCATTTTATACATTTAGTGTTGTTTCATTTTATCATCTAAGGTAATTTTGTGAACTAAAGGCATAATTGTATATTTTACATGTATTTTATCATTTCTAGACCTCAGAGTTATCTTTCATTGCAATTTAATTATGCTTGTTGTCTGTGTTGCTAGTATTAATGAATTTTAAAACTTTATTCTCTGACAAAAACTGTATTGTTGAATACAATTTTATAATTGGTAGAAACCTTGACATATTAAAAAGCTGAATAAAGGTAAAAGAATTTTTATAAGTAGATGTCTTCCAGAATAAATATAAATAATAAAAAACAAGAAGTCTTACAAAAGGGTAAAATTTTCCTGAAAAAACTGAACAAGCTATAGGACTGTTTTATTTTACATAAGAAATAGATGAAAATCCTAAAAATTTACTCAAAAATTATAGAAAATTTATTTAAAACTTTAAGAAATGATCAATAGGACTTTTGATATGTGGTTTCACATATAAGAATCTTAGAAATCATCACTCTCTCTTAAACAAATGTAAAGTTTGAATAGTCTAAAAAACTTGTTGCATTCAACTTGTATTGGCTACATAAAGATAGGAGTACATAAAGCAATCAAGAATAATCAAGGAATATTATTGAGCAGCTCTATACCATAATTTTTATAACCTTAGTAGAATGGACCAATTCCTTGAGAAACACAACCTGCTAAAACTCACCTGAGAATAAATTTGAACAAGCCTATGACTCTTGGAAAAAATTGGATCAATACTTAATAACCCTTCAAAACAACATCATTCTCAAATGAGTTCACTGGTGAATTCTATCAAACATTTAAGAAAGAATGTATGCGACTTCCCTATAATCTCTTTCAGAGCACAAAAGCAGTGAGAATACTTTGTAACTCATTTTACAAGGCTAACCTTGCCTTATTGCCAAAACAAAAGGCATTTCAAGAAAACAAGACTACAGATTAAAACTCTCAATGGGATATAAGTGCAAAACTTCTCAGCGAAATATTAGAAAATTAAATCCAACAGTCATTATATCCTGTGACTAAGGGGCTTTCACTACAGATATGCATGCCTAGTTAACAAATATTCAAAAATCAATCAGTACACCCCAACACATTGATAGACTAAAAAAGAAGAATCACATGAACATATAAATAGCTATACAAAAGCACTGACAAAATCTGCACTCATTCATGATAAGAAATTGTCAGCAAACTAGGAAGAGAAGGAAACTCTCTCAACCTGATAAAAAAAAATAACTTAAAAAAGTAAAAACATACCACTAACATCATACTTTCCCTGAGATGAAGTAAAAGGCAAGAGTATTCTCACTCACCACTCCTTTTTTTTCTTAATTTATTTCTTTATTTTAAAGTTTTTACAGAGTTTTGTTGTTCACACACATGCATGTTCCCAGATCAGTCATATGCATATCACCACTCCTTTTTAGCATCATACTAGAAGTACTAGCTAATGCAGTAAAAGAAAGGAGATAACATATATACAGATTGAAAAATAAGACATAAAACTGTCTTGGTTCACAAATGACAAGGATTACTATGCAGAAAATCTGAGGGAATTGAAAACTAAAACTAATGAGAAATTATGGCAAGATTACAGGACACAAAGTTTAATGCACAAAAGTCAATCACTTTACAACATACTAGTAATGACCTAGTGGCATTTGAAATTAAAATCATAGTACTATTTACTTTAGTGCCCCCAACATGAAACAGTTAGATCTAAATCAAAAATAAAATATGTATAATATCTATATAGGAAAACTATAAAACTCTGTTGAATGAAATCAAAGAATTTTTAAAAATACAGAGATATTCCATGTTTGTGTATAGAAAGATAATGTTTAGATGTTACTGCATCCCAACTTTATCTGTAGATGGAATACAGTCTCAGTCAATACCCACAAGTTATGTTATGGGCATCAACAAAATCATTCTAAAGTTTATACGGAGAGGCAAAGACCCAAACAGACTACACAATATTGAAGAAGAGCTAAGAAGACTGACACTGTCCCACTTCAGTACCTAGCGAAAAGAAAGAGTAGTCAAGTCAGTGTGGTATCGGCAAAAGAAAAGACAAATGCATCAGTGGAATAGAGTAGAAGGCCTTGAAATAGCCCCAATGAATATTGTCACCTGATCTTTGGCACAGAGCTGAAGTAATAAGGCATGTGAAAAAATGAAGCTAGACACACACCTAACAGCCTTTACTTAAAATGAATCATAGTAACAAATGCCAAACTCAGAAGTATTAAACTCCTAGTAGTAATATATAAGAAAACTTAGATAACTTTGGATATTGTGGTACCCTTTTAAATATAATACCAAGGACATAGTTCATCAAGCAAATGATTGATAAGCTGACCTCCATTAAAATTAAGAACTTCTGCTCTGTGAAAGACAATGTCAAGTGAATGAGAAGTCAGAATACAGACTGGAAAAAGATACTTGCAACAGACACAGTTGGCAAAGGATTATTATCCAAAATATATGAAGTACTGATAAAATACAAAAGTCAGAAAGTATACAATTTAATTAAAACATGGCTCAAATTCCTTAACAGACACCTCACCAAGAAATATAAACAAGAGGACAGACAAACATATGAGAAGATGATCCACATCACATGCTGTCAGGGAAATGCATATCGAGATACCACTACAATGAGATGCCACCACACATGTATGAGAACAGCCAAAATTCAAAACACTGGCAACACCAAATATTGGTGAAGATGGAAGCCACAGGAAATCTCATTCATTAGTGGCTGGAATAAAATGGTACAGCAACAATACTCAGCTAGGTATATTGTTTTCTGTAGACTTTTTTTTGGGGGATGGGGGCAGGGGTCAGGTTGGGGAGCGAGGGGAGTGGGCGGGCCACTTCTATTGGTCTTTCATTTCTCTATTTTCATCCGTCTTTGTTCTTTGGCTCCTGTGGGCCTCCCATCGCAGTGGTTTCTGTGGTTGTAGAGCGCCAGCTCAGGGCGCCTGCACTCCAGAGCTCCGGCTCGGTGATTGGACGCATCGGTCCAGCCGCTCCGCTGCACGTGGGATCTTCCCAGGCCAGGGATCGAACCAGCAGCCCTTGCACTGCAAGGCGGTGTCCGTATCCACTGGACCACCAGGGGAAGCCCCCATAGACTTTTAATATTAGTTAGTTCCATATACATTTAACCTAACCTAGAAAAATTCTTCAATTTTTGTGGCATATGTGTGACATCCTTTTTGTTTCTACTTCTGATTCACACATTTCCTTAATTGTGTATTTTGTTAGTCTTTTCCTTTTTCTTTGAGTTGAGGATAGCTGGGAATGGGAAAGGCAGGGGACATGAAGAACAAGTAGGCTCACTTTCCCCGAACAGTCTTAATGTGTCCTTCATGGAGAGTATTGTGTTAAATCTGAAGAGTCAACAGAGTACAAAAGGCAAATCAATGTGATTTTGACAAAATCAGTCTAAATGTTATTATTTAAGTATTATATCTTTAGAAAGAGAAAAAAATGACAACCTACCTCGATTGCTGGAATCACTTGGACAGAGGAGCCTGGTGGGCTACAGTCAATAATGGATCAATTCCTTAAAAAAAAAGAAGTACTGATAAAATACAAAAGTCAGAAAGTATACAATTTAATTAAAACATGGCTCAAATTCCTTAACAGACACCTCACCAAGAAATATAAACAAGAGGACAGACAAACATATGAGAAGATGATCCACATCACATGCTGTCAGGGAAATGCATATCGAGATACCACTACAATGAGATGCCACCACACATGTATGAGAACAGCCAAAATTCAAAACACTGGCAACACCAAATATTGGTGAAGATGGAAGCCACAGGAAATCTCATTCATTAGTGGCTGGAATAAAATGGTACAGCAACAATACTCAGCTAGGTATATTGTTTTCTGTAGACTTTTTTTGGGGGGATGGGGGCAGGGGTCAGGTTGGGGAGCGAGGGGAGTGGGCGGGCCACTTCTATTGGTCTTTCATTTCTCTATTTTCATCCGTCTTTGTTCTTTGGCTCCTGTGGGCCTCCCATCGCAGTGGTTTCTGTGGTTGTAGAGCGCCAGCTCAGGGCGCCTGCACTCCAGAGCTCCGGCTCGGTGATTGGACGCATCGGTCCAGCCGCTCCGCTGCACGTGGGATCTTCCCAGGCCAGGGATCGAACCAGCAGCCCTTGCACTGCAAGGCGGTGTCCGTATCCACTGGACCACCAGGGGAAGCCCCCATAGACTTTTAATATTAGTTAGTTCCATATACATTTAACCTAACCTAGAAAAATTCTTCAATTTTTGTGGCATATGTGTGACATCCTTTTTGTTTCTACTTCTGATTCACACATTTCCTTAATTGTGTATTTTGTTAGTCTTTTCCTTTTTCTTTGAGTTGAGGATAGCTGGGAATGGGAAAGGCAGGGGACATGAAGAACAAGTAGGCTCACTTTCCCCGAACAGTCTTAATGTGTCCTTCATGGAGAGTATTGTGTTAAATCTGAAGAGTCAACAGAGTACAAAAGGCAAATCAATGTGATTTTGACAAAATCAGTCTAAATGTTATTATTTAAGTATTATATCTTTAGAAAGAGAAAAAAATGACAACCTACCTCAGTATCCTTGCCTGGGAAATCACTTGGACAGAGGAGCCTGGTGGGCTACAGTCTGTGGGATTACTAGAGTCAAACATGATTTAGCAACTAGACCACCACCATCACTTCTTTAGAAAGCCTCCCCTAAAGTTTGCAGCTGAATTAAGGATGCTTTATATGTTTGCACACAATATTATTTGTGGATGTGTGTGTGTATACTTATATGCATATGTGTATACGTATATGTGTATACAGATAGATAGATATTGATGAATAATTTAATTTCCTAAATCACGTTATAATTATCCCTTTTTAGACTGTGAACACTCTAGAGGCAGGGAATATATGCTGGTAATAATAAAATCCTGATGACCTTTAATACCTGAACGTACAATAATTTCAATGTATATTAGTTGAATTACGTAATGTATCTTTTCTCTGTAATGAGTATAGATAAATATTCCTTATTGCTGTGAAGTATTACCACTTATTCACTGTTCTAAATTTATTTCCTATTTACATAATTGTCCATGTTTTTGCCTAATCATTTGTTTTGAGATTGCTTATGTTTATCATTGTTTAAACATAATAATTTTCTATATCTTACACTTGTTTTATAATCAGATATTAATGCTCCTAACTACCATTTGTAATCTTTTTGAGTGATCTCTGATTTCAAAGACTGACTTGAATGTCATTTTTAAAATGCCTCATGTTGATGATTAATATGTTGTAATATATATGAAATTAATTACATAATTATGTTTCCAAATGTTGAAATCATGCTAAAATATAATGACACTAACCAGAAATGGCTTACTGGGCTATTTTCACATATTACTAAATAAGAAGATTAGGAGAAGTTTTAATTGGCTTAGTAGCTTACAATTCAGCTTGAATTTAATCTGACACCCACGACCAATATGAAATTGGATGTGTTCATTTTCAAATACCATACCAAAAACAATCTTAAAGTATCCATGAGAGAAACTATCACACTGATGATAAAGGATTCAGTGTCTGTAAGAGTGTGCATAGAAGAATCTCTGTACATCTGCTAAGTTTTCCTATAATTAATGCAAAATGTGCACCTAAAATAGATTAGAATGGGAAAAAGACATACTGCTGAATCACAATAATCAAGATACATACATGTATGTTTTCAAAATGGCCTTTATTAGTGTTTATGCTGCTAGTTCAGGACTTATAGTATATGAGCTTCAGTGGCAAAGAAATAACTGAATTTCAATTGATGAAATCCACTCCTTTTCTCAACTTGATATGTTTTCTACTATTTTGGAGAACAGATATAGTTAGAGAAATAACCTCAAATATTTTTGAGGAGCCACAGTCTAGAGCAGGCTCTGAATTGAAATGGAAAAAAGAAGTAGAATCTGTAGGAAAGACCAAACACACATAAAATATACATGGTAGTAAGAGCTTAGAATTGGTAGGAATAATGGTTCACTCAATAATATTGTTAGAAAACTTTATTGGGTCCATAATAATCTCTTCCTATGCTTTGTATAGAATTTGTTATAGGAACTCAATATTAAAAATAATGTATGCTATTATTGAGTACCATGATACTTTATTGTCTTATGTTAATTATCAACCCTATGAAGTGGCCCTTATTCCCTTTTTAGCTCTAGAAAAGCTAAATAATTTGTACAGGAAAAACATAGCTGAGAAACGTTAGAATTGGAATGTAAATTCAGGTCTCATTCATTCTAAATCTCAAGGCCTTATTCATTATACCGTGCTGACTGCTAACATCACCTCAAGCTCTGTTTTCCTTATTCCAACACTGTACTTTCATTTGACAAATAATAACGCAACCTTCATGTAGTAAGGAACTGTGACAAAATAAAAAATGGTAAGAGGTTGTTATAAAGAGGTCAGTTTCCTAGACCTATCATTCCAGACACTGCATAGATGACTTTTTTGTTCATTGAGCACTAGGTAGCCCTAGATAGAAAAGACAATTTATATCAGCTTGGAATTAGGGGTGACAAAGAACAGAAGCAACAGTGGCTTTAGCATGAAAGAGGTGTATTTCTTTCATACAAGAAAAACAGAAATATATCCAGAGCTATTTGATTGCTATGTGGTGAAAGCCCTTATGTAGTTTTCCTATAATTAATGCAAAATGTGCACCTAAAATAGATTAGAATGGGAAAAAGACATACTGCTGAATCACAATAATCAAGATACATACATGTATGTTTTCAAAATGGCCTTTATTAGTGTTTATGCTGCTAGTTCAGGACTTATAGTATATGAGCTTCAGTGGCAAAGAAATAACTGAATTTCAATTGATGAAATCCACTCCTTTTCTCAACTTGATATGTTTTCTACTATTTTGGAGAACAGATATAGTTAGAGAAATAACCTCAAATATTTTTGAGGAGCCACAGTCTAGAGCAGGCTCTGAATTGAAATGGAAAAAAGAAGTAGAATCTGTAGGAAAGACCAAACACACATAAAATATACATGGTAGTAAGAGCTTAGAATTGGTAGGAATAATGGTTCACTCAATAATATTGTTAGAAAACTTTATTGGGTCCATAATAATCTCTTCCTATGCTTTGTATAGAATTTGTTATAGGAACTCAATATTAAAAATAATGTATGCTATTATTGAGTACCATGATACTTTATTGTCTTATGTTAATTATCAACCCTATGAAGTGGCCCTTATTCCCTTTTTAGCTCTAGAAAAGCTAAATAATTTGTACAGGAAAAACATAGCTGAGAAACGTTAGAATTGGAATGTAAATTCAGGTCTCATTCATTCTAAATCTCAAGGCCTTATTCATTATACCGTGCTGACTGCTAACATCACCTCAAGCTCTGTTTTCCTTATTCCAACACTGTACTTTCATTTGACAAATAATAACGCAACCTTCATGTAGTAAGGAACTGTGACAAAATAAAAAATGGTAAGAGGTTGTTATAAAGAGGTCAGTTTCCTAGACCTATCATTCCAGACACTGCATAGATGACTTTTTTGTTCATTGAGCACTAGGTAGCCCTAGATAGAAAAGACAATTTATATCAGCTTGGAATTAGGGGTGACAAAGAACAGAAGCAACAGTGGCTTTAGCATGAAAGAGGTGTATTTCTTTCATACAAGAAAAACAGAAATATATCCAGAGCTATTTGATTGCTATGTGGTGATTTAATCACTTTTCTCTCTTTCCATTTGGTTATTCTTTTCATGTGTTCCACCTTTGGAATCACCTGCAGAAATGGAAGTGATGGAGTGAACTCTCAAATAAAAAATGACTGATGCAGTGAATTCTCTTTATCATAACCTTTATTTCAGAGAAGCAACAGGACAAGGAAAGGGGGTATTCCAGCTCTATCTGCTTCTAAAAGAGCTTTCCACTAATTCTGCCTATCAACCTCTACTTAATTCTCATTAGTCATCTCTAGCTGCATGGAAGAGTAGGAAATGAAAAGCTATTTAGCAAGGAAAATTGTTACCTAGAATAATACTTTGGTTTTGTTACTAAGGAAGAAGGTATTGAGTAGCTGTCTGGTCCCCAAGTTCTAATGGAACAAAACAGTGAACACATTCTAGACGTGCATTACTCAGGCAATTTGAGTAGTTGGCTCTCTTGTTAAGGTTAATTGGGGCTTTGTGAAATCCCCATTGGGAGAGTTTCAAAGGGAAAACTGAGCGATCAGGTAATTTATGCAGCTCAAATCAGGTGAAAAATTCAGTTAAACTCTTATGATGTGCTCTGTGTCACAAAGCTGCCTGTCTGCTTACATTTTCTCTCAGCCCATCAGAAGGAATTAACTTAATCAGCAGTACAAGATCAAACTGTATTATGTATGCAACTTTATATTCTAAGCTACTTCCCAGAAAATCTAGAAGCCATTTTAATGATAAGTCATTAAAATCATGTCTATTTTTCATAATTCACATTCATAAATACATAATATATGACATTCATATGTCCTGATGATATTCAAATATTATATTCCCCAAAAAACATTTCAAATGATGCCATTATAACGTGGAATAAAATTCTGACAGGTCAAGTTTAAGGTTGCTTCTATTTTTATTAGATCTAAAGTCAATTAATTCCTTCATAGTAAAAAAATATGTTACAAGGAAGCAGTGTAGGACTTCAAAATGAGCCTGAACTTTGGACTTGAATAATTCTCAGTTGTAACCCCATCTCAGACCATAATTCACTTGCTATTTGACTTTGCACTACTTGTATAAAGTCCTTGAGTCTCATCTTTAACTGTAAAATTGTGATTCAGGTACAGAGTTGGGCCTGAGAACCCCTGTAGTACAGTAGTATACTTAAGAAATATCTGTCTATTCTCTAATCATCAACCTACAGACAAGTCAGCCTTCCTTGATTAGCACAAGATAAACAAAATTCCAAGAATGGGATGACTGCTTCCTCAAGCCAACCATTCAGAGATGGAGCATGGGTCGCAAACATGTGGAACTGCATGGGTGAGCATATTCTGTGGAGTGTAGTCAGCACACCGAGCTTTTATAACTGATTCTTGTTGTCCTGAGGCAGACAGCCAGTCTGGACACAATACATTGTCTTTCAACTGAATTTGTCCTCAGGCCAACCATTTAAGTGCTAGGAAAGAACAGCCTAAGAGGCAAAAATAAAAACCTAAAAACAAAGCCAAGCAAAAAATGTGCTGCTACATCTTGGAGCACAGAAACCCCTGGTTTGGTATCTATTGAAAACATTGTAACCCAGTGGGGAGAAGTATGCTTTCTTTTCATATATATCTGCACAATTTTTTGACCACACCATGTGTCATGCAGAACTTCCCTGACTAGGGATAAAACCTGAGGCCTCTGCAGTGCAACCTCAGAGCCTTAACCCCTGAACCACCAGGGGAGTCTGAGAAATGTAATTTCTCAGTTTTGCTGTAAGCTCCAGTTGCATCTTTTGCCTCCTAAACCCTGACTTGAGCACCTGGAAGCTTAAGTGAAATAGTTGTGATACTCACCATAAAAGTAAGGTAACTGAGCAAAGCAGGTAGCCATCTCCCGTAGCAGAGCAGTAGAGTACAGTGGATACACCTACAATGCCCAGTCCAGTTGACCTAGCTCCTGGATGTTTGGGAGGAACTTTAGTTCCTGATGTCTGAGTGTGGAAACATGGGTAATAAGGGTGCCTGTCCAGTGCCTCTCAGAAATATTAATATATACAGAGGACAGGGAATACAAGGGATCAAGAATCCTAAAGTTAAATAGATGGAGATATGAGTCAACAATTTTTTTGGTTATCATATGTAAAATTGTAAAAAATATGTTACAAGGAAGCAGTGTAGGACTTCAAAATGAGCCTGAACTTTGGACTTGAATAATTCTCAGTTGTAACCCCATCTCAGACCATAATTCACTTGCTATTTGACTTTGCACTACTTGTATAAAGTCCTTGAGTCTCATCTTTAACTGTAAAATTGTGATTCAGGTACAGAGTTGGGCCTGAGAACCCCTGTAGTACAGTAGTATACTTAAGAAATATCTGTCTATTCTCTAATCATCAACCTACAGACAAGTCAGCCTTCCTTGATTAGCACAAGATAAACAAAATTCCAAGAATGGGATGACTGCTTCCTCAAGCCAACCATTCAGAGATGGAGCATGGGTCGCAAACATGTGGAACTGCATGGGTGAGCATATTCTGTGGAGTGTAGTCAGCACACCGAGCTTTTATAACTGATTCTTGTTGTCCTGAGGCAGACAGCCAGTCTGGACACAATACATTGTCTTTCAACTGAATTTGTCCTCAGGCCAACCATTTAAGTGCTAGGAAAGAACAGCCTAAGAGGCAAAATCAAAAACCTAAAAACAAAGCCAAGCAAAAAATGTGCTGCTACATCTTGGAGCACAGAAACCCCTGGTTTGGTATCTATTGAAAACATTGTAACCCAGTGGGGAGAAGTATGCTTTCTTTTCATATATATCTGCACAATTTTTTGACCACACCATGTGTCATGCAGAACTTCCCTGACTAGGGATAAAACCTGAGGCCTCTGCAGTGCAACCTCAGAGCCTTAACCCCTGAACCACCAGGGGAGTCTGAGAAATGTAATTTCTCAGTTTTGCTGTAAGCTCCAGTTGCATCTTTTGCCTCCTAAACCCTGACTTGAGCACCTGGAAGCTTAAGTGAAATAGTTGTGATACTCACCATAAAAGTAAGGTAACTGAGCAAAGCAGGTAGCCATCTCCCGTAGCAGAGCAGTAGAGTACAGTGGATACACCTACAATGCCCAGTCCAGTTGACCTAGCTCCTGGATGTTTGGGAGGAACTTTAGTTCCTGATGTCTGAGTGTGGAAACATGGGTAATAAGGGTGCCTGTCCAGTGCCTCTCAGAAATATTAATATATACAGAGGACAGGGAATACAAGGGATCAAGAATCCTAAAGTTAAATAAATGGAGATATGAGTCAACAATATTTGGTTATATATGCTATAGTAAATAACACATTCATCCTGAAGCTTGTCTTCTGAGTCTGGCAGGCAGTTCTCTGTCTTACACACTATGTATGATCTTGTTTGTTAGTGGGCAGAAGCTGAGTTGTGATAAATCCTGATTATTTATACTCTAGAACAGCAAGTGGGGTAAGGTTCCTGTAAAGAGCAGCAGTGATGTATTGGGACCCAAGACCAGATACCTCGAGGTAGAATAGATGGATCCAGAGTATTGAGTTGGGAAACGTGTGTGAAGAACAGACTGCCAATTCCAATATGGTCAACTGATAAGCTAAAATAGGAAATCAGCATTGGGTTTACAAATTCAAGAACTCTTGTGGACAAAAGAAACTAGACTTTGGGTTGAAAGCAGGAGGCTGTGAGACAGTCTGGTAAACAAGAAAAATGAAGTAATCAGTTATAGGACAGACATTGTGCTTTTTTATTTGGTTCCTCTTACCATAGTAAGAACAAATGTCAAAAGGCATGAGCAGAAGTGTAACCAGCATGTGGGCACGAGCCTCAGCTCAGTTGATTCAAATACTTAGAGTCTTGCTTCTTTTCAGCTGGAGGACACTTTGTGACTACTGCCATTTTTTTCAGGATACTGCAGTCCTGTAACTTGGGCCCCAGTTCCATTTACCCTAGTAATTAATTCCCATAGATTTCCTTATTTAATGATAACCATTTCTCACCTGTCTGATATTTGTGTCTTCCAGATGTTACTTTGGTTATTTTCACACAGCTTAAAGCATCTTAAACCCTTTCCAAGTATCTGATGAGAACTAAAGCTTGCCTGAGTCTCTATCTAATTTAAATACCATGCTTTAGACTATGTTCTACCTACTTACTACCTATATTGTTCATAAATGCTGTATCTGCTTTTCTGTACCTGTTCCTCTTCAGTAATCTATTGGTTCTATGTTCCACTTATTAATTATTCAGCTAAAAGCCACTGCTGAGAGAACCTTCTCATTCAGGTGGATTCTTACTGCCTGTTAGAATGATGCAAACACTCATAAATTAACCTACTAGCACCAGACACAAAAGTCTTAGCCATAATAGAAATTTTCTTCCAAAAAGGAAGTATAATTTTAAATAAACATAATGTCTTTGCTTAAAGGACTGGAAACCAAAACTAAAATGTAGCACTATGTGCGTGCTAAGTCACTTTCGTTGTGCCCGACTTTTTTTGACCCTATGAACTGTAGGAGAAGAAGGCTGTAGGAGGCTATAGGTAGGCTACAGCCAGGCCTATCTGTCCATGGGATTCTCCAGGCAAGAGTATTAGAGTTGGTTGCCATTTCACTTCTCCAGGAGATTTTCCAACCCAGAGATCAAACCCATGTCTCTTATGTCTCCTGTGATGACAGGTGGGTTCTTTACTACTAGTGTCACCTGGGAAGCCCCCCAAAATCAGAACTTAGGGTCCCACCTCAAGATGACCATTTGATTTGCTAAAAAGATGGTGAGAGAACTAGGG
This sequence comes from Tragulus kanchil, assembly GCA_022376925.1. Lineage (NCBI taxonomy): Eukaryota > Metazoa > Chordata > Mammalia > Artiodactyla > Tragulidae > Tragulus > Tragulus kanchil. The sequence continues at coordinate 156,244,788 of JAIOJX010000028.1, read as the reverse complement.
CTGTTCCCCTGCAAAAAGCTGTTTCTTCTGCCACTCAGGAGACTAGGAATCTAAAGTTAGAGTTAAACACTTGGAACAGGACAAAGGGTGCTGGATATGCTCAAGGTTTTTTTGTTTGTTATCAAATTATGGGACATAAATGGCTTATCTGATTTATATTAACAATGGTCATGATGAAATGAAGTTGATGTTTTGAAATCAGCCATTGAAATTCTCTGATGAACAATAAGAAACAATTTAATAATTCTTGGTCTTTTAAGGTTCTAATTTTACAGTCAGTTTAAACAATATTAGAAATGTTGTAGAAGCATAACTCATAACTCATGTATTTGAATGTGATAGAGTTTTGAGGGTGATACCCAGGTCCTTCTGGTTAGACCCAGGGAATATTTGGTTCCCGGTACATTTATAAACATTTCCTTTGCATATGTGATTATTGTTCATTTTACTTTCTGGTCATCTGTCTAAATTTGTCCCAAGTTCCTGAAAATTAACATTATAATCCTTATCACACAGATTATATATATTATACTTTCTAACGGATTAGAAACTATGTGATGGCCACTTTTAAGGTCATCTATCCATTGCTCATATATTTAGTTCTTACTTTAAAAAGTAGTTTGTCTTAAAGTTTAAAGCATATTGGTGTTGCTTCTCAAAAAGAAAATCCAGTGTCCTGGCATATTCAGGAACGTCTTTGTCTCTGTGGCTTAACATATGGCAAACTCTGAAGCTGAATATTTTTATCCAAGCTCTGGGTCATTCTTTCAAATATACGCAGTCTATATACACAATCTCAAACCTTATTATTGTATAAATTAGAATTGATTTAAAAATTCTCAGACAACAAAATGTTAGACTCAAAAAGCACTCTAGCCATAATAACTTGATTTACAGATGAACCCATTACTGAACAGAATACGATTTTGCAAAATATCATGGGATAGTGTGTACTCCAACTGGATTGCAGATTTAAAAGCTATCTTACTTAAGAACATTTTAAAAATGTCATTTATATCCTATCCATTGCTGACTATTCAGATGTATTTTAAGCATATGAATTTTTCTAGTTAGATTACATCCATCGAGATAAAAATGTTAGCAGCTTGTAAGTAAACAATTTAGATATGCCAGGCAGGTGTGCACTGATAATTCATCATGAGGTAGAGATGCTTTGTGCCTTTGCTGCAATTATTTTTTATGAGATTTGGAGAAAGATGGAGTATTAAGTATTAAGCATAAATTAAGTGTGAGCCTTTTCTGTACTTTTTTCCATTCTTACACAGTTTTGATGATTGGCTTTATTTTAATATCAACCACATGGGAAAGAATCAGCACATATATTTTGACAAACACAGTCTGAAGCAATATTTCCTTATGCACACTTGTCCTTAAGCACTAAATTGCATTCTATTTACCAAATGCAGTTTGAATTAATTTATATAACTTTTTCTTAGATGCTTTTTTACATTTGCATGCATTATTCTTGTAATCCTGGTTATATTCCTAAAGCAAAAAAATGCATAGTCCATGGAGGATATTTGGTTCCCGGTACATTTATAAACATTTCCTTTGCATATGTGATTATTGTTCATTTTACTTTCTGGTCATCTGTCTAAATTTGTCCCAAGTTCCTGAAAATTAACATTATAATCCTTATCACACAGATTATATATATTATACTTTCTAACGGATTAGAAACTATGTGATGGCCACTTTTAAGGTCATCTATCCATTGCTCATATATTTAGTTCTTACTTTAAAAAGTAGTTTGTCTTAAAGTTTAAAGCATATTGGTGTTGCTTCTCAAAAAGAAAATCCAGTGTCCTGGCATATTCAGGAACGTCTTTGTCTCTGTGGCTTAACATATGGCAAACTCTGAAGCTGAATATTTTTATCCAAGCTCTGGGTCATTCTTTCAAATATACGCAGTCTATATACACAATCTCAAACCTTATTATTGTATAAATTAGAATTGATTTAAATAGTCTCAGATAACAATATGTTAGACTTAAATAGCTCTCTAGCCATAATAACTTGATTTACAGATGAACCCATTACTGAACAGAATACGATTTTGCAAAATATCATGGGATAGTGTGTACTCCAACTGGATTGCAGATTTAAAAGCTATCTTACTTAAGAACATTTTAAAAATGTCATTTATATCCTATCCATTGCTGACTATTCAGATGTATTTTAAGCATATGAATTTTTCTAGTTAGATTACATCCATCGAGATAAAAATGTTAGCAGCTTGTAAGTAAACAATTTAGATATGCCAGGCAGGTGTGCACTGATAATTCATCATGAGGTAGAGATGCTTTGTGCCTTTGCTGCAATTATTTTTTATGAGATTTGGAGAAAGATGGAGTATTAAGTATTAAGCATAAATTAAGTGTGAGCCTTTTCTGTACTTTTTTCCATTCTTACACAGTTTTGATGATTGGCTTTATTTTAATATCAACCACATGGGAAAGAATCAGCACATATATTTTGACAAACACAGTCTGAAGCAATATTTCCTTATGCACACTTGTCCTTAAGCACTAAATTGCATTCTATTTACCAAATGCAGTTTGAATTAATTTATATAACTTTTTCTTAGATGCTTTTTTACATTTGCATGCATTATTCTTGTAATCCTGGTTATATTCCTAAAGCAGGGGAAAGAATAGAGAATAGCACTGGGACGGTCCCATGGAGGATAAATAACAACCCATTTCAGTATTCTTGTTGGCAAAATCCGATGGACAGAGGAGCCTGGCGGGCTGTAGTCCATAGAGTCGCAAAGAGTCAGAAATGACTGAGCACATGCGGACAAACTTATATATTTGATTATTTGAGTTTTAATACCTAGTACTTGTCAAGAGCAGAAGAGTTTGAGCTTTTGCCTTGCTTTTTAGCTAACAAGCAATCCCGCACCAGTTTCTTGTGTTGTAGAAGACATGATACTCTTGGAGCAGAGACAGAGGACTTTAACTCTGACAGCACAGCAAGCGACTTAAGCTTCCTGTTTACTTCAGTTCCCCTTATCTCCAAACTCCACAGCAGCACATGAAATGCCCCCACTGGATATTATACACATAGTGGTTTTGCACTACAGCTGAGCAGGCTTTAAGTTAGGATACTCAAATATTTTATAAAGCAAACTTCTCCAAACTTTTCCCGGAAGGGTCATATTAGGTTTGATATACTTGGTTGTATCAAACACGCTTGTGCTCCCCCCCTGGGCGGGGCTGGGCTGGGGTGGGGGGTTTACTCTGTCTTCTAAAGCTCCTCCTTATATAAACATACTTGAAAAAATTATCTGGAAAAAAGATACCCATGCCTCTGCCTGCAAGATGTACAAAAAACCAAAATACTCATGGAGAAATATCTCCCAACCATACTATAGAGAGATAAATATTTCCCTTTTTAAATTTATTTTTATTGGAGGATAATTATTATACAATATTTTGTTGGTTTCTTCTATACAGTAGTGTGAATCAGTCATAAGGATCTACATTTTCTCTTCCTCTTGAGCCTTCCTCTAATCCCACCCCTCATCACACCCGTCTTGGTCATCACAGAGCACCAGGCTGAGCTCCCTGTGTTATGTAACAAATTCCCACTAGCTATTTACATTTACTGATGTATATACACATGAAAGTCATCCTCTTTCCATTCATCTCACCCTATTCTTCCCTGCCTTGTGTCCACAAGTCTGTTCTCTACATGTACGTCTCTATTCCTACCCTGCAAATAGGCTTATCAGTACCATTTTTTAGATTCCATATATGTGTGTTATTATATGATATTTGTTTTTCTCTTTCTGGCTGACTTCACTTTGTAACAGGGCCTCTAGGTTCATCCACCTTACTTCATCTGACTCATTTATTCCTTTCTATGGCTGAGTAATATTCCATTGTGTATATGACTGAGCACAGGGAACTTATATATTTGATTATTTGAGTTTTAATACCTAGTACTTGTCAAGAGCAGAAGAGTTTGAGCTTTTGCCTTGCTTTTTAGCTAACAAGCAATCCCGCACCAGTTTCTTGTGTTGTAGAAGACATGATACTCTTGGAGCAGAGACAGAGGACTTTAACTCTGACAGCACAGCAAGCGACTTAAGCTTCCTGTTTACTTCAGTTCCCCTTATCTCCAAACTCCACAGCAGCACATGAAATGCCCCCACTGGATATTATACACATAGTGGTTTTGCACTACAGCTGAGCAGGCTTTAAGTTAGGATACTCAAATATTTTATAAAGCAAACTTCTCCAAACTTTTCCCGGAAGGGTCATATTAGGTTTGATATACTTGGTCGTATCAAACACGCTTGTGCTCCCCCCCTGGGCGGGGCTGAGCTGGGGAGGGGGGTTTACTCTGTCTTCTAAAGGTCCTCCTTATATAAACATACTTGAAAAAATTATCTGGAAAAAAGATACCCATGCCTCTGCCTGCAAGATGTACAAAAAACCAAAATACTCATGGAGAAATATCTCCCAACCATACTATAGAGAGATAAATATTTCCCTTTTTAAATTTATTTTTATTGGAGGATAATTATTATACAATATTTTGTTGGTTTCTTCTATACAGTAGTGTGAATCAGTCATAAGGATCTACATTTTCTCTTCCTCTTGAGCCTTCCTCTAATCCCACCCCTCATCACACCCGTCTTGGTCATCACAGAGCACCAGGCTGAGCTCCCTGTGTTATGTAACAAATTCCCACTAGCTATTTACATTTACTGATGTATATACACATGAAAGTCATCCTCTTTCCATTCATCTCACCCTATTCTTCCCTGCCTTGTGTCCACAAGTCTGTTCTCTACATGTACGTCTCTATTCCTACCCTGCAAATAGGCTTATCAGTACCATTTTTTAGATTCCATATATGTGTGTTATTATATGATATTTGTTTTTCTCTTTCTGGCTGACTTCACTTTGTAACAGGGCCTCTAGGTTCATCCACCTTACTTCATCTGACTCATTTATTCCTTTCTATGGCTGAGTAATATTCCATTGTGTATATGTACCACGACTTCTTTATGCATTCACTATCAATGCGCATCTACTTTGCTTCCATGTGCTGGCTGTTATAAATAGTGCTGCAATGAACAGTAGGGTATGTGGGTCTTTTGAATTTTGGTTTTATTACAGTATATGCTTAGTAGTGAAATTGCTATGGTATTAATAGGTTTATTCCTGATTTTTTTAAAGGAATTTCCTTACTATTCTCCATGGTGGTTGTATCAGTTTTTATTCCCACCAATAGTCCCAGAGGGTTCCCTTTGCTCCACACCCTCTCCAACATTTATTATTTGTATATATTTTGATGGTGGGCCATTCTGGCTGATATGAAATGGTGCCTCTCTGCAGTTTTAATTGGCATTTCTCTAATAATGAATGATGTTGAGATATATTTTTATGGTACCTAATCAGAAAAAAAAATTATCTTGTTTTAGATATAACTGTGAGAGTGAATATTCAAATGAGCAATGGTCAGATCATTTATAAAAATAGAACTCTCTCTGGCCCCTGACTTCTGCAGCAGCCATTCCTAAAATCTTCTGTATAATCTCACCCCAGATGGACAGAACTTGGTCAATAATTCCCAGATTTCCTATGTTGCTTCCTGCTTCCAACTCAGGACCCAATAAGACGAAGACAAATATGTTCCCCACACTTTGCACACAAAAAGTCCTGCTTCTTGTACACATCCTCCAGCTTTCCCTGCCAACAACCTCAAATCATCACTACCCACCCCTCATCACACCCGTCTTGGTCATCACAGAGCACCAGGCTGAGCTCCCTGTGTTATGTAACAAATTCCCACTAGCTATTTACATTTACTGATGTATATACACATGAAAGTCATCCTCTTTCCATTCATCTCACCCTATTCTTCCCTGCCTTGTGTCCACAAGTCTGTTCTCTACATGTACGTCTCTATTCCTACCCTGCAAATAGGCTTATCAGTACCATTTTTTAGATTCCATATATGTGTGTTATTATATGATATTTGTTTTTCTCTTTCTGGCTGACTTCACTTTGTAACAGGGCCTCTAGGTTCATCCACCTTACTTCATCTGACTCATTTATTCCTTTCTATGGCTGAGTAATATTCCATTGTGTATATGTACCACGACTTCTTTATGCATTCACTATCAATGCGCATCTACTTTGCTTCCATGTGCTGGCTGTTATAAATAGTGCTGCAATGAACAGTAGGGTATGTGGGTCTTTTGAATTTTGGTTTTATTACAGTATATGCTTAGTAGTGAAATTGCTATGGTATTAATAGGTTTATTCCTGATTTTTTTAAAGGAATTTCCTTACTATTCTCCATGGTGGTTGTATCAGTTTTTATTCCCACCAATAGTCCCAGAGGGTTCCCTTTGCTCCACACCCTCTCCAACATTTATTATTTGTATATATTTTGATGGTGGGCCATTCTGGCTGATATGAAATGGTGCCTCACTGCAGTTTTAATTGGCATTTCTCTAATAATGAATGATGTTGAGATATATTTTTATGGTACCTAATCAGAAAAAAAAAATTATCTTGTTTTAGATATAACTGTGAGAGTGAATATTCAAATGAGCAATGGTCAGATCATTTATAAAAATAGAACTCTCTCTGGCCCCTGACTTCTGCAGCAGCCATTCCTAAAATCTTCTGTATAATCTCACCCCAGATGGACAGAACTTGGTCAATAATTCCCAGATTTCCTATGTTGCTTCCTGCTTCCAACTCAGGACCCAATAAGACGAAGACAAATATGTTCCCCACACTTTGCACACAAAAAGTCCTGCTTCTTGTACACATCCTCCAGCTTTCCCTGCCAACAACCTCAAATCAGCAATACCCGAAGCCTTCCTTTTTTTTTTTAAGCATAAAACTTTCCTAGTCCTCCACCTATTTGAGTCTCTGCCAAATACAAGTGGTGGACTGATGTTCTTATGATAGTAAGCTCTAAATTGCCTCTGTTTTCATTTATTTCCATAATGTATATATTTAAACAAATATGAAAATTAGAGCTGGATTCAGCATAAGTTTAGTTCCTATAAAAGATACCAAATTAAGACATAATGGCTGTATGTTTGCATGTTTTAAAAGATCTGAATAGAATTCAGGGAAAAAAACTAAATGGTATAATCTTTGTGGATTTATATTTATTTTTGATGTAGTATGAGTGTTCAATATAAATAAAAAAGAAAAAAGATCTCAGTTTTCTTAAATTACAGATTCTGCCTCTAGATACTTGCAAAATACCATCTAGGTAGACACACTATGAATAGCTTTAAAAAAAAATCCATATAAATACTTAAAATCTATTAAAGTTATATTGCCTTTTTAACCGTACTATCCATGAAAATGTTTAGATTAGATAACCTTCTGTGGTATTGTTCTTTAGTGAAAAGGAAAAAGAAATTTTGTGAGCGTTACCAACGCTGGGGGCATTTTGCAGTAAATGAACCCTTATAAAATGTGCAGACTGAAAGGTAAAAGGCACCAACATTTTAAAATGTCTTTACTATACCAAAGAAATATGGTACTGAATTTGCTGCTTTTGTATTTTGTCTGTGCCTAGCAGATATTAGACACTCAAGCATGTCAGCTTAATGCATGGGTGAGAATATTTTTAGAAGCAGAATCTCAGTGTCCTCAATTTGTCCTTGTAATCTTGATCACTGAGGGGCAAGAGGAAGTGCATGGCTAGCAATTAGTACTTGTCTGTAGTCCCCTGATTCCTGTATGCATTCAGTGGGGATTTCATATATATCAATATAATTACCCCTTTTAAATTCAAACAAAAATAACTCCATTCAATTATCTGTAAGTGCTCCCATCCTTAAGCATACTTTCCCCTGGAAAGCAAAGCTATGAAAGTAATTGGGCTGACTATAGCCTCAGCATAATGATATTCCAGCTATACATTAACTAAGAATGGATTGATGGAGGAATGAATAGAGAAAGGATATTGGTATAGAAAACAGAAGTTGTTTCGTTTGAGAAGAATCTTGAGAAACAACGTCTTTGTGCTGATTATGGATAACCAATGATGGAACTGTATATGGTACCTGGGAAAGAACCGAACGATTCCTCCCCAGACCCACCTGAATTAATGTCAAACAGGGCCTCTGTTAGAGACTATGGCCTAAGGTGTAGGCAAAGTTGATCTGTTTCTGTATCAGGGCAATCTTTGAAACTCACCTAAAACATGCATATAATGAATCTAGGGTAAATTTTGTTTGCATATAGTTTATTTTTCCTTGCTTCTGTATTATAAAAAGAAAGGAAACTTTATCTTGAACAAATGACACTGTAGGAAATAGAAGTTACACTTGGAAAACTAAAGAGCTAAAATAAATTACTAAAATAACATACAGAAAGAATAAAAACTCAGCTTTAAACTTTACAGCTTTAAACTTCTAGAAGAATCCATTGCTATTTTGAAACCTTGTTCTAGAGTAATGAAAGTCCAAGTGGCCAGATAAAAGTGCTAATTAAATTGGTTTTTAGCTTGAGCACTGTGAGGTGTGGAATAACTGTGGACCATTCTGTGTCACATCAGCTTAACCTTAAGACCATCAGAAGAACACAACATTCTTAGGAGTTTACTGCAGGTTCTCTTTTCTTTTTGGTTTGATTTTGATTAGTCATTTTCAAAAAATTTCTATTTCTCTTCTTGCAGGATACTCAACACTTTTTCAATATATAGGCACTTGTTATTTTGTTGCCATTTTTTTCTTTTTTCCTTTCCCCCTTTCTTTGTTTCTTTTTCTGTTAATTCCATTAGGCTTGGAAAGTGAGGAAGGGTACAAATTCATTATCTGTGATACTTTGGCTGACTTGGTTGGTGTTGAATTTGTGAATTTCTTAGGGCAAGTATAGATGGAGGCTTGGATTTAACTGGTTGGTCAATTTCACCTAATGAAGAGTTTACAATGTTTCAGGAAAACCTGAGTGTTTTGCTGAATTAATGAAATCAAGCAGTACTTTTGGTATCTTGGGAAAGGAGGTAAACAGGGATTCAAATGATCTAAGAGATTACTAGTTACTATTATACTTGCTTGCACCAAGATGAACTTAATGTCTTACTCTATAAAAATATATTTTATTATAATTTCATTAAAAAAAGTTTTGGTCTAAATCATGTCTAAGGCAGTTTCTAGTGCTTTGTGTTTGTGTTTAAATTGAATTGAACTGAATTTAAATTGAATTGAATTTGTTATGGGGTAGTTTCCAAAGAAATCTTGGCTTGAATTAATTTCTGGCAAATATTACTCTTTTGTACCAGGCTTGAATACAATTGAGGATTAACCTTTTCTTTAACACTTAATCTGTGCTAAATTTAATTCAATTTCTGTAATACCTCAAGCTTTGATAGTCTCAAATACTAATGCCCTCAGGCTCTTCTGACCAGGCAACCTCATGACCTTAGGCAACATCCTGGAAAACTTTAGAATAATTGCAATGTCTTATATAGGGCTGTCTCCTGCCTCAGTCCTCAATTCCTGTGTAAATAGAAATTATCATGAAGCTATCCTTTAGATTCTAAATCACAAACTATTATTCTTAACTTTAGAGTATGACCTCAAGCATCAGTCATAATAATGAGGTAAGAATGCATTGTGTTTTTTGACTTTTGCATACCATCTTTAAGATTAAAGGCATAAACACTTGACCTAGTAAAACTATAGCCAAATTTGGCCCAGAACTTCCAATCTTCTAAATTCACTTTTTTTTGACACCTCTAGGCCAGCTGTTTCACTAACAATCTCATCTCACCCCATCAAAAACACTGTCTTCAGTCTTCTTTCTGTTTTCCCTCCCCACTTCTCTCTCCCTCTTCCTTCCTCTCTTTCTCTCACACAGATAACACTAAGTGTAATGCCATTCACATGTGTGACACACTCTCCGTGCTGTTTTTAGATCTGCCCCTCACTTTCTCAGCGTTAATGTAAATAAGAGTGACTTAAAGGCAAGTATAGATGGAGGCTTGGATTTAACTGGTTGGTCAATTTCACCTAATGAAGAGTTTACAATGTTTCAGGAAAACCTGAGTGTTTTGCTGAATTAATGAAATCAAGCAGTACTTTTGGTATCTTGGGAAAGGAGGTAAACAGGGATTCAAATGATCTAAGAGATTACTAGTTACTATTATACTTGCTTGCACCAAGATGAACTTAATGTCTTACTCTATAAAAATATATTTTATTATAATTTCATTAAAAAAAGTTTTGGTCTAAATCATGTCTAAGGCAGTTTCTAGTGCTTTGTGTTTGTGTTTAAATTGAATTGAACTGAATTTAAATTGAATTGAATTTGTTATGGGGTAGTTTCCAAAGAAATCTTGGCTTGAATTAATTTCTGGCAAATATTACTCTTTTGTACCAGGCTTGAATACAATTGAGGATTAACCTTTTCTTTAACACTTAATCTGTGCTAAATTTAATTCAATTTCTGTAATACCTCAAGCTTTGATAGTCTCAAATACTAATGCCCTCAGGCTCTTCTGACCAGGCAACCTCATGACCTTAGGCAACATCCTGGAAAACTTTAGAATAATTGCAATGTCTTATATAGGGCTGTCTCCTGCCTCAGTCCTCAATTCCTGTGTAAATAGAAATTATCATGAAGCTATCCTTTAGATTCTAAATCACAAACTATTATTCTTAACTTTAGAGTATGACCTCAAGCATCAGTCATAATAATGAGGTAAGAATGCATTGTGTTTTTTGACTTTTGCATACCATCTTTAAGATTAAAGGCATAAACACTTGACCTAGTAAAACTATAGCCAAATTTGGCCCAGAACTTCCAATCTTCTAAATTCACTTTTTTTTGACACCTCTAGGCCAGCTGTTTCACTAACAATCTCATCTCACCCCATCAAAAACACTGTCTTCAGTCTTCTTTCTGTTTTCCCTCCCCACTTCTCTCTCCCTCTTCCTTCCTCTCTTTCTCTCACACAGATAACACTAAGTGTAATGCCATTCACATGTGTGACACACTCTCCGTGCTGTTTTTAGATCTGCCCCTCACTTTCTCACTTAGGAAAGCACATCAGCGTTAATGTAAATAAGAGTGACGATGTCAACAGGAAACTGCAATGACTGCCTAATTCGTAAAGAACAAGGTATTTGAAAATTGTAGCCTGTATCTATTGTAACATGTCTCCTGAATCGTGTAAATTTCTTCACTGGGTAACAATATAACTCCCCAGATTGATGTATCCATTCACTCTAGCTTGAACCCCTGAAAGCATCTTTAATTGCTCCCACTTCATCTGCCTCCGATACATGACCCATGCTCTTAAAATCCCTTCATTATTTAGCTTTCCACCTTCAAGACACCACCCTAAGCCTTTTCACCTTATTTCTTTCCTTGGTCACTGCATTAGCTTTCTCAGCGGGGTTCTCATTTCCATTCTTACTCTGCAATAAGTGAGAGGGATCTTCTAAAGAGGAGCACCAGTTCAGACAGTGAGAAATAAAATCACAGAGTTAAAGCCAAACATCTCCCTATATCTGCTAAGTCTTTACACAGTCAGTTTCTGCCTACTTCTTGGGTGCATCTTGTAGCTTCTTCCCTTTGCTCACTGGGCTCTGCTCTGTTTTCTCTGAGAAAACATGGAAGCTTTACTTGGCTTAGTGCCTTTGACATTCAGTGAGTCGGATTCATCAGACTTGACCCATGGCTGGGCTCCTTTGCAGGTTTAGCTTCTTCACTCATCTTCCCTCCACTTCTTCTCCTCATTACCTCCAATTATATAACTCTGTTTTCTTTTTTATAGCAGTCAGCAAACACTGAACTGACTTTAAATTTTAGTTACTTTCTGTTTATTTTCTTCCAATGTCCAGTAAAGTGCAAGTTTCTTTACCTTTCTTTTTCATCTCTGTGTCCACTGCATCTAGACTAGTATCTGATCAGGAGATAATCAGTAATGTTTACTGAATTGTTGGTCCATGTTATCAGTCACTAGCAATATGAAAAAGCCAAGTCCAGGTACTAGCTCTCCATTTTGTAATGTCCAGTAGGTTTTTAATATTCTATAGTGATATAATTTTACAATTGTATACCCCCCACATACATAAAGTAGGATGAAACAATGGAAAGAACCTGAATTTCAGCATCAGACAAAACTAGCTTTAAACTTCAGTGCTATTGACCATCTGAGGTGTACATTGTTAACTTTGGAAGCCAGGATAGTGTTTAAATTTGGGAAGAAAGAGAGGATAGTGATCAGCAAGGGTAATGAGAGTGGATTCTGGAAAGTCTGTAATGCTTTATATTTGTTCATTTAAGCAAACACACGTTCAGTACAGTTCAGTCCCTTAGTCATGCCCAACTCTTTATGAGCCCATGCACCACAACATGCCAGACTGCATTCATTTATCAATTGATTTATAATTCAATGTGATTTTCCAAATGAAATTATATATACCATGTAAATTACATGTAATAGTACATGAATATTTTATGTATGATATATAGTTATGTATGTACCTATTACGCATACAACTGTATACAATTAATTCTATATATCATCTTTAAAATAAAATGAATAAAATGTGTTGGGTCCAAGGGTCTGAAACATACTCATGTACTTGAAGCATATTGCCAAATTTTCCTTCAAAAATTACTGTCAGTGTTCAGGTCCATCATTTGCTCATATATTTACTCAACAAACGTTCCTGGTTTATTTGCTAAAGCATCATTATTGATGGGAGTTTGACAAGTGAGAGTCCTCCCATTAAAGCATGTGTTGATGACTTAATAGCCAAATATATAACCAGCTTTGTTTTTTTATAAATAGTGAAGTAGCATTTTTAAAAAATATTTTTCCACTGAAATTTTTTGGCTTGCTAATTATCCATCACACTGTGCTAGGTTTTAAGTTTGAAAGTTTTTTAAGATTTAATTAATGATTAATTCTTGTATTAAATATCATTCCTCATTGTTTCTTTATGACAGGACAAGGATTCTGAAAATAGCTTGTGAATCCATAAAACTACCACCAAATTTCTCCTGTTCCACTCTCAATTACACTGTCACTTGTGTATAGCGAAAGATTGAAAGGAGGTGTGCTAAAACATTGCTGGAAGCATGATGGAACAGATATAGATAATTTGAATTTTCTTTATATATCTATGTGTATATATATATATATATATATATATATATATATATATATACACACAGTGTCTTTTTTTCTTTTTCGCATTTAACATGGATAGCATTTTAAAATGCTTAAAACTTAAGAATTCATACAGAATTTGGTACATAAAATATGTTATCTTTTCTATGTATCACTCTTATTTTCTTCTTTATTATTGTTTATTTTTGTGCTGAATCTTCTCTATGCTGTAAAAAATCTAGGATGCCTGATTTTTTTTGTTCAAAAAAGTTTACAGTTCAGTCCCTTAGTCATGCCCAACTCTTTATGAGCCCATGCACCACAACATGCCAGACTGCATTCATTTATCAATTGATTTATAATTCAATGTGATTTTCCAAATGAAATTATATATACCATGTAAATTACATGTAATAGTACATGAATATTTTATGTATGATATATAGTTATGTATGTACCTATTACGCATACAACTGTATACAATTAATTCTATATATCATCTTTAAAATAAAATGAATAAAATGTGTTGGGTCCAAGGGTCTGAAACATACTCATGTACTTGAAGCATATTGCCAAATTTTCCTTCAAAAATTACTGTCAGTGTTCAGGTCCATCATTTGCTCATATATTTACTCAACAAACGTTCCTGGTTTATTTGCTAAAGCATCATTATTGATGGGAGTTTGACAAGTGAGAGTCCTCCCATTAAAGCATGTGTTGATGACTTAATAGCCAAATATATAACCAGCTTTGTTTTTTTATAAATAGTGAAGTAGCATTTTTAAAAAATATTTTTCCACTAAAATTTTTTTGGCTTGCTAATTATCCATCACACTGTGCTAGGTTTTAAGTTTGAAAGTTTTTTAAGATTTAATTAATGATTAATTCTTGTATTAAATATCATTCCTCATTGTTTCTTTATGACAGGACAAGGATTCTGAAAATAGCTTGTGAATCCATAAAACTACCACCAAATTTCTCCTGTTCCACTCTCAATTACACTGTCACTTGTGTATAGCGAAAGATTGAAAGGAGGTGTGCTAAAACATTGCTGGAAGCATGATGGAACAGATATAGATAATTTGAATTTTCTTTATATATCTATGTGTATATATATATATATATATATATATATATATATATATATACACACAGTGTCTTTTTTTCTTTTTCGCATTTAACATGGATAGCATTTTAAAATGCTTAAAACTTAAGAATTCATACAGAATTTGGTACATAAAATATGTTATCTTTTCTATGTATCACTCTTATTTTCTTCTTTATTATTGTTTATTTTTGTGCTGAATCTTCTCTATGCTGTAAAAAAAATCTAGGATGCCTATAGTATGCACTGTCTTTGAAATCCTTTTATGGGAAATATGTTTCCATTATAAAAAACAAATGTAGAAGTCTAATAGGAGAATGATAACCATAGATCCTTGGTGGCTTAGTAGTAGTAGAAACAACAGTAATAGTACTAATAGTACTCCATGCCCTTTCAGGGCTATTGGTGGATATTTTTAAACCCTAAATTGATAATGGTGATAGTTGTTAAGATGGTTGAAAATATTTATTGACTAATTGGTGTCAGTCAATTTGCTGAGTACTGATGCGCTTCATCTCATTTAATACAGCATCAGTACCATTGTAGATTTCAGTATTATCTCAAGTATATGTAAAAGAAAATAAGGCTTTGTATAGTTTGTGTAATTTTCTCTGACACCTAATAATAAATGGTGAACCTGTGATTCAAACCTGACTGAAACTTCTTACAGTCATGTTGATATTTTTACATTATCTCTCATGATGCATAAATAAAAATGCCATATTTTTGTACCCCCACATAAATGCCTAAAAATAGAATTGTTTTATATATATACATATATGTATATATATATATAAATTCACATTTGTAAGACTAATTACAGATAAAATAATAATAGAACACCCTAGAAAAACTCTCAGAGATTGATATAATATTCATGACAGGCCATTTAGTCGATGATTTGAATTTTGTCTCCTGAAAAGTTTGCATTTTTTCAGCTTTTTTTCCCCTTATTTTCCTATTTATGTTGTTTATGTCCTACATTGGTCAAATATACATAGATTATTCAAAGTCAATTAGATCGAAATTGGAAAAAGTAATAAAGAAATTGACTCAATTATTAATCATGACTTATTTAAAACATGACATATTAGGACCATCCTTATGTTTTTAAAGTATAATCTAACTTAACTCATACAACAATATTTGGAGCATATCTATAAATCTTGAATGTTTGGTATTGATTTTAGTCGGCATTACTATGTGTTTTTGCATATGTGACAACAGAATTTGGTACATAAAATAGTTATTTCTATGTATCACTCTTATTTTCTTCTTTATTATTGTTTATTTTTGTGCTGAATCTTCTCTATGCTGTAAAAAAAATCTAGGATGCCTATAGTATGCACTGTCTTTGAAATCCTTTTATGGGAAATATGTTTCCATTATAAAAAACAAATGTAGAAGTCTAATAGGAGAATGATAACCATAGATCCTTGGTGGCTTAGTAGTAGTAGAAACAACAGTAATAGTACTAATAGTACTCCATGCCCTTTCAGGGCTATTGGTGGATATTTTTAAACCCTAAATTGATAATGGTGATAGTTGTTAAGATGGTTGAAAATATTTATTGACTAATTGGTGTCAGTCAATTTGCTGAGTACTGATGCGCTTCATCTCATTTAATACAGCATCAGTACCATTGTAGATTTCAGTATTATCTCAAGTATATGTAAAAGAAAATAAGGCTTTGTATAGTTTGTGTAATTTTCTCTGACACCTAATAATAAATGGTGAACCTGTGATTCAAACCTGACTGAAACTTCTTACAGTCATGTTGATATTTTTACATTATCTCTCATGATGCATAAATAAAAATGCCATATTTTTGTACCCCCACATAAATGCCTAAAAATAGAATTGTTTTATATATATACATATATGTATATATATATATAAATTCACATTTGTAAGACTAATTACAGATAAAATAATAATAGAACACCCTAGAAAAACTCTCAGAGATTGATATAATATTCATGACAGGCCATTTAGTCGATGATTTGAATTTTGTCTCCTGAAAAGTTTGCATTTTTTCAGCTTTTTTTCCCCTTATTTTCCTATTTATGTTGTTTATGTCCTACATTGGTCAAATATACATAGATTATTCAAAGTCAATTAGATCGAAATTGGAAAAAGTAATAAAGAAATTGACTCAATTATTAATCATGACTTATTTAAAACATGACATATTAGGACCATCCTTATGTTTTTAAAGTATAATCTAACTTAACTCATACAACAATATTTGGAGCATATCTATAAATCTTGAATGTTTGGTATTGATTTTAGTTGGCATTACTATAGTGTTTTTGCATATGTGACAACTTAAAAGCAGAGATTTAAGTACAGATATGAATTATAATTCAGTTATCATAAATTAAATGATATCACCTCTTATCTTACTTTATCATTGACTTATGCTATGGTTGTATAACTATGAATATAATTCAGGCAAAATTTCATCTACAGTACCTGATTTTATACCTAAAGCACTCTTCAGGATTTAATAATTGTGGCAATGTAATTATGTGGTTTGTGTGTGCTCACTCAGTCATGTCCGATTCTTTACCACCCCATGGATGTAGTCCACCATGACGTTTTCCATAGGATTTTCCAGGCAAGCATACTGGAACAGAAATATATTTCCTACTCCAGGGAATCTTCCTGACCCAGGTAGAGATCATTAATTGACTCTATGAATTCCAGTATTCTTTTCTACTTTAAGTAATAAAACCGTTATATTATTCAGGACAGCAATGAGCCCTGCTAAACTACTAGATTTCTGTAACTTCTTGGAGCCTAAGTGTAGCTATATAACTAAATTTTGTCATTGTAAATGTAGGGAAAAGCATCGTGTATGACTCATGATAACTCTCCCATTCCTTTTATTTCTACCACCTGTTCCCTTGAGTGTCAATAGTCACCTTTGATCATGAGAGATTGTTTAAAGTGCTTGTAGGCTCTCCAACAATGGCGCCCCTAAACCAGCCCTGAACTGTCTATATCTGGGTTTGTTTTTGTAAGAAAGTATTATCAAGTGATAATACTTGTTTGGACCAATTTAACTGGTATGTTTTATGCATGCAAATAAATCTAATCCTCAGCACAACATAATGATCTTTTTCCCAGGTATTCAGAATATTCCCAGAAACTGTTTATGGAGTGTCTGTGAGTCTCCCAACTGTAAATCCTAAAGTAGAGATAAGACCTGTCTGTTGCCTAGGATGGCAGATCTGATAGGAGATCACAACAAAGCCAACAGTTTTCTTTCACTGAGACATCTCCGTTTTAATTATTTATTACTGTGTAAAGCATTGTCATAAACTAGTGGATTAATAAAACATGTTGTTTCGCAGTGTCTGTAGGTCATGAGTTGGGCATGACTTTGTAGGATTCTCTGCTTGGTTCATGAAAACTCTATGCTGGATTATCAGATATGAATTATAATTCAGTTATCATAAATTAAATGATATCACCTCTTATCTTACTTTATCATTGACTTATGCTATGGTTGTATAACTATGAATATAATTCAGGCAAAATTTCATCTACAGTACCTGATTTTATACCTAAAGCACTCTTCAGGATTTAATAATTGTGGCAATGTAATTATGTGGTTTGTGTGTGCTCACTCAGTCATGTCCGATTCTTTACCACCCCATGGATGTAGTCCACCATGACGTTTTCCATAGGATTTTCCAGGCAAGCATACTGGAACAGAAATATATTTCCTACTCCAGGGAATCTTCCTGACCCAGGTAGAGATCATTAATTGACTCTATGAATTCCAGTATTCTTTTCTACTTTAAGTAATAAAACCGTTATATTATTCAGGACAGCAATGAGCCCTGCTAAACTACTAGATTTCTGTAACTTCTTGGAGCCTAAGTGTAGCTATATAACTAAATTTTGTCATTGTAAATGTAGGGAAAAGCATCGTGTATGACTCATGATAACTCTCCCATTCCTTTTATTTCTACCACCTGTTCCCTTGAGTGTCAATAGTCACCTTTGATCATGAGAGATTGTTTAAAGTGCTTGTAGGCTCTCCAACAATGGCGCCCCTAAACCAGCCCTGAACTGTCTATATCTGGGTTTGTTTTTGTAAGAAAGTATTATCAAGTGATAATACTTGTTTGGACCAATTTAACTGGTATGTTTTATGCATGCAAATAAATCTAATCCTCAGCACAACATAATGATCTTTTTCCCAGGTATTCAGAATATTCCCAGAAACTGTTTATGGAGTGTCTGTGAGTCTCCCAACTGTAAATCCTAAAGTAGAGATAAGACCTGTCTGTTGCCTAGGATGGCAGATCTGATAGGAGATCACAACAAAGCCAACAGTTTTCTTTCACTGAGACATCTCCGTTTTAATTATTTATTACTGTGTAAAGCATTGTCATAAACTAGTGGATTAATAAAACATGTTGTTTCGCAGTGTCTGTAGGTCATGAGTTGGGCATGACTTTGTAGGATTCTCTGCTTCGGTTTCTCATCTGAAAACTGCAGTCAAGGTGCTGGCCATGGCTGGAGTCTGATCTCACAGTTAAACTGGGAGGGAATGCTTCCAGGGTGAGTGAGGTCTTAGCTCTTTGTTGACTATTGGCCAAGGTCTGCCCTCATTTAATGACTGATTGTTGACCCAAGGATATACCTTCCCCCTTGCTACATGAGAAGAACCTCCATAAGATGTCCAGAGAGAACATCTCTAATAAGAGAGATGCTGTAATCTTCTGCGGTATAATCAATGGTGTCACTCACTGCAGCTTTGCTGTTTTCTGTTGGCTATAAGTGAATCACAGGTTTCACTCACACTGAACAGGAGGGGATTACATAAAGGTGTGAGTACTAGGAGGTCATCTCAGGGTCTGTATGCCACAAGTCTCTGAAAAGCTGTAAAAAAATATTCATGACATGTTTCTACTTACCTTTAATACTTATTGAGCTAAGGTATTTAGTAGAAGCTTATTTTCAATAATTATTTGAATCATATTATTTCCCAAGGAATCAGTCAATCTCACATGGCTTTAGAACAATGGGATGGACCTTATTCCATTTGCTAGAAATGAGCCTCATATATTTTATAGAAACCAGTATCTGATTAAATCTTCTCTAAAAGCTGTTTCTGTGCTTTGTAAATCTTCATTAGCATTTTAGACTTTGAAAATTCATTCAGTGGTATATATTTACTCATATCTTTCTAGTCTTCACATATTATCAAGTACATTATTTAAAAATCATTTTAGAATGCAGCTAAATTATTCCTATCCTTATTCACTTGTAACAAGGATGATACAGTCTTTGCATTTTATGAGTATGTATTATCTGCTAACTACAAATATTAATAATAAAAATATATCTGTTTGGAATTAAAAATAGAATTGGAGTTGCTGACTAGTATGTTTATTTTCTATTAATATATGGGTAGAATATACCTGAGAACAACTTTTCAGCCTGAATGCCAAACTATGCAAGAGTAAATGCTAAGTAGATAATGCTATGCTAGGTTGTTGATGCTTGTAAGATTAGCAATATCTGTTACACACTGTGGATGTGTTAGCATATGACAATAAATATGTCAACTGCTTGTGGCATTTGAAGGCCGACATAAGAAACATTAGAAATCTACACCCATTTAACTAAATCTTGAAAAATGTTGGGAAAAATAAACCCATACCTCAAGAATAATTAAGATACATTAGAATTCCCTTAGGTAGCTATTGCATATGGAACTTGTACTATATCTGTAGTCAATAGTCATGTGCTCAATCCATTATTTTCTACTTGGTAGCCAAGCTAAAGTGTCAAGTCTCTGAATACCTCCAAGTCAACATTTATTTATCAGAAATATAGGAATATTAATACCAACTTCACATAGTTGTTATAAGGTCTAAATGAGACAATGTGAAACCCCATTGCAAGTTGCTGGGCAAATGTTGCTCATTGCTAAAATGTATATTAAAGTACTTTGTCAAAAAATGAACTACCATATTATAATTGCAATGCAGCAATACAGATTTTTTTTCTATAATGATATTATTAGAATATGTATTATAAGTTTATTCATTCATCAAACGTGCCTTATATTCATAATGCATATTTGTCTTGGTGTCTTCAAAAGGTATGAGTAATTCTTAGATATTTCCATCTATATTTATTATCTTATGAACTGTGATGCTAAGGATATAATAGACAGTTGAGGTCTATATGAGTGCTGTTTATAACAGGGAAACTTGGCTAGAATTTTTGCCAGCCACAAAATATGAAAAATGATGAGTAAATCAAGCTTTTATAAATAGAAGTTATATTTTATATTCTTTTTATTTCTCTTGTAGGTGATTGCTTTCTATTCCTTAAGAATTTTTATCTTGTTTCCACCTAGATGTTGTAACTAATAATTCTACTAGCAAAGAAGTCTCTCAGTTGCTCTCTTCAAGTTTCAGTTGGTTTCTGGTTGAGGAAGTTTATTTCCTTTGGCCTAATTGCCAGTAGAGAAATGGTAGAAGTTAGCTGGAACTGATAAAAGATATGAATGGGGAAGGGGCAAGAGAATTTTTATTCTTTTAATGATTCATGGTTAACATGAGAATATGTCAACTTTAGCTTGATGGCATTTGAGGGGTTTTTTTCGACATGTGGATGTGTTAGCATATGACAATAAATATGTCAACTGCTTGTGGCATTTGAAGGCCGACATAAGAAACATTAGAAATCTACACCCATTTAACTAAATCTTGAAAAATGTTGGGAAAAATAAACCCATACCTCAAGAATAATTAAGATACATTAGAATTCCCTTAGGTAGCTATTGCATATGGAACTTGTACTATATCTGTAGTCAATAGTCATGTGCTCAATCCATTATTTTCTACTTGGTAGCCAAGCTAAAGTGTCAAGTCTCTGAATACCTCCAAGTCAACATTTATTTATCAGAAATATAGGAATATTAATACCAACTTCACATAGTTGTTATAAGGTCTAAATGAGACAATGTGAAACCCCATTGCAAGTTGCTGGGCAAATGTTGCTCATTGCTAAAATGTATATTAAAGTACTTTGTCAAAAAATGAACTACCATATTATAATTGCAATGCAGCAATACAGATTTTTTTTCTATAATGATATTATTAGAATATGTATTATAAGTTTATTCATTCATCAAACGTGCCTTATATTCATAATGCATATTTGTCTTGGTGTCTTCAAAAGGTATGAGTAATTCTTAGATATTTCCATCTATATTTATTATCTTATGAACTGTGATGCTAAGGATATAATAGACAGTTGAGGTCTATATGAGTGCTGTTTATAACAGGGAAACTTGGCTAGAATTTTTGCCAGCCACAAAATATGAAAAATGATGAGTAAATCAAGCTTTTATAAATAGAAGTTATATTTTATATTCTTTTTATTTCTCTTGTAGGTGATTGCTTTCTATTCCTTAAGAATTTTTATCTTGTTTCCACCTAGATGTTGTAACTAATAATTCTACTAGCAAAGAAGTCTCTCAGTTGCTCTCTTCAAGTTTCAGTTGGTTTCTGGTTGAGGAAGTTTATTTCCTTTGGCCTAATTGCCAGTAGAGAAATGGTAGAAGTTAGCTGGAACTGATAAAAGATATGAATGGGGAAGGGGGCAAGAGAATATACTTTTCATTCTTTTGTGAATGATTCATGGTTAACATGAGAATATGCATAGTTTTCCACTTTGCCTGTTTTTTTCTCTAATTAAAAAAAGAATCCATCTCTATTACTTGTATAGAAGGTTTGTATGTGGTGTGTATTGAGTGCAAAACTTTGGATTCAAGTATTGATTGAAATGGCCTTCCCTAGTGGCTTAGTGGTAAAGAATCTGCCTGCCAATGCAGGAGACATGGATTCCATCTATGGGTCAGGAAGATCCCCTGCAGAGGAAATGGCAACCCAATCCAGTGTGCTTGCCTGGAAAATCCCTTGGATAGAGGGGCCTGATGAGCTACAGGCCACGCAGTTGCAAGAGTCAGACATGACTTAGCAACTAAACAATGACAACTTCTGATTCAGGCACTGAGGTAACTACTTTGAATCTTTGTTCTAAAATAACTAAATGGGAGGAAATAATCTTTGTTATTAAGTTTTTTGTTAAGTATTCATTGTGATGCTTTAGTCACTTTTTTTTTTTTTTAAAGATTTATTTATTTATTTATTTTGGGCGGGGGTCGGGTTGGGGAGGGAGAGGAGCTGGCGGGCCACTTCTATTGGTCTTTCATTTCTCCATTTTCATCCGTCTTTGTTCTTTGGCTCCTGTGGGCCTCCCATCACAGTGGCGTCTGTCTGTCATTGCAGAGCGCCGGCTCTGGGCACATGCGCTCCAGAGCTCCGGCTCGGTGATTGGACACATCAGTCCAGCCGCTCCACGGCATGTGGGATCTTCCCAGGCCAGGGATCGAACTGGCGCCCCTTGCACTGCAAGGCGGTTTCCTTACCCACTGGACCACCAGGGGAAGCCCTTTAGTCACTTTTTTACATAAATACGCCCCACTATTCTACCAAAAGGTCTCATGCCAAGGACAATAATATTCTTTATGTCTCTACGGGTAAAGGATGGTTTTTTGACCTCTCATCAGTGTTTGATTGAACTGATCCTTCCTTTCTTTACAGAACACTCTGTTCTATTAGCGTTTATAACACAATGCTTTTCCTATTTTTCCTCTACTTCTTACGCCACCCCATCACAGTCTCAGGGGTCATTTTCATTAAACCAGAGAATAAGCAGACTTTCCAGGGTCTCTGTTCTCACTCTGTTGCCTCTGCTGAGACAGTTTCATCCTTGTTATCATGTATCAGCCATGTAATAGCTGTCATAATACTTGACTTGCCAATGTATATCACCAGACCCAATCTCCTTTGAGCACCAAATCTATACATCCAACTAGCCATTCAAAATTCTCACCCTTCTGGGATATTTCAATTTCATCTCAAGTTCAGTATATCCCAAGACTATACTCTTGCTCTTATAAAGGGATCCCTAGTAGCTCAGCTGATGAACAATCCCAATGCAGTGCCGGAGACCCCGCTTCAATTATTGGGTCAGAAAGTCCCCCTGGAGAATACCCACTCCAGTATTCTTGCCTAGAGCATTCCCAAGGCTTGTCCATGGGTCACAAAGAGTTGGACACAACTGAGCGCCTTTGACTTTAATTTCACTTATAAATACTGTCTCCCAAAATAAGAACAGGGGAATAATCAAGTATGATTTCTTGTCTCTGACCTAACATTTCCTGTGTTGGTGAGTTTTACCACATTCCACGCAGGTGCAAAAATCCAAAGCCTAAAAATCATCAACACTGGCTTCTCTGAGCTCCCATAGTTATTCCATTATCCAGCTGTAGCAGTTTGTTCTTTGGCCCATGTGGGCCTCCCATCACAGTGGCCTCTGTCGCAGAGCACCGGCTCTGGGCGCATGCGCTCCAGAGCTCCGGCTCGGTAATTGGACACATCAGTCCAGCCGCTCCACGGCATGTGGGATCTTCCCAGGCCAGGGATCGAACCGGCGCACCTTGCACTGCAAGGCAGTTTCCTTACCCACTGGACCACCAGGGAAGCCCTTTAGTCACTTTTTTACATAAATACGCCCCACTATTCTACCAAAAGGTCTCATGCCAAGGACAATAATATTCTTTATGTCTCTACGGGTAAAGGATGGTTTTTTGACCTCTCATCAGTGTTTGATTGAACTGATCCTTCCTTTCTTTACAGAACACTCTGTTCTATTAGCGTTTATAACACAATGCTTTTCCTATTTTTCCTCTACTTCTACGCCACCCCATCACAGTCTCAGGGGTCATTTTCATTAAACCAGAGAATAAGCAGACTTTCCAGGGTCTCTGTTCTCACTCTGTTGCCTCTGCTGAGACAGTTTCATCCTTGTTATCATGTATCAGCCATGTAATAGCTGTCATAATACTTGACTTGCCAATGTATATCACCAGACCCAATCTCCTTTGAGCACCAAATCTATACATCCAACTAGCCATTCAAAATTCTCACCCTTCTGGGATATTTCAATTTCATCTCAAGTTCAGTATATCCCAAGACTATACTCTTGCTCTTATAAAGGGATCCCTAGTAGCTCAGCTGATGAACAATCCCAATGCAGTGCCGGAGACCCCGCTTCAATTATTGGGTCAGAAAGTCCCCCTGGAGAATACCCACTCCAGTATTCTTGCCTAGAGCATTCCCAAGGCTTGTCCATGGGTCACAAAGAGTTGGACACAACTGAGCGCCTTTGACTTTAATTTCACTTATAAATACTGTCTCCCAAAATAAGAACAGGGGAATAATCAAGTATGATTTCTTGTCTCTGACCTAACATTTCCTGTGTTGGTGAGTTTTACCACATTCCACGCAGGTGCAAAAATCCAAAGCCTAAAAATCATCAACACTGGCTTCTCTGAGCTCCCATAGTTATTCCATTATCCAGCTGTAGCAGTTTTACATTGTTACATTTCCTATGTATCTCTTCTGTCTATCACCACTCCCCTAATTCAAACTTCTATTTTCACCCCTCCAGTCTACAGCAGTATCCCCCCAGACCAGGTCTCTTTGTGTTCAATCTGTTCTTCAACTGTGCATGTTGTTCTATTCTCAGTAAACAAATCTGATACTGTTGAGATCCTTAATGGATTGATTGATATCCTTTTATTGCTTCCCCATTGTTCTTAGAAAAAAGTTCCAGATTCTTAGTGTTGCAGAATCCTTGCCCGGTTGCCACTCTCCTTTTGTGTCATTCCCTTTTGCTGTCTCGTTGCTCTCCAGTCTTAAAGTTTTCTTTCATTTTCTCCTACCACAAGGCCTGTATACGTACTGCACCAGTATCACCCTCTCCTGCTTATACCTTATACATATTTTTTCTCCAGGAAAAGTCACTCTGATACTGCTGGTCTCTTCTGCCTCTTTAAATGAGAACTATCATTGACTCAGATGCCTGCAATGCAGGAGACCCAGGTTCAATCTCTGATTGGGAAGATCCTCTGGAGAAGGAAATGGCAACCCACTCCAGTATTCCTGCCTAGAAAAGCCCATGGATGGAGGCCCTGGTGTACAGTCCATGGGTTGCAAAGAGTTGAACACAACTGAGTAACTTTCACTTTCATTGTATACAATGCCCGCTTCCCTCTGAGCGTTCTGCTCAGTCTTAGTTTGTAATTGAGATCATATAAAAGCATTATTTGAATAATATTTGTCTCTGTATGTGATACCTTAGCTCCTTGAGAAGAGTAGCCATTCCTTTCTCAGTGTAGTACTCAGAACATGATAACCTAAATAATTTTTGATGTTATTCCCCATAATTTTATTTTTAGAAATTTTACTGTTTTATTGTAATATAATTGCTTTATGTTTCTGCTGTATAAGAGTTTCTGCTGTATAAGAAAGGGAATCATCTATGTGTACATATATATCCTCCCCATTTTAAGATTCCCCCATCCTTCTCATCCAGGTTGTCACAGAGCACCAAGCTGAACTCCCTGTGTTATAAATGACTTCCCCTTAGTTAGTTTACACATGATGGTGTACATATTTCAGTGCTAATACAGTAGAATATTTCTCAACCATAAAAAGGAACAAAATTTGGTCATTTGTAATGATGTGAATGAATTTTACAGTCTGTCATACAGAGTGAAGTAAATCATAAGAAAACAAATACCATATATTAACACATATATATGGAATCTAGAAAAAGGGTACAGATGAATCTATTTGCATGACAGAAATAGAGATGTAGATCGTAGAGAACTGACATATGGACCTGGAGGGGAGCAGTGGGTGGCAGGTGAATTGGGAGACTGGCTAAGAAATACTTTGGTCACATTGTTTCTAATGGTAAAGAGCTCTACAGTGTCTAGGCTGGTGATAATAGTGTTGCAGAATCCTTGCCCGGTTGCCACTCTCCTTTTGTGTCATTCCCTTTGCTGTCTCGTTGCTCTCAGTCTTAAAGTTTTCTTTCATTTTCTCCTACCACAAGGCCTGTATACGTACTGCACCAGTATCACCCTCTCCTGCTTATACCTTATACATATTTTTTCTCCAGGAAAAGTCACTCTGATACTGCTGGTCTCTTCTGCCTCTTTAAATGAGAACTATCATTGACTCAGATGCCTGCAATGCAGGAGACCCAGGTTCAATCTCTGATTGGGAAGATCCTCTGGAGAAGGAAATGGCAACCCACTCCAGTATTCCTGCCTAGAAAAGCCCATGGATGGAGGCCCTGGTGTACAGTCCATGGGTTGCAAAGAGTTGAACACAACTGAGTAACTTTCACTTTCATTGTATACAATGCCCGCTTCCCTCTGAGCGTTCTGCTCATTCTTAGTTTGTAATTGAGATCATATAAAAGCATTATTTGAATAATATTTGTCTCTGTATGTGATACCTTAGCTCCTTGAGAAGAGTAGCCATTCCTTTCTCAGTGTAGTACTCAGAACATGATAACCTAAATAATTTTTGATGTTATTCCCCATAATTTTATTTTTAGAAATTTTACTGTTTTATTGTAATATAATTGCTTTATGTTTCTGCTGTATAAGAGTTTCTGCTGTATAAGAAAGGGAATCATCTATGTGTACATATATATCCTCCCCATTTTAAGATTCCCCCATCCTTCTCATCCAGGTTGTCACAGAGCACCAAGCTGAACTCCCTGTGTTATAAATGACTTCCCCTTAGTTAGTTTACACATGATGGTGTACATATTTCAGTGCTAATACAGTAGAATATTTCTCAACCATAAAAGGAACAAAATTTGGTCATTTGTAATGATGTGAATGAATTTTACAGTCTGTCATACAGAGTGAAGTAAATCATAAGAAAACAAATACCATATATTAACACATATATATGGAATCTAGAAAAAGGGTACAGATGAATCTATTTGCATGACAGAAATAGAGATGTAGATCGTAGAGAACTGACATATGGACCTGGAGGGGAGCAGTGGGTGGCAGGTGAATTGGGAGACTGGCTAAGAAATACTTTGGTCACATTGTTTCTAATGGTAAAGAGCTCTACAGTGTCTAGGCTGGTGATAATACTGTTTCTTTAGGCCTGTGCATCTATTTGCTTTTGTTCACATCTACTTTCTTAATTTACATCAAGTTGATTGAGAAGTTATTTAATGAAGTATGTTTTGATAACAATGATAGTCAGTTTATATGGCACCTCTTTGGAGAAGCACTCATGAACCTCAAATAGATATGATTTATATGTAATTCTTTTCTATATCTTCAATATACCTTACTTTAAGAGAAGACGTTTTAAAGCAAAAGTACCTTAACTTGTATTACGACCATAATATTAAGTGAAAATTAAATGCCATCATGCTGCTTTGTCCTTTAGGGTCTACTGGAGCAAGAAACCAATACCACCATTAGCTCAGTACAATCAAATATCCTTTTCCAACTTCTGTCATTTGCTATCACTTCCATTTGCAATTTCATAACACTTTTCTTTCACACACTTTCTTTTGTCCCATTTCTGCAATAATCACACTACCAGCTAGAATTATCAAAGGGTCACTGTTGAGCTGAGTAAAATTAAGCTTATAATAAAAGGTATGACTTATGTAATGGGAGCATGATTATCTCACATTCCTTTTTCACTCTGCTTCTACATTCTGTTCTCACAGGAAAGCAGGGCAATGGAATTGCAAACATTCTAGTGTGTTCATCCGGGATCATTATTTTGGGAAATGATCAGTTATTGACAGGAGAGATTGGAGAGACTAGGAAAGGCTGATTGCTGAAATATACTGACTTTCTGGAATGGAGTGAACAGAGAGACTGAGGAGGTAATGAGTGACCTGGGAAAACGTCCAAGATAATGAGAAGAGAAAGAACTGAGGAACAAATCAGTCAACTGAAGTCGTGAGCTTAGACGAGCAAAGTGAAAGGAAATTTAGAGACACAGAATAGTTTAGATGAACTAGCATTAATCAAAGATCATTTTTTTTAAAAAAATCATAAGAATGGAAAGGAGGAAACATTAGATCGGGGTTGAACTGACATATGGACCTGAGGGGAGCAGTGGTGGCAGGTGAATTGGGAGACTGGCTAAGAAATACTTTGGTCACATTGTTTCTAATGGTAAAGAGCTCTACAGTGTCTAGGCTGGTGATAATACTGTTTCTTTAGGCCTGTGCATCTATTTGCTTTTGTTCACATCTACTTTCTTAATTTACATCAAGTTGATTGAGAAGTTATTTAATGAAGTATGTTTTGATAACAACGATAGTCAGTTTATATGGCACCTCTTTGGAGAAGCACTCATGAACCTCAAATAGATATGATTTATATGTAATTCTTTTCTATATCTTCAATATACCTTACTTTAAGAGAAGACGTTTTAAAGCAAAAGTACCTTAACTTGTATTACGACCATAATATTAAGTGAAAATTAAATGCCATCATGCTGCTTTGTCCTTTAGGGTCTACTGGAGCAAGAAACCAATACCACCATTAGCTCAGTACAATCAAATATCCTTTTCCAACTTCTGTCATTTGCTATCACTTCCATTTGCAATTTCATAACACTTTTCTTTCACACACTTTCTTTTGTCCCATTTCTGCAATAATCACACTACCAGCTAGAATTATCAAAGGGTCACTGTTGAGCTGAGTAAAATTAAGCTTATAATAAAAGGTATGACTTATGTAATGGGAGCATGATTATCTCACATTCCTTTTTCACTCTGCTTCTACATTCTGTTCTCACAGGAAAGCAGGGCAATGGAATTGCAAACATTCTAGTGTGTTCATCCGGGATCATTATTTTGGGAAATGATCAGTTATTGACAGGAGAGATTGGAGAGACTAGGAAAGGCTGATTGCTGAAATATACTGACTTTCTGGAATGGAGTGAACAGAGAGACTGAGGAGGTAATGAGTGACCTGGGAAAACGTCCAAGATAATGAGAAGAGAAAGAACTGAGGAACAAATCAGTCAACTGAAGTCGTGAGCTTAGACGAGCAAAGTGAAAGGAAATTTAGAGACACAGAATAGTTTAGATGAACTAGCATTAATCAAAGATCATTTTTTTTAAAAAAATCATAAGAATGGAAAGGAGGAAACATTAGAATATAAATTTAAAAAAAAAAAAAATCCTTTCACAGCTTGAGATAAAGCCAACATCTTTAGATTGACAAGCTCTACCAAGAACTGAATAGGGGGACTTCCCTGGTGGTCCAGTGGGTAAAGCATCTGCCTTGCAGTGCAAGGGGCACTGGTTTGGTCCCTGGCCTGGGCAGATCCCATGTGCTGTGAAGCGGCTGGACTGGTGTGTCCAATTACGATCCAGCACTCTGGTGCGCATCCGCTCAGAGCTGGTGCTCTGCGATGAGAGAGGTCACTGCGATGAGAGGCTCACACAGGTCAAAGAATAAAGATGGATGAAAATAAATGGATAAAAACTCGATAAAAGAGGCCAAAAAAATTGTAAAAAAAAAAGTTAAAAAAAAAAAAGAACTGAGTAGGATGAATTTAAAAGAGATTTATCACGGGCTCCCCCTGGTGGTCCAGTGGGTAAGGACACTGCCTTGCAGTGCAAGGGGCACCGGTTCGATCCCTGGCCTGGGAAGATCCCACGTGCTGCAGAGCGGCTGGACCGATGTGTCCAATTACCGAGCCGGAGCTCTGGAGCGCATGCGCCCAGAGCCGGTGCTCTGTGACAACAGAGGCCGCCGCGATGGGAGGCCTACATGGGTCAAAGAACAAAGATGAATGAAAACGGATAAATGAAAGACCAATAGAAGTGGCCCGCCCGCTCCCCTCACTCCCCAACCCAATCCCTGCCCTAAAAAAAAAAAAAAAAAAATTTAAAAAAAAAAAAAAAGAGATTTATCAGAGATTCATCCCTAGACATATAGAGGAGCAAATTTCATAGTATTGGGTATTGAAAGTGACTCCTAAACCCCATCCAGTGGGAGTTAACAAATTTACTTTAAATAAATGAAAACTAGATTATCATCAGACATGTTACTGATATTGCTAATTGTCTGAGAAAAGTAGAGAAACAGTCAAAATTCTTAGGGAAAACCTTGCTGCCCAGTTTCAAGAGCATATACACTAGAAAAATATTTTTTAAAAAGCTCAGGAGAGGGCTTCCCTTGTGGTCCAGTGGGTAAAGAGTCCACCTGCAGTGCAAAGAGCACTGGTTCGATCCCTGGCTCAGAAAGATCCCCCATGCCATGGAGTGACTGGACTGGTGTGTCCAATTAGAGCCAGTGCTCTGGAGCACATGCACAAAGAGCTGGTGCTCTGCAATGAGTGAGGCCACAGCAATGGGAGGCCAACACATGCCAAAGGAAAAAAGATGGATGAAAATAAATATAAATAAAAGAGGCATGATGGGGAAAAGAAAAAAAAAAGCTCAGAAGAGTGATATATGGAGCAATTTAAATATATTTTAATTTAATATTTTAACAAATTTAATATCAACTTGAAAATAAAATATCAGAAGATCTCAATAGCAAGGAGGTTGCTGGAGCTCTGTAGGGTCTGGAACATTCAGGACAGAGAAGACAGGTAAAAGAATACTAATATTTCTCAGTTGGGGGGAGAAACTCTAGGGTGGACATAATATGTGGCTTTAAGTTGTGTTAAAATTTTATAAAGCTTAGTGTACACATAGGATAAAATGGAAGGTGTAAGTCTAAGCAGATGGATATTCACAATAGACCAGAGCGACTTGACCTACTAATGGCTTCTGAGAGAAGGCTTTAAATGATTAGCTGAATGTTATTTCCAAAGAAAGGTATTAAAAATACACACAAAAATACTTCATATAGAAAGTTTGGGAAAGGACATGTGTGTGGGAAAGGCAGGAAAAGAATGTTTAAAGAAATAGACAACAGGTACACAGACACTAAGACTGCATATAATAGAACACAGCGCAAAAAGCACAATGGCCATGATGAGGGATATTTCATAATATTTGCCACTAAGAATACAAAGAAGTTATAGACACTATAAAAATGTAATGTTCTGTTTAGTCTTGAAAAATAAGGATTTGTATACACTCTTCACAGAATAAATGAACCATTAACACACTCATATATAGTTCAGATTAGTTTTGCTGCATTCTTGCTTACATCAGTTACTATTTCCATAGTCTTGTAGATGGTGTTGGATAAAAGAGAGCTTGCAACATTCAGAATCCCAGGTTGGAAATAGGTGTGTAGGGAAACTTGAATGCAGCCTCAATATGGAGCATTATGTCAGAGAAAGAAATATTTCAATATGAAGTTAAATGTTTTAACATTGACCCACTATTGCATTTTTGGTCTATGATCATGCTTGTGTGTGTATTTGATGTGAATATAAAACAACTCCTTTATCCTTGAGAGCAGAGACTTTCATTTTGAACAAAATTATTTTCCAAAAGCCTGAATATAATAGATAAATGTAACCATTTATAAGTAATATCTATAGCACACACTATAGATATATAGTGAATAAGTAGCTACATCCCTGGTATACACTGTAAGTATTAAGAATATATATCTTAATATGAAGTATTTTAGCACTTAAGTATTCATTAGTTCAATAAATATTTATAAAATGTCAGACATTGGACTATAGTTTCAAGATACCCTGTCCTTCCAAGATTTATAGCTTAATTACTAAGTAAATTAGGTATGCAGATGAGCTATAGTACAACATGGTATATGCTGAAAACATACGATGATAGAAATTTGTAGTTGACTGGGTGATGTCTGTTTCTGAGAATTCCTTGAGGAGATGATTTAAGAGTTAAGTTTTAAAGAATAAGTGGGGAAGAAAAAGATATTATCAGTAGAGATTAGTAAGTTCAGAGACTCTTTTTTATTCACTGACAGAATTTCCTGTTCTTTTTCTACTTTTGAGCCTTTGATCATACTGTTTCCTCTATGAGAAAATGTCTTTGCCACTTCAACCCCTAACTCATGGTTGGCAGTTCCATACAGTCACTCAGAACCAATCACTTGGGAGGTCTTCATGATGACATCCCACAATCATGACTCTCCCTCACCCCATCTTATTACTCCTTTAAACAGTTTCCCCTTAATGGATTATCTGTGCATGTGTCACATCCTCTTTGATCATCTTTTTGAAAGCAGGGATGATGTTTAGTTGTCCTCATATCACAAACAAATCCTTTCCCAGTTTTTGTACTTAAACAGAAAACTTGCGGGGTTAAATTTTCCTTGTTTAACATATAACATGATCAGGTCTAGTATATGATAGCATGTGCGGTGGTAAAAAGTATGATTCCAGAGGGCAGGGTTGCTAGTGGGGAAGGAGTCACTGAGGATATCTTTGGACATGGATTTTAGCAATCAAAAATAAGCAATGTCACATCAATTAAAAATAAAAGGTAAGATGTTAGTGTCTCTTCTCTGGAATATCCAGGGTTCTCTGTATACTAAGTGTGAGAAGCAACAGGATACACAGTAGTCTAAAGAACTTTGTAGTGGAAAGTTGCTTTTCACCAAAGTCATTAAAAATTTCCAACTGATATAAGTCTTAAAGTTATCTATAGCACACTATAGATATATAGTGAATAAGTAGCTACATCCCTGGTATACACTGTAAGTATTAAGAATATATATCTTAATATGAAGTATTTTAGCACTTAAGTATTCATTAGTTCAATAAATATTTATAAAATGTCAGACATTGGACTATAGTTTCAAGATACCCTGTCCTTCCAAGATTTATAGCTTAATTACTAAGTAAATTAGGTATGCAGATGAGCTATAGTACAACATGGTATATGCTGAAAACATACGATGATAGAAATTTGTAGTTGACTGGGTGATGTCTGTTTCTGAGAATTCCTTGAGGAGATGATTTAAGAGTTAAGTTTTAAAGAATAAGTGGGGAAGAAAAAGATATTATCAGTAGAGATTAGTAAGTTCAGAGACTCTTTTTTATTCACTGACAGAATTTCCTGTTTTTTTTCTACTTTTGAGCCTTTGATCATACTGTTTCCTCTATGAGAAAATGTCTTTGCCACTTCAACCCCTAACTCATGGTTGGCAGTTCCATACAGTCACTCAGAACCAATCACTTGGGAGGTCTTCATGATGACATCCCACAATCATGACTCTCCCTCACCCCATCTTATTACTCCTTTAAACAGTTTCCCCTTAATGGATTATCTGTGCATGTGTCACATCCTCTTTGATCATCTTTTTGAAAGCAGGGATGATGTTTAGTTGTCCTCATATCACAAACAAATCCTTTCCCAGTTTTTGTACTTAAACAGAAAACTTGCGGGGTTAAATTTTCCTTGTTTAACATATAACATGATCAGGTCTAGTATATGATAGCATGTGCGGTGGTAAAAAGTATGATTCCAGAGGGCAGGGTTGCTAGTGGGGAAGGAGTCACTGAGGATATCTTTGGACATGGATTTTAGCAATCAAAAATAAGCAATGTCACATCAATTAAAAATAAAAGGTAAGATGTTAGTGTCTCTCTTCTCTGGAATATCCAGGGTTCTCTGTATACTAAGTGTGAGAAGCAACAGGATACACAGTAGTCTAAAGACTTGTAGTGGAAAGTTGCTTTTTCAGTCCATAGAGTCGTGGAGACATGTCAGTGTCTTATCCAGGCCCCTTAACCACCCCATCAAGTTTCTTTTCAGTGGTTTTCCACTGTTATTTTTATTTAATCACATTGGGATTTCAGCTGAATAGCTTCTACCAGATATCTGCAAATGGTCAAAATTCTTTGGTTTAATAATCACAGAGTACCTTTTTGCCATAATATGGGATAAAGGTATTTTAAGCAAATTATTATTCTTTACGCATTAAGCATTTCCAAATTTTATAACTCCTCAAGTATTTAAACTGTATAATTTATATATTTCAAGTTTGGAAAGATGCTCAGATACATCTTGA
Organism: Tragulus kanchil; assembly: GCA_022376925.1. Classification (NCBI taxonomy): domain Eukaryota; kingdom Metazoa; phylum Chordata; class Mammalia; order Artiodactyla; family Tragulidae; genus Tragulus; species Tragulus kanchil. The sequence continues at coordinate 156,210,622 of JAIOJX010000028.1, read as the reverse complement.
TAGAATGTATGCAATTGCTGATGTCCCATTTTTTGGACTCCCTTTCATAGATCACAGCCTTAGGGGCATGTGTAACTCAAAGTATAAGCCAGCCAAGATGGATGGGTCATAGTGAAGAGTTCTGACAAAACTCAGTTCACTGGAGGAGAGAATGGCACACTACTCTGGTATTCTTGGCACAAGAACTCCATGAACAATATGAAAGGCAAAAAGATGACACTGGAAAATGGGCGCCCCCTCATGTCCTTGCCCAAGTTGGAAGGTATCTCCTATGCTGCCAGGGAAGAGCAGAGCTCAAGTACTAATAACTCCAGAAAGAATAAAATGACTGTGTCAAAGGAGAAATGACACTCAGTCATGGATGTGTCTCATAGTGAAAGTAAACTGCATTGATGCAAGAATACTACTACATAGGAACCTAGAATGTCAGATCCATGAATTAAGGTAACTTGGATATGGTCAAACAGGAGACAACAAAATGAACATTGACATCTTAGGAATCAGAGAACTAAAATGGTCAGGATTGGATGAACTTAATTCAGATGAACATTATATCTACTACTGTGGGCAAAAATCCCTTAGCTTAGAGATGGAATACCACTCATAGTCAATATAAGAGTCAGAAATGGGATACTTGGGTGAAACCTCAAAAGCGACAGGGTGGTCTCAGACCATTTCTAAGGCAAACCATTTAACATCACAGTAATCCATCTATTCTCAAATCACTGATTCCAAAAAGCTGAGGTTGACTGGTTCTATGAAGACCTACAAAATCATCTAGAACTAACACCAAAAAGAGATGTCTTTTTCATCATAGGGGGTTTTAATTCAAAAGTAGGGAATCAAGACATACCTGTAGGTAACAGGCAAGTTTGGCTTTGGAGTACAAATTGAAGAAGGGCAAAGGCTAACAGAGTTTTGCCAAGAAAATGCACTGGTCATAGCTAACATGGTCCTCCAAAAACACAAGAGATGGCTCTACACCATGGACATAACCAGGTAGTGAAGGTGGAGGTGCTCTATACAGCCAGCAAAAACAAGACCTGGAGCTGACTTTTAATCAGATCATCACCTCCTTATTGCAGAATTCAGACTTAAATTGAAGAAAGAAGAAAAACCACTAGGCCATTCAGATATGACATAAATCAAATTCTTTATGCTTATACAGTAGAAGTGCAGATTCAAGGGGTTAGATCTGGTAAACAGAGTACCCAAAGAATTATGGATGGAGATTTGTAATATTGTACAGAAGACAGTGACCGAAACCATCCCAAAGAAAAAGATGTGCAAGAAGGCAAAGTGCTTATCTGATGAGATCTTACAAATAGCTGAGAAAAAAAAAAGAGAAGTGAAAAGAAGGGAAGAAAGGGAAAGATATACCCAACTGAATTCAGAGTTCCAGAGAATAGCAAGGAGAGATAAGAAGACCTTCTTAAACGAACAATGCCAATAAATACAGGAAAACAATAGAATGGGAAAGACTAGAGATCTCGTCAAGAAAATTGTTGATATCACGGAAAAACTTTATGCAAGGATGGACATAATAACAGAACCTGTAAGGACCTAACAAAGCAGAAGATATTAAGAAGAGGTAGCAAGGATACACAGAAGGCCTATACAAAAAAGGTCTTAATTACCCTGGACAAGCACAATGGAGTGGTCACTCACCTAGAGCCAGATGTCATGGAGTGTGAAGTCATGTGGGCCTTAGGAAGTGTTACTACAAACAAAGCTAGCAGAACTGTTGGAATTCCAGCTGAGTTACTTCAAATCCTAAAAGGTGATACTGTGAAATTGCTGCACTTAATGTGCCGGCAAATTTGGAAAACTCATCAGTGGTCACAGGACTGGAAAAGACCAGTTTTCATCCCAGTCTCTATGAAGGACAATTCAAAGAGTGTTCAAATTACCAGATAATTGCACTCATTTCACATGCTATCAATGCAAAGCTCAAAACACTTCAAGCTAGGCTTCAACAGTATATGAATCAGGCAGATGAACCAGAGACCAAATTATTCATTGAATCATAGAGAAAGCAAGAAAATTCCAGAAAAACATCTGCTTCATTGACTATGCTAAAGCCTTTGACTGTATGGATCACAACAAACTGTGGAACATTCTTAAAGAGATGGCAATATCAAATCACTTTACCTGTCTTTACCAGATCAAGAAGAAACATTTAGAACTGATCATGGAACAAGTGGTTCATTCATAATTGGGAGAGGAGTATGTCAAGTCTGTATATTGTCACCGTGCTTATTTCACTTATATGCAGAGTACATCATGTGACATGCCAGGATGAGTGAATCACAAGTTGTAATCAAGATTTCTGGGAGAAATATCATCAACCTCAGATATGCAGATGATACCACTCTAATAGCAGAAAGTGAAGAACTAAAGAGCCGCTTGAAGAAGGTGAAAGGGAGAGTGAAAAAGCTAGCTTGAAACTAAACATTAAAACACTAAGATAATGACTCCAGTCCCATCACTTCATGGTAAGTAGAAGGGAAAAATATGGAAGCAGCAACAGATTTTATTTTCTTGGGCTACAAAATCACTGTGGATGGTGATTGTGGTCATGAAATTGAAAGACGCTTGCTCCTTGGAAGGAAAGCTATGAAAAACCTAGACAGTATCTTAAAAAGCAGAGATCACTTTGCCAGCAAAGGTCCATATGGTTTTTCCAGTAGTTGTGTACTGATGTGACAGTTGGAGTCCATACAGAAGGTTGAGTGCCAAAGAATTGATTCTTTGGAACTGTAGTCTTTAGAGAATACTCTTGAGAGACTCTTGGGCAGTAAGGATATCAAACTAATCAATCCTAATAAAAATCGACCCAGAATATTTATTGGAAGGACTGATGTCGAAGCTGAAGCTCCAGTACTTTGACCACCTAATGTGAAAAGCCGATTCCTTGGAAAAGACTCTGACATTGGGAAAGGTTGAAGGCAAAAAGAGAAGTGGGTGACAGAGGATAGAATAATTAGAAAGTGTCACTAACTCAATGGACATGAATTTCAACAAATTTTATGAGATAGTGGAGGACAGAGAAGCCTGGCATGCTGCTGTTCCATGGAGTCACAAATAGTTGGACACAACTTAGTGACTGAACAAAAACAACATTTTTTTGTACTAAGAAATTCAATATGTTAATGTCCTGAATAGAAAGAAAAGAGCAGAACATCATATTCTTTTCTTCAAATTTGTGTAGTATAATAGAAAGATATGAAATGATTCCTTAATTCAGGAACTGTGTCATATTAGAATAATAATAGTTTAAAAAACCTAGCTTTATTTCACAAAGGACTTTGCATACCGTAAATAAAGTCTATGCTAGAAACAGACATACGAAATTTTTTCTCACTTGTTAAAAAATCTAGGTAATTAATTCTTCACAAGCCTTTTAAAAAACAAAGAAAAAATGCATGGAGTTCTGTCTTCAAAGGAAAGTTAGGAAAGTAGCCTTTAAATCAACGTGTTTTTGAAAGTTGAGCTAAATGACTTCTACTCTAAACTTCAGCTGTGCTGTGGATGAGGAAGAAAAGCTGCTCTCTGAAATGAGGTCAAGTTCGTAGCTGGCCCAAAGGCAACTGTTCTCGCATATTTGAGACTTTTAGTTCTGCACCTGCAATGCGATAGTGCCAGAACTGCTGACTCAACTGCCCAGCTGTCCCATCCATCAGATGCCTTGACTCAGCTTGTTACTACAACATGTCTAGAAAGAAGCCCAAGACAGTGAAGAGAACACATCACATATTTGATCTTGGTTCACGCCACTGTTTGCCCACCGGTGCAAATGCATTTTGACAGTGATGGTGTGTAAAAAGATGAATCTGTAGCATATAATGCAGGTAAAGATAATTCATGATCAGATGGCTGTGTAATGCCCTCTACATTTAGCAGCAGTTAGGAGTTCTTCAGAAGGGCATGTGCTGTCCTTGATAATGGAGGCTTTTTTGTATGTAAATTCTCAGAAACCAATTTTGGAGGCACTGAGAAACTAAATCATTGTGAAAATGAAATATGGTGTTTTATTGCTCAAATTACTATGAAAGACTGATAGAAATATCAGAATCCCAGTAGTATCTGAATGTGCCTGCATTGTGAATATTTCTAGGGCTTTCTTGTCAGGGATGAATGACTAGTAGTGATCCCTGCCATCCTGAAAGGTACATACTGCTCTGATCCTGCCATCTCTTGTGTCAAAGACATAGCATTGTGGTTCATTTGATACTTTATTTACTACCTTGCTCTCTCTTCTTCACTGATTTTTCTCTTTCTCCAATAACTGGGGGAATCCAAGATGTGGGAACATCCTTCAAGATTTTGTAATATCTCTTCACCTTAATTAGGACTTCTTTCCTGATAATGTCAGTTAGTATTACTGCATAAATGGACTCAAACTCTTCCATTCCCCATATCTACTTGTGTCACATGGCAGATTCCTTGTTTTGTCTTTTCCATAAATTGCAGAAAATGTTTCCTTGGCATGTGATTACTCAAACATCTGAATTTAGTTAAGTGGAGATTCTTCAGCATTACATTTGTTTCTGGCTTTTCTCATCCCTAATGATTCCAATCCATGTGATCTTGGGATTTAAGATGCTTCATTTTCCTAAGATGCATTTTCCAAAAAATCTGTGCTTCCCGAGCCCTGGGAAAAGCTTTCTCTCAGTGTTTGTTCTTTGCTCAGCTCTGGCTGCTCTCTTTGGCTCTGATTTCTGTATATACCTCATTAGCTATACTCCTGTAGTAGGGATGATGAGGCAGAAGAGGGAGAGGATAGGAAGAGAGAGTGAATCTGTTGTGGTGGAAGTGAGGGTAGTGGTATAAAGTGAGACTACAAATCTGCAGCTGTGATAGCAAAACTATTTTGTTTGTACACTGAATAAAAACATGTTTTCACTGTATGTAATTCTAGCCTTCAGAAGGAGAGACTGTCCGGTTTTAATACTACTTGAAAACTGTTTCTTTCCCCACTGTGCATAAATTTAACTGAACTTCCTATTGCAGTATTTTAAAGTATGGCATCTTCATCTCCACCTATCAGCCAAGTGTTTTGTTATAAGCCAATTTATTAGCTTCATATCTAGACCATACTATACAAAAAGTTTGTGTAGAATGAGTGACTGACAATAAGTTAATACAAAAAAAAATGATTTCTCTCCCTGGCTAATATGACAGAAGCCCCAAATTTTAATGTGTTTACTGATTCATTCTATTGCAATGAGCACAAACAGAAGTGCTGTGGTTAATTCTACTCATCAGAGAGAAATCAGAAACTTCATGCTAATGGAGTTTGTTAAATCAAGATTGCTGTAGTAACAGTTAGTAACCTACTTTGCTTCTCATGGACTGTCATATTACTATATTATTTTACTTATCATTTACTAAAAAAAAATTGAAATTGTATACTGGGTGATTGTTTAGTAGGCCCATAATAGACAAAAGATTCCAGAATAATCTTTTGGTATTTGTGTGCATGCAGACATGCATACACACATCTTCCTAAAGCTTCTGCCAGAAAAAAATAAGCAAAGTGCTTTCCCTTAAAACACCGTGTATTTAAAGCCTCTCTTCAACTTCACTGTGCTTAATTAACCCTAACTTTTTCTCTTGAGAAGAGCTGCCAATATAAATCTGAATGAATTGATATGATGTCAATAATCAGGCTGTTGAAATTCTTTTCTGTATCTGAAAGACTATAAGGGGCTTCACAGCTGACAGAGGGGTTAGATTTCTCTATGCTCAGTATCTCAAAAAACATTTGTTTTTATTTAAATTTTAGATATTCAAGTAAACTTTTAAGTACACTTTAATATATGTAACTGTTGAAATATTTAAGACTTTAACCTTCTCCCAGCAGAGTTTTGATTTACTCTTGGTTTAATTAGCATGCACAAAGTATGAGAAATATGGACAAATTATACTTTCATGTGCAGTTCAGCATGGAAGACATGAGCTGTTATTTGAGCATCAGTGCTTTATTTATCAATGAAGGACACCATGGTCCCTTGTGGGACGGTGGGCCATCTTCCATGGTCTGATCAGGGCTCGGGGATTTTTCCATCCTTCATTTTCCTATTTGGGCACTCTTCCTTGCAGTTGAAACCATCTTCTTTATACAAATATATATTACTTTGAAACTGGTGATGGCAATCTTTTTTTTTTGGAAAGCATGTTCGTAAAGACTGACTTCTGAAATCCGTACAAGGTAAAGATGCCTTTATAATTCTTAGAAAATTCATGAACAGAACCAGCACATGACTCATAGTGACAATAATCAATGACACTTATCTTGTGTCAAAACACTCATAGGTTCATTTCCTCAGACGCTCAGTTGTTTCTAACTGTTCTGAGACCCCATATACTATAGCCTGCCAGTCTCCTCTGTCCATGAGATTCTCCTGGCAAAAGTATTGGAGTGAGTTGCCAGTCTATCCTCCAGGGGATCTACCCAACTGGGATTTAACCTACCTCAGGCAGAATTCTTACCATTAAGCCAACTGGGAAGCCATAATCATAGATTGATCATGGTTTAATATTGTAGGTAAGCAGAGGTATCATGTTCCTTACCTCTGATTTATCTTTCATTATGATGTGAGTGAGGAAAGATGTGCTTTGTTAGAGTCCACGATGTTGATTTTGAAACCAATATTGATTTACCATGTCATTTTAAACATGATGAAAGCATGTGTAAAAAAATGTTGAGATCAACTACTTAGTTACTCAGAGGACACAATTTCTCTAAATTCACAGGAAAATACTTCTGTTCCAAATATTCTGGTTTACTAAGCAGTTAAGCCACTGAGTCTCAGATTTTTCAATGTTTGAACATATTCACATGATGAAAAAATGTCACATATCTTCAGATATTTTAAGTTAACTTTAATGATATCAGCAATTTGTAGTAAGACTTTTGGAAACTTAAGTCTGTTTTCTTTGGATGTTAAAATTAAGAAAAGGAAATTTTCATGTAACTTCTTGTTTTTTACCTGGTAGCTAGTCACTTGTTTCTCAAAAGAAATATTCATAGATTCTGTGACATCTACTAAGTAAAGCAAAAGTACAGAAACTCTCAGATTCTTTGTTAAAGACATTCAGATTAATAATGGATAAAAAAGTAAAAAACTACAATAATAAATTTAAAGGGAGAATTTTACACTAAAAAATGTCCCTGAAAACTGGTTTCTGTGCCCATGTTATGTGAAAAGTAATATAAGATTTGAGATGGACAGCTGAAATAATATATTGATAACACTTGTACTGGTTACAATTAAACCAGACTCAAATGATTTGAAATTGACAACATATACACACACATGACTCATAGTGACAATAATCAATGACACTTATCTTGTGTCAAAACACTCATAGGTTCATTTCCTCAGACGCTCAGTTGTTTCTAACTGTTCTGAGACCCCATATACTATAGCCTGCCAGTCTCCTCTGTCCATGAGATTCTCCTGGCAAAAGTATTGGAGTGAGTTGCCAGTCTATCCTCCAGGGGATCTACCCAACTGGGATTTAACCTACCTCAGGCAGAATTCTTACCATTAAGCCAACTGGGAAGCCATAATCATAGATTGATCATGGTTTAATATTGTAGGTAAGCAGAGGTATCATGTTCCTTACCTCTAATTTATCTTTCATTATGATGTGAGTGAGGAAAGATGTGCTTTGTTAGAGTCCACGATGTTGATTTTGAAACCAATATTGATTTACCATGTCATTTTAAACATGATGAAAGCATGTGTAAAAAAATGTTGAGATCAACTACTTAGTTACTCAGAGGACACAATTTCTCTAAATTCACAGGAAAATACTTCTGTTCCAAATATTCTGGTTTACTAAGCAGTTAAGCCACTGAGTCTCAGATTTTTCAATGTTTGAACATATTCACATGATGAAAAAATGTCACATATCTTCAGATATTTTAAGTTAACTTTAATGATATCAGCAATTTGTAGTAAGACTTTTGGAAACTTAAGTCTGTTTTCTTTGGATGTTAAAATTAAGAAAAGGAAATTTTCATGTAACTTCTTGTTTTTTACCTGGTAGCTAGTCACTTGTTTCTCAAAAGAAATATTCATAGATTCTGTGACATCTACTAAGTAAAGAAAAAGTACAGAAACTCTCCAGATTCTTTGTTAAAGACATTCAGATTAATAATGGATAAAAAAGTAAAAAACTACAATAATAAATTTAAAGGGAGAATTTTACACTAAAAAATGTCCCTGAAAACTGGTTTCTGTGCCCATGTTATGTGAAAAGTAATATAAGATTTGAGATGGACAGCTGAAATAATATATTGATAACACTTGTACTGGTTACAATTAAACCAGACTCAAATGATTTTTGAAAAATTGACCATCTTCACATATACACACACATTTACCAATGATCATCTCCCCAGAATTCCTCATTTTAATCTTGCCATTGCATAACGAATGTTTATTTTTGTTATAGTAACCTGGCTCCAGTTGCTAGACTGGCACTGGTTCACCTAAGCTCATCAGCTACCAGCTAAGGTGGCCTCACTGATTATTTCAGGGAAGAAGTCATCACCTTTGTCTGCTTAATCAGAATAAAGCTCAGAAATGTCATTAAATGATGGTGATAGTAGTGATTGATGTCTACTTTCTCTTAAAAAAACATATTATGTATATGCAGAATTAAAGCTGCCCTGAATACTTTGCTTCTTTGAAGCAAAACTTGCAGAGGAAGATGATAAACAGGAAAGATCAGAATAAATAAGTTGCCGAGAAGTGAATCTGATGTCTGATCAAAACATGCTTAGAACTTAACTTCTGGACTTAGTCCCTTTGATTATTTAAGCCAGGATGAGTTTTATTTTTTGTTACTTGCTACTGAAATTATCTTAAATTATAAAATGAGTGACAATTCATAACATGGTCCCTGATTTACCATACAGATGTGTAGCTATCAAACAATTGGGATTTGTTTCCAATTTACTGGGGGATTTCCATCAGATTTTATACATTCCATCAGGCAACAGGAGATAATCTACAATCATGTTTACTGCTTCAGTGCCATAATGCTTCATTTTTTAAATTATTCTGGATGCAGCAGTAGTTTGTGTGCATGCTAAGTCACAGTTATATCTGACTCTTTGGGACTCTGTGGACTGTAGCTGCCAGGCTCCTCTCTCCATGGGATTCTCTAGGCAAGAATACTGGAGTGGGTTGCCATGCCCTCCTCCAGGGCATTTTCCTAATCCAGGGATGGAATGAAAGTCTCTTATGTCTCCTGCTTTGGCAGGCTGGTTCTTTACTACTAGCACCACCTAGAAAGCCTCACAGAACTAGTTTAATTTATGTCAAAAGATTAAGAACTGGATATGAACTACCACAGAGGAATTTTAAAGAGACAAAACTTAAACAGGACTGGTTCTAATGATTTATGAAATTACCACTCAAATGATTTGAAAAATTGACCATCTTCACATATACACACACATTTACCAATGATCATCTCCCCAGAATTCCTCATTTTAATCTTGCCATTGCATAACGAATGTTTATTTTTGTTATAGTAACCTGGCTCCAGTTGCTAGACTGGCACTGGTTCACCTAAGCTCATCAGCTACCAGCTAAGGTGGCCTCACTGATTATTTCAGGGAAGAAGTCATCACCTTTGTCTGCTTAATCAGAATAAAGCTCAGAAATGTCATTAAATGATGGTGATAGTAGTGATTGATGTCTACTTTCTCTTAAAAAAACATATTATGTATATGCAGAATTAAAGCTGCCCTGAATACTTTGCTTCTTTGAAGCAAAACTTGCAGAGGAAGATGATAAACAGGAAAGATCAGAATAAATAAGTTGCCGAGAAGTGAATCTGATGTCTGATCAAAACATGCTTAGAACTTAACTTCTGGACTTAGTCCCTTTGATTATTTAAGCCAGGATGAGTTTTATTTTTTGTTACTTGCTACTGAAATTATCTTAAATTATAAAATGAGTGACAATTCATAACATGGTCCCTGATTTACCATACAGATGTGTAGCTATCAAACAATTGGGATTTGTTTCCAATTTACTGGGGGATTTCCATCAGATTTTATACATTCCATCAGGCAACAGGAGATAATCTACAATCATGTTTACTGCTTCAGTGCCATAATGCTTCATTTTTTAAATTATTCTGGATGCAGCAGTAGTTTGTGTGCATGCTAAGTCACAGTTATATCTGACTCTTTGGGACTCTGTGGACTGTAGCCTGCCAGGCTCCTCTCTCCATGGGATTCTCTAGGCAAGAATACTGGAGTGGGTTGCCATGCCCTCCTCCAGGGCATTTTCCTAATCCAGGGATGGAATGAAAGTCTCTTATGTCTCCTGCTTTGGCAGGCTGGTTCTTTACTACTAGCACCACCTAGAAAGCCTCACAGAACTAGTTTAATTTATGTCAAAAGATTAAGAACTGGATATGAACTACCCCACTGAGAGGAATTTTAAAGAGACAAAACTTAAAAATCCAAATAAAATGTCGTTTTACTTGGCCAAAGGTTAATATTAATAATAAAAGCCTCTATTTACTAGGTACATGCTACATGTCATGAACTCTTTTTGTATTAATTTATAATTAATCCTATATCAACTCTGTTAGGTCTATTTTATTATCATAATTTTAGAGCTGAATAAATTGACTCAGGGAATTTTGATAAGGGGTAAGATTTATTCAGCTAATAAGTGGAATCTTATAAATGCCCAAATTCTTTTAGATCTATAAATCATGCATTGTGCTCACTCAGATACTTCCCTTTCACAAATTTATTTTCATAAAAATTTGGTTAGGACCTGGTATATCCCAGACACTAGATCAGAGAATGGGAGTAACACAAGATCATCAAATATATTTTCTGAAAGCCAGAACATTCCATCTATAAGGAGAAAAAGAACTCTGTGAGTTTATATATTACTTTGAGGGCCAAAATAATAATAGCTAAAGAACTTCTGATCTTGCTCCATAGAGTCTAATTCTGAAATCGTGGACTGTTTTAGGAATAGAGCTTTGTCTGAACTTAGGCTAAGAGTAAATGAATATTTTTGTAGCTACAGAAATGGAGAGGTTATTGTTGTTTGCAAATCATTTGTGAATTAATGTATGAAAAAGCAGTAAAATTTAGAGCATATGGAGGAGAGATCCATGAAATAGTCTGACTTGTTGATAAATGGAAAGAATAGAATCTAGGAAGAAAAAAATAGATTTTCTAGGTTCAGACATTGCAAACTGGACTATGCTTAGGTCACTGTTTAATATGACCTAACAATGTTTCTACAATATTTGAACAGTTACAGTCTTGATCTGTGATCTTTAGCTCCCACTGTCTCTACCAAGCAGCTTCAGTCATTCTTAGTATATCCTGACTGGGAACCTAAGAAGGATGTTGATGATTCTGAACATTATTGGCTAAAATGGGTATGAGGGATCTGGAAGTGACATGGTTTCAACTACTTTTACATAAATAACTCAAGTAGCAACATAGGAGATAAGTAGGGCTACCGAAATAGGGCTACATTAACATCATGGAGGCTAGTGACTGTAATAATATGTGTTCCGCTTTAAAAAAAAAAAAAAAAATTTGGTGGAAGTTTTCACATAAGACTTGACTCTGATATAACACAAATGTAGTAACTTTAGATTGAGATGTGGTGTGTGTATAAATTTTGAGTAAGAATGTGATTTCCGTGTGTCTTTAGCACAATTAGGCACATTGACTATAGAAAATGTCTTTCCCTCTCCCATATCTAGATTTAGAATGACTTTGACTTAAAAAATACTTTTCTTCTTCAGATATGTGAATGTTTGTGTCAGTTCTTGGTCTACGGGAGGTTATGAATAAAGATCATATGGCAATACAGATTAGGTGCAAGCCAGTTTTTCTTCATCTCTTGCCAGTGTATAGAGTGGGAAACAACTTCCTTGAACTTGGCACAGTGCTACCTGGAGCCTTTTGTTGCTGAGCCACATATGGTCTTACTTGAGACTTAATAATCCAGAATCTTGGAAGCATATGGTCAACTAATCCGATTCTATTTATCCCTAGGGCCATAGACTGCAAACTCTTTATGTGAGTGGGTTGAGTTTCCCTTGAAGATAATGGAAGTTCTCATTGTCATATCCTGGAAAAAGGTCAACTGTAAGAGAAAATGAAGTAGCTCTTAAAAACAAGTAGGAAAAATATTTCTTTTTGGACTTATGGGAAAACTGTGCTTTAGATAAAAATCATGGAAATGTTTGGAAAATTCTCAGAGCATAAATACGTTATGCCTGTCACATGAAGGCTGACTAGTGAGTACAGGTTTTCATGGCAAGTCTTACTCAAATAATCACGTAGTATTTATATTCTACTATTCTATAGCTTATGATTCCATCTATTTCTTAATTCTTTCTGCAAAAAGAAATCATCTGGGAAATTATCATTTTTTAAAAATGTGCGCCATTTTAATGCCTCCATCCATATTGGTCATAATGCCTCTCAGCCTCCTTTCTTATGGTCATCATTATTCAGAAAGAAGAAACTTTCTAGAACACTAACCTATTCATGTCACCCTTCTTCCTAAAATTTTTCAATGTTTCCTTATTACTTTGTCACAAAGTGGCTTTGAAAGGTTTAGTGACTGAACAAAAAGTAATCCTGACAAAGACCTGCCTCCAACATTTTAGATATATCTTCTCAAGCAAACCACTTTCATATGAAACAGCTTAAGAAACATTTTTCATGAAAAAAAAGATAATGGGTAAGTAATTAAAGAAATATGTATTTAAAATCATAAAATACACAGAATAATATTAGTTAAGACCAGACAGCTCATTTTAGAGTCAACATCAGAAAATTTTGTGCCTGGATATTTTTATCATGGATTCTGTCTGTGCAAAAAACAAGGCAAGATTTTCCAGTTATTATTACATATTACCATAAAAACAGACAACCTAAAAAGAGTTTGAGAAATGAGGTAATCAGATGAATATAATCATTTGAAATGTAATATAAAAATACTGTGTATTGTGATTCTCAGAAGCAGTGCTTTAGAAGATAATTCTTCCAGGAATTATATTAAATGTTAGAAACCATGATTTGCTGGTACTCTGATGTTATTTCACTAATCGCTAATTTTTCTCTTTGATTATAAGTCTAAACTGAAAAATATATATTCTCTTGAATATACTGTGATCATTTTACCATATAATATAAAAATGTGAATTTATATTATAGTAAATTTTTATCAAGTAAAAAATGCTATATTTCAATCTAAATTAGACAAACCATCAGAAGAATAAAAATCCACCTCCCTACCACATGAAAAAATGTATTATTTCAGACATAGACACCTAGATCATATACCTGTGCGCTGTACTTGTGCTTTTTTTGATTACTTAGGATTCTTTGCTTTCCTAAATAGACGTTTGAAACCAAATAAAGTGGCTTCAAAGAAACCTGGGGAAAATTTTAATTTAAAATGAAGAACTGATTTCACAATTATACATCTAATCTGCCTAACTTCAACTCTGTTTACCTACCTCAACCCTTGGCCATTTCAGCTAAATCAAGAATTTAGCCATTCTTCTACCTTGGTTACAGTTTTCTGAATGACTGAAGTAGAAGCTGTCAGTTTAGTCAATCTGTATGTGAAGACAGGTGCCATTTGGATCATAATGCCTCTCAGCCTCCTTTCTTATGGTCATCATTATTCAGAAAGAAGAAACTTTCTAGAACACTAACCTATTCATGTCACCCTTCTTCCTAAAAGTTTTCAATGTTTCCTTATTACTTTGTCACAAAGTGGCTTTGAAAGGTTTAGTGACTGAACAAAAAGTAATCCTGACAAAGACCTGCCTCCAACATTTTAGATATATCTTCTCAAGCAAACCACTTTCATATGAAACAGCTTAAGAAACATTTTTCATGAAAAAAAAGATAATGGGTAAGTAATTAAAGAAATATGTATTTAAAATCATAAAATACACAGAATAATATTAGTTAAGACCAGACAGCTCATTTTAGAGTCAACATCAGAAAATTTTGTGCCTGGATATTTTTATCATGGATTCTGTCTGTGCAAAAAACAAGGCAAGATTTTCCAGTTATTATTACATATTACCATAAAACAGACAACCAAAAAAGAGTTTGAGAAATGAGGTAATCAGATGAATATAATCATTTGAAATGTAATATAAAAATACTGTGTATTGTGATTCTCAGAAGCAGTGCTTTAGAAGATAATTCTTCCAGGAATTATATTAAATGTTAGAAACCATGATTTGCTGGTACTCTGATGTTATTTCACTAATCGCTAATTTTCTCTTTGATTATAAGTCTAAACTGAAAAATATATATTCTCTTGAATATACTGTGATCATTTTACCATATAATATAAAAATGTGAATTTATATTATAGTAAATTTTTATCAAGTAAAAAATGCTATATTTCAATCTAAATTAGACAAACCATCAGAAGAATAAAAATCCACCTCCCTACCACATGAAAAAATGTATTATTTCAGACATAGACACCTAGATCATATACCTGTGCGCTGTACTTGTGCTTTTTTTGATTACTTAGGATTCTTTGCTTTCCTAAATAGACGTTTGAAACCAAATAAAGTGGCTTCAAAGAAACCTGGGGAAAATTTTAATTTAAAATGAAGAACTGATTTCACAATTATACATCTAATCTGCCTAACTTCAACTCTGTTTACCTACCTCAACCCTTGGCCATTTCAGCTAAATCAAGAATTTAGCCATTCTTCTACCTTGGTTACAGTTTTCTGAATGACTGAAGTAGAAGCTGTCAGTTTAGTCAATCTGTATGTGAAGACAGGTGCCATTTGGAGAGATATCCTTATTTTTGCAGTGATTAGAAAATTAAGATATCCAAGGTGGTGATATATTGAGATTTACAAAATCAGGTAACTGGTACAACTATTAATCTATAATTTAGTAAGAATATAGTGAATGGTTAATATATTTTGAATGGCTTGTGAATGAAGCAATAGAAGACAGATAAAGCACTAAATAGGCAAATAGACATAAATCGCTACAGAAAAAATGAAAGATAATAAGAAGTAATGGGGAATATTTGTGGTTGTAATTTCCAGTTCATATTAAACAGAGAATCAGAGAAGGTCTTACTGACTAGGTGACTTCTCAAGGATATACAGACTCAAGGGTGGGTTTGGAGATGGGCACTCAAGGTAAAGGGAGCACTAGACACAGTGACATCAAACTCATTAGGTTGAGAAGTGTAAAGAGGCCATCATATGGAGTTGAGGGTCTGAAAGTGAGAATGGTAGGAATCCAGGTCCAAGAGGTGAGAGTGAGACAGACCGCAAGGCCTTGGGATCTTTGTTACAAATGGTTTCTTTACCAAAATGCATTCCTTTTCTGATGGGGCGTAAAGACTATATCTTTCCCAGTGTTCTTTGGATCAGATGTAGTTACGTGGCATCCAGTGGAACAGGAAGTGAAGTGATGTGTTCTATTTCCAGTCCTATTCTATAAAAATCTACGTTTTTATGTTTGATCTTCAGTTCTTTCCTTATTCACCAAAATGAGGCAGATAAACGTGGTGGGTGGAGAGACAAAATTGAATTCAAGGCCCTGAGCTAATCTAATCAGAAAGATTTGTTTTAGAAATAGAGAATCAAAAGTCAGAATTTATTGCATTTAAGCCTTTGTACATTTCTGACTCTGTTTGATATGGCAGTTAACATTACCTTAAGTAATACTGGGCCACTGGGGGAAAATTACCATTTACTGAAACAAATATGGAGAGTTTATTTTTTGTAATTAACATTCTTATTTTCTTTAACATTTTGCAGTGTTCTGTGCAGAAGGATGGGATGGTCAGATTTATAGTTTTAAAAGAATGACTTTACTCATAGCATAGAACATAGTTTACAATGGGAAAATGATGGAAGAAGGGCAGTTGTTTAGAGCCCATGTTTTTTAGCCTAGACAATATTGACTTAACTAGAGTGGTAGTATTTGAAGTGGTAGGGAGTGGTTATATTCTCACCAAAAAAAAAAAAAAAACACACACACTTTTTTGTAGAACTAACAATGTTGTTTATAGCCTAGAAATGAAATGCATGAGAAAGGAATCAAGAATTATAAAGATGTTTTTCCCCATTGGAACAATTGAAAAAAAGTGATGCTTTTACTAGCTTTTACTTTGAATGAAAGTAGCATAATTTGAGAATGATCAGAATGTATCATTTGTTTAATTTTATTTATTTGTTTTGTTTTCATTACTCTAGGAAGTGAATTAAGAAAGATCTTGCTGTGATTTATGTCAGAGAGTGTTCTGCCTATATTTTCCTCTAAGAGATTCATAATATCTGGCCTTACATTTGGATTTTTTAACTCATTTTGTATATGCTGTTAGAGAATATTCTAATTTCATTCTTTTATATATAGCTGTCCAGTTCACCCAGACCATTTATTGAAGGGACTGTCTTTTCTCCATTGTGTATTCTTGCCTCCTGTGTCATAGATTAATTTACTATAAGTATGTGGGCTTACTTCTGAGCTCTCTATCCTGTTCCATTGATCTATATGTCAATTTTTGTGTCAGTATCATATTATGTTGATTACTGTAACTTTGTACTATTGTCTCATGTCGTGAAACATGATTCCTCCAGCTCAGTTCTTCTTTCTTAAGATTATTCATGGTCTTTTCTGTTTTGTACAAATTTTTATTTAATATACTTGCTCTGTGAAAAAAATGTCATTTGTAATGTAATAGAGGCTTCATTGAATCTATAGATTGCCTTGGATCATTTTAACAATATTGATTCTTCAAATCCAATAAGATGATATGTCTTTCCATCTGTTTGTGTCATTTTCAGTTTCTTTCATCAGTATCTTATAGTTTTCTGAATATAAGTCTTTTGCTGCCTAGCTAGGTAAATTCCTAGGTATATTATTTTTTTGACATGATGGTAAGTGAGATTATTTCCTCAATTTTTCTTTCTGATAATTTGCTGTTAGCATATAAAAATGAAACAGATTTCTATATATCGATGAAAATATGCTCAACATTGTCAGTCATCAGGGAATGTGAATCAAGACTACAATGAGATATCACATCACACCTGTCAAAATGGCTATCATTAAAAAGAACACAAATAACAAATGTCGGAGAGGATGGGGAGAAAACGCAACCTTTGAATAACGTTGGTGCTTGTTAAGGAAGGATTGTTTGGTGTTTGAAATGATTGCATAATTACAAAGGGAGGTCTTGAGACTATAAGGTTATAACTGACAACTGCTAGTGGATATTGTTTTGAGAATGGCTGATGGTATCCTTGTCTGACACAGTTTAGAAAATTCAGATCCTCAGTAATGTAGATACATGTCTGAAACCATACTCAAAATGGCCATTCAGTTCCATCCCAGGTGCTTGAACTACAGTCACTCCATGTTAATTTTTTAAAATGTATTCTTGTCCATAATGTTTAAAGCATGCATAAAATGCTTGTTTGACAGGGTACAATGCTATTCTAGTTAGCATAAAGTTCAACTTAAATCATGTATAAGCCAGAATGACTTCCTTATACCTCAATATGTGAGGTATAAGGTTTCATCAAGGTGGATGACATAGTGACTTGATGCATGCATATATTGTGAAATGATCAGTACAATAAAGTTAGTTAACATCCATCAACAACACTATTTACAGTATTTTCCTTGTGATAAGATGTTTTAAGGTCTGGTTCCTTAGCAAATTTGAAATATATAATACAGTATTAATAACTATAGTTTCATGCTGTATGTTACATCTTGGGAATTATTTGCTTTATAACTGGAAGTTTGTACCTTTTGACCCCTTTCATTATCTATAGATTGCCTTGGATCATTTTAACAATATTGATTCTTCAAATCCAATAAGATGATATGTCTTTCCATCTGTTTGTGTCATTTTCAGTTTCTTTCATCAGTATCTTATAGTTTTCTGAATATAAGTCTTTTGCTGCCTAGCTAGGTAAATTCCTAGGTATATTATTTTTTTGACATGATGGTAAGTGAGATTATTTCCTCAATTTTTCTTTCTGATAATTTGCTGTTAGCATATAAAAATGAAACAGATTTCTATATATCGATGAAAATATGCTCAACATTGTCAGTCATCAGGGAATGTGAATCAAGACTACAATGAGATATCACATCACACCTGTCAAAATGGCTATCATTAAAAAGAACACAAATAACAAATGTCGGAGAGGATGGGGAGAAAACGCAACCTTTGAATAACGTTGGTGCTTGTTAAGGAAGGATTGTTTGGTGTTTGAAATGATTGCATAATTACAAAGGGAGGTCTTGAGACTATAAGGTTATAACTGACAACTGCTAGTGGATATTGTTTTGAGAATGGCTGATGGTATCCTTGTCTGACACAGTTTAGAAAATTCAGATCCTCAGTAATGTAGATACATGTCTGAAACCATACTCAAAATGGCCATTCAGTTCCATCCCAGGTGCTTGAACTACAGTCACTCCATGTTAATTTTTTAAAATGTATTCTTGTCCATAATGTTTAAAGCATGCATAAAATGCTTGTTTGACAGGGTACAATGCTATTCTAGTTAGCATAAAGTTCAACTTAAATCATGTATAAGCCAGAATGACTTCCTTATACCTCAATATGTGAGGTATAAGGTTTCATCAAGGTGGATGACATAGTGACTTGATGCATGCATATATTGTGAAATGATCAGTACAATAAAGTTAGTTAACATCCATCAACAACACTATTTACAGTATTTTCCTTGTGATAAGATGTTTTAAGGTCTGGTTCCTTAGCAAATTTGAAATATATAATACAGTATTAATAACTATAGTTTCATGCTGTATGTTACATCTTGGGAATTATTTGCTTTATAACTGGAAGTTTGTACCTTTTGACCCCTTCATCCATTTCACACGCACACCTGTTCCTGCTTCTGGTAACCAAAAATATGTTCTGTATGTCTGTGAGAGACACATATAAGTGGTAGTACTTGTCTTTCTTTGTCTGACTTATTTCTGTCAGCCTAATGCTTTCCAGATGAATGAATGTCACAAGCAGCAAAATTTTCCCTATTTTCTGGATGAATATGTGATATGCTTTTTTTCTTTATGCATCTCTTTATTGATGAACACTTAGGTTGTTTACATATTTTGGCTGTTTTAAATAATGCCACAATGAACCTAAGGTTGCATATATCTTTTCAAGTTAGTGTTTTTGTTTTCTTTGAATAAATACGCAGAAATGGAATTGCTAGGTCATATGGTCGTTCTGTTTCTTCATACTGTTTTCCATAGTGACTGCAGCAATTAACATTCCTACCAACAGTACACAGGGTTCCTTTGTCTGCACATCTTTGCTGTCACTTTTTTCATCTCCTGTCCTTTTAATAACAGCCACTCTAGAGGTATGAGGTTATATATTCTGGTGGTTTTGATTTGCATTTCCCTGATAACTAGCTAGCTTGAGCACTTTGGCTTGTGCCTATTAGCCATCTATATATTTTGGGGAAAATGTCTTTTAAGATATTTTGCTCATTTTTAAATCGAATTGTTTGAATTTTAGCCATTGAGCTGTGAGTTCTCTATATATTTTGGGTTGTTGTTGCTGTTATTGGCTAAGACATGTCTGACTCTTTGCAACCACATGAGATTGTAGCCCAGTAGCTTCTTTTGTCCATGAGATTTTTCAGGCAAGAATACTGGAATGGGTTGCCATTTCTTTCTCCAGAGGATCTTTCTGACCTAGGGATCAAACCCAAATCTCATGTTTGGCAGGTGGGTTCTTCACCACTGAGTCACCTGGGAAGTCTATTTTATTTTCTATGTATTTATTTTTTTACACCAAAGCATTTTTATTGGTATATAGCCAATTAACAATTTTGTGATAGTTTCAGGTTAACAGTGAAGGGGCTTGGAAATGCATATACATGAATCCAATATCCCTGGGAGGCCTGTTATTAATTCTTTTTTAGATGCATGATTTGGAAATATTTTCTCTTAATCTGTATATTGCCTTTTCATTGGGTTGGTCATTTTCTTTGTTTTTAAGAAGTTTTGCTGTTTGTAGTCACACTTGTTTACTTTTGCTTTGGTTCCTTTTGTTTTTGATGTCAAATCTAAAAAAGTCTTTGCCAATACTGCTGTCAAGGAGCTTCATGCCTGTGTTTTCTTCTAGAAGTTTTATGGTTTAAAGTCTTATGTTCAAGCCTTTCATTCATTTTCAGTTAAATTTTGTGTATGGTGTAAGACAGTGATCATTTCATTCTTTTACATGTGAGAGTCCAGTTTTCAGACACTATTCATTGAAGAGACTATCTTCATTAATTCTAGTCATCAGACATTTACCTTTTTAAAAAATCACCCCCAAGTGATTGTGCTGTGCAGTTGGCATTAAGAAACATTGATTCAGACACTGGAGTAACAAACCAAGCAGAGGTAAGAATGCACAGATCAGAAGGAATAAATAGCTCTTTTTTTCTGTTGGCACTATCTTTCCAGCTTTATTATAGGATTTACCTTTGTAATCCAATTTTTACATGTCAATGTGTCTCTGACTAGACTTTGAGTTCCTTATATTAAGACACATGTCTGAGTCATGTTTGTACCATGTTGAGCTTAACAAAATGACTTTTCCAGACTGGTTTGACTTATTATTATGTGATAGTTATAGCATCATTGAGAATATAGAAAATTACAGATTGTACATCCACATCTTTTATCAGCTCCTTCCAGGTGGTATTCTAAATTATTTAATGTCACTATTTTCTATAAATAACATATCATAATTAAAATAATTATATAGTGCTCTATGATTTTTCTGTTTCTTAGTTCATTAAGCATTTTAAATTATTTTGGACTCTTCAATAAGAACTCTTGTCATCCAGATAGGGATTAAAATTTTAAAATAGTACATTGAATTCTGAACTTGGCAAGGTTAATAGCATCTTGGCTATTCAGGATGAATTATTTCATCCACTTGCACCTTCATCAAGGAAATTGTGAATGCAAGTTTTCACTGATAACCAGATCCTGTGTTGGTGCTAATGTATCCAATTAATCAGGCAGTAATCTTACAACAGGCAAAAATAGAAGGTGAAATAAACAACAGGAAAGCAAATACAAATTCCACAGTCTTCAAAAGTTGCTATTCAGACGTACCCTTATTCAGAGTCTACAATTTAACCTCATGGTAAGTGAAAATGGTATACAAAGCACAGCCCTAAAGGGGAATTATTTTATTTTTTTTAGTCTGAAAATGTAGAACCAGTGGAGTCACTATTTTTTAAAGTGTTTTATTTTCTTCATCCTTTTGTATTCACATTTGACAGAAAGATCTGGCACCCATTTTAAGTTCACAACTTGGTCTAAGTATTACTCTTGGAAAAAACATTTTTTTAATTTAATGACTAGTGAATATTTTTACAGACACTACTTCTAAAATGGTTTAGGATCAGCAGTTAAGCTTTACAAAGAATATAAAACAATATTAATTATATACTTAAAAAAATTTTTTTTTACATGTGGAACGCTTCACCAATTTTGTGTGTCATCCTTGCGTAGGGACCATGCTAATCTCTGTATCTTTCCAGTCTTAGTATTGCTGAAGTGAACACTAATTATACGCTTTTTATCCACCTGGACTGTGTTGATAAAATCTGAATTAAAAAAGAAAAAAAGCTTTTCATGTTATCTGTCAACTCAGTTTATTGCCTTTTGCACCTCATTTGCTCTATCTGCATTCCTACTGCTTTATCTCAAACTCTGAGAAACTTTACATAGTCTCTTATTTCCTTCTTCCATCTCTCCCAAATCCAATTCCTCTTTGACAGTTGCCATTTAAATTCAAAAGCAACTTTGATGGTGAATATGCTTCTCATCCCTCTGCATAAAAGGAAAACAAAAGAAAAATGACTCAAAATGCTTAATAAAGAAACTCAAATGGCTTTTGAGGCCATTAATGTTCCCACAGATATGCAGATTTTCAGAGGTATGAATTAAGGTCAGCAGTAGCAGTTTGGTTACTCAAGTAACTGTTAATGGTAAATTAGGGCTCTGGAGCACATGCCAGCATTGAATTCTGAACTTGGCAAGGTTAATAGCATCTTGGCTATTCAGGATGAATTATTTCATCCACTTGCGCCTTCATCAAGGAAATTGTGAATGCAAGTTTTCACTGATAACCAGATCCTGTGTTGGTGCTAATGTATCCAATTAATCAGGCAGTAATCTTACAACAGGCAAAAATAGAAGGTGAAATAAACAACAGGAAAGCAAATACAAATTCCACAGTCTTCAAAAGTTGCTATTCAGACGTACCCTTATTCAGAGTCTACAATTTAACCTCATGGTAAGTGAAAATGGTATACAAAGCACAGCCCTAAAGGGGAATTATTTTATTTTTTTTAGTCTGAAAATGTAGAACCAGTGGAGTCACTATTTTTTAAAGTGTTTTATTTTCTTCATCCTTTTGTATTCACATTTGACAGAAAGATCTGGCACCCATTTTAAGTTCACAACTTGGTCTAAGTATTACTCTTGGAAAAAACATTTTTTTAATTTAATGACTAGTGAATATTTTTACAGACACTACTTCTAAAATGGTTTAGGATCAGCAGTTAAGCTTTACAGAGAATATAAAACAATATTAATTATATACTTAAAAAAATTTTTTTTTACATGTGGAACGCTTCACCAATTTTGTGTGTCATCCTTGCGTAGGGACCATGCTAATCTCTGTATCTTTCCAGTCTTAGTATTGCTGAAGTGAACACTAATTATACGCTTTTTATCCACCTGGACTGTGTTGATAAAATCTGAATTAAAAAAGAAAAAAAGCTTTTCATGTTATCTGTCAACTCAGTTTATTGCCTTTTGCACCTCATTTGCTCTATCTGCATTCCTACTGCTTTATCTCAAACTCTGAGAAACTTTACATAGTCTCTTATTTCCTTCTTCCATCTCTCCCAAATCCAATTCCTCTTTGACAGTTGCCATTTAAATTCAAAAGCAACTTTGATGGTGAATATGCTTCTCATCCCTCTGCATAAAAGGAAAACAAAAGAAAAAATGACTCCAAAATGCTTAATAAAGAAACTCAAATGGCTTTTGAGGCCATTAATGTTCCCACAGATATGCAGATTTTCAGAGGTATGAATTAAGGTCAGCAGTAGCAGTTTGGTTACTCAAGTAACTGTTAATGGTAAATTAGCTGGAGCTCTGGAGCACATGCGCCCAGAGCCGGTGCTCTGTGACAACAGAGGCCACCGAGATGGGAGGCCCACACGGGCTGAGGAACAAAGATGGATGAAAATAGATAAATGACAGACCAATAGAAGGGGCCCAGCCGCTCCCCTCCCTCCCCCGCCGACCCAAAAAAGAGAAACATTAAAAAAACATATATCATTGGTCATATAGAGAAACACACTGGATTTTGGTAGCTCTAGAACAATAGATTTACAATTTATTAAACATGTGTCTAACCATATCAAGAGACTATTTATTATCAAGGCTAAAGAAGAGTCAGTTTTCCCCAGGATATTGGAACTTGTTTTTTTTTTTTTTTTTTTTTTTAAACCTTTATTTTACTTTTAACTTTTACAGAGTTTTGTTGTTCACAGACATGCATGTTCTCAGATTAGTCACATGTATATCCCCCCCTTCCCTCCCCTCCCGACCATCACACAGCACCCCTGAAGGATCCCCTTTTCTCACAGAGCAATGACTAGAGCTATTTTCTTCACTTATGATAGTACAGGCCTTCATGCTACTTCCTTTACGCCTCTCACCCACTGTTCCTTCCCCACAATGTCCATATGTCCACTGTCCATGTCTGTCTTTCCGTCGCTTCACTGCATGTGCCATCATCACCATCCTACTAGATTCCAAAAATGTCCACTTTGTATCCACCTGGACTGTGTTGATAAAATCTGAATTAAAAAAGAAAAAAAGCTTTTCATGTTATCTGTCAACTCAGTTTATTGCCTTTTGCACCTCATTTGCTCTATCTGCATTCCTACTGCTTTATCTCAAACTCTGAGAAACTTTACATAGTCTCTTATTTCCTTCTTCCATCTCTCCCAAATCCAATTCCTCTTTGACAGTTGCCATTTAAATTCAAAAGCAACTTTGATGGTGAATATGCTTCTCATCCCTCTGCATAAAAGGAAAACAAAAGAAAAAATGACTCCAAAATGCTTAATAAAGAAACTCAAATGGCTTTTGAGGCCATTAATGTTCCCACAGATATGCGCAGATTTTCAGAGGTATGAATTAAGGTCAGCAGTAGCAGTTTGGTTACTCAAGTAACTGTTAATGGTAAATTAGCTGGAGCTCTGGAGCACATGCGCCCAGAGCCGGTGCTCTGTGACAACAGAGGCCACCGAGATGGGAGGCCCACACGGGCTGAGGAACAAAGATGGATGAAAATAGATAAATGACAGACCAATAGAAGGGGCCCAGCCGCTCCCCTCCCTCCCCCGCCGACCCAAAAAAGAGAAACATTAAAAAAACATATATCATTGGTCATATAGAGAAACACACTGGATTTTGGTAGCTCTAGAACAATAGATTTACAATTTATTAAACATGTGTCTAACCATATCAAGAGACTATTTATTATCAAGGCTAAAGAAGAGTCAGTTTTCCCCAGGATATTGGAACTTGTTTTTTTTTTTTTTTTTTTTTTTAAACCTTTATTTTACTTTTAACTTTTACAGAGTTTTGTTGTTCACAGACATGCATGTTCTCAGATTAGTCACATGTATATCCCCCCCTTCCCTCCCCTCCCGACCATCACACAGCACCCCTGAAGGATCCCCTTTTCTCACAGAGCAATGACTAGAGCTATTTTCTTCACTTATGATAGTACAGGCCTTCATGCTACTTCCTTTACGCCTCTCACCCACTGTTCCTTCCCCACAATGTCCATATGTCCACTGTCCATGTCTGTCTTTCCGTCGCTTCACTGCATGTGCCATCATCACCATCCTACTAGATTCCATATATATGTGTTAATATACTGTATTTGTCCTTCTCTTTCTGACTGACTTCACTTTTTAGGATACGTTCTAGATCCAGCCACCTCATTAGGGTTGATTCTTCTGCATTTCTCTTTACAGCTGTGTAGTATTCCATTGTATATATGTACCAGAGCTTTTGGATCCATTAGTTCGTCGATGGGCATCTAGGTTCCTTCCATGTTCTAGCTATTGTATAGAGAGCTGCAATGAACATTGGGGTACAGGTGCTTCTTTCAGTTTTGATTTCGTCAGGGTATAAGCCTAAGAGTGGGATTGCTGGGTCATATGGTGCTTCTATTTTTAGTTTTTTAAGAAATCTCCAGACTGTCTTCCATAGAGGCTGTATCAATTTACACTCCCACCAGCAATGCAGGAGTGTTCCCTTTTCTCCGCAGCCTCTCCAGCATTTATTGTCTGTCGATTTGTGGATGATGGCCATTCTGACGGGTGTGAGGTGATATCTCATTGTAGTTTTGATTTGCATTTCTCTAATTATTAGTGAAGTTGAGCATCGTTTCATGTGTTTTTGGGCCATCTGAATGGAGCTGGGGGGATCAGCCTCCCCAACTTCAGACTCTACGGAACTTGTTTTTAATCTCACCCCTTCCTTTTTCATTTATTTTTTTCAGCCAAGGCTGTAGGAGAGACTATCACAGATTGACTGGATTTTAATACTTGTTGTTAATTTTCTCTGAGCATGAGTATTTTTTGTTTTGTTTTGTATTGTTTTGTTTGGTGATTTTATGCTCTAGTATCAGTCAGCTAAACTGCATTCTGTTTTTGCATTTTAATTGTTTTGTGCACTATCTCTTTGGGTATATAAATATATTAAAGACCCCATATATATACTGAAAAACTGTGAGACAAATAATAAACCTAAAAGCAATAAATGGCAGCACTGAATGTCTCTATATAAACATTACCTACAGATGTTCAAGAAAATAAATCTCAATAACTTCTTAACTCTATCTGAAATAATCAAATTGGCTTTTCTTTTCATTTAAATATGGATTATTTACTTTCACCTTTATTGTTAAGCCAAGTAATACATGACATTTTATCAGTTGTGTAGATTTCCCATGTTTGACCAAAAGTAAAAGCCAGGTATTTTGTCATTCATCTAAGAAACTGAAATTTGGTTTTGAGAGAAGAGGGCATGAATTGAATTATTAACTATGTTAGAAAAAATAAGGTATACTTTTTTTTGACCATCTTGTAATTTCCAACTTCTATAGCTGCAAGCACTATCTTTAAGAGTCTTTCAAATGATAATTATTTTTCTATAAAGAGTTTTGTCACTTGGGACTATTTTTAAGAAGACCGAGTAAATGGAGGATAATGAAAAGCCTCTGTCTTCAAACAGTTTGTTCATCTCACAGAACATATTCAATAATTGTTCATAATGTTTGTCTCAGGAATAACTTGGGAGCATTGAATTACAGATTTAGAGTGGTAATTGTCTTTGCATGCATGCTCAGTTGCTTCAGTTGTGTCCAACTCTTTGAGACCCTATGGACTGCAGCCGCCCATAGGATTCTCCTGGCAAAAATGCTAAATAGGGTTGCCATGCCTTCCTCCAGGGGGTCTTCCTGACCCAGGGATTTGTGGATGATGGCCATTCTGACGGGTGTGAGGTGATATCTCATTGTAGTTTTGATTTGCATTTCTCTAATTATTAGTGAAGTTGAGCATCGTTTCATGTGTTTTTGGGCCATCTGAATGGAGCTGGGGGGATCAGCCTCCCCAACTTCAGACTCTACGGAACTTGTTTTTAATCTCACCCCTTCCTTTTTCATTTATTTTTTTCAGCCAAGGCTGTAGGAGAGACTATCACAGATTGACTGGATTTTAATACTTGTTGTTAATTTTCTCTGAGCATGAGTATTTTTTGTTTTGTTTTGTATTGTTTTGTTTGGTGATTTTATGCTCTAGTATCAGTCAGCTAAACTGCATTCTGTTTTTGCATTTTAATTGTTTTGTGCACTATCTCTTTGGGTATATAAATATATTAAAGACCCCATATATATACTGAAAAACTGTGAGACAAATAATAAACCTAAAAGCAATAAATGGCAGCACTGAATGTCTCTATATAAACATTACCTACAGATGTTCAAGAAAATAAATCTCAATAACTTCTTAACTCTATCTGAAATAATCAAATTGGCTTTTCTTTTCATTTAAATATGGATTATTTACTTTCACCTTTATTGTTAAGCCAAGTAATACATGACATTTTATCAGTTGTGTAGATTTCCCATGTTTGACCAAAAGTAAAAGCCAGGTATTTTGTCATTCATCTAAGAAACTGAAATTTGGTTTTGAGAGAAGAGGGCATGAATTGAATTATTAACTATGTTAGAAAAAATAAGGTATACTTTTTTTTGACCATCTTGTAATTTCCAACTTCTATAGCTGCAAGCACTATCTTTAAGAGTCTTTCAAATGATAATTATTTTTCTATAAAGAGTTTTGTCACTTGGGACTATTTTTAAGAAGACCGAGTAAATGGAGGATAATGAAAAGCCTCTGTCTTCAAACAGTTTGTTCATCTCACAGAACATATTCAATAATTGTTCATAATGTTTGTCTCAGGAATAACTTGGGAGCATTGAATTACAGATTTAGAGTGGTAATTGTCTTTGCATGCATGCTCAGTTGCTTCAGTTGTGTCCAACTCTTTGAGACCCTATGGACTGCAGCCGCCCATAGGATTCTCCTGGCAAAAATGCTAAATAGGGTTGCCATGCCTTCCTCCAGGGGGTCTTCCTGACCCAGGGATCTGCATCTGCCTGTGACTCTTGCATTGTAGGCCTATTCTTTACCCACTGAATCACTGGGGAGGCCAGGTAATTGTCTTTAGTGTTTCTGAAAGGGAAATTACCACCCCCGCCACATATATACACATGAAGAAGAAATATATGACCACAGTAAAAAAAAAAAATGAGTGTGAAAATCAGTCATTTCAGGTATCTCTTTGGTTGAAACTATCTATTTAGGGATGATATCAACTTTCATTTGAGTCATTAAATAAGTTCAGTTGATCTTCATTTTATGTGTTTATCTGGTATCACATTTAAAGGTATCAAATATGCTAAATTTCAGTTTTTTATAAAGTGTTCCCATTTTTTTCAGAGTTTAAAAATAATAAAAAGACTCACATTCTTAAGCAAGAGACCAGAGTGGCATAATTTATAATAATTATCCAACTAATATGAATTCCTTTACTGCTGGACAGATAGTGTGGAATATCTTAGATAAGGAATATGTTATTTATAGTTGTGTATTTCTTCTCGATGTAAGTGCTGTGGTTTTGACAATATAATGTTTTAAGTCTATTCAAAAAGATGAATTCCACTAACAGAATATTTTTATAACTGATAGAAGCAATTTTATTAACTATTTACAGATGTTCAAAGCATACTTTTCTATGTACTACCATTACAATTTATATGTAATTATAATTGCAGCATATGACGACTATATCTTCTATTATTCTAAAAAAAAATTTTCCCAATTACTATTTCATATCATGATCAATTTGTACTGATTGTGACAGATTGTCTCATGGAGAATTTTTAGCAAATGTCAACTTGAAGTTATATCTGATGCTGCTCGGCAGCCATCCTGGCTTTGCCACATCTTATTCTTACTAATCATCAGATTTTTCTATAAAGAGTTTTGTCACTTGGGACTATTTTTAAGAAGACCGAGTAAATGGAGGATAATGAAAAGCCTCTGTCTTCAAACAGTTTGTTCATCTCACAGAACATATTCAATAATTGTTCATAATGTTTGTCTCAGGAATAACTTGGGAGCATTGAATTACAGATTTAGAGTGGTAATTGTCTTTGCATGCATGCTCAGTTGCTTCAGTTGTGTCCAACTCTTTGAGACCCTATGGACTGCAGCCGCCCATAGGATTCTCCTGGCAAAATGCTAAATAGGGTTGCCATGCCTTCCTCCAGGGGTCTTCCTGACCCAGGGATCTGCATCTGCCTGTGACTCTTGCATTGTAGGCCTATTCTTTACCCACTGAATCACTGGGGAGGCCAGGTAATTGTCTTTAGTGTTTCTGAAAGGGAAATTACCACCCCCGCCACATATATACACATGAAGAAGAAATATATGACCACAGTAAAAAAAAAAAATGAGTGTGAAAATCAGTCATTTCAGGTATCTCTTTGGTTGAAACTATCTATTTAGGATGATATCAACTTTCATTTGAGTCATTAAATAAGTTCAGTTGATCTTCATTTTATGTGTTTATCTGGTATCACATTTAAAGGTATCAAATATGCTAAATTTCAGTTTTTTATAAAGTGTTCCCATTTTTTTCAGAGTTTAAAAATAATAAAAAGACTCACATTCTTAAGCAAGAGACCAGAGTGGCATAATTTATAATAATTATCCAACTAATATGAATTCCTTTACTGCTGGACAGATAGTGTGGAATATCTTAGATAAGGAATATGTTATTTATAGTTGTGTATTTCTTCTCGATGTAAGTGCTGTGGTTTTGACAATATAATGTTTTAAGTCTATTCAAAAAGATGAATTCCACTAACAGAATATTTTTATAACTGATAGAAGCAATTTTATTAACTATTTACAGATGTTCAAAGCATACTTTTCTATGTACTACCATTACAATTTATATGTAATTATAATTGCAGCATATGACGACTATATCTTCTATTATTCTAAAAAAAATTTTTCCCAATTGCTATTTCATATCATGATCAATTTGTACTGATTGTGACAGATTGTCTCATGGAGAATTTTTAGCAAATGTCAACTTGAAGTTATATCTGATGCTGCTCGGCAGCCATCCTGGCTTTGCCACATCTTATTCTTATAAACTCAGCTAATCATTTTCAGATTTTTATTGAAATGAGGCCACACACTGTGTTTACACAATGAAATCCCTAATGTTTTATGTGGATATTTCTTTCTTTTACATAAGCATAACTTTAGTTGTACATACCAGTTTAGTATGGTTATCCATTAAAGCATTTTCTATATATATTGTGATCCTTTATTGCAGCAATTTATTTGGTAGCATGAAAGTACAAAGTAGAAATCATCCCATAATATACTATATACACACTTATATTTTTATCTTTAATAAGGTGTGCTCTTTAATAGACCATAATAATTACAGCTATTGGAGTTGACTGACTTCTGGTGAAGACTGGAAGATCGGTTTTTGCCTCCCCAGACTGTCATTGTCACTTTTTATTTTCAAAAAATAAGACACCAAAACAAAAAATAGTACTTAAGAATGTATTCATAGAGTACCCAAAAAATCAGAATCTATGCATAGATACTTCTTACACCTCAGAAAGATAATTATGAATTACTCCTTTGGTTAAGGATGATAGATGTGATAAATTAAGAGTGTTTGACTGTAGATGGTAATAGAAGGAGAGAAAAAGCAACTGTTTTTCTTTTTTTAAATTTATTTGGGGGGGATGGGTTGGGGTGGAAGGGGGGGCGGGCCACTTCTATTGGTCTTTCATTTATCTATTTTCATCCATATGAATTCCTTTACTGCTGGACAGATAGTGTGGAATATCTTAGATAAGGAATATGTTATTTATAGTTGTGTATTTCTTCTCGATGTAAGTGCTGTGGTTTTAAAATATAATGTTTTAAGTCTATTCAAAAGATGAATTCCACTAACAGAATATTTTTATAACTGATAGAAGCAATTTTATTAACTATTTACAGATGTTCAAAGCATACTTTTCTATGTACTACCATTACAATTTATATGTAATTATAATTGCAGCATATGACGACTATATCTTCTATTATTCTAAAAAAAAATTTTCCCAATTACTATTTCATATCATGATCAATTTGTACTGATTGTGACAGATTGTCTCATGGAGAATTTTTAGCAAATGTCAACTTGAAGTTATATCTGATGCTGCTCGGCAGCCATCCTGGCTTTGCCACATCTTATTCTTATATACTCAGCTAATCATTTTCAGATTTTTATTGAAATGAGGCCACACACTGTGTTTACACAATGAAATTCCTAATGTTTTATGTGGATATTTCTTTCTTTTACATAAGCATAACTTTAGTTGTACATACCAGTTTAGTATGGTTATCCATTAAAGCATTTTCTATATATATTGTGATCCTTTATTGCAGCAATTTATTTGGTAGCATGAAAGTACAAAGTAGAAATCATCCCATAATATACTATATACACACTTATATTTTTATCTTTAATAAGGTGTGCTCTTTAATAGACCATAATAATTACAGCTATTGGAGTTGACTGACTTCTGGTGAAGACTGGAAGATCGGTTTTTGCCTCCCCAGACTGTCATTGTCACTTTTTATTTTCAAAAAATCAGACACCAAAACAAAAAATAGTACTTAAGAATGTATTCATAGAGTACCCAAAAAATCAGAATCTATGCATAGATACTTCTTACACCTCAGAAAGATAATTATGAATTACTCCTTTGGTTAAGGATGATAGATGTGATAAATTAAGAGTGTTTGACTGTAGATGGTAATAGAAGGAGAGAAAAAGCAACTGTTTTTCTTTTTTTAAATTTATTTGGGGGGAATGGGTTGGGGTGGAAGGGGGCGGGCGGGCCACTTCTATTGGTCTTTCATTTATCTATTTTCATCCACCTTCGTTCTTTGGCCCGTGTGGGCCTCCCATTGCGGTGGCCTCTGTTGTTTCAGAGCACTGGCTCTGGGTGCATGCGCTCCAGAGCTCCGGCTCGATAATTGGACACATCGGACCAGCCGCTCCGCGGCATGTGGGGTCTTCCCAGGCCAAGGATGGAACGGGCGCACCTTGAACTGCAAGGTGGTGTCCTTACCCACTGGACCACCAGGGAAGCCTGCAACTGTTTTTCATAATCAGTCAATTAGCCAAAGCATATTGAATGCTTTCACTTAATAATATGAATTATTGTGCATAGGATACCATCATGTTTAGTGCTTATCTAGTAGAAGTGTTGAGATACTGTGGTTCATTTTCCTAAGGCTGAAATTTCTCTGAATCAGGGTAAGTCTTGAACACTAAATCAAGAGATAGGCTATAGGGCTTCACCAGTGGTCCAGTAGTTAAAGAGTCTGTTTTGCAGTGCAAGGGGCGCCAGTTCAATCCCTGGCATGGGAAGATCCCACATGCCGTGGAGTGGCTGGACCAGTGTGTCCAATTAGGAACCAGCGCTCTGGAACGAATGCACCCAGAGCTGGTGCTCTGCAACCAAAGAGGCCACTGTGATGGGAGGCCAACACAGGCCAAAGCATTAAGATGGATGAAAATAAGTAAATGAAGGACCAATAAAAGAGGCCAAAATAAAAAAAAAATGTCTTAAAAAAATAAAGAGAGGCTATGAAAGGCAACAAGTCATTGACATGTGTCATCCTGTTAATAATCTCAGAGCATAGTCTAACATTTCATGAGCATATGTAAAGATTATTATAATCTTGGGAAAATTAATCTGTACTCCTATGTGTACTGTTAAACATATTTATTTATATCATGAAATCTTTTTCCCCTTAGGGATTCTAGGACCACAAATGATTCTTACTTTTCCTTTTTTTATTTGAATCATGCATTATATATATATATATATATATATATATATATATATATATATATATATCATGTCAATATCAGCAGTAAAGTGATCATATTTAAGAAATCGCTTTCAAAAAATTAAATAACCTTTCTATAGTATACTACTGGAAAGGTTGATTTTCCAAGTAGATTCTATTATGTATTAGGGGTTCTAACAAAAGATGAAAGAAATATCTTTTTGAGATGAGTCACCAAATGAGTTGTATGTTGAACTTGGGAAAGGGTTTAGAAATGTTAGTAATTCCATGTACTTGATTGGTCCTAGCAAACCAAGGGAAACAGATCAGCTTTCTACAATTTACTATCTACTTCAAGACTGTTTTTTACTCTATTCTTTCATATTTTGGCCAAATCACAATTTTTAAATTAATATTTTTTTCTTTCACTTTTAAAGGTGGTTAATTAGCCTATCTCCTTTTTTTTTTTTTTGCTGTGAAAATCCCTTTAAAATTTACTCTGAAAAGCTGATGTTCTATGGAGGTAGCACTCTGTCAACAAAAAAAGTTGAGTAATTATTCACCTATATTTATAAATATAAATAAGCTCTTTTGGAAATTTAGAGAAAAATAAGGAAATGTTCAATGTTAATGCTGCCCTCAGAGCATAATTTGGGTGAATTCTACACAGTTGCCTTTTTGTTTCTTATGCAACATGGCACATTACTTCTTCCAATGGGTCTTTGTTGGCAGTATCTACTGAGGGCCTTGCCCACAGGCTCTCAACTCTGAAAGAACAGAAGTCTATTTGTCCTTTTTCTTATTTCTGATGCCAGTTGTTTTATCTAGTGAACCATAAGTTTATTTTGATTTCTAGTGTGTTTATTTCTAAGATTTCTTTAATAATAGTCCATTACATACTGGTGTTTTGGGTTTCTTTTTAATGGCAATTTTAACTCTGATTTTACTTTTTTAGTTCCTTATTTCTGAAAACAATGTCCAATGCTCCCTTTGCTTTAGTTATCAAATCCACACCAGAATACACCAGAGCACTATTTGAAAACTTGCTGTAGTCAATTTCTCATCTTAATTTTCTTTTCAAATTTCCATCTTTGTGAAACATGCTCGTAAATGAAAAGCTTTTAAAATGGATTTAAATATCATATTTCCTTTTTTTTTTAATCAATTTTGAAAATACTTTTAAAAATACATTTACAATCTTTTTACCCTGATAATTTTGGGGCTTCCCAGGTGGTACAGTGGTAAAAATTCTACCTGCCAATGCCAGAGTTGCATGAGACACAGGTTTGATTCCTGGGTTGGGAAGATTCCCCGTAGAAGGAAATGGCAACCCAATCCAATATTCTTGCCTGGGAAATCCCACAGACAGAGGAGCTTGGCGGGCTATAGTCCATACGGTCAGAAAGTATTGGACACAACTCATCAACTAAAACTTCTTTTTCAGAGAATTTACATATTTTAAATCAACTGCTAATAGGTACAGAGTGGACACTCCAATGAGTCCCTTTCTCTGCTAGTACTAGTCTTTTGTCTATTATTAGGCAATTTTATATATTACCATTAAAGGCACAGCTCTGAAAACATCGGGATTTACAACCTCTTTTAGAGCATCATCACTTGTCAGTTTCTTTGTTTACCTGTTGGCCACAGACATTCAGCAGATTATGTGAATAGATATGCACATAGATGTAATGGCTGACTCTATGGTTATTCACTATTGCCTGGTAGTCTTCCCTTAACCTTTCCTCTTTCTCTTCCATCCAAGAGATAGCATATATAAAATATAAAGATGAGCTATTTCTAAACTGAAAGCAACAGCTTAGTGACTGCTTAAACTCACTCTACTTTCTGGAGGATTAATGTCCTTGGGAGAAAAGAAAAGAAATGGCCATGTCAAATCTATGAAGATATTTGATATGCTAAAGATAATGAAGA
Source organism: Tragulus kanchil (assembly GCA_022376925.1). Classification (NCBI taxonomy): domain Eukaryota; kingdom Metazoa; phylum Chordata; class Mammalia; order Artiodactyla; family Tragulidae; genus Tragulus; species Tragulus kanchil. The sequence continues at coordinate 156,176,053 of JAIOJX010000028.1, read as the reverse complement.
ATCTTCATTTTTGAAATACACTTAACATGAGTTCCTGGGGTCTGAAACTTGCCTATGTTAAATAAATCTATAATTTATGGATTTATGGGTCATGACCTGTTAAAAATATCATATCTTCTCTATAATTTGGAGTACAAAATGAGGTTGTTCCGTGATTGAAATATCTCCTTTTCTGCAACTCATATTCCACCTGCATCACTGTGTAGTTCATATGCTAAATATGGACCAAAGTCACTCCTAATGTGGTGAAAAACTATCCGGGGAGCCAGTTGATACGTTCATACTTCTCTGTGTTTTGGCTTATATCTTATTATCAGTGTTATTTCAGTTTATAGTAAAGCTTAACACTAAGAAATATCCCTGTTCATTTGGACTTAATTTAATCATCTAAACCTTGGTGTTAGCAGTCAAGCCTTGTTGCTTTAATTTTCCTTTTGTTACTATTTTTTCAATATACCCATACGTCTGTATACATCATAGTTAGTAATCATGGCTATAAAGAATTCAGTCTAACATTACTGAAATTCATTTGCTGGTATAAAGAAGTTAATAAGTAAGATATGACATCTTAGAAACTCTAAAATCCTAGAATGTGATTTTGAGATTTGCCATCAATGGCAATGCTTTTAGTGCACTGGTCCTAATGTTTGGTACAAGCAATGCTTTAGGAGATTAGTCTTGTTACTCTGAGAGACTCATTAGTCAATTTGGGTAAAGTATTAGTCATCCAGACATTTAGAAGGACACAACAGGTTGACTTGGAGTGTGAATAATGGAAACAATGTGAGTCTATAGAATTTTCTAAAAATTTAAAGGAGTCAATTAAACAGTAACTGGCCGAGTATATAGAATATAGTCAGGAACTATCAAAGATAATTTCCACCTGGTATCTGAGAAGAGTCCTTTAGAATTCCCCACCAAACGTATCTCACTCTTATGCCATTGTAGGTTTTTTATCTTAAATGCAGCATTTAAATCAGACACTTTGTGGGCTGACTGAGGTTGCTGTTGAGAAAGTACATAAAACATGATGTGAATAGCAGTGTTAGAGCTATTTGTGTGGCTGGTATTTTTCAACATGTCCTCCCAAAAAATTTAAATATTTGATATGCTAAAGATAATGAAGAATCTTCTTTTGAAATTCCTGGGGTCTGAAACTTGCCTATGTTAAATAAATCTATAATTTATGGATTTATGGGTCATGACCTGTTAAAAATATCATATCTTCTCTATAATTTGGAGTACAAAATGAGGTTGTTCCGTGATTGAAATATCTCCTTTTCTGCAACTCATATTCCGCCTGCATCACTGTGTAGTTCATATGCTAAATATGGACCAAAGTCACTCCTAATGTGGTGAAAAACTATCCGGGGAGCCAGTTGATACGTTCATACTTCTCTGTGTTTTGGCTTATATCTTATTATCAGTGTTATTTCAGTTTATAGTAAAGCTTAACACTAAGAAATATCCCTGTTCATTTGGACTTAATTTAATCGTCTGAACCTTGGTGTTAGCAGTCAAGCCTTGTTGCTTTAATTTTCCTTTTGTTACTATTTTTTCAATATACCCATACGTCTGTATACATCATAGTTAGTAATCATGGCTATAAAGAATTCAGTCTAACATTACTGAAATTCATTTGCTGGTATAAAGAAGTTAATAAGTAAGATATGACATCTTAGAAACTCTAAAATCCTAGAATGTGATTTTGAGATTTGCCATCAATGGCAATGCTTTTAGTGCACTGGTCCTAATGTTTGGTACAAGCAATGCTTTAGGAGATTAGTCTTGTTACTCTGAGAGACTCATTAGTCAATTTGGGTAAAGTATTAGTCATCCAGACATTTAGAAGGACACAACAGGTTGACTTGGAGTGTGAATAATGGAAACAATGTGAGTCTATAGAATTTTCTAAAAATTTAAAGGAGTCAATTAAACAGTAACTGGCCGAGTATATAGAATATAGTCAGGAACTATCAAAGATAATTTCCACCTGGTATCTGAGAAGAGTCCTTTAGAATTCCCCACCAAACGTATCTCACTCTTATGCCATTGTAGGTTTTTTATCTTAAATGCAGCATTTAAATCAGACACTTTGTGGGCTGACTGAGGTTGCTGTTGAGAAAGTACATAAAACATGATGTGAATAGCAGTGTTAGAGCTATTTGTGTGGCTGGTATTTTTCAACATGTAAAATGAGAGGAACATCACATTTATAAGAATATATATGTCCTCCCATTTTAAATATTTAATGTCACACTGTGGTATACTATACTTGTGAGAGCCAGAATTTGACTATATTCTAACCAAATATGTACATTTAATAATGGTTTTATACTCTTATCTTGATGTGGAATAAAGGTGGGCATCTTTCTTTCCTTTTTATCCAGTTCAGAGGTTGTTATTTTAAATTAGTATAATTTTAATATTAGCCAGGGTTATCAATATGTCTACAAATTAAGAAAGAATAATATGCAAAATGTTAGTATCCCCTGAGAGGCACTTGTTCTTTTTTTTTTTTTTTTTTTAAAGATTTATTTATTTTTTTATTTTGGGCGGGGGTCGGGTTGGGGAGGGGGGGGGGCGGGCGGGCCACTTCTATTGGTCTTTCATTTCTCTATTTTCATCCGTCTTTGTTCTTTGGCTCCTGTGGGCCTCCCATCGCGGTGGCGTCTGTCGTTGCAGAGCGCTGGCTCTGGGCGCATGCGCTCAGAGCTCGCTCGGTGATTGGACACATCGGTCCAGCTGCTCCGCGCACGTGGGATCTTCCCAAGCCAGGGATCGAACCGCGCCTTGCACTGGGGGCCCCCCCCAAGAGCTTTTTTCGGCTCAGGTTTGCATTCAAAAGTATGAGTCATGTAGTTGGTATACTAGTTTCTGGCCCAAAACTGCTCCGCGCACGTATTTGCACTGGTCCTAATGTTTGGTACAAGCAATGCTTTAGGAGATTAGTTTTTCTGAGAGACTCATTAGTCAATTTGGGTAAAGTATTAGTCATCCAGACATTTAGAAGGACACAACAGGTTGACTTGGAGTGTGAATAATGGAAACAATGTGAGTCTATAGAATTTTCTAAAAATTTAAAGGAGTCAATTAAACAGTAACTGGCCGAGTATATAGAATATAGTCAGGAACTATCAAAGATAATTTCCACCTGGTAGCTGAGAAGAGTCCTTTAGAATTCCCCACCAAACGTATCTCACTCTTATGCCATTGTAGGTTTTTTATCTTAAATGCAGCATTTAAATCAGACACTTTGTGGGCTGACTGAGGTTGCTGTTGAGAAAGTACATAAAACATGATGTGAATAGCAGTGTTAGAGCTATTTGTGTGGCTGGTATTTTTCAACATGTAAAATGAGAGGAACATCACATTTATAAGAATATATATGTCCTCCCATTTTAAATATTTAATGTCACACTGTGGTATACTATACTTGTGAGAGCCAGAATTTGACTATATTCTAACCAAATATGTACATTTAATAATGGTTTTATACTCTTATCTTGATGTGGAATAAAGGTGGGCATCTTTCTTTCCTTTTTATCCAGTTCAGAGGTTGTTATTTTAAATTAGTATAATTTTAATATTAGCCAGGGTTATCAATATGTCTACAAATTAAGAAAGAATAATATGCAAAATGTTAGTATCCCCTGAGAGGCACTTGTTCTTTTTTTTTTTTTTTTAAAGATTTATTTATTTTTTTATTTTGGGCGGGGGTCGGGTTGGGGAGGGAGGGGAGCGGGCGGGCCACTTCTATTGGTCTTTCATTTCTCTATTTTCATCCGTCTTTGTTCTTTGGCTCCTGTGGGCCTCCCATCGCGGTGGCGTCTGCTGTTGCAGAGCGCTGGCTCTGAGCGCATGCGCTCCAGAGCTCCGGCTCGGTGATTGGACACATCGGTCCAGCTGCTCCGCGGCACGTGGGATCTTCCCAAGCCAGGGATCGAACCGGCGCCCCTTGCACTGCAAGGCGGTGTCCTTACCCACTGGGCCACCAGGGGAAGCCCGAGGCACTTGTTCTTAAAGTCATTTGCTATGCAATTCAGGAAATATTTCCACTCAGCTCATACAATCAAAAGTATGAGTCATGTAGTTGGTATACTAGTTTTCTGATTGACACAGCCCTGAAAATGTCACTGGCTCTTGGCTGTTCACTGAGGGATGTGGAAACCATAATTGTATTTCTAAAGGCAGAATGGTCCCCTGAGGCAGAGTTTCCCGAGCATTTCACATCGTAGAACAAAGAGAAACAGAGAAAACGTATGTGGTACTTGGGTGTAAAAGGATCAAACTGCTCATGGATATCAGTTACTGTTCTAGCCATTCTAGTCGTCACTCAGCTTTCTTAAAGTCTGAGGACTTCTACATGTTAAGATTGTCTAATTCAGTCATTTAATAATAGGCAATATGGCAAGAAGACTATTATACTAAGTTCAAACATGAATTGTTAATGCCATGCTCTTATGTCAAGGAAAGAAACAGATATTAATGAAAAAAATGTATATGATCCTTTTTTTTTTTTTACTTTCTTCAAAATAGCAGAAAATTGATGTATCTGAGTGATATTCTCATTTTTGAATAATTGATACCTAAAAGACTAGTAATAATCTAAAAATCATGAGAAATTGTGATATTAATATATTTGTCCATGTAGTGTTTTAGCAACAACACTCATATCTATTCCATCAATGGTTCTCATTTCTAAAACTAATTCTCATGTTTATATTTCTTTCTACCACTAGATTATAAAAACAAAATCCATTTTAAATAATTTGGAGAATAACATGATCATGGGGACATCTCTTCCAGTGTTTTCTTTCTAAGCAATTGTTATGAAGCATGGGCTCTAGGGCTCACAGGCTTCAGCAGTTGTGCCCAGGTGCCCAAAACCCCAGTCTTTGTTCTTTGGCTCCTGTGGGCCTCCCATCGCGTGGCGTCTGCTGTTGCAGAGCGCTGGGATGCGCTCCAGAGCTCCGGCTCGGTGATTGGACACATCGGTCCAGCTGCTCCGCGGCACGTGGGATCTTCCCAAGCCAGGGATCGAACCGGCGCCCCTTGCACTGCAAGGCGGTGTCCTTACCCACTGGGCCACCAGGGGAAGCCCGAGGCACTTGTTCTTAAAGTCATTTGCTATGCAATTCAGGAAATATTTCCACTCAGCTCATACAATCAAAAGTATGAGTCATGTAGTTGGTATACTAGTTTTCTGATTGACACAGCCCTGAAAATGTCACTGGCTCTTGGCTGTTCACTGAGGGATGTGGAAACCATAATTGTATTTCTAAAGGCAGAATGGTCCCCTGAGGCAGAGTTTCCCGAGCATTTCACATCGTAGAACAAAGAGAAACAGAGAAAACGTATGTGGTACTTGGGTGTAAAAGGATCAAACTGCTCATGGATATCAGTTACTGTTCTAGCCATTCTAGTCGTCACTCAGCTTTCTTAAAGTCTGAGGACTTCTACATGTTAAGATTGTCTAATTCAGTCATTTAATAATAGGCAATATGGCAAGAAGACTATTATACTAAGTTCAAACATGAATTGTTAATGCCATGCTCTTATGTCAAGGAAAGAAACAGATATTAATGAAAAAAATGTATATGATCCTTTTTTTTTACTTTCTTCAAAATAGCAGAAAATTGATGTATCTGAGTGATATTCTCATTTTTGAATAATTGATACCTAAAAGACTAGTAATAATCTAAAAATCATGAGAAACTGTGATATTAATATATTTGTCCATGTAGTGTTTTAGCAACAACACTCATATCTATTCCATCAATGGTTCTCATTTCTAAAACTAATTCTCATGTTTATATTTCTTTCTACCACTAGATTATAAAAACAAAATCCATTTTAAATAATTTGGAGAATAACATGATCATGGGGACATCTCTTCCAGTGTTTTCTTTCTAAGCAATTTTTATGAAGCATGGGCTCTAGGGCTCACAGGCTTCAGCAGTTGTGGTGCCCAGGCATAGTCGCCCCACAGTATGGAGAAACTTCCTGGACCAGGAATTGAACCCATGTTCCTTGCATGATTCTTAACCACTAGGGAAGTCCAAGACAGTCTCATTATGATTAGAGACTTTAGTTACATCTACAAAAATCATCTTTTTTCAGAGAAAGTAGTATAGTCATGGGGATGATACCCTAATATTCACAGATTGTGCTGCTGTACTCAACTGCAATATATTACAGTAAGTGCTTGTATGAGGATGCAGGACTCTTTGAGGCTATCATGGAATTCTGCCTGTCATAAAAGCCAGATTGAACTTGTTTTTACTCATTGAAGCCTCACATAGTTTCCTAATACTTTTATTTGTGTACTTCCTTCTGTCTGGAATGTTTACTTTTCCTCAAATTCACATGTATGAATTTTATACAGTTTTTAAATTCAATATTTAACATGATATTACTCATTGAAGAAGCTGATTCTTCTTAGAATTTTCAAGCTTTGTTTTTACTATGTTGTGTAAACAGCATAATAAATTAACACTTACTATTAAACAAATAGAATAGAATAATAATATATTAACAATAACAATAGAATAGACAATATTAGAGGATATCACATAGGATAAAGATGAAATATAGTTCTGTGGCACAGTTGTTTCAGTTTTATGTATGCAACACAGTATAAAATAAATTTATTACTGTAGGTTGAGGTAAAAAGAAGTTTGAGAAGCACTCCTGCAGCAAATCTCTAAAGTCAATTGTCATTTTCTAGCTTGAGTTACTATATCTCTTTTTCATATATGTCCTTTATTACTCATTCCTTCAAGGATGAGTTAAATCTTTATCTTTGCATAAGAGCTGATGTAGTGCCTTGTACATAGTATGATCCAAGAAAACTGTGTAGAATGAGCAAAAAAAAAGTTTGTTGTATATTTTCAATTTTGTTTTCCAATAAATATTCAAGTTAAATGTAAATCATTTTATTTTTCCTGATTTTATGTAAAAATTCTTTATTATTTAAACATAAGAAATATTTTTGCCTATAGTTTATTGCTAAAACTGTTGCAAATTTCAGGCATTGGCAATATATATCCAGTCGATTGATTAAAAGGTTTCCTTCTCTATTGAATTATTAGATTTCTGGAAAAAAATTTACATTTACTTGAACAAACTTTTATTAAATGTCAATGACTTCAGGGCAGCAGAGTTATAATAGAACATAGCAGGGTAAGGTCTTTATTTGATTTAGTACTCTACACATTTTTCAGAGAAAGTAGTATAGTCATGGGGATGATACCTAATATTCACAGATCGTGCTGCTGTACTCAACTGCAATATATTACAGTAAGTGCTTGTATGAGGATGCAGGACTCTTTGAGGCTATCATGGAATTCTGCCTGTCATAAAAGCCAGATTGAACTTGTTTTTACTCATTGAAGCCTCACATAGTTTCCTAATACTTTTATTTGTGTACTTCCTTCTGTCTGGAATGTTTACTTTTCCTCAAATTCACATGTATGAATTTTATACAGTTTTTAAATTCAATATTTAACATGATATTACTCATTGAAGAAGCTGATTCTTCTTAGAATTTTCAAGCTTTGTTTTTACTATGTTGTGTAAACAGCATAATAAATTAACACTTACTATTAAACAAATAGAATAGAATAATAATATATTAACAATAACAATAGAATAGACAATATTAGAGGATATCACATAGGATAAAGATGAAATATAGTTCTGTGGCACAGTTGTTTCAGTTTTATGTATGCAACACAGTATAAAATAGATTTATTACTGTAGGTTGAGGTAAAAAGAAGTTTGAGAAGCACTCCTGCAGCAAATCTCTAAAGTCAATTGTCATTTTCTAGCTTGAGTTACTATATCTCTTTTTCATATATGTCCTTTATTACTCATTCCTTCAAGGATGAGTTAAATCTTTATCTTTGCATAAGAGCTGATGTAGTGCCTTGTACATAGTATGATCCAAGAAAACTGTGTAGAATGAGCAAAAAAAAAGTTTGTTGTATATTTTCAATTTTGTTTTCCAATAAATATTCAAGTTAAATGTAAATCATTTTATTTTTCCTGATTTTATGTAAAAATTCTTTATTATTTAAACATAAGAAATATTTTTGCCTATAGTTTATTGCTAAAACTGTTGCAAATTTCAGGCATTGGCAATATATATCCAGTCGATTGATTAAAAGGTTTCCTTCTCTATTGAATTATTAGATTTCTGGAAAAAAATTTACATTTACTTGAACAAACTTTTATTAAATGTCAATGACTTCAGGGCAGCAGAGTTATAATAGAACATAGCAGGGTAAGGTCCTTGTTGTTGGGGTGTCTTCAGTCTACTGGGAGAGGTGGTCAACACATAAATTTAAGGGTTACACTGAGACTACCATCGTCAAGGGCAGAGTTTGCAATAGAGCATTATTGAGAAGACCTAGCAGTCAATACAATTAAGTCTTCTCTGAGGAGGGGATGGTCAAGAACTTAAGAACTTGGAAATTATAAGATATTTTTTATGCACGACCAGAAATATAAAATGCTGACAAGTAATTTACTGTGGAATCATGTGATTATGTCTTGGTAGAATATATTAATTTTACACTAGTTTCAAAAATCCTAAAATGGGGCTTCCCTGGTAGCTCAGTGGTAAAGAATCTACCTGCCAATGTAGGAGTCAGGGGTTCAATTCCTAATCCTAGTGAACCCACATGCTGCGGAGCAACTAAGCCCATGAGCCACAACTATTGAGGCTGTGCTCTAGAGCTTCGGAGCCACAACTATTGAACCCATGTGCAGCAACTATTGAAGCCCGTGTGATCTAGAGCCCAAGTTCCACAAGAGAAGTCACCACAACAAGAAGCCTGCTCACCTGAACTAGAGAGTAGCCCCCACTCCCCGCAACTAGAGAAGAGCCTGCAACAGCAGGAAAAAGCCAGAATAGCCAAAAATAAATAAATAAATAAATTTATATATAAAAAACTCCTAAAATGGCAACATTAAAGCCAAGAAATTTATAAATACTATTTAGTAAGAGATTTTTGTGCATATGAGAACAATTTGCAAACAGGGTATTTTCAAATTCAAAGACAAATATGAAACTCATGGGTGTGAAGTTACACAATGGCTTACAAAGTGAAAATGAGAAAGTTGTTTACCACTTAGAATGTGTGAAAAGGGGATTTTCAGAAAGCAGAGGCTTGATTTTTCCTGATTTTATGTAAAAATTCTTTATTATTTAAACATAAGAAATATTTTTGCCTATAGTTTATTGCTAAAACTGTTGCAAATTTCAGGCATTGGCAATATATATCCAGTCGATTGATTAAAAGGTTTCCTTCTCTATTGAATTATTAGATTTCTGGAAAAAAATTTACATTTACTTGAACAAACTTTTATTAAATGTCAATGACTTCAGGGCAGCAGAGTTATAATAGAACATAGCAGGGTAAGGTCCTTGTTGTTGGGGTGTCTTCAGTCTACTGGGAGAGGTGGTCAACACATAAATTTAAGGGTTACACTGAGACTACCATCGTCAAGGGCAGAGTTTGCAATAGAGCATTACTGAGAAGACCTAGCAGTCAATACAATTAAGTCTTCTCTGAGGAGGGGATGGTCAAGAACTTAAGAACTTGGAAATTATAAGATATTTTTTATGCACGACCAGAAATATAAAATGCTGACAAGTAATTTACTGTGGAATCATGTGATTATGTCTTGGTAGAATATATTAATTTTACACTAGTTTCAAAAATCCTAAAATGGGGCTTCCCTGGTAGCTCAGTGGTAAAGAATCTACCTGCCAATGTAGGAGTCAGGGGTTCAATTCCTAATCCTAGTGAACCCACATGCTGCGGAGCAACTAAGCCCATGAGCCACAACTATTGAGGCTGTGCTCTAGAGCTTCGGAGCCACAACTATTGAACCCATGTGCAGCAACTATTGAAGCCCGTGTGATCTAGAGCCCAAGTTCCACAAGAGAAGTCACCACAACAAGAAGCCTGCTCACCTGAACTAGAGAGTAGCCCCCACTCCCTGCAACTAGAGAAGAGCCTGCAACAGCAGGAAAAAGCCAGAATAGCCAAAAATAAATAAATAAATAAATTTATATATAAAAAACTCCTAAAATGGCAACATTAAAGCCAAGAAATTTATAAATACTATTTAGTAAGAGATTTTTGTGCATATGAGAACAATTTGCAAACAGGGTATTTTCAAATTCAAAGACAAATATGAAACTCATGGGTGTGAAGTTACACAATGGCTTACAAAGTGAAAATGAGAAAGTTGTTTACCACTTAGAATGTGTGATTTTTACAATGGGGGATTTTCAGAAAGCAGAGGCTTGGTTAAAAGTGATTATCTCCTGCTAATTTAGATAAAATGACTTAAATTTCTTTCAGTATTGTCAGGCATTTATCAGAAATAACCTAAGTTTTGCTTATGTTTATAAAATGAGCTAGTTTTTTTTCGTGCGTGAGTGCGTGTGTGTGTGTGTGTGTGTTTAGTGGTTGAGTCATTTCTGACTCTTCAACCCTATTGACTATAGCCTGCCAGGCTCCTCTGTCCATGGGATTTCCCAGGCAAGCATTCTGGAGATGGTAGCCATTTTCTTCTCCAGGGATCTTCATGACCTGGGGCTTGAACTCTCATATTGTGCATTGCAGTTGGATTTTTTTGTTTTACTTATGTGTTCTAAATCGTTTTGTCTGCTCAGAGAAGTCTCAAATCCATTCTCAAGTCTCCATTATTTAATTTTGACACGTTGTGGGGGTAAGAGTTAATAAAATTATGTTCAAAACCTGAATTTTCAGAAGTGGAGACTAATATTACTGGATTTGCACTTTAATACTCATATCTTTTGCCATAGAATATTTAATAATTTAAAAATTACATCTCCAATTTCTTCCCTTATATTTTTTCTGAAGTAGAAAATCTGTTCTTCCTTGCAGACATAGAGAACAGATGTCTAGACACAGAGCAAAAAGGATACAGTGGGGCAAATGGAGAAAGTAGCATGGGAACATATATATTACCATACATTAAATAGATAGTGGGAATTTGCTGTGACTCAAGGAACTCGAACTGGTGCTCTGTGACAACCTGGAGGGACTGAATGAGGCGGATGTGGGAGGGAGCTTCAAGAAGAAGGGGACATAGGTAGACCTATAGCAGATTCAAGTTGTGTTGCAGAAACTAACACAATATTGCAAAGCAATTCTCCTTCAATTAAAAATAAATTTGAAAATGAAAAAAAAAATCTGTTCTCCCTGAAGTACAACTCAGATTCAGAAATTGCAAATATTCATTTACCTAAACAAATATTGTCATGTACTTCAAAAACATACCCCTCCTTCTCTTGGTTAGAATGTTCAGGTGAATGCATTAATGTATGTTTCCATGAAAGGTAATTTTTAACAATGGATTCATGGCACAGTTTTAACATGTTACTTACTTGTGCCCTTCTCTGTTTCTATCCAAATTTTTAGTATAAGATATCCATGACTTTATTCTTATTATTCCGTTGCTCATAAAATGTCCTACTTTTCTAAGTGTTTTAGTGTAACCCATTCTCAATGCCCAGCACAAATACAGTTATTTATGGGAAGACTGTGCTCCTTAGAAAGAGAGTACTTTCTTTTTCCTTCATGTTCTTTAGGAATCTATTGTGGATTCTGTTATGGTAACTGGCATTTTCTGACTTGTGTTATTATTAGTGAATATCATTTGTCCACCACTAGACTGTAAAATCACTGTTTCTTCATATTTATGGCCCAAATATGCTCAAAGAATATTCTCTGAAAATTGTTCTTCAGCAACAGTCCTAAGAAACATCCTGATTTATACTTTGATTTGTAAGCTTTAAAATGTATTTAAAGCACCTTTTTCTCATGGATTCTTTAAACTCATACTTATGCCTAAAGGAATGATTCAGATTTCAGACAATTATTTTGAAATTTTATATTCGTAACTTTTGCCCAGTAGTCATTTGGTAGATTGTTTCTCTTGTGTTCCATTGTTATTGTATTGCATAGACAAATTTGCAAAGTCAAAATGTTGCATGAAGGATTACTGTTGGTGTTACTCTTAACCATTTTTCAGTGGGGCAAATGGAGAAAGTAGCATGGGAACATATATATTACCATACATTAAATAGATAGTGGAATTTGCTGTGACTCAAGGAACTCGAACTGGTGCTCTGTGACAACCTGGAGGGACTGAATGAGGCGGATGTGGGAGGGAGCTTCAAGAAGAAGGGGACATAGGTAGACCTATAGCAGATTCAAGTTGTGTTGCAGAAACTAACACAATATTGCAAAGCAATTCTCCTTCAATTAAAAATAAATTTGAAAATGAAAAAAAAAATCTGTTCTCCCTGAAGTACAACTCAGATTCAGAAATTGCAAATATTCATTTACCTAAACAAATATTGTCATGTACTTCAAAAACATACCCCTCCTTCTCTTGGTTAGAATGTTCAGGTGAATGCATTAATGTATGTTTCCATGAAAGGTAATTTTAACAATGGATTCATGGCACAGTTTTAACATGTTACTTACTTGTGCCCTTCTCTGTTTCTATCCAAATTTTTAGTATAAGATATCCATGACTTTATTCTTATTATTCCGTTGCTCATAAAATGTCCTACTTTTCTAAGTGTTTTAGTGTAACCCATTCTCAATGCCCAGCACAAATACAGTTATTTATGGGAAGACTGTGCTCCTTAGAAAGAGAGTACTTTCTTTTTCCTTCATGTTCTTTAGGAATCTATTGTGGATTCTGTTATGGTAACTGGCATTTTCTGACTTGTGTTATTATTAGTGAATATCATTTGTCCACCACTAGACTGTAAAATCACTGTTTCTTCATATTTATGGCCCAAATATGCTCAAAGAATATTCTCTGAAAATTGTTCTTCAGCAACAGTCCTAAGAAACATCCTGATTTATACTTTGATTTGTAAGCTTTAAAATGTATTTAAAGCACCTTTTTCTCATGGATTCTTTAAACTCATACTTATGCCTAAAGGAATGATTCAGATTTCAGACAATTATTTTGAAATTTTATATTCGTAACTTTTGCCCAGTAGTCATTTGGTAGATTGTTTCTCTTGTGTTCCATTGTTATTGTATTGCATAGACAAATTTGCAAAGTCAAAATGTTGCATGAAGGATTAGTTCTGTTGGTGTTACTCTTAACCATTTTTTCTCCAATGATACTGGGTTTTTTAAAACTTTATTTAGATTACCTTAGTTTTAAGGTTTAAGACTAGGTCTAAGTGGATGTGAATGTAAATGGTGCCCCATTCTTTGCATTTAAAAAAAAATTTTAATGTAAAGAATAACTAGTTAGAGTGAATTAGTGTTAATTGACTTTAAAGTAATCGTCATAAAGAAGTTATGTTTCTGTATTTACACATCAAACAAACAAACATGGCTAAATGTTACACTTTAACAAGATTAGAAACATACTAAAAAGTGTGAATAAAACATAATTTTATATGTGTGTGAGAACTACACTAGGAACATCTTCTTTGAGGAAACTGGAATAGATTGAGCTACACAGCCTGAGACAGATGATAAAATTTATTTTCTTAAACTCATCAAGATTTTGAGTCTTTATCTGGATCCATGTCTTCTGCTTCCAACATGCATTTACTGCTTTCTTCTAGGTATGACTTTTGGAATCGGATATTTAATTAGAGATGCTAGAGTAGCCACATGGAGAAATGTGATTTATCATTCTATTAAGAATATTTTACATAGGCTTTAGGTACCACATTGTTTCAATTTCTCAGTGATATAGGCTTGCTTATTCAGATGATAATGAGTGCTTGCTGATAAATTAATAATGACCCTAAAACTTTATGATTTTTTATAGAAAGAATTTGATAAATTTTCTCAGTTTAACTATAGGCTTTTTGCCTTATTTCAGATGCCAAATATGCTCAAAGAATATTCTCTGAAAATTGTTCTTCAGCAACAGTCCTAAGAAACATCCTGATTTATACTTTGATTTGTAAGCTTTAAAATGTATTTAAAGCACCTTTTTCTCATGGATTCTTTAAACTCATACTTATGCCTAAAGGAATGATTCAGATTTCAGACAATTATTTTGAAATTTTATATTCGTAACTTTTGCCCAGTAGTCATTTGGTAGATTGTTTCTCTTGTGTTCCATTGTTATTGTATTGCATAGACAAATTTGCAAAGTCAAAATGTTGCATGAAGGATTAGTTCTGTTGGTGTTACTCTTAACCATTTTTTCTCCAATGATACTGGGTTTTTTAAAACTTTATTTAGATTACCTTAGTTTTAAGGTTTAAGACTAGGTCTAAGTGGATGTGAATGTAAATGGTGCCCCATTCTTTGCATTTAAAAAAAAATTTTAATGTAAAGAATAACTAGTTAGAGTGAATTAGTGTTAATTGACTTTAAAGTAATCGTCATAAAGAAGTTATGTTTCTGTATTTACACATCAAACAAACAAACATGGCTAAATGTTACACTTTAACAAGATTAGAAACATACTAAAAAGTGTGAATAAAACATAATTTTATATGTGTGTGAGAACTACACTAGGAACATCTTCTTTGAGGAAACTGGAATAGATTGAGCTACACAGCCTGAGACAGATGATAAAATTTATTTTCTTAAACTCATCAAGATTTTGAGTCTTTATCTGGATCCATGTCTTCTGCTTCCAACATGCATTTACTGCTTTCTTCTAGGTATGACTTTTGGAATCGGATATTTAATTAGAGATGCTAGAGTAGCCACATGGAGAAATGTGATTTATCATTCTATTAAGAATATTTTACATAGGCTTTAGGTACCACATTGTTTCAATTTCTCAGTGATATAGGCTTGCTTATTCAGATGATAATGAGTGCTTGCTGATAAATTAATAATGACCCTAAAACTTTATGATTTTTTATAGAAAGAATTTGATAAATCTTTCTGACAGCTGGCATTTGAGCACTTGAACCTGAATAAAAGGCTCTTAATAAATGACTAGTTGTTTGCAACTTGTAATTTCAGAGCCATGGAAAGCACATTTGTTTAAATGAAAGCTTTTCTCTGCAGAAAGTCTGCATTTGAAATTAATTATCATAATTCATTATAATTTGCATAAAATTTGATGTGGAAGCATTGTCTTAGAAATTCTTAGGATTGTAGTCTGCAGAAAGCAATCTAGCAATCTCATTATTTTATAGACCATGTAGACATTTATCAATTTTGCCAAATATGAGACATGCAGAATTTTATTCTTTGTAAGGGAGAGGAAGATTGTACATAAATATTGTTTCTTTCACATAGTGACTCATTGATTCAGACAGATGTATGTTATATAACATCTAGTATAGGAAATTTATCCCAGGAACGATGAGATTTTTGAGAAAGCATTTCTTTCTGAAATTGTTTTAAGTTTTTATAAACATGTGATTGGTTGACACTTAGAAAGTTTGGGCTTAACTACAAATTTCTGATAATGCTTCCACTAAAACAACAGCAACATAAAAGTTGTATTCTCTATTCTAGCTTCTGTTTTTCCTCTCCTCTGGCATCTCACAGGTCTTTATCAAACTTATCCTCTCTACAAGGACAAGTTGTTTTCCTTGAGGATAAAAGAGGATAGAAGACTTCATGAAGGAGATAAACCTCAACAGAATCTTGAACAACAAAAGGGGCTGGACCTCATAGCCTAAATATTGTTTATACATGCACTTACTTATATCGTTCCACATGACAAATTACTAGTATAATTACGATGATTTGCAAAGATCATATACTAAATACTAAATACTTTCTCTGCACTCATTCATTTTTTATTTATTTCATATTAACTATGTATTTTGTGCAGATGGCATGTAAAGATGGATAGCAATTAATTATAACCAAATAATAAAATAATGCATTTTTAAATTCAGAGGTGCATTAAAGGCTATGAGAACATAAAGGGAGAATTGAGCTATCTTCATGGAGGAATTGACATATAAATAATTGTGATTAAAGTGAAGGGGAGATAAAGACACAGGGAAATGTGTAGCCACAGTTGAAAAAATATTAGATATGTTTGGTAAAATGTAAAAAGAAAAAAAGAGATAAAATCTTTTGAGGGGAAAGGAAGAATGCCCTAAAATAAACTCTCCAATGGCCCACCAGGAGCTGCCTGTGGTTGTACTTAGTTCATAATTCCCTGAAGAAAGTCCTCTAGGAATTCTTATGTTTACTGTTGTGGCAATGAAAGTTTCACGGAGTAGGGCACAAAAATTCTGGGAAAGAACTTTCATCTGTTTTTATTTTGGATTAGATATTTAAATTTATGTAATTAGGCTTCCTTTGTGGGTCAGATAGTAAAGAGTCTGCCTGCAGTGAGAGAAATCCAGTTTCAACCCCTGGGTGAGGGAGATCTCCTGGAGAAGGGAATGGCTACCCATTCCAGTATTCTTGCTTGAAAAATTCCATGGACAGAGGAACTTGATGGGCTATAGTCCATAGGATCGCACAAAGTCAGACATGACTGAGTATCTAGCACTTTTTACATAATTAACAGACAAGAATAACTAGTAATCTAATCAAGGTAACCAAAATAAGCAATCTGGGGGAAAATATAAAAGAAAGATGTAATCCAGTGACATCATACAATATAACTGAAATAATTGCATGATTTTCAAAGTGAAGTGACAAAGATGAATGCCTTTCTGTCTATCTCCAGTACTGAACGGGTCCCAGAGTAGCTTTGAATGACCAAGAAAAAGCTTGGTCCTAATCCGCAAGTAGCAAATGTCTACATATATCTGTCAGCATATTTATTTGAAAGTTGTAAATAGGAAAAAGGGGTTATTCTGTCCTCTTTTACAAAAGCTTGACTGTTTTAGTCATCAGACAGATTTTACAACCATAAGGGCAGGACAGAAGTCAGATTGTATATTTGTGTCCACTAAAGTTTCAGATAATTTCTGTTCAGTGAAATAGATTTTTTTTTTTTGTATTTTGTCAATAGAAAATGGATAGCAATTAATTATAACCAAATAATAAAATAATGCATTTTTAAATTCAGAGGTGCATTAAAGGCTATGAGAACATAAAGGGAGAATTGAGCTATCTTCATGGAGGAATTGACATATAAATAATTGTGATTAAAGTGAAGGGGAGATAAAGACACAGGGAAATGTGTAGCCACAGTTGAAAAAATATTAGATATGTTTGGTAAAATGTAAAAAGAAAAAAAGAGATAAAATCTTTTGAGGGGAAAGGAAGAATGCCCTAAAATAAACTCTCCAATGGCCCACCAGGAGCTGCCTGTGGTCGTACTTAGTTCATAATTCCCTGAAGAAAGTCCTCTAGGAATTCTTATGTTTACTGTTGTGGCAATGAAAGTTTCACGGAGTAGGGCACAAAAATTCTGGGAAAGAACTTTCATCTGTTTTTATTTTGGATTAGATATTTAAATTTATGTAATTAGGCTTCCTTTGTGGGTCAGATAGTAAAGAGTCTGCCTGCAGTGAGAGAAATCCAGTTTCAACCCCTGGGTGAGGGAGATCTCCTGGAGAAGGGAATGGCTACCCATTCCAGTATTCTTGCTTGAAAAATTCCATGGACAGAGGAACTTGATGGGCTATAGTCCATAGGATCGCACAAAGTCAGACATGACTGAGTATCTAGCACTTTTTACATAATTAACAGACAAGAATAACTAGTAATCTAATCAAGGTAACCAAAATAAGCAATCTGGGGGAAAATATAAAAGAAAGATGTAATCCAGTGACATCATACAATATAACTGAAATAATTGCATGATTTTCAAAGTGAAGTGACAAAGATGAATGCCTTTCTGTCTATCTCCAGTACTGAACGGGTCCCAGAGTAGCTTTGAATGACCAAGAAAAAGCTTGGTCCTAATCCGCAAGTAGCAAATGTCTACATATATCTGTCAGCATATTTATTTGAAAGTTGTAAATAGGAAAAAGGGGTTATTCTGTCCTCTTTTACAAAAGCTTGACTGTTTTAGTCATCAGACAGATTTTACAACCATAAGGGCAGGACAGAAGTCAGATTGTATATTTGTGTCCACTAAAGTTTCAGATAATTTCTGTTCAGTGAAATAGATTAGACACTAAAGATTATGGTTTATTATGATTATTAGTTATTTACCACTTTAAAATTATCTAATTTAGAAATTTTATCTTATTGTTATTTTGGTAAATTGCCCATACACATCTAGTTTTTCAAGTGATCTTTGAGTCATGTTAAATGTCTTTCATGTATGATCAGCTGCTCAATCAGATCATACTCTTTGTAACTCCATGGACTGTAGCCTGTCAAACTTCTCTGTCCATGGGATTTCCCAGGCAAGAGTACTGGATTGGGTAGCTTTTCTCTTCTCCAGTAGATAGTCCCAGCCAGGTATTGAACCCATGTCTGTTGCATTGACAGGTGGATTCTTTATCACAGAGTCACCAGGGAAGCCCTTTAAAGGTCTTCCTGGTGATTTAATTAATAAGCAGAATAAAATCTGTAACATGGCCTTATTTTGCATTTGTAAGAAAGTCATGGTTTTCTTGAAAAATTATGTTGTAGTATTTTCTCACAAAGGAGAGGACACTAGGCTATCATTATTTCCCATGAGGATTTTCAGTTGCTTTTCAGTTTTATTTTCTGCTTTACAAGCACATTTTGATAATAGTTTGATATCTATATTAACGTGAGAATTGTGTCTTTCTGTCAAGTGTGTTGCTTTTGCTGGGAGATTTATAATCACACTGATTGGGAGCCTATTCCTAGTTCTTCTGTTTTAGTTCCATGAAAAAAGGCAACTAAACTTCTTGATTTTTCCCATATCACCAGTAAAATGAAAGACCTCTTGTATACTGTTATCATGTGAATTTAAACAGAATATTTCATTTTGAGTGCCTAGCAAGTGTAGAACATTGGAGGAACACACCCATTCTGATAGCCCTATTAGTATTGAAGTTAATGCCTGATATTTTCAGGTAAGGATTCATGATTAGTTACTTACATATATCTGTCAGCATATTTATTTGAAAGTTGTAAATAGGAAAAAGGGGTTATTCTGTCCTCTTTTACAAAAGCTTGACTGTTTTAGTCATCAGACAGATTTTACAACCATAAGGGCAGGACAGAAGTCAGATTGTATATTTGTGTCCACTAAAGTTTCAGATAATTTCTGTTCAGTGAAATAGATTAGACACTAAAGATTATGGTTTATTATGATTATTAGTTATTTACCACTTTAAAATTATCTAATTTAGAAATTTTATCTTATTGTTATTTTGGTAAATTGCCCATACACATCTAGTTTTTCAAGTGATCTTTGAGTCATGTTAAATGTCTTTCATGTATGATCAGCTGCTCAATCAGATCATACTCTTTGTAACTCCATGGACTGTAGCCTGTCAAACTTCTCTGTCCATGGGATTTCCCAGGCAAGAGTACTGGATTGGGTAGCTTTTCTCTTCTCCAGTAGATAGTCCCAGCCAGGTATTGAACCCATGTCTGTTGCATTGACAGGTGGATTCTTTATCACAGAGTCACCAGGGAAGCCCTTTAAAGGTCTTCCTGGTGATTTAATTAATAAGCAGAATAAAATCTGTAACATGGCCTTATTTTGCATTTGTAAGAAAGTCATGGTTTTCTTGAAAAATTATGTTGTAGTATTTTCTCACAAAGGAGAGGACACTAGGCTATCATTATTTCCCATGAGGATTTTCAGTTGCTTTTCAGTTTTATTTTCTGCTTTACAAGCACATTTTGATAATAGTTTGATATCTATATTAACGTGAGAATTGTGTCTTTCTGTCAAGTGTGTTGCTTTTGCTGGGAGATTTATAATCACACTGATTGGGAGCCTATTCCTAGTTCTTCTGTTTTAGTTCCATGAAAAAAGGCAACTAAACTTCTTGATTTTTCCCATATCACCAGTAAAATGAAAGACCTCTTGTATACTGTTATCATGTGAATTTAAACAGAATATTTCATTTTGAGTGCCTAGCAAGTGTAGAACATTGGAGGAACACACCCATTCTGATAGCCCTATTAGTATTGAAGTTAATGCCTGATATTTTCAGGTAAGGATTCATGATTAGTTTTCTGTGTCATATTTATTGAATACTTAACACATCTATAGTTCAGACACTTGTTTTATTATTCTAAAGTTTGGATTTTTTTCTATTTTATTGTTAAACCCTTCTTATCCATTCCAGATGTTTCTATTATTTATTTCCTGCTTCTCTATTCCAGGGTTTATAGGGTGATTTTTTTCTCATCAATGTGCTTGCGGGGAGTAAACCTGCATGCCTGGATCAGCCCTACCCTCTCTCTTTCAGGAGGAAACAAAGTGAGGAAGACTTCTCTTGATGGTTATTTAAGGGTAGATGAAGAATTCTCCCTCCTATTTACAGGAGGAGGGATCCATGACTATGTCTGGATTTGTAAAGCAGTCTAATCCTTGTGTTGGCTAACAATTTTATTTTGCTTTACTTATGACTCCATGTTTGTTGGTTAGTTTATCCCTCGTAAAGGTAATTCTTTGATCTCCAGTGCCACTTCTTTGTATTATTGCTTAATTGGTTCATGACAAGTATTGAGAAGTAAGGTGCTTTTGTTGGAGAACCTAAGATACCCAATACCTATCTCATCTTCTTCCTCTTACCTTTAAGTCATCTTCTTTCACCTTCCCTAGTCTCCTGAAATGTTTTTTCCTGTGTTGGAGCACAGATAGTCCATGGTGTCTAAGGTATTCATCTTTTCTTGGGCATTACCAGCTCCGAAATAACTTAGTCATCCCTTTACTATTAATGTTATGTGCTTTAAAAAAATTATTTGTTTATTTGACTCCTCTGAGTCTTAGCTACAGTATACACTCTCTTAGTTGCAGCATTTGGGCTCTAGTAAAACCCCACCCCACTCTTTCTGTCAAGTGTGTTGCTTTTGCTGGGAGATTTATAATCACACTGATTGGGAGCCTATTCCTAGTTCTTCTGTTTTAGTTCCATGAAAAAAGGCAACTAAACTTCTTGATTTTTCCCATATCACCAGTAAAATGAAAGACCTCTTGTATACTGTTATCATGTGAATTTAAACAGAATATTTCATTTTGAGTGCCTAGCAAGTGTAGAACATTGGAGGAACACACCCATTCTGATAGCCCTATTAGTATTGAAGTTAATGCCTGATATTTTCAGGTAAGGATTCATGATTAGTTTTCTGTGTCATATTTATTGAATACTTAACACATCTATAGTTCAGACACTTGTTTTATTATTCTAAAGTTTGGATTTTTTTCTATTTTATTGTTAAACCCTTCTTATCCATTCCAGATGTTTCTATTATTTATTTCCTGCTTCTCTATTCCAGGGTTTATAGGGTGATTTTTTTCTCATCAATGTGCTTGCGGGGAGTAAACCTGCATGCCTGGATCAGCCCTACCCTCTCTCTTTCAGGAGGAAACAAAGTGAGGAAGACTTCTCTTGATGGTTATTTAAGGGTAGATGAAGAATTCTCCCTCCTATTTACAGGAGGAGGGATCCATGACTATGTCTGGATTTGTAAAGCAGTCTAATCCTTGTGTTGGCTAACAATTTTATTTTGCTTTACTTATGACTCCATGTTTGTTGGTTAGTTTATCCCTCGTAAAGGTAATTCTTTGATCTCCAGTGCCACTTCTTTGTATTATTGCTTAATTGGTTCATGACAAGTATTGAGAAGTAAGGTGCTTTTGTTGGAGAACCTAAGATACCCAATACCTATCTCATCTTCTTCCTCTTACCTTTAAGTCATCTTCTTTCACCTTCCCTAGTCTCCTGAAATGTTTTTTCCTGTGTTGGAGCACAGATAGTCCATGGTGTCTAAGGTATTCATCTTTTCTTGGGCATTACCAGCTCCGAAATAACTTAGTCATCCCTTTACTATTAATGTTATGTGCTTTAAAAAAATTATTTGTTTATTTGACTCCTCTGAGTCTTAGCTACAGTATACACTCTCTTAGTTGCAGCATTTGGGCTCTAGTTCCCCAACCAGGAATCAAACCCAGGCCCTCTGCATTAGAAGCATAGAGTCTCAGCCACTGAATCACCAGGAAAGTCCGTATTATGTACTTTTATCTAGAAAATGAACACCATAAAACAGCTAGGCAGAGGTGTATTATTGTTAATTTATGCTGCTGCTGCTAAGTTGCTTCAGTCATGTCTGATTCTTTGTGACCCTATGAACTATAGCCCACCAGGATCATATGTCCATTGGATTCTCCCAGCAAGAATACTGGAGTGGGTTGTCATGCCATTCTTTAGGGGATCTTCCCAACCAAGGGATTGGATCCACATCTCTAACGCCTCCTGCATTGACAAGAGAATTCTTTTGACTTAATAATGGTCAAACATTGTCACATAATGATTTCCATTTTAGAGAAGAGAAAAAATTTAGTCACAGTAACAAAGCCTGAGAGGTATAGCAGGCTTAGAGAAGGAATCCAAACAGTTGGACTTCAAGCACTTTTAGATTCTTCACTACTGTGTTTCCCTATATACAAGAATGAAGAAACTCTTTTATATGGGCTATGAGCTTGTCTATGGCTCAGGTTTGCTAATATGAGCTCCAGCATTTGTTCTTAAGTCACTAAGTTGTGTCTGACTCTTTGCGATTCCATGGACTGCGGCATGCCAGGCTTCTCTCTCCTTCACCCGGAGTTTGCACAAACTCATGTTCATTGAGTCAGTGATGCTATCCAACCATTTTATCCTCTGTTACCCACTTCTCTTGCCCTCAATCTTTTCCAGTATCAGGGGGATCTTTTCCAATGAGTCAGTTCTTGACATCAGGTTGCCAAAGTATTGGAGCTTCAGCATCAGTCTTTCCAGTGAGTATTCAGAGTTGATTAGGATTGACTGGTTTGATTCACTTCCTGCCCAAGGTATTCTCAAGAAATCCTTTTCAGCACCAGAGTTTGAAAGCACCAGTTTTTTGCACTGAGTTTTCCTTATGGCCCAACTCTTATATCTATACATGACTACTGGTAAAACCATAGCTTTGACTATGTAGACCTTTGTCATCAAAGTGATGTCTTAGTTTTTTTTATACACTGTCTAGGTTTGTCATAGCTTTTCTTCAAAGGAACAAGTGTCCAATGTTTACTAACTATACAACCTTGAGAAAATTTATGTAACATTTTGAAGCCTAATGATTCACATGTGTTCAATGGAACTATTAATACCTACCCTCCATTCTTGCCAGCCTTGTTGGGAAGGTAAGATTTTAAAAACTCTTAATTCATTTCATATGTTGTATCAAGCCTTGTTCCAAAAAGGATTTAAGGCAGTGTGAACATGCATAAAAAAATTCTTTCCAACTGTTAAATGTTAAAAAGCTGAATGTAGTCACTGTTTATAAATCTAAACCTAGCAGAAGTGAGTATATACTTCCTCCAGGGGAACCTGCTCTGTCGTGACAAGTCTTTCACTTTCTGAATGAGGAATATTTTAGGGAAACACCCACTATGGTAGCTGAAATTAAGGAGAGATTTCTTTTTATTTATTTTTAATTTTTAAATTTATTTATTTTTAATTGAAAGATAATTGATTTGCAGAATTTTGTTGATTTCTACCAAAATTCAACATGAATCAGCCATAAGTATATATATCTCTCTTCTTTCTTGAGCTTCCCTCCCTTCTCCATCCTGATTGCACCCCTCTAGGTTGCTACAAAGCCCCTGTTTGAATTCCCTTAATCATACATTAAATTGCCATTGGCTATCTATTTTACAAGTGGTAATGAAAGTTTCCATGGACTGGGCATGCGCTTCTCTCCTTCACCCGATTGCACAAACTCATGTTCATTGAGTCAGTGATGCTATCCAACCATTTTATCCTCTGTTACCCACTTCTCTTGCCCTCAATCTTTTCCAGTATCAGGGGGATCTTTTCCAATGAGTCAGTTCTTGACATCAGGTTGCCAAAGTATTGGAGCTTCAGCATCAGTCTTTCCAGTGAGTATTCAGAGTTGATTAGGATTGACTGGTTTGATTCACTTCCTGCCCAAGGTATTCTCAAGAAATCCTTTTCAGCACCAGAGTTTGAAAGCACCAGTTTTTTGCACTGAGTTTTCCTTATGGCCCAACTCTTATATCTATACATGACTACTGGTAAAACCATAGCTTTGACTATGTAGACCTTTGTCATCAAAGTGATGTCTTAGTTTTTTTTATACACTGTCTAGGTTTGTCATAGCTTTTCTTCAAAGGAACAAGTGTCCAATGTTTACTAACTATACAACCTTGAGAAAATTTATGTAACATTTTGAAGCCTAATGATTCACATGTGTTCAATGGAACTATTAATACCTACCCTCCATTCTTGCCAGCCTTGTTGGGAAGGTAAGATTTTAAAAACTCTTAATTCATTTCATATGTTGTATCAAGCCTTGTTCCAAAAAGGATTTAAGGCAGTGTGAACATGCATAAAAAAATTCTTTCCAACTGTTAAATGTTAAAAAGCTGAATGTAGTCACTGTTTATAAATCTAAACCTAGCAGAAGTGAGTATATACTTCCTCCAGGGGAACCTGCTCTGTCGTGACAAGTCTTTCACTTTCTGAATGAGGAATATTTTAGGGAAACACCCACTATGGTAGCTGAAATTAAGGAGAGATTTCTTTTTATTTATTTTTAATTTTTAAATTTATTTATTTTTAATTGAAAGATAATTGATTTGCAGAATTTTGTTGATTTCTACCAAAATTCAACATGAATCAGCCATAAGTATATATATCTCTCTTCTTTCTTGAGCTTCCCTCCCTTCTCCATCCTGATTGCACCCCTCTAGGTTGCTACAAAGCCCCTGTTTGAATTCCCTTAATCATACATTA
The DNA here is from genome assembly GCA_022376925.1 of Tragulus kanchil. Classification (NCBI taxonomy): domain Eukaryota; kingdom Metazoa; phylum Chordata; class Mammalia; order Artiodactyla; family Tragulidae; genus Tragulus; species Tragulus kanchil. The sequence goes on along the minus strand of JAIOJX010000028.1, from coordinate 156,151,197 downwards.
AATTGCCATTGGCTATCTATTTTACAAGTGGTAATGAAAGTTTCCATGTTACTGTCTCCATACATCGCACCCTCTCATTCCTTGCCCCTGCCATGTCCATAAGTCTGTTCTCTATGTCTGTGTCTCCATTGCTGCAGGGCAACTAATTTCATCAGTACTATCTGTCTAGATTCTAAATACATGTGTTGATGCATGACACTTGCTTTTCTCTTTCTGACTTAATTCACTCTGTGTAATAGGCTCTAGGCTTAGTCGTCTCATTAGAACTGACTCAAGCGTGTTCTTTTCTATGGCTGAGTAATATTCCATGATATAGATGTACCATGGCAGTTTTATCGATTTATCTGTCAGTGGACATCTAGATTGCTTTTATGTGCTAACTCCTGTAAATAGTGCTTCAAGGAACATTGGGGTACATATGTCTTTTTCAACTTTGGTTTCCTCAAGGTATGTGCTTAATAATGGGATTGCTGGATCATCTGTTGATATTCCTGGTTTTTAAAGGAATATCCATTCTTTCTTCCATAGTGGCTGTATCAATTTACATTCTCACCAACAGTGCGAGGGATTCCCTTTTCTCTGCACCCTATCCAGAATTTATTGTCTGTAGACTTTTTGATGATGGCAATTCTGACTGGTGTGAGGTGATATCTCATTGTAGTTTTGATTTTCATTTCTCTAATAATGAGCAGTGTTGAACACCTTCTCATGTGTTTTTCAGCCATCTATTTTTCTTCTTTGTAGAAATGTCTGTTTAGGTCTTTTTCTCACTTATTGATTGGTTTTTTTTTTTTTCTGGTATTGACTTGTATGAGCTGCTTGTGTATTTTGAAAATTAACCCTTTGTCAGTTGCTTCATTTGCTATTATTTTCTCCCATTCTGTGGTTATCTTTTCATTCTGTTTATGGTTCCCTTTGCTGTGCAAAAGGGAAACAGGTATTTCTAATGCATTGATCGTCACCAGGCCATTTGTGCTTATCATGATCAAGAAGTAAAGGCTAAATAAATATAAATCATATGTTTTCAGAATTTTAAAAGGAGGTGAAAACTCTGCATCAAAGAGGATAAAAAGGGGTAGCAACAGCCACATGATTTGTAGATGGATGTGAAAGAGTCTTATTCTAAGGACAGATAAATAGTATTTGTGCAATAGGTATGAATCAGAAAGTGCTCAGAGAGTCTAGACAAGAAGAAAGTGTATATGTATAATAATTTAAAACTGCTGTTTTTAAAAGCTGTATGGTTTCCTGGACATTTCTCCCAATTTGCTGTGTTTTCTTCTACAGTTTATTTGCAGAAATGCGTATAGTTCAACAACACATATAAAGAATTTTTCTCAGGGAATTAATAACCCATTTGTATTCAAACCACTGATGTTAGTAATGTGCAAGTAAGTGAATCATATTAACTTAGGCTACTCAAGCTGTCTTTTTCTATGGCTGAGTAATATTCCATGATATAGATGTACCATGACAGTTTTATCGATTTATCTGTCAGTGGACATCTAGATTGCTTTTATGTGCTAACTCCTGTAAATAGTGCTTCAAGGAACATTGGGGTACATATGTCTTTTTCAACTTTGGTTTCCTCAAGGTATGTGCTTAATAATGGGATTGCTGGATCATCTGTTGATATTCCTGGTTTTTAAAGGAATATCCATTCTTTCTTCCATAGTGGCTGTATCAATTTACATTCTCACCAACAGTGCGAGGGATTCCCTTTTCTCTGCACCCTATCCAGAATTTATTGTCTGTAGACTTTTTGATGATGGCAATTCTGACTGGTGTGAGGTGATATCTCATTGTAGTTTTGATTTTCATTTCTCTAATAATGAGCAGTGTTGAACACCTTCTCATGTGTTTTTCAGCCATCTATTTTTCTTCTTTGTAGAAATGTCTGTTTAGGTCTTTTTCTCACTTATTGATTGGTTTTTTTTTTTTTCTGGTATTGACTTGTATGAGCTGCTTGTGTATTTTGAAAATTAACCCTTTGTCAGTTGCTTCATTTGCTATTATTTTCTCCCATTCTGTGGTTATCTTTTCATTCTGTTTATGGTTCCCTTTGCTGTGCAAAAGGGAAACAGGTATTTCTAATGCATTGATCGTCACCAGGCCATTTGTGCTTATCATGATCAAGAAGTAAAGGCTAAATAAATATAAATCATATGTTTTCAGAATTTTAAAAGGAGGTGAAAACTCTGCATCAAAGAGGATAAAAAGGGGTAGCAACAGCCACATGATTTGTAGATGGATATGAAAGAGTCTTATTCTAAGGACAGATAAATAGTATTTGTGCAATAGGTATGAATCAGAAAGTGCTCAGAGAGTCTAGACAAGAAGAAAGTGTATATGTATAATAATTTAAAACTGCTGTTTTTAAAAGCTGTATGGTTTCCTGGACATTTCTCCCAATTTGCTGTGTTTTCTTCTACAGTTTATTTGCAGAAATGCGTATAGTTCAACAACACATATAAAGAATTTTTCTCAGGGAATTAATAACCCATTTGTATTCAAACCACTGATGTTAGTAATGTGCGAAGTAAGTGAATCATATTAACTAGTGGATACTTGGAAACCAATTCAGTCACAAGCAATACAGTATACAAAATAGATGCTAGTTTTAAAGATACAGAAAAGAGTATGATTCTGGTAATTAATATTCCACTGTATTATACTGGCACATTTAATCAGAATACAAAGTAGAATGAAATCAAGAGACATTTCCCTATATTTTTAGAATATATGTCAAAATGCAATTATGTATGATTGGAAATTTAGGTGAAATCCATTTGTGCAAATTTCCAATTTCTGTACTGAGATAACATCAAAATAGAGAAATACTTAAGGGTAATAAAATGAAAATTTTGCTGCTAGAGAATAAGAACATTTGGACTGTTAAAAGCTTTGGTTTCTGAGGCATCAGGCATGAATTTAAATCTGTGATCTGCCACTCCTTTCGAGCTGTGAAACCCATGTATAAATTACTAAAATCACCCATCCCTCAGTTTTCCTATCTGTAAATATTAATTTCAATGAATAAGAATCATAGAATCTGTAAGACTAAATGGGATAATATATGGGAGATAGATTGTATAGTGTCTGGCTCATGAAGTTCAGTAGCTGCTGTGTGTTCTTTCAGTCATTTTGAATGTTATTGGAAAAATTCTAATATTTCTAATATTATGGGTAAAAAAAATTCCAATATTATGGATATTGAAACTGTCACAATGAAGACCTGGTGCCTCTTTATAAAAAGAAATATCGTCAGGCCATTTGTGCTTATCATGATCAAGAAGTAAAGGCTAAATAAATATAAAGTTTTCAGAATTTTAAAAGGAGGTGAAAACTCTGCATCAAAGAGGATAAAAAGGGGTAGCAACAGCCACATGATTTGTAGATGGATGTGAAAGAGTCTTATTCTAAGGACAGATAAATAGTATTTGTGCAATAGGTATGAATCAGAAAGTGCTCAGAGAGTCTAGACAAGAAGAAAGTGTATATGTATAATAATTTAAAACTGCTGTTTTTAAAAGCTGTATGGTTTCCTGGACATTTCTCCCAATTTGCTGTGTTTTCTTCTACAGTTTATTTGCAGAAATGCGTATAGTTCAACAACACATATAAAGAATTTTTCTCAGGGAATTAATAACCCATTTGTATTCAAACCACTGATGTTAGTAATGTGCGAAGTAAGTGAATCATATTAACTAGTGGATACTTGGAAACCAATTCAGTCACAAGCAATACAGTATACAAAATAGATGCTAGTTTTAAAGATACAGAAAAGAGTATGATTCTGGTAATTAATATTCCACTGTATTATACTGGCACATTTAATCAGAATACAAAGTAGAATGAAATCAAGAGACTTTTCCCCTATATTTTTAGAATATATGTCAAAATGCAATTATGTATGATTGGAAATTTAGGTGAAATCCATTTGTGCAAATTTCCAATTTCTGTACTGAGATAACATCAAAATAGAGAAATACTTAAGGGTAATAAAATGAAAATTTTGCTGCTAGAGAATAAGAACATTTGGACTGTTAAAAGCTTTGGTTTCTGAGGCATCAGGCATGAATTTAAATCTGTGATCTGCCACTCCTTTCGAGCTGTGAAACCCATGTATAAATTACTAAAATCACCCATCCCTCAGTTTTCCTATCTGTAAATATTAATTTCAATGAATAAGAATCATAGAATCTGTAAGACTAAATGGGATAATATATGGGAGATAGATTGTATAGTGTCTGGCTCATGAAGTTCAGTAGCTGCTGTGTGTTCTTTCAGTCATTTTGAATGTTATTGGAAAAATTCTAATATTTCTAATATTATGGGTAAAAAAAATTCCAATATTATGGATATTGAAACTGTCACAATGAAGACCTGGTGCCTCTTTATAAAAAGAAAGCAAAATAAAAACCAGATGGTAATAAATCTGTTAAAACTGCAGAATCTTTAAAGAGGCTCACATATTTATTATACATAGAAAATGACTCATACATGTTTTCATGAGATACATGTATGAGAAAGAAACTGACATTTTTCTAGCATCTACTAGATATGGTTTGTACAGAGCATATAGTGCTTCATTTCCATTATTACTGTGAGATTGATATTATTATCCACATTTTCTAGAAAGATCATGGATATTGTGTTTAATAAAGTTGATTTCCAGTCTATGCAGAAGCAAAATAACTGGTAGTGGTTAAGAATATGCATTCTAGAGTCAGCCACTTAAACTCAAATCAGGGTCAAAATCATAAAATAATGTTTTTAGAGCACCTGTGACATAGTAAATATTTAATAAACAATAGCTGTAGTTACTAAAGTATATTGTTGTAACTGTTATTGCTGGAAACAAAGTTAGATTCACAGTCTTCACCTGATGCAACATTCAAATAGCTACTTGTTTAATGCTGTTTGGTGATCAAAGGGAATCTTCAATCTAAGGGTGATGTTCAGCAAGTACTGGACACTGTCCTGCTTTGTTCTTACTCAGATTGGTTGTGAAAGATTTTGAATATCACCTATACTTCTAACTGTTTGACATCTAAAAGTGTGATCAGTATGTGCACTGTGCACTGGATGATACATGAAGGAGAATGAATTGGTGGATATTTCTCTTGTGACCTGGGTTTGATCCTTGCGTTGGGAAGATCCCCTTTAGAAAGGAATGGCTGCATACTCCAGTTTTCTTGCCTGGAGAATTCCATGGACAGAGAAGCTTAGTGGGCTGCAGGCCATGATGTTGCAGAGTTGAATGTGACTGGGTGACTAAAATTTTTATTGTTCTGTTCTTCCCTTATGAACTGGGCATGTTCCATTAATAAAGAAGATATGATACACCAGTTGCATGAACATGAAGTTGTCAGTAGCTGCTGTGTGTTCTTTCAGTCATTTTGAATGTTATTGGAAAAATTCTAATATTTCTAATATTATGGGTAAAAAATTCCAATATTATGGATATTGAAACTGTCACAATGAAGACCTGGTGCCTCTTTATAAAAGAAAGCAAAATAAAAACCAGATGGTAATAAATCTGTTAAAACTGCAGAATCTTTAAAGAGGCTCACATATTTATTATACATAGAAAATGACTCATACATGTTTTCATGAGATACATGTATGAGAAAGAAACTGACATTTTTCTAGCATCTACTAGATATGGTTTGTACAGAGCATATAGTGCTTCATTTCCATTATTACTGTGAGATTGATATTATTATCCACATTTTCTAGAAAGATCATGGATATTGTGTTTAATAAAGTTGATTTCCAGTCTATGCAGAAGCAAAATAACTGGTAGTGGTTAAGAATATGCATTCTAGAGTCAGCCACTTAAACTCAAATCAGGGTCAAAATCATAAAATAATGTTTTTAGAGCACCTGTGACATAGTAAATATTTAATAAACAATAGCTGTAGTTACTAAAGTATATTGTTGTAACTGTTATTGCTGGAAACAAAGTTAGATTCACAGTCTTCACCTGATGCAACATTCAAATAGCTACTTGTTTAATGCTGTTTGGTGATCAAAGGGAATCTTCAATCTAAGGGTGATGTTCAGCAAGTACTGGACACTGTCCTGCTTTGTTCTTACTCAGATTGGTTGTGAAAGATTTTGAATATCACCTATACTTCTAACTGTTTGACATCTAAAAGTGTGATCAGTATGTGCACTGTGCACTGGATGATACATGAAGGAGAATGAATTGGTGGATATTTCTCTTGTGACCTGGGTTTGATCCTTGCGTTGGGAAGATCCCCTTTAGAAAGGAATGGCTGCATACTCCAGTTTTCTTGCCTGGAGAATTCCATGGACAGAGAAGCTTAGTGGGCTGCAGGCCATGATGTTGCAGAGTTGAATGTGACTGGGTGACTAAAATTTTTATTGTTCTGTTCTTCCCTTATGAACTGGGCATGTTCCATTAATAAAGAAGATATGATACACCAGTTGCATGAACATGAAGTTGAGCACAAATGAGATCATACATGGAAAAAATGACAATTTCCTAAAGCTCTTTTTTAGCATTAAAAAAGAAAGCTTTGATATGAAATTATATAACAGGTTACAAAAAGATATAGATAGGTGGTTTCTCCTTTTCTCTAGTTAAATTAGATATTTCCAAGGACCACCAAGATTATTGCAGGGATTGTCATCCATCTGACAGTCAAAAAAAAGAAAAGGAAAGAAAACTACTCACTCTGGTATAAAACTTTAGCTGAGAAAGTCATCTTCAATGAATATGTGTAATAAATATATATTTATGAAATATTTATTACATATTTTTTAATTATCTTTTTAGAAAGTGATATATCATAAAGTAACCTGACTTTATAAAAGTGATTTGAGGTTTTGAGTTGTGTTGACATGCAATATTAGAAATACAGAGAAACCCTCATTTAACTGAGTAAAGGAATCTAATGGGAAGGAAGATGAATTCATCCAAATGAAGTTAATATGTATGATTTATTTTACAACTGTCTTTAATTTGAAAAATCCCCAAGTACTTGCTAAGCAAGTGAATGTTCTTCCATATATTTAATTGGCTATGGTTCTATAATAATTTCGTATTAATTGATTCATTTGGTCAGGTAAAAAATCAATACAGGAACACTGGGATATAGAAAGACTGTCATTTATAGTTATTTTAACATTATTTCTAAGTCATCTTAGAATATTTTAATTCAGACTCTTTAACTTAGCACATTTAAGACCATGCTTATATTCACACTTTTAATAGAATGTTGAACAGAGGAATCTTAGTATTTCACAAAAGTTTATACATTGGCATACATATATGAATTTATAGACACACATACACACAGAAGAAATATATGCAAAGTTCCATGTTATTTCTCATTGACAGTGCACAAAACATCGATTAGGAATGTGATGTGTATGGATTCAGAGAATGAATTGGTGGATATTTCTCTTGTGACCTGGGTTTGATCCTTGCGTTGGGAAGATCCCCTTTAGAAAGGAATGGCTGCATACTCCAGTTTTCTTGCCTGGAGAATTCCATGGACAGAGAAGCTTAGTGGGCTGCAGGCCATGATGTTGCAGAGTTGAATGTGACTGGGTGACTAAAATTTTTATTGTTCTGTTCTTCCCTTATGAACTGGGCATGTTCCATTAATAAAGAAGATATGATACACCAGTTGCATGAACATGAAGTTGAGCACAAATGAGATCATACATGGAAAAAATGACAATTTCCTAAAGCTCTTTTTTAGCATTAAAAAAGAAAGCTTTGATATGAAATTATATAACAGGTTACAAAAAGATATAGATAGGTGGTTTCTCCTTTTCTCTAGTTAAATTAGATATTTCCAAGGACCACCAAGATTATTGCAGGGATTGTCATCCATCTGACAGTCAAAAAAAAGAAAAGGAAAGAAAACTACTCACTCTGGTATAAAACTTTAGCTGAGAAAGTCATCTTCAATGAATATGTGTAATAAATATATATTTATGAAATATTTATTACATATTTTTTAATTATCTTTTTAGAAAGTGATATATCATAAAGTAACCTGACTTTATAAAAGTGATTTGAGGTTTTGAGTTGTGTTGACATGCAATATTAGAAATACAGAGAAACCCTCATTTAACTGAGTAAAGGAATCTAATGGGAAGGAAGATGAATTCATCCAAATGAAGTTAATATGTATGATTTATTTTACAACTGTCTTTAATTTGAAAAATCCCCAAGTACTTGCTAAGCAAGTGAATGTTCTTCCATATATTTAATTGGCTATGGTTCTATAATAATTTCGTATTAATTGATTCATTTGGTCAGGTAAAAAATCAATACAGGAACACTGGGATATAGAAAGACTGTCATTTATAGTTATTTTAACATTATTTCTAAGTCATCTTAGAATATTTTAATTCAGACTCTTTAACTTAGCACATTTAAGACCATGCTTATATTCACACTTTTAATAGAATGTTGAACAGAGGAATCTTAGTATTTCACAAAAGTTTATACATTGGCATACATATATGAATTTATAGACACACATACACACAGAAGAAATATATGCAAAGTTCCATGTTATTTCTCATTGACAGTGCATACTATTAGGATACATCAGAAATAAAAAAAATAATAAATAGGTATACTGTTGATGGTTGTAAATGCTTCTAATTAAAATTTTCAGATACATTGGTATATTTCACTCATTTGATATTATGTTCCCTCTTTTGATTGATACTTCATAGGAATAGATATCTCATTTTCATAAACCTTTTTAAAAACTTATAAAATGCTGCATATATATACAAGATAAATACTCATGACTCTGAAGAGGTTTATGATTTTGCAAATCAAGCATAGAATTGCTGATGAAGTCTCCTTGGCAGTCAAATAATTTGTTAGTAAATAACATCTATAAAAGAATATTCATGAGATCAAAATACCAATGTAAACTCCAGGGGAATGTCTAATCAAGCTGTATTTTTACCGTAAATAGATTATAGGCTCTTTTTAATGTCGTAAATCATTATCACTGCCGTATTAATTTTGAAATCTAACCTGTGTCATCTATTCAAAATGAAGATAATAACAAATTTCAACATGAGGCATTCTGCTTATGACAATTTTTATATACTTTCAAATATATTGCTGTCTTATTCAATATCCTTGGGAATGTATGGCTTAATGTTTCCCTTCCTATTTTGTTAAAGCATTAGAGAATTTTTTTCAGTGAGTTTAAGTAGGTATGAGGCATAATTATAGCTATGAAAACTCTGGTTGCCAGAACTACTATTAGAATTTCTTTTCTCTTTTCTTTCCCTTCTTCTCTTTCTTTTTCCCTTTTAAAAAGCATACTAATTGAGACAAAAATCTCTCCTTTGGCTGAGCATACACATTCATAAAATTACAAAGTAAATTATAAGGAAATGAATGCTCTAAGATTAAAAAAAATGGTGATCAAGATACAGAAAATTGAGAGTTCTGGGGATGAGGATGATAGTCCAATTTTTAAATATTGCAACTAAGCTATAGCTCAATGAGGAGACGAGATGTATGCCAGGAACTGAAAAGGCAAAAGAGCTAACCAAGTGGATATATAGAAGAAGAACATTCCAAACAGAGAAAATATCCCAAAGATCCTAAAGCAGATTTACCTATTGTAATCTAGGAATGGGCTTCCCTGGTAGCTCAGACAGTAAAGAATCTGTCAGCAATATGAGAAACAGGTTTGATCCCTGGATAAGGAAGATCTCCTGGAGAAGGACATGACAAACCTCTATAGTATTCTTGCCTAAAGAATTCCATAGACAGAAGAACCTGGCAGGCTACAATCCATGAGTTCATAATGAGTTGGACATGACTGACGGACTGACACATACAATCTAGGAATATCAGGAGGTCAATGGTTTGAATGAAATGAAGGAGGGAAGGGATAGTAGAAAATGACATCACAGAAACAAGGAGGGTTCACATGACCTATGACAGTAGTCAGCAAACTATTTATCATGATGATCCATGAGAAATGCTGCCTGTAGACTGTTTTGTAAATAAAATTTACTGAGACACAGGACACACAAATGTATGCATCTGTCTGTCTATGGTTGCTTGTGTGCTACAAAAATGGCAGTTGAGACAGAGACTTGAAAAGCCAAAAATGTTTGCTATTTAGCTCTTTACAGAAGACTGTTATCATTCCCTAATCTATGCTTGTTGTAGAGAATTTTATGTGTTTTTGGAGGAAAATGAAGTGTCATTGGAGGGAGGGATTTGAGCAGAGCAGTCACCATGTAATTCGATAAGGTTTAAAACAGTTATTTTGGTTTCTATTTTATAAACAAAATGAAAGGGGATAGGAGTAGAATGAGACATTTGAGGACCCAGCACTGAAATCTAGGTGAGAGATTATGGTACCTCAGAAAGTGTGGTAGTTGTAGAATTGCTAAAAGACAAAGCCTTGAGCAATCTGGTTAGAGAACTCTGGACCTTAGGGATTGTGCAAGTTAGGGCTCAAAAGTAAATAAGGAACATGTTAACAGGCTGCAGTAGAAACCAGCACATCCCTCTGGCTGGCACTGCAGTTCTTTCCTGAGGCTTTCTACATGACCAAGTGAAGGCGCCACCATCAATCACAGATATTCTATACCAATGATAGATTTTAGTTTCCATTTAAAAATTAATTATAAAATATAGTCATAACACCAACAAATATGTAAAGTACACACACATATACACAAATATATAAATTACCTTTTAAGAATATGTGTAGGGCTTCCCCTGGTGGTCCAGTGGGTAAGGACACCGCCTTGCAGTACAAGGGGCACCGGTTCGATCCCTGGCCTGGGAAGATCCCACGTGCCGTGGAGCGGCTGGACCAATGTGTCCAATTACCAAGCCGGAGCTCTGGAGCACAAGCCAGTGCTCTGCAATGACAGACGCCACCGCGATGGGAGGCCCACGGGAGCCAAAGAACAAAGACGGATGAAAATAGAGAAATGAAAGGCCAATAGAAGTGGCCCGCCTGCTCCCCTCCCTCCCCAACCCGACCCCCGCCCAAAATTAAAAAAAAAAAAAAAATGTGTGTCTGTGTGCATGCATGCATGCTCAGTTGCTTCCATCGTGTCCAATTCTGCAACCCCATGGACTGTAATCCTCCAGGTTCCTCTGTCTATAGGATTTTCCAGGCAAGAATACTAGAGTCAGTTACCATGCCCTCTTCCAGGGGAATCTCCCTAACCCAGGGATCAAACCCGGGTCTCCTGGGTCTCCTGGGTCTCCTGTGTCTCCTCCACCACAGGTGGATTCTTTACTGCCGAGTCACTGGGGAAGACCCATGTGTTTGTGTGTGTGTATGTATGTGTGTGTATCTATTTCTCCCCTCACATATCCCTTATTCTTCACATATATAACCAATATCTTCCTTTTCTGGAGTGTCATTTTATAATTGATATATATATATATATAGTCTTCATAATCATCAAACTGTCATTGAACCTTGACAAAATTTGTATTTCAGATTCTATTTTTCAAAATAACAAATTCTACCAGTTTACTCTTTTTTGGGGGGAGGCGGGTTGGGGAGGGAGGGGGGAGGGCAGGCCACTTATATTGGTCTTTTTTTGCTTGTTTGTTTGTTTTTTGTTTTTTTTGGGGGGGGACGGGTTGGGGAGAAAGGGAAGCGTGCGGGCCACTTCTATTGATCTTTCATTTATCTATTTTCATCCATCTTTTTTGTTCTTTGGCCCATGTGGGCCTCCCATTACAGTGGCCTCTGTTGTCGCAGAGCACCGGCTCTGGGCGCATGCGCTCCAGAGCTCCTGCTCGGTAATTGGACACATCAGTCCAGCCGCTCCGCGGCACGTGGGTTCTTCCCAGGCCAGGGATCGAACCAGCGCCCCTTGCACTGCAAGGCGGTGTCCTTACCCACTGGACCACCAGGGAAGCCCAGTTTACTCTTTTTTATATGCTGATAATCTGACAGACTTGAAATTTGAAGTTGAGTCTATTGCAACATTTGTAATGATCTAACATAAATTGCTGATATATTGTTATGGTGACATAAAAACAAATGATCTCATTAAACTATGAAAGATTTTATGATATGTCATTATGTAGTACTCAGGCAGCTGAATTCAAACTGCCAAAGATGTGTATATCCTACTAATAGTAGATTATATAGTAGATTATTAATAGATAAACTATATAGCATGATTTAATAGGGGTTGTCTTTGGGTTTCAGAAAAACTGAAATAGGTGGTTGTAAATAAGGTATAGCTATGAATTTCTTGAGGCAGAGTGATATAACAGCTAGTTAAGTAAATGATATTATCTGCCTTATTCATATCATATTTATTTGATATATGAATGTGTTCACACAAAAAAATTATAGACTTGTTTTGAAAAAGTAGGTAAAGCAGAAGCAACTCCTCTGTAAAGTGAATAAGTCATGGTGAATTTTGAACAAAATTAATTTATTCTTTTTCATAGCTGTTTTCTTTCATTTCCCATAGTTAAAAAAAAAGGACTAAATTTTTTCTTAAATCTCTGTTTAATTTCAGTCTTATGTTCGTCTCTCTTTTTACAAATAGCTACCTTTTGTGTGGTTATAAAAGAGAATTGCATCAAAAGAGAATACAAGATCTGAATATCAAAATGTCAAATATCTATAGGAGAAATATGTGTTCACTCCTATATAACTTGACTTTTGATGGCATCTTTTATAGTAACAAGTAATTTCCATAGGTAGTGGGTTTCTTATTAGTGTATTTTAACAAATGGAGTTCTTCAACTGGGTACCTATAAATTTATGCATTTGACTTTGTTAACTTTGGCCTAGCTGTCTTGGAACTCACCTTAAATAAGGGCACATGTATCAGAACTTTATCAGAAAACTATTCTACCGTAATAAGAGATATCACTTGAAAGCTTTCCAAAATGATAATTAGTGTAGAGAAGACACATAAAACTGTCTTGGTGGAAGAGTTATTGGTGCTGATGCTCCTTGTCAAAATGTGAATGCTATTTATCTGCAGACATTAATTATGGATGACTTTTTCCAAGTAGGTTAACAGATAATTTTCACTGACTGTCTCTTGTAAAAGCTCAAGAGCCATCATAATGAATGGGCCACTAGGTTAAATTTGAAGTTGAGTCTATTGCAACATTTGTAATGATCTAACATAAATTGCTGATATATTGTTATGGTGACATAAAAACAAATGATCTCATTAAACTATGAAAGATTTTATGATATGTCATTATGTAGTACTCAGGCAGCTGAATTCAAACTGCCAAAGATGTGTATATCCTACTAATAGTAGATTATATAGTAGATTATTAATAGATAAACTATATAGCATGATTTAATAGGGGTTGTCTTTGGGTTTCAGAAAAACTGAAATAGGTGGTTGTAAATAAGGTATAGCTATGAATTTCTTGAGGCAGAGTGATATAACAGCTAGTTAAGTAAATGATATTATCTGCCTTATTCATATCATATTTATTTGATATATGAATGTGTTCACACAAAAAAATTATAGACTTGTTTTGAAAAAGTAGGTAAAGCAGAAGCAACTCCTCTGTAAACTGAATAAGTCATGGTGAATTTTGAACAAAATTAATTTATTCTTTTTCATAGCTGTTTTCTTTCATTTCCATAGTTAAAAAAAGGACTAAATTTTTCTTAAATCTCTGTTTAATTTCAGTCTTATGTTCGTCTCTCTTTTTACAAATAGCTACCTTTTGTGTGGTTATAAAAGAGAATTGCATCAAAAGAGAATACAAGATCTGAATATCAAAATGTCAAATATCTATAGGAGAAATATGTGTTCACTCCTATATAACTTGACTTTTGATGGCATCTTTTATAGTAACAAGTAATTTCCATAGGTAGTGGGTTTCTTATTAGTGTATTTTAACAAATGGAGTTCTTCAACTGGGTACCTATAAATTTATGCATTTGACTTTGTTAACTTTGGCCTAGCTGTCTTGGAACTCACCTTAAATAAGGGCACATGTATCAGAACTTTATCAGAAAACTATTCTACCGTAATAAGAGATATCACTTGAAAGCTTTCCAAAATGATAATTAGTGTAGAGAAGACACATAAAACTGTCTGGGTGGAAGAGTTATTGGTGCTGATGCTCCTTGTCAAAATGTGAATGCTATTTATCTGCAGACATTAATTATGGATGACTTTTTCCAAGTAGGTTAACAGATAATTTTCACTGACTGTCTCTTGTAACAAAGCTCAAGAGCCATCATAATGAATGGGCCACTAGGTCTAAGAGTATTTGCATTTCAGGTGGGACAAGGTTACCTCAAGATCTTCACAATATAGCAAATTTGATACTTGACATGAAATTAGTCTCAGTGGATATACTTTGTAATTGTACTTCTGGTTCTATCGGTACAACAGGTGTGTAATATTTTAGGCTTGGTAGACCATTTTTATTGTTTTTGTTATTTTAGCTTACATATCAATGTGATGTCTTATTTTGTTTTTTAAAGTTTACTGTTAAAGTTTACTATTAAGGTTTATTATTTGAAACTTTTAAAAAAAGTTTTGTTAAAGTTTACTATTGTTTTACAGTAGTAAAAACGTTAAAAAAACAAAATAAGACATCACTCTGTATTCGTTAAATTGGTCACTTCAGTCAAATTGTAAACATTCCATTTTTGACAAGTGATTTTAATAATGTTTAAGAAAATGTTTTTAATGTTTAAAAGTTAAGAAAATGCTTTTGTAAGACATTATAACTTTAGAAATTAACATTCTTCTTAGAAGTTAATTGTAAAGAGTAAATAGAGGTTTCCACACAGGGATTTTGAATCCTTTCGAACTTTGTGTGGCTTAATATTAGCATGAAATAAGTAGCAGATTATCATGAGAAACTTCCACCAGGGATCATTATCACCTATTGAATTCAATTTAATTTAGCCAAATCCATTATCACTTTAGCCAAATATGTTGATTAATCTGATAAGTAAAATAGAGGTGATTGATATTTGAGTAAAACACAGACATATTCTTCACATAAACTGAATATGTGTCCCTCAAACAAGTTTAGATGTTGGGATTTAAGATGCTTGAGAATTTAATTTTGCAAAGTTATTCCTCCAAGTTTTCCCTATTTTTGGAAGGTTGTGATCTGAATATTATGCTTTAATAAATATCATTCAATGTGTTTAACTTTGCAAGCAGCTTACATTATGGATACCTATGTATACTGTGTGTGCTTGATAGAGTATTATGTTTTTAATGAGAAGCAGTGACCCAAAGAAAATATCATTAGCCAACCCAACTTCTCCTGTACTACTGTTCATAATGGAGCTAATGTCAACGAATATTAATACTGCTTAAATACAGACTGTCCTAGACTCTATTAATGGATACAGCTAAGACATTTCTGATTCCTTAAGCTATTTAGTCTCAGTGGATATACTTTGTAATTGTACTTCTGGTTCTATCGGTACAACAGGTGTGTAATATTTTAGGCTTGGTAGACCATTTTTATTGTTTTTGTTATTTTAGCTTACATATCAATGTGATGTCTTATTTTGTTTTTTAAAGTTTACTGTTAAAGTTTACTATTAAGGTTTATTATTTGAAACTTTTAAAAAAAGTTTTGTTAAAGTTTACTATTGTTTTACAGTAGTAAAAACGTTAAAAAAACAAAATAAGACATCACTCTGTATTCGTTAAATTGGTCACTTCAGTCAAATTGTAAACATTCCATTTTTGACAAGTGATTTTAATAATGTTTAAGAAAATGTTTTTAATGTTTAAAAGTTAAGAAAATGCTTTTGTAAGACATTATAACTTTAGAAATTAACATTCTTCTTAGAAGTTAATTGTAAAGAGTAAATAGAGGTTTCCACACAGGGATTTTGAATCCTTTCGAACTTTGTGTGGCTTAATATTAGCATGAAATAAGTAGCAGATTATCATGAGAAACTTCCACCAGGGATCATTATCACCTATTGAATTCAATTTAATTTAGCCAAATCCATTATCACTTTAGCCAAATATGTTGATTAATCTGATAAGTAAAATAGAGGTGATTGATATTTGAGTAAAACACAGACATATTCTTCACATAAACTGAATATGTGTCCCTCAAACAAGTTTAGATGTTGGGATTTAAGATGCTT
Organism: Tragulus kanchil; assembly: GCA_022376925.1. Lineage (NCBI taxonomy): Eukaryota > Metazoa > Chordata > Mammalia > Artiodactyla > Tragulidae > Tragulus > Tragulus kanchil. Next base: position 156,135,061 of record JAIOJX010000028.1, on the reverse strand, counting down.
GAGAATTTAATTTTGCAAAGTTATTCCTCCAAGTTTTCCCTATTTTTGGAAGGTTGTGATCTGAATATTATGCTTTAATAAATATCATTCAATGTGTTTAACTTTGCAAGCAGCTTACATTATGGATACCTATGTATACTGTGTGTGCTTGATAGAGTATTATGTTTTTAATGAGAAGCAGTGACCCAAAGAAAATATCATTAGCCAACCCAACTTCTCCTGTACTACTGTTCATAATGGAGCTAATGTCAACGAATATTAATACTGCTTAAATACAGACTGTCCTAGACTCTATTAATGGATACAGCTAAGACATTTCTGATTCCCTTAAGCTATTTAGACTGGAGTTATTTTTTAAAAAATTACCTGTTCTGTACCAGTCTGATGGGCCAATGTAGAATTTGTAGTTTCTGAAATAGAAATGAAATGAGAATATAAAAATATGAATCGCTTTTTCTCTCTCTATGTATATGTGTGTATATATATATACTTTTGTAACCATAAGTGGGTGACATGGTACCTTGGTTTCTTTGGTCAGAAATTAAATTGAGATAGAAATAGGTTCCAACTCAGAGCAGAGCTACCTGGATAGACTCAGCTTCTCCTTGTTCTCCTCCACCTCATGTCCACTGACTGCTAGAACAGCCCTCCAACAGCTGCATCCACCCCAAATATTCATTCCCAGAACCTCAGGGGCAGTAACTCTATGGTGGAAATAGCTTTCCTTAAACCTCTTTATAAATTTTCCTTTCATGATCAGATTTCGTATTTCTCTGCAAGCAATGGAGGCAACAAAAAGATCCCTTGACATCTAAAAGCTAGCTAGAATAGCAAGGTCTTGGTATTCTCGTGTTCAAAATAAGTAATTTCACAAACATTGACAGCAGACAAGATCGCTCTTTGACCTCAGTGAGTCAAAACAAAAACAGGGTTACCACATATCTATGTCTGAGCATAAAACAAGAACATTATCCAAAGCATGAAAACACATACTCGAATCTTAGCTAGTATGAGTCATTGCTGCTTCTTTGCCAACTATAGTTACAGCATTGAACAAGTGTTCTTTCTAGGTAACATTTATTAGGGTGCCAAATCATTGAATTATTAAGGAATCACATAACTGAATTATCCTTGTTTCCAGAGTAAAGACCTACTTGCATAAACCTGCCACCAAATCACCTAACACAAGTCTGAATTTTATACTAATTCCTTTCTAACACAATTTTACTCAGATATTCCCATGCTGTGCATCTCCCTTACTGCAATGAATACTAATCCCAATTTATTTGAATTATTCAGATATATTCCAGGTGGTCTTGGCTGAGGGGCATCAACATTGCAAACTTTGGCTGAGGGTTTAATCATTAGCCAACCCAATTTTGACACTGTTCATAATGGAGCTAATGTCAACGAATATTAATACTGCTTAAATACAGACTGTCCTAGACTCTATTAATGGATACAGCTAAGACATTTCTGATTCCCTTAAGCTATTTAGACTGGAGTTATTTTTTAAAAAATTACCTGTTCTGTACCAGTCTGATGGGCCAATGTAGAATTTGTAGTTTCTGAAATAGAAATGAAATGAGAATATAAAAATATGAATCGCTTTTTCTCTCTCTATGTATATGTGTGTATATATATATACTTTTGTAACCATAAGTGGGTGACATGGTACCTTGGTTTCTTTGGTCAGAAATTAAATTGAGATAGAAATAGGTTCCAACTCAGAGCAGAGCTACCTGGATAGACTCAGCTTCTCCTTGTTCTCCTCCACCTCATGTCCACTGACTGCTAGAACAGCCCTCCAACAGCTGCATCCACCCCAAATATTCATTCCCAGAACCTCAGGGGCAGTAACTCTATGGTGGAAATAGCTTTCCTTAAACCTCTTTATAAATTTTCCTTTCATGATCAGATTTCGTATTTCTCTGCAAGCAATGGAGGCAACAAAAAGATCCCTTGACATCTAAAAGCTAGCTAGAATAGCAAGGTCTTGGTATTCTCGTGTTCAAAATAAGTAATTTCACAAACATTGACAGCAGACAAGATCGCTCTTTGACCTCAGTGAGTCAAAACAAAAACAGGGTTACCACATATCTATGTCTGAGCATAAAACAAGAACATTATCCAAAGCATGAAAACACATACTCGAATCTTAGCTAGTATGAGTCATTGCTGCTTCTTTGCCAACTATAGTTACAGCATTGAACAAGTGTTCTTTCTAGGTAACATTTATTAGGGTGCCAAATCATTGAATTATTAAGGAATCACATAACTGAATTATCCTTGTTTCCAGAGTAAAGACCTACTTGCATAAACCTGCCACCAAATCACCTAACACAAGTCTGAATTTTATACTAATTCCTTTCTAACACAATTTTACTCAGATATTCCCATGCTGTGCATCTCCCTTACTGCAAGGAATACTAATCCCAATTTATTTGAATTATTCAGATATATTCCAGGTGGTCTTGGCTGAGGGGCATCAACATTGCAAACTGTTAACTCACACAAGTGCCTCAGATGAAATAATAAGCAATTTAACAACTTCTCTGATTCTCAGAATCCCTCTTTCAAACTCTCTGCTCTCCCTACTTTTATGTGAGGTTTAATCCTTACAACAGTTTCTGCATTGCTGACTAAACTCCAACACGCTCAAGAGCATACATTTTACATAAAATATTTTTCTCAGTTCTATCAAATTTCCTTTTCATGATTTTGTACTATCTTATAATATAAACTTTAAAAATATATTGTTTGGCATAATGTATATTTTAAATAAACAAAATCTTAATTTTTTTACCATGTGGTAGCCCTTTGAATAGACACAAGCATATTTTTAATTCTTAAGTTATTTTATAACTGTGATATATCAGTCACTCATGTGGCTTTATTCTGATTTATATCTCTGTTCTGATACACTTGGCAGTGCAAATTTAAGATTGTGTCACAGAGACAATTGACTTCATGATATTTTCATAATAGGGAGATCAAAAGAGATCATTTACAAAGTGTCATGGCACACTAGTATGTGAGCATGCTTTAGAGGTAGAAAGAGCTCTATTCAAACTGTTCTTTGCCACTTTCTAACAATGTATGATCATGGAAAAACGAATTACACTTTGGCAGTCTCAGTTTCCCCATTTATACAATGGAAGAAATGCATGAATATTACTACTTTTTGATTGAAACAAATATGTAATGCCCAGCATATCTGGTACATAGTAGGGCTGTCATTATAATGGGCATGTTGACCACTAAAAAATTTAATTTCTTCAGTTATCCATATGTATTAAAAGCCTACCCTATTCATTCTATCAAATGAAAAGAGAAAAGATAAAAAGAATTCTGGTCTTTAGAGTGTTCAGGTTCTATGAGAAAAACAAGAAAATCATTTATTAAAAACAGAAAGAAGAACTAAAAAAAAGAGAAGAAGAAAGAAAAAGAAAATAAACTCAATTCAGCTTCGTAGTATGTCTTTCCGGTGTGAATGTTATTTAGTGTTGCATTGTTATTTTAAGTTGTCCTTATATAGTTCAAAATCATCTCAAAACATCGGAGTAAATATACAACTTGCAAACTACACATAATCTAATGGAAATTTCATAGGGTTGGGTAAGAGTCACTCGAAGGGATTGAATGCTGATTTGTTACAACTGTGTTATGTTCTANGAAGTTCAACCTCTCCTCTATCTTCATAACTTCGTCCTGAAAATTCAGTAAGGAAAGACTTAAAAAGTTCCTAGCACCTAGTAAATACACAGTAATTATTGCCTATGTTTTATGTTTCACTGTCCTTCAATTTATCACTAAATCTTCTTTCTTTATCCTTGCAATTATTTTTTGGCAAATGATCTTTTTTTTGTTCTATCAAATTTCCTTTTCATGATTTTGTACTATCTTATAATATAAACTTTAAAAATATATTGTTTGGCATAATGTATATTTTAAATAAACAAAATCTTAATTTTTTTACCATGTGGTAGCCCTTTGAATAGACACAAGCATATTTTTAATTCTTAAGTTATTTTATAACTGTGATATATCAGTCACTCATGTGGCTTTATTCTGATTTATATCTCTGTTCTGATACACTTGGCAGTGCAAATTTAAGATTGTGTCACAGAGACAATTGACTTCATGATATTTTCATAATAGGGAGATCAAAAGAGATCATTTACAAAGTGTCATGGCACACTAGTATGTGAGCATGCTTTAGAGGTAGAAAGAGCTCTATTCAAACTGTTCTTTGCCACTTTCTAACAATGTATGATCATGGAAAAACGAATTACACTTTGGCAGTCTCAGTTTCCCCATTTATACAATGGAAGAAATGCATGAATATTACTACTTTTTGATTGAAACAAATATGTAATGCCCAGCATATCTGGTACATAGTAGGGCTGTCATTATAATGGGCATGTTGACCACTAAAAAATTTAATTTCTTCAGTTATCCATATGTATTAAAAGCCTACCCTATTCATTCTATCAAATGAAAAGAGAAAAGATAAAAAGAATTCTGGTCTTTAGAGTGTTCAGGTTCTATGAGAAAAACAAGAAAATCATTTATTAAAAACAGAAAGAAGAAGTAAAAAATAGAGAAGAAGAAAGAAAAAGAAAATAAACTCAATTCAGCTTCGTAGTATGTCTTTCCGGTGTGAATGTTATTTAGTGTTGCATTGTTATTTTAAGTTGTCCTTATATAGTTCAAAATCATCTCAAAACATCGGAGTAAATATACAACTTGCAAACTACACATAATCTAATGGAAATTTCATAGGGTTGGGTAAGAGTCACTCGAAGGGATTGAATGCTGATTTGTTACAACTGTGTTATTTGCTATGAAGTTCAACCTCTCCTCTATCTTCATAACTTCGTCCTGAAAATTCAGTAAGGAAAGACTTAAAAAGTTCCTAGCACCTAGTAAATACACAGTAATTATTGCCTATGTTTTATGTTTCACTGTCCTTCAATTTATCACTAAATCTTCTTTCTTTATCCTTGCAATTATTTTTTGGCATGATCAAAGTTATTTATCTAGTATTCCAGAAAATGATATACATTAGTGTGATTCCTTTGTCTTTCAAGGCTAGTCCTCACCCCATGTTAACTCACGCCTATAGAACACTAAGTTTAGAAAATATAGAAAACTGTCACTACCCTGTAAACAAAAGTCCTATTTTTAGCCAAAGAAAAAGAAACAGTAGCAATACTTGGTAGAGTCTTTTGGAAGTCAGCTTTTTGCTACATAACATGGATAAAGAACTTAATAAACAAGACAAAGCAAGTAAAAGTTTAAATAACTCCAAGCTGGGGTATAAGTTTACATAACTCTGAACTTGGAGATAAAAAATAAAATCTAAATTATTTTAAATGATAGTAGGTCATCTTAGAATAGTCTAGCTAGAGCCAAGAATGATGTGGGATTTAGAAGATGATTTAAAATCTGGTAGAGAGGGTCTACGTGAGGCCAGATCAATTTCTCTTGTTAACTCAGGGGCGAAGAATTTTGGAGTATGGTTTATAACATAACTTTCCCTTGTAACTCAATAGCAAATTGTATTTCTATAGGATTTAAAATAATTTGAAATAAAATACTGTGCAATTCTTATTTATTAATTTTTTAATGCCAACTTCTTATCTGGGTGACTCTGGGTATTCTTTTCTTTTTTTTAGATTTTACTTCTTCTTATTTATTTATTTATTTATTTTCATCCATCTTTATTCATTGGCATGTGTGGGCCTACCATTATAGTGGCCTCTCTTGTTGCAGAGCACCTACTCTGGGCACATGTACTCCAGAGCGCTGGCTCATAATTGGACACACCAGCCTAGCTGCTCAGTGGCATGTTGGATCTTCCCAGGCCAGGGATCAAACCAGTGCACCTTGCATTCCAAAGTGGACTGTTTACCCACTGGACCACCATGGAAGACCCCGTTAAATTCTTTATTTTATTTTATTTATTTATCTTTTGGGGATTGGGGTGGGGAGGGATGGGGACTGGTGGGCCACTTCTATTGGTCTTTCATTTCTCTGTTTTCATCCATCTTTGTTCTTTGGCTCCTGTGGGCCTCCCATCGCAGTGGCCTCTCTCACTGCAGAGCACCGGCTCTGGGTGCATTGGACACATGGGTCCAGCCGCTCCGCGGCACATGGGATCTTCCCAGGCCAGGGCTCAAACACAGCGCCCCTTGCACTGCAAGGCAGTGTCCTTACCCACTGGACCACCAGGGGAAGCCCCGCCGTTAAATTCTTATTCATTCTGCCCATAGGAAATAATTGGTGAGATATTTTGGTGAGAATTAGTATTCTTATTGTTCAGTATTTTTGTCTTTTTAACCAATGTTTCTTCCAAAGTATTTTTATTAAAAAAATTTAACTGATTGAGTGGGTAGTTCAAGAAATTAAATTCTTTGAATATGTGAATTGGATTGGAATTTATAAAATATGTGCTAATACCTATAGAAACCTCAGGTTCATAAATGTATGGGCCTTTCCTCAATATCTTATGAATTCATCGAATCAGAATTTTTAGGGAAAATAGACCCCCAAATCGTTGTACTTTGTTCTTCCAATTTTCAAAGTATTAACAATTATAGTTAAATGATAGTAGGTCATCTTAGAATAGTCTAGCTAGAGCCAAGAATGATGTGGGATTTAGAAGATGATTTAAAATCTGGTAGAGAGGGTCTACGTGAGGCCAGATCAATTTCTCTTGTTAACTCAGGGGCGAAGAATTTTGGAGTATGGTTTATAACATAACTTTCCCTTGTAACTCAATAGCAAATTGTATTTCTATAGGATTTAAAATAATTTGAAATAAAATACTGTGCAATTCTTATTTATTAATTTTTTAATGCCAACTTCTTATCTGGGTGACTCTGGGTATTCTTTTCTTTTTTTTAGATTTTACTTCTTCTTATTTATTTATTTATTTATTTTCATCCATCTTTATTCATTGGCATGTGTGGGCCTACCATTATAGTGGCCTCTCTTGTTGCAGAGCACCTACTCTGGGCACATGTACTCCAGAGCGCTGGCTCATAATTGGACACACCAGCCTAGCTGCTCAGTGGCATGTTGGATCTTCCCAGGCCAGGGATCAAACCAGTGCACCTTGCATTCCAAAGTGGACTGTTTACCCACTGGACCACCATGGAAGACCCCGTTAAATTCTTTATTTTATTTTATTTATTTATCTTTTGGGGATTGGGGTGGGGAGGGATGGGGACTGGTGGGCCACTTCTATTGGTCTTTCATTTCTCTGTTTTCATCCATCTTTGTTCTTTGGCTCCTGTGGGCCTCCCATCGCAGTGGCCTCTCTCACTGCAGAGCACCGGCTCTGGGTGCATTGGACACATGGGTCCAGCCGCTCCGCGGCACATGGGATCTTCCCAGGCCAGGGCTCAAACACAGCGCCCCTTGCACTGCAAGGCGGTGTCCTTACCCACTGGACCACCAGGGAAGCCCGCGTTAAATTCTTATTCATTCTGCCCATAGGAAATAATTGGTGAGATATTTTGGTGAGAATTAGTATTCTTATTGTTCAGTATTTTTGTCTTTTTAACCAATGTTTCTTCCAAAGTATTTTTATTAAAAAAATTTAACTGATTGAGTGGGTAGTTCAAGAAATTAAATTCTTTGAATATGTGAATTGGATTGGAATTTATAAAATATGTGCTAATACCTATAGAAACCTCAGGTTCATAAATGTATGGGCCTTTCCTCAATATCTTATGAATTCATCGAATCAGAATTTTTAGGGAAAATAGACCCCCAAATCGTTGTACTTTGTTCTTCCAATTTTCAAAGTATTAACAATTATAGTTGAATGAGTTATATTTTTGCTTATGTCAATTTTTTATCTTAAACATTATTGATCCTAGCTAAATTATTTTATTTGCTATATATTAGAAAATTTAGAACATAGTGGCAAAGTTATGGAAGATATGAAATCGAGATTGCCACAAAAATTTGAATATCTGTTTGTATCAGTGTCCAGTGATCTTTTGTAAGTAAATTCTGTTTTAATAAATGAGACCTAGGTAAATATATTCTTCTTTGTCATTAACAATAAACTTATGATTTAATTTACTATTAAAGGGATATTTTTCAATTTTTCTCACTATTTTAGCTTAAATCATTTTTCAAACTTACTGTCTGTATTTGCCTGTGAGTCATTAAAAATTTTTCAAGGATAGGGTTTATCTATGTAAACCCTATCTATGTTTGTCTTTATATATACAGATACAGCATTAAAACAGCAAGGCTCACACACACAAAGCAGAAGCAATGGCTTTAACTATGCTCTGCTGATGCTGCTCTGACTAAAACTATCTTCCCAAATGAATTTTTGTATGAATATTAAGTTAAAAAAGCAATTTTTTTTCAGAGCATACATAAGATTCTGTAAAAGATCACTGCCTAATGGTTAATTGCCTATATGCTCAATTTCAGCACATTTGGAAAATCATTATTGCAGGCACATTTAATAAATCATAAAAATGATTTTTTATGAAAGTTAACTGAACAAGATCTTATTCTTATTTTAAAAGTTATATCCAACAGCTCCCTGAAGTGTACACTTTATTAATTCATGACTGAATTATATGGTGAGATATTTTGGTGAGAATTAGTATTCTTATTGTTCAGTATTTTTGTCTTTTTAACCAATGTTTCTTCCAAAGTATTTTTATTAAAAAAATTTAACTGATTGAGTGGGTAGTTCAAGAAATTAAATTCTTTGAATATGTGAATTGGATTGGAATTTATAAAATATGTGCTAATACCTATAGAAACCTCAGGTTCATAAATGTATGGGCCTTTCCTCAATATCTTATGAATTCATCGAATCAGAATTTTTAGGGAAAATAGACCCCCAAATCGTTGTACTTTGTTCTTCCAATTTTCAAAGTATTAACAATTATAGTTGAATGAGTTATATTTTTGCTTATGTCAATTTTTTATCTTAAACATTATTGATCCTAGCTAAATTATTTTATTTGCTATATATTAGAAAATTTAGAACATAGTGGCAAAGTTATGGAAGATATGAAATCGAGATTGCCACAAAAATTTGAATATCTGTTTGTATCAGTGTCCAGTGATCTTTTGTAAGTAAATTCTGTTTTAATAAATGAGACCTAGGTAAATATATTCTTCTTTGTCATTAACAATAAACTTATGATTTAATTTACTATTAAAGGGATATTTTTCAATTTTTCTCACTATTTTAGCTTAAATCATTTTTCAAACTTACTGTCTGTATTTGCCTGTGAGTCATTAAAAATTTTTCAAGGATAGGGTTTATCTATGTAAACCCTATCTATGTTTGTCTTTATATATACAGATACAGCATTAAAACAGCAAGGCTCACACACACAAAGCAGAAGCAATGGCTTTAACTATGCTCTGCTGATGCTGCTCTGACTAAAACTATCTTCCCAAATGAATTTTTGTATGAATATTAAGTTAAAAAAGCAATTTTTTTTCAGAGCATACATAAGATTCTGTAAAAGATCACTGCCTAATGGTTAATTGCCTATATGCTCAATTTCAGCACATTTGGAAAATCATTATTGCAGGCACATTTAATAAATCATAAAAATGATTTTTTATGAAAGTTAACTGAACAAGATCTTATTCTTATTTTAAAAGTTATATCCAACAGCTCCCTGAAGTGTACACTTTATTAATTCATGACTGAATCATAGGGCAATAAGATAAAAACTTACAAAAGCTGGCAGACATTAATGCATCTATTTATGAAAAATTGAACTTCAGACATTTGACAACTTCGATCTTTTCTCCTCATAACTAAAGCTGCTTTCAGGTGTGTGATAGCTCTATTTTAAGAAGAAGCTTCCAAGAGAGTCTTTCAAGACATGCTTTCTATATTTCTTAGGACTCAACATTTTCCCTGTTACTCAAATTTCCACTCTCTTTGGACAAAAGCTTTAAAAAAGCTCTAGGCAGAGATGACTTAGGAAGGATTAATAATTTTGTGCTCAATGTTATCACTGGATTCCTGATGTGCCTGACAGCTTGAGAAATAGTTAATACTCTCTCTGGAGATCCAGAATCAATGTTCTTATGTGACTAACTATCCTGATGTTGTTTTGTTCTTATGGAATAAGTACTGGCCACATATTACACTTTTCATATACTTCAGTTTCATCAGGAATTTCAATGGATTTGTGTTATAATTTTTATACAATGAAAAATTTTAAAATTCCCATGTAATAGATGATATATAATATCATTTAACTCATCTTCTTAAAAAAGTATATACCACAGTAATATTGGAGAGCCTTATGCACTTTACTTGCCCAGTTATAAGATCCTTTCTATTTTCCCTTGTCCTTTCAAATATATGCATGTAAAATTATTTAAAAACACCCAGAATTTAGATTTTCTTCACATATTTTTCAAGGATAGGGTTTATCTATGTAAACCCTATCTATGTTTGTCTTTATATATACAGATACAGCATTAAAACAGCAAGGCTCACACACACAAAGCAGAAGCAATGGCTTTAACTATGCTCTGCTGATGCTGCTCTGACTAAAACTATCTTCCCAAATGAATTTTTGTATGAATATTAAGTTAAAAAAGCAATTTTTTTTCAGAGCATACATAAGATTCTGTAAAAGATCACTGCCTAATGGTTAATTGCCTATATGCTCAATTTCAGCACATTTGGAAAATCATTATTGCAGGCACATTTAATAAATCATAAAAATGATTTTTTATGAAAGTTAACTGAACAAGATCTTATTCTTATTTTAAAAGTTATATCCAACAGCTCCCTGAAGTGTACACTTTATTAATTCATGACTGAATCATAGGGCAATAAGATAAAAACTTACAAAAGCTGGCAGACATTAATGCATCTATTTATGAAAAATTGAACTTCAGACATTTGACAACTTCGATCTTTTCTCCTCATAACTAAAGCTGCTTTCAGGTGTGTGATAGCTCTATTTTAAGAAGAAGCTTCCAAGAGAGTCTTTCAAGACATGCTTTCTATATTTCTTAGGACTCAACATTTTCCCTGTTACTCAAATTTCCACTCTCTTTGGACAAAAGCTTTAAAAAAGCTCTAGGCAGAGATGACTTAGGAAGGATTAATAATTTTGTGCTCAATGTTATCACTGGATTCCTGATGTGCCTGACAGCTTGAGAAATAGTTAATACTCTCTCTGGAGATCCAGAATCAATGTTCTTATGTGACTAACTATCCTGATGTTGTTTTGTTCTTATGGAATAAGTACTGGCCACATATTACACTTTTCATATACTTCAGTTTCATCAGGAATTTCAATGGATTTGTGTTATAATTTTTATACAATGAAAAATTTTAAAATTCCCATGTAATAGATGATATATAATATCATTTAACTCATCTTCTTAAAAAAGTATATACCACAGTAATATTGGAGAGCCTTATGCACTTTACTTGCCCAGTTATAAGATCCTTTCTATTTTCCCTTGTCCTTTCAAATATATGCATGTAAAATTATTTATAATAGTAACACCCAGAATTTATTGAATTTCTATACTTCACATATTTTATATATTTTAGAACCCACAATACCCTCACATGTAAAACATCAATAAATAAAAGGTGGTACATTACTGTTTTGGTGGAAATTTTATTGTTTATGTCTCCATTTACGTGCTGGTCATACTAGGCAGCATTGTAGGGTCTTAGATCTCTGATCAGGGATCAAAGTCATGTCTCCTGTATTCAGCACATGGAGTGTTAGCCACTGGACTCCTGGGGAAGTCCCCTTCAGATGTGAGATTATACTCACTTTATAGATCAGACTCCTGGACTCATGTGAGTTAAGGTTACTGAGCTATTAAGATTAAGAATTGGATTGCAACCAAGTTTTGACTAACCTCAAATTATATGCATTCACATATTTGGACCCAATGCAGATAAGTGCATTTCAGCCCAAATCCTGAATCACTAAACCATGTAAAATAACATCAAGGAAGGGTAAACTCCTGTCTATAATATCAAGGAAGTGTAGATTCCTGCCTAAGCAACATAGAAACAAATTTCTAAATTTGGTTCTCAAATGATCACTTTAGAATTTCGTATGTACAAGCATATTTGGGTAGTCCGAAGCACAGGCTTGTTTTGGATTTATTTGTTGGAAAGATTGGGATATAAATCCACATTAAGGGGATAGAATAAAATACAAGATCATGGGCAATTGGCTTGGGTTAGAGCGTAAGACAGTTTTGTCATTTAGATTATCATCTTTTTTCCTAACCCACATTGGACTAAACCTTCTAGAGAAGGGGCTGCAAATATAAACAAAAAATAAGGACAAGCAAACAAAAACCCCTGTTTTACTACACTTCCTTTAGGAAGGGCTGGTGGTCAAGTACTAATGTGGACAAAGGTAGCAGTTTTAAATTTCGATGGATTTGTTGTTATAATTTTTATACAATGAAAAATTTTAAAATTCCCATGTAATAGATGATATATAATATCATTTAACTCATCTTCTTAAAAAAGTATATACCACAGTAATATTGGAGAGCCTTATGCACTTTACTTGCCCAGTTATAAGATCCTTTCTATTTTCCCTTGTCCTTTCAAATATATGCATGTAAAATTATTTATAATAGTAACACCCAGAATTTATTGAATTTCTATACTTCACATATTTTATATATTTTAGAACCCACAATACCCTCACATGTAAAACATCAATAAATAAAAGGTGGTACATTACTGTTTTGGTGGAAATTTTATTGTTTATGTCTCCATTTACGTGCTGGTCATACTAGGCAGCATTGTAGGGTCTTAGATCTCTGATCAGGGATCAAAGTCATGTCTCCTGTATTCAGCACATGGAGTGTTAGCCACTGGACTCCTGGGGAAGTCCCCTTCAGATGTGAGATTATACTCACTTTATAGATCAGACTCCTGGACTCATGTGAGTTAAGGTTACTGAGCTATTAAGATTAAGAATTGGATTGCAACCAAGTTTTGACTAACCTCAAATTATATGCATTCACATATTTGGACCCAATGCAGATAAGTGCATTTCAGCCCAAATCCTGAATCACTAAACCATGTAAAATAACATCAAGGAAGGGTAAACTCCTGTCTATAATATCAAGGAAGTGTAGATTCCTGCCTAAGCAACATAGAAACAAATTTCTAAATTTGGTTCTCAAATGATCACTTTAGAATTTCGTATGTACAAGCATATTTGGGTAGTCCGAAGCACAGGCTTGTTTTGGATTTATTTGTTGGAAAGATTGGGATATAAATCCACATTAAGGGGATAGAATAAAATACAAGATCATGGGCAATTGGCTTGGGTTAGAGCGTAAGACAGTTTTGTCATTTAGATTATCATCTTTTTTCCTAACCCACATTGGACTAAACCTTCTAGAGAAGGGGCTGCAAATATAAACAAAAAATAAGGACAAGCAAACAAAAAACCCTGTTTTACTACACTTCCTTTAGGAAGGGCTGGTGGTCAAGTACTAGTGTGGACAAAGGTAGCAGTTTTGACAGAGATTCCTCAGAGGCCTGGAACAGCACTCTGGCCAGTTGAAATCATCACCAAAGTCAGGTTAAGGGCAAAAGGAAGGATCTGCTATCACATGAGGGTAGGTTGTGACTGTGGACACAAATGAGGCACTTCTTTAAGCTCTAAGAGATTTGCAAGACAGGATTTCCAACACTGAGGGTGGAACCAGAGGAAAATAGTGGTGACAGTTTGGGCACTCGCATTTTAGCTCTAAGCTGGTGTGATCTGGGAAGTAAAGCTACACGAATGCACAAGTCTTGATGGTAATTTTGAGAGCCTAAATTTCAACTGTATAAACACATGCAGAGAAAAAAAAATCTGAGTGAAAAGACAACTTATACAAAGACTTTCAGCTAGCTTTGAGTAGAGACTGAGAAAGAAGAAAGACCTTCTAATTCCTACTTCAGTCTCTACACTAAGCTATATCTTAACCTTAGACTCACTGTATATGTTGGAGATATTACTAATTTAGCATCTCAGAGCATGTAGAGTTCTGGATCAGATAGGTATACATTCCATCCAACTCCTTTTCCTTCAAGGTTCTGAGAAAATCACAATTCACTTTGTGCTTGAGTTTCCTCAGTGACAATATCTAGATAATAAGAGTATCAGCCTCAGATGCTTATTTTAAGCATTAATTAGTAATCCAAGAATAAAGTCTGACTTTATAAGCACTCGCTAGGAAGTGTAGATTCCTGCCTAAGCAACATAGAAACAAATTTCTAAATTTGGTTCTCAAATGATCACTTTAGAATTTCGTATGTACAAGCATATTTGGGTAGTCCGAAGCACAGGCTTGTTTTGGATTTATTTGTTGGAAAGATTGGGATATAAATCCACATTAAGGGGATAGAATAAAATACAAGATCATGGGCAATTGGCTTGGGTTAGAGCGTAAGACAGTTTTGTCATTTAGATTATCATCTTTTTTCCTAACCCACATTGGACTAAACCTTCTAGAGAAGGGGCTGCAAATATAAACAAAAAATAAGGACAAGCAAACAAAAACCCCTGTTTTACTACACTTCCTTTAGGAAGGGCTGGTGGTCAAGTACTAGTGTGGACAAAGGTAGCAGTTTTGACAGAGATTCCTCAGAGGCCTGGAACAGCACTCTGGCCAGTTGAAATCATCACCAAAGTCAGGTTAAGGGCAAAAGGAAGGATCTGCTATCACATGAGGGTAGGTTGTGACTGTGGACACAAATGAGGCACTTCTTTAAGCTCTAAGAGATTTGCAAGACAGGATTTCCAACACTGAGGGTGGAACCAGAGGAAAATAGTGGTGACAGTTTGGGCACTCGCATTTTAGCTCTAAGCTGGTGTGATCTGGGAAGTAAAGCTACACGAATGCACAAGTCTTGATGGTAATTTTGAGAGCCTAAATTTCAACTGTATAAACACATGCAGAGAAAAAAAAATCTGAGTGAAAAGACAACTTATACAAAGACTTTCAGCTAGCTTTGAGTAGAGACTGAGAAAGAAGAAAGACCTTCTAATTCCTACTTCAGTCTCTACACTAAGCTATATCTTAACCTTAGACTCACTGTATATGTTGGAGATATTACTAATTTAGCATCTCAGAGCATGTAGAGTTCTGGATCAGATAGGTATACATTCCATCCAACTCCTTTTCCTTCAAGGTTCTGAGAAAATCACAATTCACTTTGTGCTTGAGTTTCCTCAGTGACAATATCTAGATAATAAGAGTATCAGCCTCAGATGCTTATTTTAAGCATTAATTAGTAATCCAAGAATAAAGTCTGACTTTATAAGCACTCGCTAAAGAGGACTTATTTTATCCAATTATCCCATGTTAGAGATTGATTCCAAGGTATTTTTTCTCCAGATGTCAACATATTTTCATGCATTAATAGTTTTAAATAAGTCTTGAAACTAAGAAGGGTATTCGTTTTCTGTGTTAAGAAAGAAGGTTCTGTGGATATAATACTTATGTATAAGTCATTTGTGTGATGCTTCCTTTTCAAAAATTATTCATTTGTATTAAACCTTTACAATAACACCCTGTTATTCTAATTTCACTTGTAATAGTGAGCTGATGGATAAATTAGTTGATAATGTGGATTAATAAAGCAATAAAATGAATGATTCTTTTATCATAGATTCATATCTACAATTAAATATCTATGATTATTAGATCTCTGTAATGAAAATGAAATTATTTTGCTTTTTTGAAGAGTAAAATGATTTTTAAGGAATTTGCATGATTCTAAGAAGAAGGTCATTTATTTCATTCTCAAATTTTGATTTAAATGTTCAGATAAAAGCATAGTTTTAACAAAAAAGGGCATGATTGCTTTAGATGAATCACAGTAGATAGTACAGAAAGGAGAACCATACGTACTAAAATTTGAGTCAGTTTATCTCCTGTATCCTGTTTAAATATTTGAACAATTACTGTTAGATGTTATTATTTACTTGTGTTTTACAAATTAAACACAGAGGCTTAGACAGTTAGGTTAGTTGATCAAAATGAGAAAATCGGTAAGTGGAGGAACCAGGACATAAAGTTATAACTAAAGACTCTAAAACCTTGCTCAATTTATAAAGTCAATTTATATATTCATGATGATATTCTTGCTTATGATTTCTGTTGTGCTGCATTTGTGATACATAGAAGGTTATATATACCAACTAAATTTTAGTGAAGACAGATATTTATTTATATCATTTGTACCCAATACTAAATTTATACTAAAACATCAATTTTAAAATATGAGTAATCTAGATTAAATTAGACTGTTTATTTTGGGAATAGTTTAAATCTTGTTTAACATCTAAAAGAATTAGAAGCATCCTAAAGCAAGGGAAAATAAAGTGAGTGAACATTAAATTCAGTATTAGCAGCCAAGGTGAAACAGTTAAGTGGATGATTACGATTGCCCACATTATCAATTATGAGGAAGCACAGCATCTCAGGAAAGAAATATAAATGAATAAGAAAAGGAAATACACCTACTATTGACTTCAAAGGGAAGTGTACCAGCAAGGCCTATGTATAAACCGTGCTGAATACTATAATAGATGATAACAGTTACATTTTATGACCTTTTTCTTAGGTCAGCCAATTATAAGCCTTAAAACAAAATGTTAAATTACTTCACTGAAAGTGCTTCTATGAAAGGCATAATAATAGAGTTCAGTTACCTGGTTTGCTATCTATCTGCCTTAAAAAGGTAGAAGCTTAAAAAATCTATGGAAATAAATGGCTATAATGTCCCCTAGGTCAACCCTTTCAAATACCAATTGTCAAGCTTTGACAGCAGCTGTATGAGACCAAATTTCAAGTTGAGAACTCTGACAAGTAAGTGAAAGGTGTTCTGAGTTTTTGATTGAAAGGAATCCCCATGCTCTGGAGACGTAGGATATAGGCTATAAAGTTCATATTTTGAAATGGAAATTAAGCAGTATAATAAAAACCAATTATTGTGCATTATTTCATGAAATAATTCCTATTTGAAGTTAAATGAAAAAGTTATTAAAATGGTAACTCATTCTTATCAAATCAAATTTAGTGGTTTAAAATTTAGGACTGCACTAAGAAACCCAGTTTTTATCATTTCTCTCCGTTTTATCCAACTTAAAAAGTCTTATTCATTTAGAACACATTTACCTTTTTTACATCAAGGTCTATGTGACTTCTAATAGTTTCATATTTAAATCATAATTTAATCTCCTTGTTATATAAGTAAACTTAGATATCAAGTATTTACTTATACTGAAAGAAAGGAAAAAAGTCAGCTTATGATTTCTGTTGTGCTGCATTTGTGATACATAGAAGGTTATATATACCAACTAAATTTTAGTGAAGACAGATATTTATTTATATCATTTGTACCCAATACTAAATTTATACTAAAACATCAATTTTAAAATATGAGTAATCTAGATTAAATTAGACTGTTTATTTTGGGAATAGTTTAAATCTTGTTTAACATCTAAAAGAATTAGAAGCATCCTAAAGCAAGGGAAAATAAAGTGAGTGAACATTAAATTCAGTATTAGCAGCCAAGGTGAAACAGTTAAGTGGATGATTACGATTGCCCACATTATCAATTATGAGGAAGCACAGCATCTCAGGAAAGAAATATAAATGAATAAGAAAAGGAAATACACCTACTATTGACTTCAAAGGGAAGTGTACCAGCAAGGCCTATGTATAAACCGTGCTGAATACTATAATAGATGATAACAGTTACATTTTATGACCTTTTTCTTAGGTCAGCCAATTATAAGCCTTAAAACAAAATGTTAAATTACTTCACTGAAAGTGCTTCTATGAAAGGCATAATAATAGAGTTCAGTTACCTGGTTTGCTATCTATCTGCCTTAAAAAGGTAGAAGCTTAAAAAATCTATGGAAATAAATGGCTATAATGTCCCTTAGGTCAACCCTTTCAAATACCAATTGTCAAGCTTTGACAGCAGCTGTATGAGACCAAATTTCAAGTTGAGAACTCTGACAAGTAAGTGAAAGGTGTTCTGAGTTTTTGATTGAAAGGAATCCCCATGCTCTGGAGACGTAGGATATAGGCTATAAAGTTCATATTTTGAAATGGAAATTAAGCAGTATAATAAAAACCAATTATTGTGCATTATTTCATGAAATAATTCCTATTTGAAGTTAAATGAAAAAGTTATTAAAATGGTAACTCATTCTTATCAAATCAAATTTAGTGGTTTAAAATTTAGGACTGCACTAAGAAACCCAGTTTTTATCATTTCTCTCCGTTTTATCCAACTTAAAAAGTCTTATTCATTTAGAACACATTTACCTTTTTTACATCAAGGTCTATGTGACTTCTAATAGTTTCATATTTAAATCATAATTTAATCTCCTTGTTATATAAGTAAACTTAGATATCAAGTATTTACTTATACTGAAAGAAAGGAAAAAAAAAAGTCAGCCTGAGTTTCCTAAAGCCAGAATCTTTGAGTTATGTAAGTGACATTAGGACATGAAACATTCTACCTTTGATGTTCAACATCTATTCTTTCTTAAATTATTTTTTGGTAAACTTTTCTCGTGGATTTTATGTTGTGTTTGATATATTTTAAGCATCATAATAAACCATGAAAAGTTGTATTCAAAGACTACTTATTTATCATTTGCTCTCTTTAATTCTCTCTTAATTTGGAAATACATATATTGATTAATTCAACTGAAATGTTCTAGCTAATGTGGTGAGAAGCTGATAGTCAGTGATGACATGATAAGCTGAGATGCACTGTTTTGGTTCAAAACCATAGCTTACACATGCTCCTAATTAGAGCTAAAGTCATTAACTCGTATATAAAGAAAGATGTTTGAACTCTTCAGTTTTGACATCCATCACTATTCATATGGCTGGTTAGAACTGATGGCAATTATTTTAAATTAATTTGAGGGTCTTCTACATGCAAGGCATTATTTTACTGGACAGTGTGAAAGATACATAGATTCATACTACCCATTCATTCAGTAATTTATTTAGTCACTACCCTGTCACAGTCTTCTCTTCAGAAAGGGAAAAGATAAAAATATGTATCTAGACAGTAGGAACAAGAGAAAGTTCTGAGAACAATGCCAAGAATTTATTAAAAGGCAACATTCTTTGAAAGTTAAAAGAAGGAAATTAACTGATCTTTTGAGTCTTGTCTTAGTCTTTAAAAGCACTGGATGCATTTTTTAAATATAAAAATCAGCAAATATCCTTTAGATAAAATGAAGAGAAACAGTACCCGACCCAAAGTGACTATAGTAGTTACTTCTAATAAAAGTGGTTTAAAATTTAGGACTGCACTAAGAAACCCAGTTTTTATCATTTCTCTCCGTTTTATCCAACTTAAAAAGTCTTATTCATTTAGAACACATTTACCTTTTTTACATCAAGGTCTATGTGACTTCTAATAGTTTCATATTTAAATCATAATTTAATCTCCTTGTTATATAAGTAAACTTAGATATCAAGTATTTACTTATACTGAAAGAAAGGAAAAAAAAAAGTCAGCCTGAGTTTCCTAAAGCCAGAATCTTTGAGTTATGTAAGTGACATTAGGACATGAAACATTCTACCTTTGATGTTCAACATCTATTCTTTCTTAAATTATTTTTTGGTAAACTTTTCTCGTGGATTTTATGTTGTGTTTGATATATTTTAAGCATCATAATAAACCATGAAAAGTTGTATTCAAAGACTACTTATTTATCATTTGCTCTCTTTAATTCTCTCTTAATTTGGAAATACATATATTGATTAATTCAACTGAAATGTTCTAGCTAATGTGGTGAGAAGCTGATAGTCAGTGATGACATGATAAGCTGAGATGCACTGTTTTGGTTCAAAACCATAGCTTACACATGCTCCTAATTAGAGCTAAAGTCATTAACTCGTATATAAAGAAAGATGTTTGAACTCTTCAGTTTTGACATCCATCACTATTCATATGGCTGGTTAGAACTGATGGCAATTATTTTAAATTAATTTGAGGGTCTTCTACATGCAAGGCATTATTTTACTGGACAGTGTGAAAGATACATAGATTCATACTACCCATTCATTCAGTAATTTATTTAGTCACTACCCTGTCACAGTCTTCTCTTCAGAAAGGGAAAAGATAAAAATATGTATCTAGACAGTAGGAACAAGAGAAAGTTCTGAGAACAATGCCAAGAATTTATTAAAAGGCAACATTCTTTGAAAGTTAAAAGAAGGAAATTAACTGATCTTTTGAGTCTTGTCTTAGTCTTTAAAAGCACTGGATGCATTTTTTAAATATAAAAATCAGCAAATATCCTTTAGATAAAATGAAGAGAAAACAGTACCCGACCCAAAGTGACTATTTTCATTTCCTCATTAGTAGGGTTCCTATAAACCATTGGAAACAGACTGCAAAATATGTATTTAAATAAGAACTAATCTACAAATTAGGGGCTTTCTGGTCAGGAATAGCCCTTAGAGAAGGAAATGGCTACCCGCTCCAGCATTCTTGCCCAAAGAAATCTATAGACAGAGAAGCCCGGCAGGCTACAGTCCATGGGGTCACAAAGAGTTGGACATGACTAAGCAACTAACATTTTCACTTTCAGTCTACCAATATTCATTTGAAAAGATGCCATCTTCTGAATGAAATATCTCACAATGAATACAGACTTAAATAGAGATTTTTAGATTGAATAGTTTTTCTTTTTTTCTTATCAAGGTATTTGAAAGTGTTAATTGCTCAGTCGAGTCCAACTCTTTTAACCTCATAGACTGTAGCCACCAGGTTCTTCGGCCCATGCGATTCTCCAAGCAAGACAACTGGAGTGGGTTGCCATTTCCTCCTTCAGGGGATCTTTGCCATCCGGGATAGAACCCAGGTATCCCAAATTGCAGGCAGATTCTGTACCATCTGAGCCACCAGGGAAGGTACCTGTGTAAACCATCTGATCCATTAAAAAAGACATTCTTTTTTTATTCTCTTTAAATTTTCGTAACAATTGATAACAAGACAGTATATACCGGTGTCCGTTTATACCAGCAGAGGGCGCTGCTGGAGAACAAGGGTGAGATTTTTTTTCACTCTCTTAGGCACTTAGCCTCACACTTAAGTCTGCTCCAAGCAAATGCTGAACTGATTCAATCCTAATAAAAGGGGAGTTCTTGAGACTAGAATTATGTCAAATGCAAACAAACAAAAATTACTTCGAAAACCGTTCAAATAGCATGAGTCTTTAGAGAACTTTCTCTTAAGAAGGAAGATAGAGAAAAAGGACTGACAGCCACAGTGTACCTTGCATGTTTGTTACTCTACTAAAATCTCTTTTATCAATGCACCTGCTTATTCTTTTGCTTACTCTTTTCCTCCACTTTGCAAATCCCCATAAGGATCCACAATGTATAGCCTGTTTCTGTTTTCTTACTGTTGCTCCTTTGTATATTTTTCTCCCTGGATTTCACCCCATAGCTTTTTTGAACCATCCTAGGCCGCTATTAGTTTCTCACTGTTAGCATCTCCCATTCTACAGTCAAAAGCAGATCCTATCAACATTGATCACACAACAGAAATGCTCCTCCTCTCTAGTTAATTGAAGAAGTTAGATGATTACAAATGCTCAGAGTAGTTTTTGGTTTGTTTATTGGGATTTTTTTTTATTGTCATAAACAAAACTGTGAATTTTCACTTTCAGTCTACCAATATTCATTTGATCATTCTGAATGAAATATCTCACAATGAATACAGACTTAAATAGAGATTTTTAGATTGAATAGTTTTTCTTTTTTTCTTATCAAGGTATTTGAAAGTGTTAATTGCTCAGTCGAGTCCAACTCTTTTAACCTCATAGACTGTAGCCACCAGGTTCTTCGGCCCATGCGATTCTCCAAGCAAGGCAACTGGAGTGGGTTGCCATTTCCTCCTTCAGGGGATCTTTGCCATCCGGGATAGAACCCAGGTATCCCAAATTGCAGGCAGATTCTGTACCATCTGAGCCACCAGGGAAGGTACCTGTGTAAACCATCTGATCCATTAAAAAAGACATTCTTTTTTTATTCTCTTTAAATTTTCGTAACAATTGATAACAAGACAGTATATACCGGTGTCCGTTTATACCAGCAGAGGGCGCTGCTGGAGAACAAGGGTGAGATTTTTTTTCACTCTCTTAGGCACTTAGCCTCACACTTAAGTCTGCTCCAAGCAAATGCTGAACTGATTCAATCCTAATAAAAGGGGAGTTCTTGAGACTAGAATTATGTCAAATGCAAACAAACAAAAATTACTTCGAAAACCGTTCAAATAGCATGAGTCTTTAGAGAACTTTCTCTTAAGAAGGAAGATAGAGAAAAAGGACTGACAGCCACAGTGTACCTTGCATGTTTGTTACTCTACTAAAATCTCTTTTATCAATGCACCTGCTTATTCTTTTGCTTACTCTTTTTCCTCCACTTTGCAAATCCCCATAAGGATCCACAATGTATAGCCTGTTTCTGTTTTCTTACTGTTGCTCCTTTGTATATTTTTCTCCCTGGATTTCACCCCATAGCTTTTTTGAACCATCCTAGGCCGCTATTAGTTTCTCACTGTTAGCATCTCCCATTCTACAGTCAAAAGCAGATCCTATCAACATTGATCACACAACAGAAATGCTCCTCCTCTCTAGTTAATTGAAGAAGTTAGATGATTACAAATGCTCAGAGTAGTTTTTGGTTTGTTTATTGGGTTTTTATTGTTATTTTTATTCAGCTCCATCACAAGCAAAAAAACCTGTGAATTGAAAATGTCTGCCTATTAAAAGTTTTGAGGGAAAAAAAATTGTAGGGAAGACCTGTAGTCAACACTGTGATATTCAGTAACTACCAACTTCTGTGCAGAACTACGCAGAGCTAAGTATCCATCCCTTTATACTGCCATGAGCAAAAGGTCCTGGAGAAATTAGAGTACACAGACACAAAAATAAACACATACAACAGATACCCTGTAGGCAGTATTTAGGTGGGCTTCTGATACTCTGGTTAGTACCTAGGAGAGATTTACATCTAAATAGGATTCCCCACAAATTTAAGAATTAAGATGTCTCTCAAGGTCTGACTGCATCTTGCTCTCCAGAGGTCAGTCTTCCATTTGTAGCCAGGCAGGAGGTATCTGAATTCTTTCAATGGCCAGCACCTCCAATGGAACTGTGGTCCTACTCTCACTTTTCCAGTTTTTGATCTGGCATTTGTCCTCTCTAATACTATGTCCTATTTTCCACTGGATCCTTTCTATCAATATACATATGTATTTTAACATTTCCTGTCTTATTAAAAAACAAAACAAGCAGCAACAACAAAAACATTGCTTAATCCCATTTACCCCATACCGCTGCCCTATTTCACTGTTTTCTTCACTTAGAAAAACGACTGAAATTTTTGACACCCTCTGTCACTCTTCTTAAAACCACCCATCTTTTGATTTTAATGACAACATATACCAGGTGATGTTCTGCTTGTATTATAAGAATTCTCTTCTGATTCTCATTGACTGGTGCTTCCTCCTTGACTATAAATGTTGAAAAAAAAAATATTGTTTATCCTGGGCTCATTTCTCTTTGTCATTATCTGCATAATATACACAGATTATTTATATTATTTGCCTTTATCTATTTATGTATTTATCTATGCATTTATCATAACATCTTTGTGGAAAATGTCCCCTGAAATCTTACAGTTGTATACCAGACTGTGTCCTTGCCTACATGTGATGTAAAATTATCAACATTGATCAAAAAATGTTTAGTTAATTGAAGAAGTTAGATGATTACAAATGCTCAGAGTAGTTTTGGTTTGTTTATTGGGTTTTATTGTTATTTTTATTCAGCTCCATCACAAGCAAAAAAACCTGTGAATTGAAAATGTCTGCCTATTAAAAGTTTTGAGGGAAAAAAAATTGTAGGGAAGACCTGTAGTCAACACTGTGATATTCAGTAACTACCAACTTCTGTGCAGAACTACGCAGAGCTAAGTATCCATCCCTTTATACTGCCATGAGCAAAAGGTCCTGGAGAAATTAGAGTACACAGACACAAAAATAAACACATACAACAGATACCCTGTAGGCAGTATTTAGGTGGGCTTCTGATACTCTGGTTAGTACCTAGGAGAGATTTACATCTAAATAGGATTCCCCACAAATTTAAGAATTAAGATGTCTCTCAAGGTCTGACTGCATCTTGCTCTCCAGAGGTCAGTCTTCCATTTGTAGCCAGGCAGGAGGTATCTGAATTCTTTCAATGGCCAGCACCTCCAATGGAACTGTGGTCCTACTCTCACTTTTCCAGTTTTTGATCTGGCATTTGTCCTCTCTAATACTATGTCCTATTTTCCACTGGATCCTTTCTATCAATATACATATGTATTTTAACATTTCCTGTCTTATTAAAAAACAAAACAAGCAGCAACAACAAAAACATTGCTTAATCCCATTTACCCCATACCGCTGCCCTATTTCACTGTTTTCTTCACTTAGAAAAACGACTGAAATTTTTGACACCCTCTGTCACTCTTCTTAAAACCACCCATCTTTTGATTTTAATGACAACATATACCAGGTGATGTTCTGCTTGTATTATAAGAATTCTCTTCTGATTCTCATTGACTGGTGCTTCCTCCTTGACTATAAATGTTGAAAAAAAAAATATTGTTTATCCTGGGCTCATTTCTCTTTGTCATTATCTGCATAATATACACAGATTATTTATATTATTTGCCTTTATCTATTTATGTATTTATCTATGCATTTATCATAACATCTTTGTGGAAAATGTCCCCTGAAATCTTACAGTTGTATACCAGACTGTGTCCTTGCCATCTCCATGTGATTGTCAAAATGGCATCTTGAACATGTGCTGGATGATATGGAACTCTGTATTTTTCCCTGTGAATTTGACCTGCCTGTTTCATTTCTGTTCTAATAAAGAACAAAACTCTCATCTCAGAAATTAGACTCTCTGCAATACAATTTCAATCAAGCATACAAGATAATATGTTCAAATGTAGATTGGATCATGTAGCTCCTCAGCTCTAAAAATTCCAATGGCTTCATTTTAAAGTTAGAACAAAAACTAAATTCATTATCCTGGCTTACGAAGCTCTGAAAGATCTATCGCTTATCTGCCTTTTTGCTTTGAAACTCAAGCCTCTGACCTACCTTGACCAGTGTACTTTTGTGAGTGAAACTCTCTTTAGATTTTTTTTTAAATTGCTGAGCCGAGGTCTGTTTAGGGATTTTGCATAAATTGTTCCATCTCTTTTTGGTCATGTGAGCATTTTCTCAAATAAAAATATCAGTAGTAATGTTTAAATTACAGGCATTGCCCAAAAGCCTCATGAATTTCAAATTCTGATCATGTTTACTTAACCAAGCAAGGTTGACTCACACCTCTACACAGGCCCTCACTATGACCTTCACATGACTACTCCTCATTATTCATGTGCTAACCTAAATGTCACCTCTTCAGGTAAGTATAAGACACCACACAGTCACTCTCTATTACATCACCCTTTTTTAATTTCTCTATATATCACTAGGCACTAAACTGAGATTTTTTTTTTGTCTGCTTTTTAAAAATCATGTTTCTGTCTCCTCAAACTAGAAAGTGCTCTCTATATAAACAGAGAATTTGACCCTTTTATTCTTTGTTATATCCCCAGGGCCCATGCCTAGCCCAGAGCAGGCACTCAGAAAATTATCATGACATTGTGCTACATTCCTTCTGCATCTATCATAGTGCTTTGCCAGTATTTTAAATTTAACAGTAGCTTCCACTTTTTCATATTTTTGCCTTTATCTATTTATGTATTTATCTATGCATTTATCATAACATCTTTGTGGAAAATGTCCCCTGAAATCTTACAGTTGTATACCAGACTGTGTCCTTGCCATCTCCATGTGATTGTCAAAATGGCATCTTGAACATGTGCTGGATGATATGGAACTCTGTATTTTTCCCTGTGAATTTGACCTGCCTGTTTCATTTCTGTTCTAATAAAGAACAAAACTCTCATCTCAGAAATTAGACTCTCTGCAATACAATTTCAATCAAGCATACAAGATAATATGTTCAAATGTAGATTGGATCATGTAGCTCCTCAGCTCTAAAAATTCCAATGGCTTCATTTTAAAGTTAGAACAAAAACTAAATTCATTATCCTGGCTTACGGAGCTCTGAAAGATCTATCGCTTATCTGCCTTTTTGCTTTGAAACTCAAGCCTCTGACCTACCTTGACCAGTGTACTTTTGTGAGTGAAACTCTCTTTAGATTTTTTTTTAAATTGCTGAGCCGAGGTCTGTTTAGGGATTTTGCATAAATTGTTCCATCTCTTTTTGGTCATGTGAGCATTTTCTCAAATAAAAATATCAGTAGTAATGTTTAAATTACAGGCATTGCCCAAAAGCCTCATGAATTTCAAATTCTGATCATGTTTACTTAACCAAGCAAGGTTGACTCACACCTCTACACAGGCCCTCACTATGACCTTCACATGACTACTCCTCATTATTCATGTGCTAACCTAAATGTCACCTCTTCAGGTAAGTATAAGACACCACACAGTCACTCTCTATTACATCACCCTTTTTTAATTTCTCTATATATCACTAGGCACTAAACTGAGATTTTTTTTTTGTCTGCTTTTTAAAAATCATGTTTCTGTCTCCTCAAACTAGAAAGTGCTCTCTATATAAACAGAGAATTTGACCCTTTTATTCTTTGTTATATCCCCAGGGCCCATGCCTAGCCCAGAGCAGGCACTCAGAAAATTATCATGACATTGTGCTACATTCCTTCTGCATCTATCATAGTGCTTTGCCAGTATTTTAAATTTAACAGTAGCTTCCAATTTTTCATATTTTTTGACTCAAATCTGTACCTTTTATGATTCCGTTGTCACTAACCCTTACATAATTATACTGTTCCCTGTCCCAACTCCCATTTTTACTGTGAAAAGTAAAGCTATAAAGATGGAATGCATAAGAGTTTCTTTGTGTGTATGTATGTGTGTTTGTTGTTCAGTTGTGTCTGACTGTAGCCCACCAGCCTCCTCTATCTATAGAATTCTCCAGGCAAGAATACTGGAGTGGGTAGCCATTACCTTCTCCAGGGGATCTTACCAACTCAGAGATCAAACCCACATGCCCCACTGAATAGGCAGATTCTTTGCCATCTGATCAACAAGAGAAGCCCAAGAGTTCCTTTAATAGGAATTAATAGAGAAATTGTCAAGGAGGAAGAAAATTTCATCCATATTTTTAGATCTTCTGGCTTGTCTAAGTTTTAAATTAACATGAAGCAGATTTACAGGAAAAAATTAAACAAAACTTTGATTATATGCATACATGGCAAAACTCCAGGAAGATTAAGTAACTTGCTAAAATGGCTGAAATCCTTACCTTTAATACCACCTTCAGATAAAGACAAATGAGGATGTTGGGAGAATTGTTTTGGTATTTCAAAGGGGAGGAAGGCAATTCATATGGAGATGAAAAAGCAAATGTCTGGTAAATATCTATTCAGATATTTATTTCCAATAGATATTTACCAGATCAGACAGAGACACTAGAACACAGACAAGAATTTTAAAAAACTATTATGTTCCTCCCTGCCTATACACGTAGTTGAAACTAGTTATCTATGATGCTAGTGTCAAGTTAAAAAATAATCACAAGCTGAAAGTTGAGTTATGCTTTAGTCAGGGAAAAATTTAGGACGTAAGCCCAGGGGTCAGCACTTCCAATAGCCCTGAGAGAACCACTCTGAGGAGGTTGGGGGAGGAGTCAGGTTATATAGAAGTTTTGTAACAGGGCAGGCAGTCTGAACATCAAAGGGTTATGGTTGGGGCTTCCCTGGTGGTCCAGTGGGTAAGGACACTGCCTTGCAGTACAAGAGGTGCCGGTTTGATCCCTGGCCTGGGAAGATCCCACGTGCCGCAGAGCGGCTGGACTGATGTGTCCAATTACCGAGCCAGAGCTCTGGAGCGCATGCGCCCAGAGCCAGTGCTCTGGGACAACAGAGGCCACCGCGATGGGAGGTCCACATGGGCTAGGCCAAAGAGCAAAGATGGATGAAAATAAATAAATAAAAGACCAATAGAAGAGACCCGCCCACCCCTCCCTCCCACCCCTCCCCCGCCTAAAAAATAAGAGAAAAAAAAAAGTTTATGGTTAAATAAAGGAAGCCAGATGTTCCAAGTTAAAGAATTTAACACTTTTATGTATGTGGCAAGATGCTAGAGTCTGGGCTCACTCACTGTAGGAAGCAGCTGTAATCTGTTGGCTGCTTTTGTTGTTGTTTAGTTGCTCTGTCTTGTCTGACTGTTGATCTGTCTGTTTTACTTTAACCTTTGCTTTAGTTGCTTTTGTTATTATAATCACTAAAAGGCTGCTGTCTATAGCTATAAGCATACATTATGCCCTTCCTCTGGGAACCTGCCCTTCTGCCTGAATGTTAAACCAAAGTGCCGATGTTCAGCTCACAGGGAAACATTGAGACTTTACCCACCTGTGAATGACTGTAGAAAAGAAGAAATGAATATACCTCCTCACTTATGTAGGGCAAACCAAGAGATATTTTGCAAGACTAATGGCTTTTTTGCTTTACTTGCTAACCTCCTTCCCAGCTATGTGTTTTATAAAAGAAACAGGTATACAGACCCTGCTCAGATGGTCCTCTAGGGGACTAACCCACCATCTTCTCAAACTACTGGCTTTCTCAATAAATGGCTGTCACTCTCTTCCACACTTCATCCCCCCATTAGTGGCTTGCTGTGACCAAACTTTGATTCAGTAACAGTATTTCCATTTTCATCATTTTATTTCCTATTTCTTTCCACTGGTAATTTTGCATTACTTTCAAGAATCACTATATATTGATGAAAATGATAGGAAATATGTAGATGACTTAGTTGTTACTAATTGGCTTCATTCTGTAGACTCATATATTTTAGTTTATTAGCTTAATATTATTCAGAATTTAAGTTAATTACATTCTAAACATTTTAACAAAAATGAAAACCTAGATTCAATTCTATATTTCATGATGGCTGTGTTATTTCTATAGAAGAGGGTTAAAGGAACAGCCAAATTGTCCCACGTGCAGAGCGGCTGGACTGATGTGTCCATTACCGAGCCAGAGCTCTGGAGCGCATGCGCCCAGAGCCAGTGCTCTGGGACAACAGAGGCCACCGCGATGGGAGGTCCACATGGGCTAGGCCAAAGAGCAAAGATGGATGAAAATAAATAAATAAAAGACCAATAGAAGAGACCCGCCCACCCCTCCCTCCCACCCCTCCCCCGCCTAAAAAATAAGAGAAAAAAAAAAGTTTATGGTTAAATAAAGGAAGCCAGATGTTCCAAGTTAAAGAATTTAACACTTTTATGTATGTGGCAAGATGCTAGAGTCTGGGCTCACTCACTGTAGGAAGCAGCTGTAATCTGTTGGCTGCTTTTGTTGTTGTTTAGTTGCTCTGTCTTGTCTGACTGTTGATCTGTCTGTTTTACTTTAACCTTTGCTTTAGTTGCTTTTGTTATTATAATCACTAAAAGGCTGCTGTCTATAGCTATAAGCATACATTATGCCCTTCCTCTGGGAACCTGCCCTTCTGCCTGAATGTTAAACCAAAGTGCCGATGTTCAGCTCACAGGGAAACATTGAGACTTTACCCACCTGTGAATGACTGTAGAAAAGAAGAAATGAATATACCTCCTCACTTATGTAGGGCAAACCAAGAGATATTTTGCAAGACTAATGGCTTTTTTGCTTTACTTGCTAACCTCCTTCCCAGCTATGTGTTTTATAAAAGAAACAGGTATACAGACCCTGCTCAGATGGTCCTCTAGGGGACTAACCCACCATCTTCTCAAACTACTGGCTTTCTCAATAAATGGCTGTCACTCTCTTCCACACTTCATCCCCCCATTAGTGGCTTGCTGTGACCAAACTTTGATTCAGTAACAGTATTTCCATTTTCATCATTTTATTTCCTATTTCTTTCCACTGGTAATTTTGCATTACTTTCAAGAATCACTATATATTGATGAAAATGATAGGAAATATGTAGATGACTTAGTTGTTACTAATTGGCTTCATTCTGTAGACTCATATATTTTAGTTTATTAGCTTAATATTATTCAGAATTTAAGTTAATTACATTCTAAGCATTTTAACAAATAATGAAAACCTAGATTCAATTCTATATTTCATGATGGCTGTGTTATTTCTATAGAAGAGGGTTAAAGGAACAGCCAAATTGCAGAAGGCTAAGTGATTTGTCTGGAAATTTTGTTTCCATAACAAACACAATGATTTTATTTGGTTGCTGTTTTTTTAGGGGGTGGTAGTGGTGTTTGTATTAAAGTAAGGAGAATATGGAAAAGGATTAAAACTATTTTTCAGTTTCTTGGTTCTATCACAACTTTTGTCTGATCTTTTAAGAGACAGTTTTGTTTCTATGACATTTCTTTCTTTTTTAAATTTAAAATTGAAGGTCAAGAGAGCAACTTGCTTAGAAAAGAGAATCAAATTTATAATAAGTCATATTTTTATTCCCTCGGATAACTGGAAGTAAATTCTCTCTTTAATTATGTAAGCTTTTTCTTATAACATACCAGTCATTTATGCTTTAATTACTGTAATCATCAGAAAACCTAATGCATTTACAATTCAGAATAAGCTCATTCACTAAAATCGACATAAATTTGTTCAACATTTTTTTACTATTGTATAATAAATGTCAAACAGTATTTAGTGAAATTGAAGTGCCAAGTGTCAAATGTCTGAAAAACAACTTACTAACTGGTTAGTGGACCAAGTCAGGTTTTCTCACAAGGAAATGCATTTGACAGTCTTTGATAAAGGTGACATTACAGTATGAAAGAAGAGAAAAGATAAACAGTAATGAATATGCCCAGAATATGAATAACAGAAAATCTTATGGTGTAGCCCATACATGCAGTAGTTTGCAGTTTATTGAAAAAAACCAGTGGAACTACTGGCTTTCTCAATAAATGGCTGTCACTCTCTTCCACACTTCATCCCCCCATTAGTGGCTTGCTGTGACCAAACTTTGATTCAGTAACAGTATTTCCATTTTCATCATTTTATTTCCTATTTCTTTCCACTGGTAATTTTGCATTACTTTCAAGAATCACTATATATTGATGAAAATGATAGGAAATATGTAGATGACTTAGTTGTTACTAATTGGCTTCATTCTGTAGACTCATATATTTTAGTTTATTAGCTTAATATTATTCAGAATTTAAGTTAATTACATTCTAAGCATTTTAACAAATAATGAAAACCTAGATTCAATTCTATATTTCATGATGGCTGTGTTATTTCTATAGAAGAGGGTTAAAGGAACAGCCAAATTGCAGAAGGCTAAGTGATTTGTCTGGAAATTTTGTTTCCATAACAAACACAATGATTTTATTTGGTTGCTGTTTTTTTAGGGGGTGGTAGTGGTGTTTGTATTAAAGTAAGGAGAATATGGAAAAGGATTAAAACTATTTTTCAGTTTCTTGGTTCTATCACAACTTTTGTCTGATCTTTTAAGAGACAGTTTTGTTTCTATGACATTTCTTTCTTTTTTAAATTTAAAATTGAAGGTCAAGAGAGCAACTTGCTTAGAAAAGAGAATCAAATTTATAATAAGTCATATTTTTATTCCCTCGGATAACTGGAAGTAAATTCTCTCTTTAATTATGTAAGCTTTTTCTTATAACATACCAGTCATTTATGCTTTAATTACTGTAATCATCAGAAAGCCTAATGCATTTACAATTCAGAATAAGCTCATTCACTAAAATCGACATAAATTTGTTCAACATTTTTTTACTATTGTATAATAAATGTCAAACAGTATTTAGTGAAATTGAAGTGCCAAGTGTCAAATGTCTGAAAAACAACTTACTAACTGGTTAGTGGACCAAGTCAGGTTTTCTCACAAGGAAATGCATTTGACAGTCTTTGATAAAGGTGACATTACAGTATGAAAGAAGAGAAAAGATAAACAGTAATGAATATGCCCAGAATATGAATAACAGAAAATCTTATGGTGTAGCCCATACATGCAGTAGTTTGCTTAGTTTTAGTCTTACATTCTAGTCAAATAATAATCAATATTGTGGCAGCAAAGAATACAAGAGCTATATTTGGAGTGTTAAGAATTGAAATTTGGGAAACAGGTTCTGGTAAAACCAAGAAAGTGGAAGCTGAAAAAATGTCAGGGTCTTCTAAAGGTAAAAGCCCCGAGGCTATACTCTGACACAGAAAAATAACTATTGGTCCTAAAGGGAGAAGCTGTCATGAATTGTTTTAGGGTAAGGGTCTGATGTATCTTGAATTTCTAGCAGATACCTTCCTTAGGACAACTCAGTGGTCTAAAGTTTAGGTTCCATCTGGGTTAAGACATGAGTAAGCTACGTTTCCTCAGTGGCCTCCAGTTCCATTTTAGAGAGCTCTGTTATCAGTAGCAGCTCAGCTTTTCTTTTCTTTTTGCAGGATGGTTCTCTTAAAGTATCATTTTGAGAGAAAAGGTTTTAAGTGAATACATGTTCTCTTTAAAATTTTGTTAAAGTTGGGAGCTATGTTGTAGGGTTGCATTTTTTTCTTCTTTTTCTTGAGTTACTTATTCTGAAATCAGGGAAATTTTGCTAAAATATTCCAAGAAAATAAGGAAAAAGATACAACAAGGAAGAGTTCAGCCTAAGACAGCTCTTTATCATGAAAACAGGGGAAAAGTTAGTCACAATCTCTTTATGCATGCTGAAATAATTACATTTTAATAAAGTATTTATGCTTTAATTACTGTAATCATCAGAAAACCTAATGCATTTACAATTCAGAATAAGCTCATTCACTAAAATCGACATAAATTTGTTCAACATTTTTACTATTGTATAATAAATGTCAAACAGTATTTAGTGAAATTGAAGTGCCAAGTGTCAAATGTCTGAAAAACAACTTACTAACTGGTTAGTGGACCAAGTCAGGTTTTCTCACAAGGAAATGCATTTGACAGTCTTTGATAAAGGTGACATTACAGTATGAAAGAAGAGAAAAGATAAACAGTAATGAATATGCCCAGAATATGAATAACAGAAAATCTTATGGTGTAGCCCATACATGCAGTAGTTTGCTTAGTTTTAGTCTTACATTCTAGTCAAATAATAATCAATATTGTGGCAGCAAAGAATACAAGAGCTATATTTGGAGTGTTAAGAATTGAAATTTGGGAAACAGGTTCTGGTAAAACCAAGAAAGTGGAAGCTGAAAAAATGTCAGGGTCTTCTAAAGGTAAAAGCCCCGAGGCTATACTCTGACACAGAAAAATAACTATTGGTCCTAAAGGGAGAAGCTGTCATGAATTGTTTTAGGGTAAGGGTCTGATGTATCTTGAATTTCTAGCAGATACCTTCCTTAGGACAACTCAGTGGTCTAAAGTTTAGGTTCCATCTGGGTTAAGACATGAGTAAGCTACGTTTCCTCAGTGGCCTCCAGTTCCATTTTAGAGAGCTCTGTTATCAGTAGCAGCTCAGCTTTTCTTTTCTTTTTGCAGGATGGTTCTCTTAAAGTATCATTTTGAGAGAAAAGGTTTTAAGTGAATACATGTTCTCTTTAAAATTTTGTTAAAGTTGGGAGCTATGTTGTAGGGTTGCATTTTTTTCTTCTTTTTCTTGAGTTACTTATTCTGAAATCAGGGAAATTTTGCTAAAATATTCCAAGAAAATAAGGAAAAAGATACAACAAGGAAGAGTTCAGCCTAAGACAGCTCTTTATCATGAAAACAGGGGAAAAGTTAGTCACAATCTCTTTATGCATGCTGAAATAATTACATTTTAATAAAGTATTTTTGTTTTACCATATGTACTTTAAAAGGACATGTGCTTTTATAAATATATAAATACACAAGAGCAGAGAGTGTCCTATGGAAGCCAGACATTCTGATTTTAAGAGCATTCAAGTTTTTTATGTGAAGTACTGGAGTGGATGAAGCACAAGCTAGAAACAAGATTGCCCAGAGAAATAGCAATAACTTCAGATATGCAGGTAGCAGTACCTTAATGCAGAAAGTGAAGAGGAAAGGTGAAAACAGTGATGAAGGTGAAAAAGGAGAGTGAAAAAACTGGCTTAAAACTAAACATTAAAATGCTAAGATAATGACTCCAGTCCCATTACCTCACAGTAAGTAGAAGGGAAACATGCAGAAACAGTGACAGATTTTATTTTCTTGGGCTCCAAAATTATTGTGGATGGTACTGCAGCCATGAAATTAAAAGACACTTGCTCCTTAGAAGAAAAGCTATGACAAAGCTAGATAGCATATTAAAAAGCAGAAATGTCACTTTGTCAGCAAAGGTCCGCATAGTCAGAGCTATGGTTTGCCAATACTTATGTACAGATATTGAGAGTTGAACGATAAAGAAGGCTGGGCATCAAAGAATTGATGCCTTCAAATTGTGGTGCTGGGGAAGACTCCTGAGAGTCCTTGAATAGCAAGACGATCTAACCAGTCACTTGTAAAGGAAATTGACCCTGAATATTCAGGGTTGAAGCTGAAGTCTAATACTCTGGCCACTTGATGTGAAGAGAGGACTGACTGAAAAAGATCCTGATGTTGGGAAAGACTGAAGTCAGGAGGAGAAGTGGGTGACAGAGGATGAGATGGTTGGATGGTGTCACTGACTCAATGGATATGAATTTGAGCAAACTCAGAGGATAGTGAAGGACAGGGAAACCTGGTGTGCTGCCTTTCATCAGCTATGTTGTAGGGTTGCATTTTTTCTTCTTTTCTTGAGTTACTTATTCTGAAATCAGGGAAATTTTGCTAAAATATTCCAAGAAAATAAGGAAAAAGATACAACAAGGAAGAGTTCAGCCTAAGACAGCTCTTTATCATGAAAACAGGGGAAAAGTTAGTCACAATCTCTTTATGCATGCTGAAATAATTACATTTTAATAAAGTATTTTTGTTTTACCATATGTACTTTAAAAGGACATGTGCTTTTATAAATATATAAATACACAAGAGCAGAGAGTGTCCTATGGAAGCCAGACATTCTGATTTTAAGAGCATTCAAGTTTTTTATGTGAAGTACTGGAGTGGATGAAGCACAAGCTAGAAACAAGATTGCCCAGAGAAATAGCAATAACTTCAGATATGCAGGTAGCAGTACCTTAATGCAGAAAGTGAAGAGGAAAGGTGAAAACAGTGATGAAGGTGAAAAAGGAGAGTGAAAAAACTGGCTTAAAACTAAACATTAAAATGCTAAGATAATGACTCCAGTCCCATTACCTCACAGTAAGTAGAAGGGAAACATGCAGAAACAGTGACAGATTTTATTTTCTTGGGCTCCAAAATTATTGTGGATGGTACTGCAGCCATGAAATTAAAAGACACTTGCTCCTTAGAAGAAAAGCTATGACAAAGCTAGATAGCATATTAAAAAGCAGAAATGTCACTTTGTCAGCAAAGGTCCGCATAGTCAGAGCTATGGTTTGCCAATACTTATGTACAGATATTGAGAGTTGAACGATAAAGAAGGCTGGGCATCAAAGAATTGATGCCTTCAAATTGTGGTGCTGGGGAAGACTCCTGAGAGTCCTTGAATAGCAAGACGATCTAACCAGTCACTTGTAAAGGAAATTGACCCTGAATATTCAGGGTTGAAGCTGAAGTCTAATACTCTGGCCACTTGATGTGAAGAGAGGACTGACTGAAAAAGATCCTGATGTTGGGAAAGACTGAAGTCAGGAGGAGAAGTGGGTGACAGAGGATGAGATGGTTGGATGGTGTCACTGACTCAATGAACATGAGTTTGAGCAAACTCCAGAGGATAGTGAAGGACAGGGAAACCTGGTGTGCTGCCTTTCATCAGATCACAGAGAATTGGACATAGCTGAGTGACTGATCAACAACAGAGTTTTTACTGGTGAGATATGTGAATCATGATTTTTACTTAGAATTGAATTTTACTCCCTTACATGAAGTCTCCCATTTGGGGATGCCTTCTCTTAGAAACCAGACCATCTTTTCTCAATTAACATTTCACTTCTAAATGATATACCTTTGTAGCCCATGTAGTAGGTAAATTGGGACATTGATCAGAATTTCAACATAATTTTATATTAAAATAAGATATTCTAAAATGTTAGATTGAGTACATAGAAGTTAGTCTTCTGTGATGTATCCAAGCATATTCTAGAGAAGTTGAGTATTTTCTCATGTATTTTATGTAAACTGGTCTATTGAAAAATATGATAGTTTAAAGATGCACATTTTTAATAAATAATACGGTCAGTGATCACTGCCAACAGTTTGGTTTAGATAAAATAAAAAAGAAAAAAAACAAGAAAACAATGGCTCAGCACAGTTGCCTTTCAAAGTGGTAATCACACATGAGGTAGATTGTTCATTGACTTACAATCCTTGCCTCTGTGTGGCGCCTGTGGTCATTGAAATCACAATGCTTATACTGTATTTGATCACAGCATGTGCTCTGTGAGCTGTCTGCTCTTAGACCTGGGTCAGGCCCCACTGTCCACAGTGATGCTTTGCCTGCAGTTCAAGGCTAGGCCCACACTAGGTTCTTAAAGAGACTTTCCATTATTTGATTATTATTACTATGGGAGCTCCTAATTTAGAGCAGTGCAATATAGAAGGGGCTGGGCATCAAAGAATTGATGCCTTCAAATTGTGGTGCTGGGGAAGACTCCTGAGAGTCCTTGAATAGCAAGACGATCTAACCAGTCACTTGTAAAGGAAATTGACCCTGAATATTCAGGGTTGAAGCTGAAGTCTAATACTCTGGCCACTTGATGTGAAGAGAGGACTGACTGAAAAAGATCCTGATGTTGGGAAAGACTGAAGTCAGGAGGAGAAGTGGGTGACAGAGGATGAGATGGTTGGATGGTGTCACTGACTCAATGAACATGAGTTTGAGCAAACTCCAGAGGATAGTGAAGGACAGGGAAACCTGGTGTGCTGCCTTTCATCAGATCACAGAGAATTGGACATAGCTGAGTGACTGATCAACAACAGAGTTTTTACTGGTGAGATATGTGAATCATGATTTTTACTTAGAATTGAATTTTACTCCCTTACATGAAGTCTCCCATTTGGGGATGCCTTCTCTTAGAAACCAGACCATCTTTTCTCAATTAACATTTCACTTCTAAATGATATACCTTTGTAGCCCATGTAGTAGGTAAATTGGGACATTGATCAGAATTTCAACATAATTTTATATTAAAATAAGATATTCTAAAATGTTAGATTGAGTACATAGAAGTTAGTCTTCTGTGATGTATCCAAGCATATTCTAGAGAAGTTGAGTATTTTCTCATGTATTTTATGTAAACTGGTCTATTGAAAAATATGATAGTTTAAAGATGCACATTTTTAATAAATAATACGGTCAGTGATCACTGCCAACAGTTTGGTTTAGATAAAAGAAAAAAAAAAGAAAAAAAACAAGAAAACAATGGCTCAGCACAGTTGCCTTTCAAAGTGGTAATCACACATGAGGTAGATTGTTCATTGACTTACAATCCTTGCCTCTGTGTGGCGCCTGTGGTCATTGAAATCACAATGCTTATACTGTATTTGATCACAGCATGTGCTCTGTGAGCTGTCTGCTCTTAGACCTGGGTCAGGCCCCACTGTCCACAGTGATGCTTTGCCTGCAGTTCAAGGCTAGGCCCCACACTAGGTTCTTAAAGAGACTTTCCATTATTTATGATTATTATTACTCTATGGGAGCTCCTAATTTACCAAGGTCATGGGTTTTCCGAAACCAGATGCTCCAACATGTGCAGTACACTATCACGGTATGTCTGTGAACTTCACCACTGTTCTGAAACAGTGACTGAGCATAGAAGAGGATTTTTAAATAACTTAATGTTGGGCACCAAAAGATTGAGAGAATCATTTCACATCTGACTCTGCTCATGAGTATTATGCATATGGAATATGATAGTTGTTCACTAGATGAGAGGCTGCAACACTTGGCTGCAAAATACCTCTTCTGAAATTAATTGAATTTTCATTTTATATTCATCTCACTATTTTAAATGAACACTTTGTTAGAAATATATTATTTCCCCATCTTTCTTATTTATAATAGAATCATAAATATGTTGACAGTGTTCTCTGCAGTCTTGTCAACTATTGAGAAATCTAATGCCATCTTAATGTGATTTAAACGTAGTCAACAATTTATTTTTTCTGCTTACTTGTCATTTCTTTGCTCAGGATACTTTGATACACCTTTTCATCCGCTCTTAACTCATTGGTTCATCTACATAAAGAAGAATTCACTTTGTAGGATACTGAATATATAGCTATTTTTAATTATAAAATTTTACCTAAGGTTCTGGGAGGCTGGCACTCTCATGGAATTCTTTAAACTTGTCTCTTTCAGATGCTTTTTTATTTAATAAACATTTGCAGTTGAGCAGTAAAGTATTTTCACCTTATTAACTATTAGGAGGATATCCTATGGCATATGTTAAAAAAGAAGTCTCAGTTTCAGTTTCAATTTCAAAAGAAGTCTCAGTTTCAATGAGCTCAAAAATAACTTTTTATTTCCCCTTTGGTGAAAATAGCAAACTCAGAGTCAATGTATCTAGATGTTATTATTCTGTTTTTCTATATTTGGTTTGATTTTGGATTTATTCAAAGAAATAAAAATTCTATTCAATGTAGAAAAAAGTAATGAGACTCATACATATTCTAAAAGAAGTTCTCCAAATTTGTGAAAAAAAAAAAAAGAGTTAAATTCCTAATTAATTTTTTTTGAAACTGATGACCATTGTATTGTGTGTTTTTCTAAAGGCATGATATATTCAAATTAAAAATAATTAGTGAAGATTTGACTTAAAAGGGAGTGAGAAGAATGGATGAGATTCTGATTAGGACAGAAAGTAGAAACTAGTCATATAGAGCAATGCATACATATATTAGGATTATTATAACATTAATTAATTTTATAAAATTAACATTATATATATATATATATGCAAGTTCGATCCCGTGGAGAAGGGCTTTAAAACCCACTCCACTTCTTGCCTGGAGAATTCCATGAAGAGAGGAGCCTCATGGGCCATAGTCCATGAGATTGCACAGAGTCCAACAAGACTGAAATGACTTAGCACGCACACACACACACACACACACACACACACACACACACGTGTATATACATATATAGTGTCCTTATTTTCCTTGGACTATTTAGCTAAATAAATATTAGGTTTTTTTTGTAAGAATAGTTTTCTTCATTTTTATACACAATTTAAAAAATAAGGCCTCCCATAAGCTTCTGGGCAGCAGGGTAAACTAGTTCCCCTCCCATAAGGCACCTAGAGGTTGGAAAAACTACAGCAAACATAATTCAAGAATTTGTTAGTTGCAACAAACTCTGAAGATGGCACCAGAAATTCTCAACAATTTCCTTCTACCTGCATCTCAACTCTCCCTACACACACACACGCACACACAGACACATACACACATACACACAGACACACACAGAGGCCCACACATGTGTGTGCATGCACTACTTTGAAAGCAAATTGATAAGCAAATAAGGGAGCTTGAATTGCCTGTGGGCAGCTGCCAAAAACAAGAAACTAGATTCTAGATGTTATCAGCGTGTTATGATACAAGAATTGGTCTTAGTCTAATAAGTAAGAAAGATAAGAAATCCCCATGGAAAACTGAGACTCTGAAAAGAAGCAGCTAAAATATACTCTTCAACATACATATCTTAAAACCCATGGACATATGTAGCATGTAATATGAAGATCAAATACAGACAGACTTTTTTTTTAAGCAAAGTGACTGCCATTTCTTAGCTGTATGTCACAAGGGCCTTGATTACTCCCCAGTAATTACTCTTCCTTCCTAAGAAGTAAACATCATCCTAAATTTTATGTTACAAATTTCTATGCATTACCTATGTATGTTTTCCAAGAAATTTTAGTTTGTTTCTCTGTTTTTGAACATGGGATCAAACTATTCACAGTGCCGTATTCTCCATTTTGCTTGTAGTTTGGAGTGCAGTATGCATTCAATCTGACCACTAATAGTCAAGAGTTAAGTGCCCAGAGAGGAATGGCCAAAATGACAGAGGAGGATCTCAGCTCCTCTTGAGGACACATCAAAGTTTCAACTGTTTAAAAACCAAATGTAGTCTAGCAAGTGGCGTGCCTTTGGGGGAGTCATTGCACTGTTCTACTAATGGACACTGGTGCTGACAACAGCAAT
This sequence comes from Tragulus kanchil, assembly GCA_022376925.1. NCBI lineage: Eukaryota > Metazoa > Chordata > Mammalia > Artiodactyla > Tragulidae > Tragulus > Tragulus kanchil. The sequence goes on along the minus strand of JAIOJX010000028.1, from coordinate 156,094,710 downwards.
TTTCGAATTCTCCTGTTAATTTATTAGCACTGAGACCCAGGCTCATCCACCAGTCAGTCAGCACCAGGACTAGAATGCCTCAGTCCAAGCAACTAGGCTAGGAAGAATAGCATGCCCCTCACCAGCTCCTTAAGCCCCTAGCCACCCTGGAACTTGGTCTCACTGATCAAAGGCCATACTAGCCTCAGAACCCCCTCAAGCCCTTAACTTGACCACCAGTGCTCAAAAGTTACAGAGGGAGGAACACTCCCAAGTTCATTCTCTGAGGCCACCATCACCTTGATCCCAAAGCCCAACAAAGATGCCTACAAGAAAAGAAAATTAGAAGCCAAAAGCACTGATTAATATAGATGCAAATACCTCAACAAAATATTTGCAAACCAAATTCAACAATATATTATTAGAATCATGCACCATAAATAAGTGGGATTCATCTCAGGGATGCAAGAATAGTTTAAAATCTGCAAATCAAGCAATGTGATACACCAAATTACAAACTGAAGGATAAAAATCATATGATGATCTCAATATCTGTAGAAAAGCTCTTGAAAACTTTAATATTTATGATAAATACTCTTCAACATACATATCTTAAAACCCATGGACATATGTAGCATGTAATATGAAGATCAAATACAGACAGACTTTTTTAAGCAAAGTGACTGCCATTTCTTAGCTGTATGTCACAAGGGCCTTGATTACTCCCCAGTAATTACTCTTCCTTCCTAAGAAGTAAACATCATCCTAAATTTTATGTTACAAATTTCTATGCATTACCTATGTATGTTTTCCAAGAAATTTTAGTTTGTTTCTCTGTTTTTGAACATGGGATCAAACTATTCACAGTGCCGTATTCTCCATTTTGCTTGTAGTTTGGAGTGCAGTATGCATTCAATCTGACCACTAATAGTCAAGAGTTAAGTGCCCAGAGAGGAATGGCCAAAATGACAGAGGAGGATCTCAGCTCCTCTTGAGGACACATCAAAGTTTCAACTGTTTAAAAACCAAATGTAGTCTAGCAAGTGGCGTGCCTTTGGGGGAGTCATTGCACTGTTCTACTAATGGACACTGGTGCTGACAACAGCAATTTTCGAATTCTCCTGTTAATTTATTAGCACTGAGACCCAGGCTCATCCACCAGTCAGTCAGCACCAGGACTAGAATGCCTCAGTCCAAGCAACTAGGCTAGGAAGAATAGCATGCCCCTCACCAGCTCCTTAAGCCCCTAGCCACCCTGGAACTTGGTCTCACTGATCAAAGGCCATACTAGCCTCAGAACCCCCTCAAGCCCTTAACTTGACCACCAGTGCTCAAAAGTTACAGAGGGAGGAACACTCCCAAGTTCATTCTCTGAGGCCACCATCACCTTGATCCCAAAGCCCAACAAAGATGCCTACAAGAAAAGAAAATTAGAAGCCAAAAGCACTGATTAATATAGATGCAAATACCTCAACAAAATATTTGCAAACCAAATTCAACAATATATTATTAGAATCATGCACCATAAATAAGTGGGATTCATCTCAGGGATGCAAGAATAGTTTAAAATCTGCAAATCAAGCAATGTGATACACCAAATTACAAACTGAAGGATAAAAATCATATGATGATCTCAATATCTGTAGAAAAAGCTCTTGAAAACTTTAATATTTATTTATGATAAATACTCTCCATAATGTTAGTAGGAAAGGAACATACCTCAACATAACATAGGCCATGTATGACAAGCCCATAGCTAGCCTGTTCAACAATGGAAAGCTGAAAGTATTCCTTCTAAGATCAAGAATAAGAATGGCCACTCTCACTACTTTTATTCAACTCAGTATTGGAAGTCCTAGATATAGCAATGAAAATTAAAATAAATTCAAATTGTAAATAAAAACTTTCACTGTTTGCAGATGATATAATATCATACATAGAAAAACTTTAAGACATTACCAAAAAGCTAATGGAGTTTGTCAGTGAATTTGCTGAAGTTTCAGGATATGAAAATAATATACAGATAATTTTGCATTTCTGTATACTAACGATCATAAAGAGAAATTAAGGAAGACATTTCATTTGCAATCAAATCAAAAAGAATAAAATACCTAAGCATAAACCCAGCCAAGGAGATAAAAAGACTTATACTTGGAAAACTATAAGACATTGATAAAGGAAATTGAGGATAGCTCAAAGAAATGGAAATTTATTGTACTCATGGATTGAGAAGAGATAACATTGTTAAAAGAAACATACTAAGCAAAATAATCTACAGATTCAGTACAATCTCTGTCAAAATACCAATGGAATATTTCACAGAACTAAAGCAAATATTACAAGTTTTGTATAGGGATACAAAAGATCCAGAATATCCCAAACAATTTTGAAATAGAAGACCAAAGCTGGAGGTATCACATTCTCTAATTTCAAACTGTACTACCTTTGTAATCTAAGCATAATGGTTTTGGCACAGAAGCAAATTCCTGGACCAATGGAACAGAATGAGCAGCCAGGAAATAAACACATGTTTATATGTGCAATTAATCTAAAACAGGAAGAGGAGGAGGAGGAAAAGAAAACCTCTTCAATAAATGATGTTGATAAAGCTAAACAGTTACTTGAAAAAAATGTCAAATAACTATTCTTTTATACCATGCATGAAAACATTCAAAATGGATAATGACTGTAGGACCAGAGAACACAAAACTTCTAGAGGAAAACATAGGTAGTAAACTCCTTGACATCTGTCTTAGTAATACTTTTTGCGGTCTCCTCAGACAAAGGAATCAGATATAAAAATAAATAAACAGGATTACAGCAGTGAAGGAAACTATCAACAACACAAAAAGGGCATCTACTGAATGGGAGAAGATACTTAACAAATGACATATCCAATAATGGCTTCGTGTCGAAAATATACAAAAATTCATACATTATCAAAAGAAAAAAAAAAAAGAAAAAATGGGCAGAGTACCTGAAAAGACATTCTTCTAAAGAAGATAAACAGATGGCCCATAGGCACATGAAAATAGGCTCACCAACATTAATCATTAGGGAAATGCAAATCAATATCACAATAAGATAATCACATCACACCTGTCAGAATGACTATTATCAAAAAGACAATAAGTAGCAACTGTTGACAAAAATGTGGAAACATGGGAATCCTTGTGCATTGTTGGTGGAAATGTCAGTGGTGCAACTAATATGTAGATTTCTCAGAAAACTCAAAATAGAATTATTGTATGATCCAGAAGTCCCACTACTGGGTGTAAATCTAGAGAAAACAAAAAGACTAATTTTAAAACATAATGCACTTCAATTTTGGTAGCTTCACAATATTCAAGATCATGGATTGAGAAGAGATAACATTGTTAAAAGAAACATACTAAGCAAAATAATCTACAGATTCAGTACAATCTCTGTCAAAATACCAATGGAATATTTCACAGAACTAAAGCAAATATTACAAGTTTTGTATAGGGATACAAAAGATCCAGAATATCCCAAACAATTTTGAAATAGAAGACCAAAGCTGGAGGTATCACATTCTCTAATTTCAAACTGTACTACCTTTGTAATCTAAGCATAATGGTTTTGGCACAGAAGCAAATTCCTGGACCAATGGAACAGAATGAGCAGCCAGGAAATAAACACATGTTTATATGTGCAATTAATCTAAAACAGGAAGAGGAGGAGGAGGAAAAGAAAACCTCTTCAATAAATGATGTTGATAAAGCTAAACAGTTACTTGAAAAAAATGTCAAATAACTATTCTTTTATACCATGCATGAAAACATTCAAAATGGATAATGACTGTAGGACCAGAGAACACAAAACTTCTAGAGGAAAACATAGGTAGTAAACTCCTTGACATCTGTCTTAGTAATACTTTTTGCGGTCTCCTCAGACAAAGGAATCAGATATAAAAATAAATAAACAGGATTACAGCAGTGAAGGAAACTATCAACAACACAAAAAGGGCATCTACTGAATGGGAGAAGATACTTAACAAATGACATATCCAATAATGGCTTCGTGTCGAAAATATACAAAAATTCATACATTATCAAAAGAAAAAAAAAAAAGAAAAAATGGGCAGAGTACCTGAAAAGACATTCTTCTAAAGAAGATAAACAGATGGCCCATAGGCACATGAAAATAGGCTCACCAACATTAATCATTAGGGAAATGCAAATCAATATCACAATAAGATAATCACATCATACCTGTCAGAATGACTATTATCAAAAAGACAATAAGTAGCAACTGTTGACAAAAATGTGGAAACATGGGAATCCTTGTGCATTGTTGGTGGAAATGTCAGTGGTGCAACTAATATGTAGATTTCTCAGAAAACTCAAAATAGAATTATTGTATGATCCAGAAGTCCCACTACTGGGTGTAAATCTAGAGAAAACAAAAAGACTAATTTTAAAACATAATGCACTTCAATTTTGGTAGCTTCACAATATTCAAGATATAGAGGCAAAATGTGTCCATCCACAAACAAATGGATAAAGATGATATGGCATCCATACACAATGGAATGTTAGTCATTTACAACAAGGTAGACCTAGATCATATTATTCTAAGGAGTTAATTCAGATAAACAAAGGCAAATGCAAATAGTGTGCATGAATTTTCCCCAGTTGTTTTACATTCTAACTTTAATATTTCCATTGCTTCTTTACACCTTGATAGACATGGTTTTTAAGACCTCCTTCCAATTTTAATAAAATACCTAAACAGAAGAGATTTAATTCCCTATATCTACTTGTTTCCCATTGAATTTTTAAAAGCAATAATTTTTAGTCAGTTGCAGTTACAAAAAAAAAGTGTTACTTGTTAATATTAACGAAATTGGTTTCAAAAAATATGGAAATTAGCATTGGGCTTGATTGAAAATCTGATTGTTTTTCTTTTTTATGTAATTACTGCTTTCCTTGCTACAAAGTCTATTTGAACAGAATCACCCTCGGCAAGAACAATCTTCATTGAGTCACAGGCAGCAACAAACCTGATGATTAACTGATGTTTCTCTGAATATTTGAAGCCTTGTCACATATCTTGCCATGAATAACTTTAGGTGAAAAAAGTTATACATGAATTAGCATGTTTTGCTTTAAAAGGATGACTTCTTTTTTTACAACATTAAGTGTATAATTTCTTTCCGTTTGCAATCTCTCTGATTCAAATAGCAAAACTTATGCATTTTAAAACTTCTGTCATATTGTGAGGACAAAAATTTCTAAAATTTATACAATCATTAAGGGTGTATGGACTAGGCTCACCAACATTAATCATTAGGGAAATGCAAATCAATATCAAAAATTTGCAGAATAGACAATAAGTAGCAACTGTTGACAAAAATGTGGAAACATGGGAATCCTTGTGCATTGTTGGTGGAAATGTCAGTGGTGCAACTAATATGTAGATTTCTCAGAAAACTCAAAATAGAATTATTGTATGATCCAGAAGTCCCACTACTGGGTGTAAATCTAGAAAACAAAAAGACTAATTTTAAAACATAATGCACTTCAATTTTGGTAGCTTCACAATATTCAAGATATAGAGGCAAAATGTGTCCATCCACAAACAAATGGATAAAGATGATATGGCATCCATACACAATGGAATGTTAGTCATTTACAACAAGGTAGACCTAGATCATATTATTCTAAGGAGTTAATTCAGATAAACAAAGGCAAATGCAAATAGTGTGCATGAATTTTCCCCAGTTGTTTTACATTCTAACTTTAATATTTCCATTGCTTCTTTACACCTTGATAGACATGGTTTTTAAGACCTCCTTCCAATTTTAATAAAATACCTAAACAGAAGAGATTTAATTCCCTATATCTACTTGTTTCCCATTGAATTTTTAAAAGCAATAATTTTTAGTCAGTTGCAGTTACAAAAAAAGTGTTACTTGGTAATATTAACGAAATTGGTTTCAAAAAATATGGAAATTAGCATTGGGCTTGATTGAAAATCTGATTGTTTTTCTTTTTTATGTAATTACTGCTTTCCTTGCTACAAAGTCTATTTGAACAGAATCACCCTCGGCAAGAACAATCTTCATTGAGTCACAGGCAGCAACAAACCTGATGATTAACTGATGTTTCTCTGAATATTTGAAGCCTTGTCACATATCTTGCCATGAATAACTTTAGGTGAAAAAAGTTATACATGAATTAGCATGTTTTGCTTTAAAAGGATGACTTCTTTTTTTACAACATTAAGTGTATAATTTCTTTCCGTTTGCAATCTCTCTGATTCAAATAGCAAAACTTATGCATTTTTAAAACTTCTGTCATATTGTGAGGACATTATAATTGAAAATTATACAAGTACAAATTATACAAATACAAATCTTATTGTTGTTTAGTAGCTAAGTTGCGTCTGACTCATTTTGCCCTCATGGACTGTAGTTCAACGGACTCCTCTATCCATGAGATTCCGCAGGCAAGAATACTAGATTGGGTTGCCATTTCCTTCTCCAGGGGATCTTTTTGAGCCAGGGATTGAACCCATATCTTCTGCATTGATATGTGGGTTCTTATGTAGATATAGATATATAAAATATTACCTTGTATTCATTTATTTATTCAACATATTTATAGACTAGTTTCTATTTATCAATTTCAGTACCATTGGGGAAAACAAATCCTTGCTCATAGAAATGTTACATTATATATATTTACTTACTTATTTCTGGCTGCTCAGACCTGTGTGCCCTGCAGTAGAAGCAAAGAATCTTAACCTCTGGACCACACAGGGAAGTCCCCCCAAACTGTGTATTTTAAATATATACTAGACTACTGTGACAGTTAAAGATTCCCAGAAACTGTTATACCATTTTTGCTGAATTAGAACACTGATTTTTTAGCTAGGCACATTGCCACCAACCTTACAGACTGCATTTCCCAACCTCTGTTGTAGGAATGTAGTAAAAGTCAGATTTCCCAGGAAGAACAACATGGAATGAAAATTTACATGAAGGAATTTTATTGAGTGATATTTTCAATATCAATAAATAATGAGAAAGCAGGATTGGTTATGTATAGCCAGGCAAATACAACAAAAGACTTAGCAATTTCTAAGGGAAACTTGGAGCTAGAATAGCCAAAAGCTGTCCCCTATCGGAGATATGTTACCAGGCATTAGCCCTTTCCATCACCAATATTTGGAAGGGAAAAAGAGATGACCTTGAAAAAACTCTCTTCAGTTTCTAACAGTTGTGGCAGTCATCAGTGGAAGTAGAAGTGGAGGAGCAGTGCAAACATAGCTGCAACTTTAAATTTTTCATGAATCATTTGCTTTAAAAGGATGACTTCTTTTTTTACAACATTAAGTGTATAATTTCTTTCCGTTTGCAATCTCTCTGATTCAAATAGCAAAACTTATGCATTTTTAAAACTTCTGTCATATTGTGAGGACATTATAATTGAAAATTATACAAGTACAAATTATACAAATACAAATCTTATTGTTGTTTAGTAGCTAAGTTGCGTCTGACTCATTTTGCCCTCATGGACTGTAGTTCAACGGACTCCTCTATCCATGAGATTCCGCAGGCAAGAATACTAGATTGGGTTGCCATTTCCTTCTCCAGGGGATCTTTTTGAGCCAGGGATTGAACCCATATCTTCTGCATTGATATGTGGGTTCTTATGTAGATATAGATATATAAAATATTACCTTGTATTCATTTATTTATTCAACATATTTATAGACTAGTTTCTATTTATCAATTTCAGTACCATTGGGGAAAACAAATCCTTGCTCATAGAAATGTTACATTATATATATTTACTTACTTATTTCTGGCTGCTCAGACCTGTGTGCCCTGCAGTAGAAGCAAAGAATCTTAACCACTGGACCACACAGGGAAGTCCCCCCAAACTGTGTATTTTAAATATATACTAGACTACTGTGACAGTTAAAGATTCCCAGAAACTGTTATACCATTTTTGCTGAATTAGAACACTGATTTTTTAGCTAGGCACATTGCCACCAACCTTACAGACTGCATTTCCCAACCTCTGTTGTAGGAATGTAGTAAAAGTCAGATTTCCCAGGAAGAACAACATGGAATGAAAATTTACATGAAGGAATTTTATTGAGTGATATTTTCAATATCAATAAATAATGAGAAAGCAGGATTGGTTATGTATAGCCAGGCAAATACAACAAAAGACTTAGCAATTTCTAAGGGAAACTTGGAGCTAGAATAGCCAAAAGCTGTCCCCTATCGGAGATATGTTACCAGGCATTAGCCCTTTCCATCACCAATATTTGGAAGGGAAAAAGAGATGACCTTGAAAAAACTCTCTTCAGTTTCTAACAGTTGTGGCAGTCATCAGTGGAAGTAGAAGTGGAGGAGCAGTGCAAACATAGCTGCAACTTTTCAGCTATTAACATTCTCACCACTGCTAGAAAATGAAGGCTTTCATTCTGAAAAGGTAACATACTACTAGTTGTCATCTCCAAGCTTACACCTGAACTGTGTGCTCAGGTCCCCAGTCACTCTTTCAGACTCTTGTAACTTCATGGATCTAGCCCGCCAGGCTCCTCTGTCCATTGGATTTCCCAACCAATAATACCGGAGTGGGTTGCCATTTCTTTCTCTAGGAGATTGCAGATCTTTTCTAACCCAGGTACTGAACCCATGTCTTCTGTTTGGCAGGCAGATTCTTTACCACTGAGGCACCTGGGAGAGCCCACGGATTAATATAGGTTAGATAATTGATGATGCTTATTGGGAATTAGGCTTGGGGAGGGGACGCTGAACAAAATTCATAATCTCAGAATAATTAGAAACTATAGAAAACTTTTATTTCGATCACCTATAGAGTCAATGCATTATGCTAACTTTGATTTCATCTAGTCAGAAGTCTAAATTGCCTTTGATCAGTGAATCACAGAAAGACATTTACCATAGATGCCATTATTCTAAAAAACTATAATACTATTTCAGGAAAACACTACTAGGAATCACTGGGAAAAGTTGACAGTAATTAAAATGTGTTTTTACAGCCAAATACCTTTTATCTGCGTGTAAAAAATTGGGATTGACATTTTATAAGTGACATTATAAAATTTTTATTTTAGTTAAATACTACCTAAATTGACTAACTAGTTCACTCATTTTTGCTGGCTTTTAAGTAAAATTATGCCAATGTCCAGAGCTCCATAACTGCTATATAAGAAACAAAATATTTACCCCAAACATCCTCTGTTAGATGTGGGTTTGGTAGGCCAAGCTCTTAAGGAAACATCTTTTCTACTGAGTAGGTAAATTATGACTTCAATCTGCATTTTATTTTTTCATATGTAGCTCTTAACTTTATGGAATTAAAATTAATTAAGATTTGCTTCTTTTATAGTGATGCTCACTGGCTTTATTCATTTAGTTACAATCTTCTGAAATCCTGTGAATACCTGGAAAAGAGCTCTTCAGCTGGGCAGACAGTTTGGAGGAGCAGTGCAAACATAGCTGCAACTTTTCAGCTATTAACATTCTCACCACTGCTAGAAAATGAATGCTTTCATTCTGAAAAGGTAACATACTACTAGTTGTCATCTCCAAGCTTACACCTGAACTGTGTGCTCAGGTCCCCAGTCACTCTTTCAGACTCTTGTAACTTCATGGATCTAGCCCGCCAGGCTCCTCTGTCCATTGGATTTCCCAACCAATAATACCGGAGTGGGTTGCCATTTCTTTCTCTAGGAGATTGCAGATCTTTTCTAACCCAGGTACTGAACCCATGTCTTCTGTTTGGCAGGCAGATTCTTTACCACTGAGGCACCTGGGAGAGCCCACGGATTAATATAGGTTAGATAATTGATGATGCTTATTGGGAATTAGGCTTGGGGAGGGGACGCTGAACAAAATTCATAATCTCAGAATAATTAGAAACTATAGAAAACTTTTATTTCGATCACCTATAGAGTCAATGCATTATGCTAACTTTGATTTCATCTAGTCAGAAGTCTAAATTGCCTTTGATCAGTGAATCACAGAAAGACATTTACCATAGATGCCATTATTCTAAAAAACTATAATACTATTTCAGGAAAACACTACTAGGAATCACTGGGAAAAGTTGACAGTAATTAAAATGTGTTTTTACAGCCAAATACCTTTTATCTGCGTGTAAAAAATTGGGATTGACATTTTATAAGTGACATTATAAAATTTTTATTTTAGTTAAATACTACCTAAATTGACTAACTAGTTCACTCATTTTTGCTGGCTTTTAAGTAAAATTATGCCAATGTCCAGAGCTCCATAACTGCTATATAAGAAACAAAATATTTACCCCAAACATCCTCTGTTAGATGTGGGTTTGGTAGGCCAAGCTCTTAAGGAAACATCTTTTCTACTGAGTAGGTAAATTATGACTTCAATCTGCATTTTATTTTTTCATATGTAGCTCTTAACTTTATGGAATTAAAATTAATTAAGATTTGCTTCTTTTATAGTGATGCTCACTGGCTTTATTCATTTAGTTACAATCTTCTGAAATCCTGTGAATACCTGGAAAAGAAGACTTTGACAAAGACAAACCCTGGAATTAGTCTCAATTTGTCTCTCTCAAAGAGAGAGAGGTATTGTAAGAACCTGAAGGCTAACCTTTAAAACTGGGTACAGGCCACACAGGTTCAGGGTACACACATAAGGACACTTAAAAATTCTTGAACTATTTGAATTGAGGAGCTTTCCCAGTAGCTCAGCAGTAAAAAATCCACCTACAGTGAAGGAGCTGTAGGAGACACGGGTTCAAAACTTCAGGTGTGAAGATCCCCTGGAGAATGGAAAAGAAACCTACTTGATGGAGTGGGAACTCCATGGACAGGAGAACTTTAAGGGCTACAGTCTATAGCGTCGCAAAGAGTCAGACATGACTGAAGCTTCTTTTACTGTTTGAACTGAGGAAACTGTAGCTAAGGCCTATGTTGAGGGCCAATCAAGGACTTTCTAAGGCACACAGAAAAATTCTTTATCCATTTCCATAAAATAAATGGTTTCACAAAATAGAATAAATAGTCCATCAACCTTCTCTTACCTTTTCAAATTAAATAAAAGTTATAGAAAGATGCATATTGAGAATGACACTAATTGTATTTTTTTTTAAAGATTTATTTATTTATTTTGGGCGGGGGTCGGGTTGGAGAGGGAGGGGAGGGGGCAGGCCACTTCTATTGGTCCTTCACTTCTCCATTTTCATCTGTCTTTGTTCTTTGGCTCCTGTGGGCCTCCCATCGGGGTGGGTCTGTCGTTGCAGAGCACGGGCTCTGGGTGCATGCACTCCAGAGCTCCAGCTCGGTGATTGGACACATCGGTCCAGCTGCTCCGCGGCACGTGGGATCTTCCCAGGCCAGGGATCGAACTGGTGCCCCTTGCACTGCAAGGCGGTGTCCTTACCCACTGGACCACCAGGGGAAGCCCCACTAATTGTATTGAACTCTTAATTTGAGGGTTGTTTTGTAATTGCCAATTAAGTTTTTTTTTACACAATATGCAAAATCTTAAGGTGAGGCAAGGCATATTTGAGCCTTAATGTGCATCACACTGTTTTAGTGATGCCATAAAATCATTGAAGAATAGTGATATAAGTAAAGATTACTTTTCTTTAAATTCTGTATGATAAACCATATTATTTTTCCATCTGGACTAATATGGGTAATATCACATACAGCAATTCCATGAAGTAGTTATTGAGTTCAAATTGTCAGTTAATATATAAATTGATTTAAGACACTGCCAAACTAAACTCACTATCCCATCTTTTACAGGAAGTCCTATTTTTGAATATTTATCTTTTCCAGTAAAAATACCGAACCAAGTAAGGTTAGATTCTTCCTTTCAAAGGAGAAAATTTCTTCTCATCTACAAAATCAGACTGCTGTGAAATTTTAGTGAAAATTTGCAAAAGAGGTTATTAAATAATGGAAAGAAGGACATCTTTAATTATGTTATTTTCTAACATTTTCTTTTTGCTTCACCATACACCATACAACAAGCAATTTAGCAGTTCATAAAAGCCTTTATGACAAAAAATACGGAAGAAATATACAAGCGTGTTTGTAGGAAAATTTAAAAATTTTTTTGGTTTCACAAAATAGAATAAATAGTCCATCAACCTTCTCTTACCTTTTCAAATTAAATAAAAGATATAGAAAGATGCATATTGAGAATGACACTAACTGTATTTTTTTTTATAGATTTATTTATTTATTTTAGGCGGGGGTGGGTTGGGGAGGGAGGGGAGGGGGCAGGCCACTTCTATTGGTCCTTCACTTCTCCATTTTCATCTGTCTTTGTTCTTTGGCTCCTGTGGGCCTCCCATCGGGGTGGGTCTGTCGTTGCAGAGCACGGGCTCTGGGTGCATGCACTCCAGAGCTCCAGCTCGGTGATTGGACACATCGGTCCAGCTGCTCCGCGGCACGTGGGATCTTCCCAGGCCAGGGATCGAACTGGTGCCCCTTGCACTGCAAGGCGGTGTCCTTACCCACTGGACCACCAGGGGAAGCCCCACTAATTGTATTGAACTCTTAATTTGAGGGTTGTTTTGTAATTGCCAATTAAGTTTTTTTTTACACAATATGCAAAATCTTAAGGTGAGGCAAGGCATATTTGAGCCTTAATGTGCATCACACTGTTTTAGTGATGCCATAAAATCATTGAAGAATAGTGATATAAGTAAAGATTACTTTTCTTTAAATTCTGTATGATAAACCATATTATTTTTCCATCTGGACTAATATGGGTAATATCACATACAGCAATTCCATGAAGTAGTTATTGAGTTCAAATTGTCAGTTAATATATAAATTGATTTAAGACACTGCCAAACTAAACTCACTATCCCATCTTTTACAGGAAGTCCTATTTTTGAATATTTATCTTTTCCAGTAAAAATACCGAACCAAGTAAGGTTAGATTCTTCCTTTCAAAGGAGAAAATTTCTTCTCATCTACAAAATCAGACTGCTGTGAAATTTTAGTGAAAATTTGCAAAAGAGGTTATTAAATAATGGAAAGAAGGACATCTTTAATTATGTTATTTTCTAACATTTTCTTTTTGCTTCACCATACACCATACAACAAGCAATTTAGCAGTTCATAAAAGCCTTTATGACAAGTGGACAGGAAAATGAGAGTCATACAATGGAAGAAATATACAAGCGTGTTTGTAGGGAAAACAATTTTTAAAAGCATTTTCTGACCATTGATTTTTGGTTTGGCTTGGTTTGGCTTTAGGAGCACTGGTTAATTTGTGTTTCAGTGATTAACCACCATGCTATATGCATCCAGCAACCTTTCTTAACAACTTTGCTTGTTAACTATATAAAGGTCAATTTCCACAGTGCATTATTTAGCTTCTTGGTAATGCAATTCCGTAACAAGTCATGCCATTTTAAGTATGGATTGCTCTATGAGGCCTGAGATTTAGAGATATGAAACATTAATGTTGTTAAAGGAATGAAATTGATAAAGCACTGTGTTCCTTAGTTAAATCTGTTAAAGAATGACAGAATATTAAGTATTAGAGATTTAAAGAATATTTTGGTTAAGAGCAATTGCCTTCGTTCTTCAGTTTTGTTTAGAAGGATCAGCTTATAATCTTGATTGTTATCAAAACACACATAAAATGATTCCTCAGACTTCATTATATTTTTCTGTACATATTTATTTTCAACTTCTTGGGATAATTTATCGGTAATCAAGTGTGCCACTGTCGTGATCTGCCAAGTTTAAGAAACTCATTCAAAAAAAAATTATTCAAAGACAAGTATGAGCTTTAATGAATCCTGCATTCTTACTGATTCTTCCAGTGATGTGTTATACTAATGCATCATTTCTGAAAGCTGTCTCTTTAATGATGCATTAATATAATACATCATCAGGCTGAGGCAGAAGAAAGATGGATTGGTCAAAATATGGTGCCTTTAATGGAACAATAGATTTTTGGAGCAGATTAATTTTAATTATAAAAGAAAGGGAGTCTACTTCTGAGCAAATTATATCAACTCTTCCCAGTTGGTGTTTGCATCTCTTTAACTAAATTTAAAAATACTGCTTAATTTCACTCTTTTATGGAAGCAAAAAAATAAAATGTACAGTTTCTTCTTTTTGCTACACAGATTTGAAATATAACATTTGGATACTTTTCCATTATAATATCCAAATAGTTTTTTCTCAGCTACAGTGTTTTTATGTTGCTTTCAAGGGCTCTACTTTATGTACAATAAAGTATAATAAACCACATTATATGAAAGATGCTCATTAATATAAGGATGTTCTATATATGATTGACTATTAAGACAGAAGGCCAGTCAACTTGGTGACAAAGTACTTGTCCTTGAAAGCTGTTGACTAAAATGATGCACAATTTGAGAGTTGTGAGCTGAGTTGTATTGGGGGCAAAAGGAGGATTACAGCCTGGAAGAAAGCACTTCAGATAGCTCTGAGAAACTGCTCCATAGAAGTAGAAGGGGGAGGTCAATATATAAAATATTAGTGAAGGAAGAGTTCAATGTGCTTACTTTACAAAAGATTTTCTGTTAGTCACAATGAAATGATGTCAACATTAAGGGATTTAGTGCTTTTCTAGACATGAAGAGATACAAGGATTGGATACATGAAACCACTTCCTGACAATATCTATCTAAAGACCTGTTCCACCAGTTTTCCTGGAGCAGAGAGTGCCTCACTCTCCACCTTGAATTCCCCTCAGAGGGTGTTGAAGATCAGCAGCTGCCAGAGCACAGGGTACCTTCCTCACAAAGACAGATGGTAAATTCCCTTGTTGTTATTGTTCAGTTGCTGGCAAATGATCTTGGCAAGTGCCAACGTGTAGCTGACCATATTCACTTTGCAAAGGGATTCTGTGATAGTTTTTCCTTTTGTGTGAACTCAATAAGTCATTTAATTCTTCTAAGCCTCAATTCCTTTACCTGTCAGAGAAACGATGAATGCTAGATGGATTTCCAGTTCAAACTCTGTACATGTATCTTTTTAAAGAAAGATGGATTGCAAAATATGGTGCCTTTAATGGAACAATAGATTTTGGAGCAGATTAATTTTAATTAAAAAGAAAAGGAGTCTACTTCTGAGCAAATTATATCAACTCTTCCCAGTTGGTGTTTGCATCTCTTTAACTAAATTTAAAAATACTGCTTAATTTCACTCTTTTATGGAAGCAAAAAAATAAAATGTACAGTTTCTTCTTTTTGCTACACAGATTTGAAATATAACATTTGGATACTTTTCCATTATAATATCCAAATAGTTTTTTCTCAGCTACAGTGTTTTTATGTTGCTTTCAAGGGCTCTACTTTATGTACAATAAAGTATAATAAACCACATTATATGAAAGATGCTCATTAATATAAGGATGTTCTATATATGATTGACTATTAAGACAGAAGGCCAGTCAACTTGGTGACAAAGTACTTGTCCTTGAAAGCTGTTGACTAAAATGATGCACAATTTGAGAGTTGTGAGCTGAGTTGTATTGGGGGCAAAAGGAGGATTACAGCCTGGAAGAAAGCACTTCAGATAGCTCTGAGAAACTGCTCCATAGAAGTAGAAGGGGGAGGTCAATATATAAAATATTAGTGAAGGAAGAGTTCAATGTGCTTACTTTACAAAAGATTTTCTGTTAGTCACAATGAAATGATGTCAACATTAAGGGATTTAGTGCTTTTCTAGACATGAAGAGATACAAGCATTGGATACATGAAACCACTTCCTGACAATATCTATCTAAAGACCTGTTCCACCAGTTTTCCTGGAGCAGAGAGTGCCTCACTCTCCACCTTGAATTCCCCTCAGAGGGTGTTGAAGATCAGCAGCTGCCAGAGCACAGGGTACCTTCCTCACAAAGACAGATGGTAAATTCCCTTGTTGTTATTGTTCAGTTGCTGGCAAATGATCTTGGCAAGTGCCAACGTGTAGCTGACCATATTCACTTTGCAAAGGGATTCTGTGATAGTTTTTCCTTTTGTGTGAACTCAATAAGTCATTTAATTCTTCTAAGCCTCAATTCCTTTACCTGTCAGAGAAACGATGAATGCTAGATGGATTTCCAGTTCAAACTCTGTACATGTATCTTTGACTCTATACTATGGAAGCTACTGCTCTAGATTAAATGTCTATGACCCTCTAAAATTTATATGCTGAAATTTAACTCCCAATGTTACTTGGAGATGGGGTCTTTGGGAAGTGATTAATTACTGAGGGCAGAGCCCTCATTAATGGGATTTGTGCTATTAATGAGTGAGGGATAAAATTTCCCTTCCCTTTCTTTAATCATCTTTAAAATGATTCTACCTTAGGAAGATCCACACTGAAAAGAATATACTAAAAAATGCTATTTTCAATCAAATTAATTGGTAAGATCATGTTTGCTGTTTAGTCTCTCAGTCATGCCCAACTCTTTGTAACCACATGAACTGTAACATACCAGGCTTCAGTATTCATCACTGTCTCCCAGAGTTTGATCAAACTCATGTCCATTGAGTCGATGATGCTATCCAACCATCTCATCCTCTGTTGACCCTTCTTCCTCCTGTCATCAATCTTTCCCAGCATGAGAGTTTTTTCCAATGAGTCAGCCCTTGGCATTAGGTGGCCAAAGTAAGGTAACTTTTATTCTATTCTATTCTATTTAGATTTCTAAAATTTTGTTCAGATGAATAAGCAAGATCATGCTGATTCAGCTTAACATAATATTTCTCTATTAATATTTAAAGTGAGAATGTATTTTCACTAAGAATGGTGTCATCATTATGTTGTAGTGTGTGTGTGGATGGGTAGATTTTACTGCAGAGAAGAATCCGATTCTGACTCCATGTGGGAAACTGTTTCTTTGATTTGCTTTTCATTGCCTTTACTGTTATAATACTACATAATAACCAGCCTCAGAGGACTCTGTCCCTCTTCCTGTTGTTGTTGTTCAGTTGCTCAGAAATGTCACACTCTTTGTTACCCCATGAACTGCAGCACACCAGGGTTCACTGTCCTTTACCATTTCCTGGAGCCTGCCAAAACACATGTCCTTTACAGTTGGTAATGCCATCTAATCATCTCCTCCTCTGCTGTCCCCTTATCCTCCTGCCTTCAGTCTTTCCCAGCATCAGGGTTTTTTCCAATGAATCAGCTCTTTGCATCAAGTGGTCAAAGAGCTTCAGCTTTAGTATCAGTCCTTCCAAGGAATATTCAGAGTTGATTTCCTTTAGGATTGACTGGTTTGATCTCCTTGCAGTCCAAGAAACTCTCAAAAGTCTTTTCCAACACTACAGTTCAAAGGCATCAGTTCTTCAGTGCTCAGCCTTCTTTATGGTCAAACTCTCACATTCAAACAAGACTACTGGAAAACCATAGCTTTAACTATACAGAACTTTGTCAGCAATATCTCTGCTTTTTAATATGCTGTCTAGGTTTGTCATAGATTTTCTTCCAAGGAGCACACTTTTTTTACTTTCATGGCTGCAGTTACCATCTGCAGTGATTTTGGAGACCAAGAAAATAAAGTCTGTTACTGTTTCCATTGTTTGTTCATCTATTTGACATGAAGTGATGAGACAGGATGCTATGATCTTTGCTTTTAGAATGTTGAGTTTTCTTTTTTCTGGCCACTTCTATTGGCCTTTCATTTATCTATTTTCATCCATCTTTGTTCTTTGGCCTGTGGGTCTCCCATCGCAGTGGGCTCTTATTGCAGAGCACCAGCTCTGGGCACATACACTCCAGAGCTCTGGCTTGGTAGTTGGACACATCCGCCCAGCCACTCCACGGCACATGGATCATCCCAGGACAGGGATCGAACCAGCGCCTCTTGCACTACAAGGCGGTGCCCTTACCCATTGAACCATCAGGGAAGCCCGAATGTTGAGTTTTAAGCCAGCTTTTTCACTCTTCTCTTTTGCCTTCATCAAGAGACTTTAGTTCCTCTTTGCTTTCTGCCACAAGGGTGGTTTAATCTGCATATCTAAGACTATTGTTAACTTCTCCTATCAGTCTTGATTCTAGTTTCTGATTCATTCACTCCAGAATTTTACATGATGTACTCTGTATATAAGCTAAATAAGCAGAGTAACAATATACAACCTTGACCTACTCCTTTCCTAATTTGGAACTAGTCCATTGTTCCATGCTTCATTCTAACTGTTGCTTCTTGACCTGCATGCAGGATTCTCAGGAGGCAGATAAGGTGGTCTGATATTTGTATCTCTTTCAGAATTTCTCAGTTTGTGATCCACATAGTCAAAGGCTTTAGCATAATCAATGCAGAAGTAGATGATTTTCTGGAATTCTATTGCTTTTTCTATGATCCAGTATATGTTGGTGATTTGATCTTTGGTTCTTCTGCCGTTTTCTGAATTCAGCTTGTGCATCTGGAAGTTTGTGATTCAAGTACTGTTGAAGCCTCGGTTGGTGGATTTTGAGCATTGTCTTGCTAGTACTTGAAATAGTACAATTGCCAGATAGTTTGAGCATTCTTGGACCTTGCCCTTCTTTGGAATTGAAACAAAATCTGACCTTTTCCAGACCTGTGGCCACTGCTGAATTTTCCAAATTTGCTGGCGCTTTAACATTGTCATTTAGGATTTGAAATAACTCAGCTGGAATTCCATCACCTCCACTAGCTTTGTTTGTAGTGATGCTTCCTAAGGCCCTCTTGTCTTCACACTCCAGGATATCTGATTCTAGGTAAGTGATCATACCATCATGGTTATCTAGGTCATTAAGATCTTTTTTGCATAGTTCTTCTGTGTATTCTTGCCACCCTATATTAATATCTTCTTTTTCTATTAAATCATTACCATTTCTATCATTTATTATGCCCATCTATGCATGAAATATTCCCTTGGTATCTCTCATTTTCATGAGGAGATCACCTGTCTTTCCCATTCTATTGTTTGAGAGAGTTGAGGGAAGCACAAAAATAAATAGGAGGGGGGGAAATGGAAAAGGAAATTAGAACAACGTAAAGCCTATGATAACTACAGAACAATAAAAAGTAAATACAGCCCAACTTCTAGACCGATTAGCAAAAATCCTTGGAGTAAAGGGTGAATTGCCTTAATTCCTATTACCCAATGTATCAAATATAGCTTTCAAAAAAATATTGCAGCACAGGCTGAAAGGAAAGAAAAAATCAACTGAAAATGCAAAGCAGGCATTTGGACCTGATACACATGATACAAATCTTGAAATCAACAGATAGGGGAAATAATATGTTAAGGGTGCCAACGGGATAAAAATTAGATAATATAAAATAACAGAGATGTAGTTATGCAAAGAGATGGCAACTTTAAGAAAGAATAAAAAAGAAATGCTAAATATAAAAAATAACATGCCAAATGAAGAATGCCTTTGATTAACTTATTTGTATTTGGGCCTTTGCATGCAGGATTCTCAGGAGGCAGATGTCTTTTTCTCTTTCAGAATTTCTCAGTTTGTGATCCACATAGTCAAAGGCTTTAGCATAATCAATGCAGAAGTAGATGATTTTCTGGAATTCTATTGCTTTTTCTATGATCCAGTATATGTTGGTGATTTGATCTTTGGTTCTTCTGCCGTTTTCTGAATTCAGCTTGTGCATCTGGAAGTTTGTGATTCAAGTACTGTTGAAGCCTCGGTTGGTGGATTTTGAGCATTGTCTTGCTAGTACTTGAAATAGTACAATTGCCAGATAGTTTGAGCATTCTTGGACCTTGCCCTTCTTTGGAATTGAAACAAAATCTGACCTTTTCCAGACCTGTGGCCACTGCTGAATTTTCCAAATTTGCTGGCGCTTTAACATTGTCATTTAGGATTTGAAATAACTCAGCTGGAATTCCATCACCTCCACTAGCTTTGTTTGTAGTGATGCTTCCTAAGGCCCTCTTGTCTTCACACTCCAGGATATCTGATTCTAGGTAAGTGATCATACCATCATGGTTATCTAGGTCATTAAGATCTTTTTTGCATAGTTCTTCTGTGTATTCTTGCCACCCTATATTAATATCTTCTTTTTCTATTAAATCATTACCATTTCTATCATTTATTATGCCCATCTATGCATGAAATATTCCCTTGGTATCTCTCATTTTCATGAGGAGATCACCTGTCTTTCCCATTCTATTGTTTGAGAGAGTTGAGGGAAGCACAAAAATAAATAGGAGGGGGGGAAATGGAAAAGGAAATTAGAACAACGTAAAGCCTATGATAACTACAGAACAATAAAAAGTAAATACAGCCCAACTTCTAGACCGATTAGCAAAAATCCTTGGAGTAAAGGGTGAATTGCCTTAATTCCTATTACCCAATGTATCAAATATAGCTTTCAAAAAAATATATTGCAGCACAGGCTGAAAGGAAAGAAAAAATCAACTGAAAATGCAAAGCAGGCATTTGGACCTGATACACATGATACAAATCTTGAAATCAACAGATAGGGGAAATAATATGTTAAGGGTGCCAACGGGATAAAAATTAGATAATATAAAATAACAGAGATGTAGTTATGCAAAGAGATGGCAACTTTAAGAAAGAATAAAAAAGAAATGCTAAATATAAAAAATAACATGCCAAATGAAGAATGCCTTTGATTAACTTATTTGTATTTGGGCCTGGTTAAGCTTAGTTGATGAACTTAAAGATAATGTTGATAGAAACTTCTCAAATAAAAGCAAAAAAAAAAATGAATAAAGGAAAGTATATCCAAGATCATCAGAATAAATACAAAACCTAAAATATATGTGGACTGGAAGACCAGAGACAGAAGAAAGAAATGACCTGAAGATTTGAGCTAATCATGTCTCAGAATTTTCCAAAATGTCTGCCAGATATCAAATCACAGACTGAGTAATATAGGAAATACCAAGAAATTTACACCTCTGTAAAATGAAGTTATGTGTCATATTGGAATTGAAGAAAAATAAAAACAAAGAAAATCTTGGAATAAGTCAAAGGTGGAGTTGACTTACTTAGAGAAATACAAAGATAAGAATTACCTATGTTTCTTGTCAGAAAACAATATAAATGAAAAGAGAATAGAGTGAATATTTAAAGTTCTAGAAGGAAAAAAAATCATGTAAGTGGTCAGAAAACCAGATATACATAAAGAAATGAATAATATCAGAGAATAAATAAATGAAGGTAAAATACAATGTTTTATTGTTTTTATTCTTAGTTGATCTAAGAGCTAAGTATTTGTTCAAAGAAATAATGGCCTTACATAAAATTGTATTAGGCCTTACATAAAATTGATAAGTGAAATAAATGACAGCAATTTTATGAGTCACAGGGAAGGGATATTTTAACTATTCTGTTATAAAATACCAGGCCTACCCATGAAGTGGCACAGTGTTATTTGAAAGAAAAGTTAGTTCAGTTTAAATCACTTTTTTGTGAGGGGAGGGGGGTGGGTTGGGGAGGGATGGGGGCAGGCGGGCCACTTCTATTGGTCTTTCATTTATCTATTTTCATCAGTCTTTGTTCTTTGGCCCGTGTGGGCCTCCCATCACAGTGGCCTCTGTTATCGCAGAGCACTGACTCTGGGCACATGTGCCCCAGAGCTATGGCTCCGTAATTGAACACATCTGTCCAGCCGCTCCGTGGCATGTGGGATCTTCCCAGGCCAGGGGTCGAACCAGTGCTCCTTGCACTGCAAGGCGGTGTCCTTACCCACTGGACCACAAGGGAAGCCCTTAAATCACTTTTTAAAGACAAGTATGAAACAGCATAAAAGGTATAAAATAGCCAATATATGTTGTCTGTGAGAAATCTTTAAGAAGATACAAATAGACTAAGTGTGAAGAATTGTTAAAGTTATATGATTCCAACATCATTCAAAAGGAAACTACAGGTATACATCAGAGATATCACAGATTTGGTTCCATAAGATATCACAATAATACAAACCAGACAAATTTAAAACCAAGAAATTTACACCTCTGTAAAATGAATAAGTTCAAAGAAAATCTTGGAATAAGTCAAAGGTGGAGTTGACTTACTTAGAGAAATACAAAGATAAGAATTACCTATGTTTCTTGTCAGAAAACAATATAAATGAAAAGAGAATAGAGTGAATATTTAAAGTTCTAGAAGGAAAAAAAATCATGTAAGTGGTCAGAAAACCAGATATACATAAAGAAATGAATAATATCAGAGAATAAATAAATGAAGGTAAAATACAATGTTTTATTGTTTTTATTCTTAGTTGATCTAAGAGCTAAGTATTTGTTCAAAGAAATAATGGCCTTACATAAAATTGTATTAGGCCTTACATAAAATTGATAAGTGAAATAAATGACAGCAATTTTATGAGTCACAGGGAAGGGATATTTTAACTATTCTGTTATAAAATACCAGGCCTACCCATGAAGTGGCACAGTGTTATTTGAAAGAAAAGTTAGTTCAGTTTAAATCACTTTTTTGTGAGGGGAGGGGGGTGGGTTGGGGAGGGAGGGGCAGGCGGGCCACTTCTATTGGTCTTTCATTTATCTATTTTCATCAGTCTTTGTTCTTTGGCCCGTGTGGGCCTCCCATCACAGTGGCCTCTGTTATCGCAGAGCACTGACTCTGGGCACATGTGCCCCAGAGCTATGGCTCCGTAATTGAACACATCTGTCCAGCCGCTCCGTGGCATGTGGGATCTTCCCAGGCCAGGGGTCGAACCAGTGCTCCTTGCACTGCAAGGCGGTGTCCTTACCCACTGGACCACAAGGGAAGCCCTTAAATCACTTTTTAAAGACAAGTATGAAACAGCATAAAAGGTATAAAATAGCCAATATATGTTGTCTGTGAGAAATCTTTAAGAAGATACAAATAGACTAAGTGTGAAGAATTGTTAAAGTTATATGATTCCAACATCATTCAAAAGGAAACTACAGGTATACATCAGAGATATCACAGATTTGGTTCCATAAGATATCACAATAATACAAACCACACAAATATTTATCCTAGTTTCCCAGTGTGTATGATGTTTATATTATACTGTAGTCTATTAAAGATACAATAGCATTTCATTCAAAAAAAAAAAAACCCACACAGTGTACATTCCTTAATTTAAAACTACTTTATTGCTAAAAACTGGCAACCATAAATTAAGCCTTTAGACAGTTGCAATCTTTGTTGGTGGATGGTCTTGCCTTGATGGCTGCTGGGGCTTCCCTGGTGGCTCAATATTAAAAATATCCACCTACCAATGCAGGAGACCTGGGTTTGATCCCTGGGTTGGGAAGATCCCCTGGATGAGGGCATGGAAACCATCTCCACTAGTCTTGCCTGGAGAATTCCATCTACAGAGAAACCTGGTGGGCTACAGTCCATTGGGTTGCACAGAGTTGGATACGACTGAAGTGACTAAGCAGCAGTGGCAGATGGTTGGTGATAGTTGCTGAAGGTTGGAGTTGCTGTAGCAATTGTTAAAAATAAAACAATAATAGAGCTTCCCTGCTGGCCCAGTGGCTAAGGGCCTTGCAGTGCAGGGGGCGCTGGTTCGACCTCTTGCCTGAGAGGATCCCATGTGCCACAGAATGGCTGGACAGGTGTATCCAACAACTGAGCCAGAGCTTTGGAGTGCATGTGCCCAGAGCCGGTGCTCTGCAGTGAGACAGAGCCCACTGCGATGGGAGGCTCACACAGGCCAAAGAACAAAGATGGATAAAAATAGATAAATGAAAGACCAATAGAAGTGGCAAAAAAAAAGAAAAAAGCAACCAATAATAAAACCATTCACAACTTTTCTTTTCACAGTCAATTTCTCTTTAGCATGCAATGCTTTTGATAGCATTTTATCCACAGTAGAACTTTGGTCAAAATTGGAGTCAATCCTCTCAAAGCCTCCTGCTATATTATTAACTAAGTTTATGCTACATTCAAAATCCTTTACTGTCATTTCAACAGTCTCCACAGCACCTTCAACAGTCATAGATTCTATCTCAGGAAACCATTTCTTTGTTCATCCATAAAAAAGTGGTTCATCATTTGATAAAGTTTTATCTTCAGATTTCAGTACTCTAGTCACTTATTGAGGCTCCATTTCTAATTCTGGTTCTATCACTATTTCAATGACACCTGCAGTTACTTCCTCCACTAAAATCTTGAATTCCTCAATGTCATTATGAGGATTGAGATTAATCACTTCCAAAGTCCTCTTAATGTTGAACTCTTCACATGAATCATGAATGTTTTTTAATGACATTTTTCCAAAATACATCAGTGGAATCACTATCTATGCAAGAAATCACCTTAAACAATGTTTTTCTGAAATAATAAGACTTGAATCATAAGGATTCTTTGGGCCATAAATTGTAGGATAGATGCTAATGGGCATTAAAACAATCTTAATCTCACTGTTGATCTCCATGAGAGTTGTGGGTGAGCAGGTGCATTGTCCACAAGGAGTCATATTTTGAAAAGAATCCTTTTTCTGAGCAGTAGCTCTTAGCTCTGGGTTTAATATATTTAGGAAAACATGTTGTAAATAGATGTACATCATCCAGGCTTTGTTATTATATTTATAGAGAACATGCTGAGTAGATTTAGTTTAATTCTTAAATGACCTAGGATTTTCAGAATAGTAAATGAACACTGGATTCAACCTAAAGTCTCCAGGTGTATTAGCCCCTAACAGAAGAGACAGCCTGTCTGTTGAAGCTGTGAAGCCAGGCATTGACTTCTCTCTAGTTATGAAATTCCTAGATACATTTCTTCCAATAGAAAGCTGTTCAGTTTCCATGGAAAATCTGTTGTTAAAGTGTAGTCACTTTTATTAAAATTTTCTTAGTTAGATCTGGATAACTTGATGCAGTTTCTACATTAGCACTTTATGCTTCCCCTTATACTTTAATGTATGGAGATGGATTCTTCCCTTAAACTTCATGAGGCCATCTCTGCCAGTCTCAAACTTTTCTTTTGTTGCTTCCTTACCTCTCTCAACCTTCATAAATTGGGGAGAGTTAGGACATTTCTCTGGATTAGGCTTTGACTTAAGGGAATATTGTGGCTAGTTTGATCTTCCATGGAGACTATTAAGACTTTCTCCATATCACTAATAAGGCTGTTTTGTCTTTATCATCAGTATGCTCACTGGCATAGTGGTTCATCATTAAATTTTCTTCAGATTTCAGTACTCTAGTCACTTATTGAGGCTCCATTTCTAATTCTGGTTCTATCACTATTTCAATGACACCTGCAGTTACTTCCTCCACTAAAATCTCGAATTCCTCAATGTCATTATGAGGATTGAGATTAATCACTTCCAAAGTCCTCTTAATGTTGAACTCTTCACATGAATCATGAATGTTTTTTAATGACATTTTTCCAAAATACATCAGTGGAATCACTATCTATGCAAGAAATCACCTTAAACAATGTTTTTCTGAAATAATAAGACTTGAATCATAAGGATTCTTTGGGCCATAAATTGTAGGATAGATGCTAATGGGCATTAAAACAATCTTAATCTCACTGTTGATCTCCATGAGAGTTGTGGGTGAGCAGGTGCATTGTCCACAAGGAGTCATATTTTGAAAAGAATCCTTTTTCTGAGCAGTAGCTCTTAGCTCTGGGTTTAATATATTTAGGAAAACATGTTGTAAATAGATGTACATCATCCAGGCTTTGTTATTATATTTATAGAGAACATGCTGAGTAGATTTAGTTTAATTCTTAAATGACCTAGGATTTTCAGAATAGTAAATGAACACTGGATTCAACCTAAAGTCTCCAGGTGTATTAGCCCCTAACAGAAGAGACAGCCTGTCTGTTGAAGCTGTGAAGCCAGGCATTGACTTCTCTCTAGTTATGAAATTCCTAGATACATTTCTTCCAATAGAAAGCTGTTCAGTTTCCATGGAAAATCTGTTGTTAAAGTGTAGTCACTTTTATTAAAATTTTCTTAGTTAGATCTGGATAACTTGATGCAGTTTCTACATTAGCACTTTATGCTTCCCCTTATACTTTAATGTATGGAGATGGATTCTTCCCTTAAACTTCATGAGGCCATCTCTGCCAGTCTCAAACTTTTCTTTTGTTGCTTCCTTACCTCTCTCAACCTTCATAAATTGGGGAGAGTTAGGACATTTCTCTGGATTAGGCTTTGACTTAAGGGAATATTGTGGCTAGTTTGATCTTCCATGGAGACTATTAAGACTTTCTCCATATCACTAATAAGGCTGTTTTGTCTTTTTTATCATCAGTATGCTCACTGGCATAGCACGTTTAATTTCATCCAAGAACTTTCCCTTTGTAGTCATCACTTAGGTAAATGGCACAAGATGCCTAATTTTTGGAGTATCTCAGCTTTTTGCATATCTTTCTGTCTAAGCTTTATAATGTCTAGCTTCTGATTTATATTGAGAGATATGCAGCTCTTCTTTTTACATGAACACTTAACGCCATTGAAGGAATATTCATTGTCAAATTTCAAGATCTTTGACTCAGGGAATTGGGAGTGATGAAGAAAGAGAGAAAGGCAGAAGAACAACTGATCAGCAGAAAACTGTAGAGGAATACAAATTTCAGATGACTGATAGTACCAAAGTTCAAAACTTACTCCAATACCATACTAATAAATACAATGTGGCATTTTAAAAGACAGACTGACAAACAGATCAGTGGAAGAGAATAAGGTCCACGAGACATACCTTTGCAAATCTAGTTAACTCATCTTTGATAAAGAAACCAAAGCAATTAAATAGAAACACAAAATGCTTTTCAACAAATGGTTCTAGAGCAATTTGATATCTATATGCTAAAATCAATTAAAATGATCACAAACCTAATTGTAAATGCAAAACTGTAAAACTTCTGGAAAATAGCATAGAAGAAAGTCAAGGTGGCATTGAGATTTGCAATGAATTTTTAGATATAACATCTATGAAAGAAGAACCCTGATAAGTTGGACTTTATTAAAACTAAAAATTTCTCTGCAGATGGTATTATTAAGAGAATGAAAAGAGGAGCCACAGAGACGGAGAGAAAATACATCTAATATACCCAAAATATACCCCCCAAAATGCTAAAAATCAGCACATAAAAAACAACCAAATTAAACAACAGATAAAAGGGCTGAATAGACACCTGACCAAAGAGGATATATTGGTGGCACATAAGAGTATCAAAAAATGCACAATGAGACACTCCCATACCGTCTACTAGAATGACTAAAATTCAAAAAGCTGTCAATACTAGGTACTGTCAAGGAAACAGAGCTAAACAACTCACAAAAGTGCTAGTAGGAAGGTAAACTCTTACTGCTACTTTACAAAACAATTTGGCAGTTGCTAATAAAACAAAGTATCCTAGTATCATATAATTCACACATTGTATTCCCAGGTATCTACCCAATTAACTGGAAAACTTATGTCCCCACACCAAGTCATATGTTAGTGCTCATAGAAACTTTGTTTGTATTTGTCCAAATTGGAAAAAACCAAATGGATAGACAAATTGTGGTACCTCTAAACCAATGGGCAATAGGTTGAAAAAAAAGGATTAAGACAAGATTATTTGAATTGTTTCATTGTCAAATTTCAAGATCTTTGACTCAGGGAATTGGGAGTGATGAAGAAAGAGAGAAAGGCAGAAGAACAACTGATCAGCAGAAAACTGTAGAGGAAGACAAATTTCAGATGACTGATAGTACCAAAGTTCAAAACTTACTCCAATACCATACTAATAAATACAATGTGGCATTTTAAAAGACAGACTGACAAACAGATCAGTGGAAGAGAATAAGGTCCACGAGACATACCTTTGCAAATCTAGTTAACTCATCTTTGATAAAGAAACCAAAGCAATTAAATAGAAACACAAAATGCTTTTCAACAAATGGTTCTAGAGCAATTTGATATCTATATGCTAAAATCAATTAAAATGATCACAAACCTAATTGTAAATGCAAAACTGTAAAACTTCTGGAAAATAGCATAGAAGAAAGTCAAGGTGGCATTGAGATTTGCAATGAATTTTTAGATATAACATCTATGAAAGAAGAACCCTGATAAGTTGGACTTTATTAAAACTAAAAATTTCTCTGCAGATGGTATTATTAAGAGAATGAAAAGAGGAGCCACAGAGACGGAGAGAAAATACATCTAATATACCCAAAATATACCCCCCAAAATGCTAAAAATCAGCACATAAAAAACAACCAAATTAAACAACAGATAAAAGGGCTGAATAGACACCTGACCAAAGAGGATATATTGGTGGCACATAAGAGTATCAAAAAATGCACAATGAGACACTCCCATACCGTCTACTAGAATGACTAAAATTCAAAAAGCTGTCAATACTAGGTACTGTCAAGGAAACAGAGCTAAACAACTCACAAAAGTGCTAGTAGGAAGGTAAACTCTTACTGCTACTTTACAAAACAATTTGGCAGTTGCTAATAAAACAAAGTATCCTAGTATCATATAATTCACACATTGTATTCCCAGGTATCTACCCAATTAACTGGAAAACTTATGTCCCCACACCAAGTCATATGTTAGTGCTCATAGAAACTTTGTTTGTATTTGTCCAAATTGGAAACAAATAAGATATTCCTCAATAGGTGAATGGATAGACAAATTGTGGTACCTCTAAACCAATGGGCTATTACTCAGAAGTAAAATTAATAAGCTATCAAACAACAAAATAAACATGGAAAAAATCTTAAATGCACATTAGATTTCATATGTGAAATTTACATGTGTATTTTAGAGAAATGAAAAAAAAAATCAGTGATTGACAAGGGTTGGAGGAGGTAGGGAAGAAACAGGTTAGGCACCAGGGGTAATTAGCAGTCTATATACTACTGGAGTGCTAGATACATAATAACATGTATTTTTTAAAATTCATGGACCTGGGTAACACAAAGAGCAACCTTAATGTAAACTATGGATTTTAGTTAATAATTTATCAGTACTGAATCATTTATCATGACAAATATGTCATGTACTGTACTAATATAAGATGTTTCCTGGTGGCTCAGTGGTAAAGAACCTGCTTGCCAGTGCAGGAGACCCAAGAGATGAGGGTTCCATCACTGGATCAGGAAGATCTAGAGTAGAAAATGGCAATCCATTCCAGTGTTGTTGACTGGGAAGTTCTATGGGTAGAGGAGCCTGGTGGGCTGCAGTCCATGGGATTGCAAAAACTAGTCAGATATGATTTAGTGACTAATGAGCAAGGTGTTAATAATAGAGGAAACTATGTATGTGGAGGGGGTTGCTACATGGGAACTCTGTGCAACTGGCTAATATTTTTGTAAATCTAAATCTATTCTAAAAACTGGGGAGGGGCAGCTGGAGAAAGATTGGATCTCAGGGTTAGATCTCAGTTCCTGTGGTCCTTTCCAAGAAAGAACCATATGGATGTTATGACTTTGTCTGCACCGACTGTATTTGCACATCATGAAATTGATGTCAGCATACTGAGCCTTGCAAATGAGATAGTTTTTAAAGGAATTTATTATCCTGAAATAATCTTCTTGCAGCTTACTGCAATTATCTCAGTTTTCAAGTCATATATGCAAATGCACTTAACTACAACTGTGGTTGCCATGCTGAAAGCAAGCCATGGGGGAATAATGAGCCTAATAAAAAGACTGTATTTGGAGAACCCATTGTTTTCTGGAATAGAGTACTTAATTGACACAAAATATGAAGATAATGAAGTGTGGTGTATAAACAAGTAAAAAAGCTTTTAAATTTAATTTAAAACACTTCCCTTCTCAATTATGAATACTTCCCATTTAGTTATTAGCCTAGATGAATTAAAAATTATATCAGCAGTATTATTCACAAAGGAATAAAAGAAGAGAGGGAAGAAAAGACTGTTTAACTGTATTTGAGAAATGAAATAGTCAGAAATCCTCATAAGTGTGGGAGGAATAAATTATTAAATCACCCACACTCTCCATTTTTAATTTTTACTATTCAGTTTTGTCTCCATAAATGTTCTCATACAATCTCTGCTAAAGCACTAATTAGTAGTTAAGAACCAATTCATTTTATGCATGACCTTTAGCTAATTTCAGTTTGTGAATACTATTTACGTACACATAGCTTGGCAAAATTGATTTCTTTCAGTTATGAAAATCCTATATTCAATTAAAAAAATAAAATAATTTTTTTCTGTTCTCAGTGAAGCCACATTTTATCACAACATAAAGTGTCTTCATTAATTATTTCAGGAGTAAGAAGCATTACTTTAAGTAATCAGTTTTAATAGACACCTTTTGAATGTTTCTTGAAACTGTAATTATGTTACATTATCTATTCATCATAATTAGAAGTTAGAAAGTGTTATTATTATACAGATGAGGAAGCTGAAGCAGGAAGCATCTACTAAACTGGAAGCATTCTACTTCCTAGTCATTTGTATTTTGTTTTTCCTGTGACACCATCAACTCCCAAAAAGTTTACTGGAAAGAATTGCTGATCAAATAAAGTCAAGTGTATTAGACTTATTTCAGGAAGGGAGAACACCACCTTGACAGAATTTTGATGATTCAGAGAGAGAAGTCAAGGGACATTGTTCCATTTCAGCACCTAGAGTGGATGGTTTTTAGTTTTGATAAGCTCTTTAATTGGTTGACAGTCTTGTCTTTTACGAAAAAGTATTTCTTGGAACAGTTAGCCTATTTTCGCTTATTTTGAGTATTGTTTAACAGAAAGAGGGGAGAGGATTTCTAGTACTGATTAGCACAGGAAGGAATATGGACTGTGCTTATTTCATTTTTTGTTTTGTGATTATCAATATGTAGTCATCAAGGGGGGTACTTAATTGACACAAAATATGAAGATAATGAAGTGTGGTGTATAAACAAGTAAAAAAGCTTTTAAATTTAATTTAAAACACTTCCCTTCTCAATTATGAATACTTCCCATTTAGTTATTAGCCTAGATGAATTAAAAATTATATCAGCAGTATTATTCACAAAGGAATAAAAGAAGAGAGGGAAGAAAAGACTGTTTAACTGTATTTGAGAAATGAAATAGTCAGAAATCCTCATAAGTGTGGGAGGAATAAATTATTAAATCACCCACACTCTCCATTTTTAATTTTTACTATTCAGTTTTGTCTCCATAAATGTTCTCATACAATCTCTGCTAAAGCACTAATTAGTAGTTAAGAACCAATTCATTTTATGCATGACCTTTAGCTAATTTCAGTTTGTGAATACTATTTACGTACACATAGCTTGGCAAAATTGATTTCTTTCAGTTATGAAAATCCTATATTCAATTAAAAAAATAAAATAATTTTTTTCTGTTCTCAGTGAAGCCACATTTTATAACAACATAAAGTGTCTTCATTAATTATTTCAGGAGTAAGAAGCATTACTTTAAGTAATCAGTTTTAATAGACACCTTTTGAATGTTTCTTGAAACTGTAATTATGTTACATTATCTATTCATCATAATTAGAAGTTAGAAAGTGTTATTATTATACAGATGAGGAAGCTGAAGCAGGAAGCATCTACTAAACTGGAAGCATTCTACTTCCTAGTCATTTGTATTTTGTTTTTCCCTGTGACACCATCAACTCCCAAAAAGTTTACTGGAAAGAATTGCTGATCAAATAAAGTCAAGTGTATTAGACTTATTTCAGGAAGGGAGAACACCACCTTGACAGAATTTTGATGATTCAGAGAGAGAAGTCAAGGGACATTGTTCCATTTCAGCACCTAGAGTGGATGGTTTTTAGTTTTGATAAGCTCTTTAATTGGTTGACAGTCTTGTCTTTTACGAAAAAGTATTTCTTGGAACAGTTAGCCTATTTTCGCTTATTTTGAGTATTGTTTAACAGAAAGAGGGGAGAGGATTTCTAGTACTGATTAGCACAGGAAGGAATATGGACTGTGCTTATTTCATTTTTTGTTTTGTGATTATCAATATGTAGTCATCAATCTGGGTCTGGAAGGGAAATATTTTGCCAGATTAAGTCTAATTCCCAACTTCCCAAGTTAGTGGACAAATCAGATTGTTACTGCATTGGTCGAATGGACCCACACTGGAACCCTAACTTGAGCAGAGACAGTTGTCTCTGCCAGGAAGGTTTTTTTCCTGATCAGATTCATGCAGCCAGTGATGAAACCAGTGTTGACACTGGAACAGCACACATTTATTCAATGTCCAAAGAATGGAGAAGTCGGAACTTAATTCACAAATCAACTTTTCAATGCAATTTTGGTGGAGACATCAAATATATAGAACAGTTGATGTAAAAGGGAGAAATTTGGGAAGCGTGAGAAGAATATTCATGAGTTATCTGAGAACCAGATTGTGGCTTGGACCTGAAACTGATTCAGCTCTACTTTTCAGTATGGGTTTTTCCAGTTGTCACAGCAATCTTCAACTGTCAGGACTTTGGTGGATGTGTCATTCATTGTGCTAATGTATTATGATGAGCTTGAGTACATGAGGATCAATATCTACTGGAAGTCAAATATTTAGCTTTCTTGGGCCTAGTTGGTTCTAACCAAATCTCTGCTTTTTTTTTTTCTTCTTCTTCTTATTTTTGCAGTTTCCTCCTGGAATTCAGATAAGAGTAATTGGTTTCCATTCCAGGAAGGAGCAGGGGTATTATTCTGGGAAAATAGCTTTGGTAAGAAAATGCTATAATTATTGGTACTTAACTTTTTTCACTAGACAGAGTCATTCAAGGGTCTCAGTGTTGTGCTTATAAATTAGGGGAAAGACCTCTGCTTTCTAGTCCATTATAGCTTCTGCTGATGTTTTTACTGTCGGGATCCATGCTATCCCCTTAAATTCTAGGGGTGTTTGCTTCCCTTTCCTTGCAGTACTTGGGAATACATATTCAGATGTGCATGATCAGAGTAGATATGGGGAGCAATTAACAAAGTTTAAGCTTCAAGGTCCATCACGGGAACATGCACAGGACCCTTCTAAGGCATTTTGAGTGGAACTAGTAATACGTAAACCAGCTCTTCAATTTTTTAAAATAAATAAATTTAACACTAGTTAGCTGTGGCTCCTTATGCTCCTCTTACGTCTAGTGATGTCAAAAGTTCATGCTGACAAAGGTAGAGGTAAACTGAGGACAATTTGGTTTTGTTTTCATGGGATATATTTATGTGGTTCTGTCAAGTACGAACTGGCACTTACCAATGGCGTTTGTGATCTGCCTCTGCTGAGATTAAATGCTGTGCTACTGCAGCTGCTGACCTTTGACCTGCCCTGAAGGGCATTCAGGGTGGAGAATGAGGCACTCTGTACTCCAGGGAACAGCTTTTAGGATAGATATTTTCAGAAATTGATTTCCTGATCCCAATCCTTGCATCTCCTCACATCTAGAAAAGCACTAAATCCCTTCATGGTGATGTCATTTCCTTGTGACTAGCAGGAAACCTTTTGGAAAGTAAGCACTTGATTGAATTGAAATCCCCCTTTAGCAAAATCTTATGTATTGATCTTCCCCCACTACCTCTTTAGAGGAGACTCACAGCTATCTGACGTGCTGTCTTCCATGCTGCAATCTTCATTTTGCCCCAAATAAAACTTAACTTATACTCTCACTTTGGACATTTTCTTTTAGTCAACAGTTCTTAGTATAGTTATGTAACAACAAGTCATTGAATTTAGGTGTGGCTTCCAGAAATACTAATTCTATCTACTACAAACTCGCCTGGTATCATGAAAAAGTAGGTGTCCTGGTAAAAAGGTAGAGGGTCTAAATATCCCCCAGCTTCCTGGCATGGTAAGTACATAGGTAGTGAACAGGATACAGGACTTGAGATGCCGGAGTCATATATTAAATAGTTAATAATGAAATATGTAAAACAAGGATATATTTCTTATCTTTGCAATCTATTTATCTATCTATATAGTTTACTTTTGGTTTATGTTAGATTTTAAATTTAGAGTAAACCTTGCCAACACAGAATTGCATTTTTCTTTGTTTATTCTTTCTGGTCAGGTTTTCCTTTAATTATATGAACAATTAATTTACAATTGCTTATATATTTGTGCATGATCAGAGTAGATATGGGGAGCAATTAACAAAGTTTAAGCTTCAAGGTCCATCACGGGAACATGCACAGGACCCTTCTAAGGCATTTTGAGTGGAACTAGTAATACGTAAACCAGCTCTTCAATTTTTTAAAATAAATAAATTTAACACTAGTTAGCTGTGGCTCCTTATGCTCCTCTTACGTCTAGTGATGTCAAAAGTTCATGCTGACAAAGGTAGAGGTAAACTGAGGACAATTTGGTTTTGTTTTCATGGGATATATTTATGTGGTTCTGTCAAGTACGAACTGGCACTTACCAATGGCGTTTGTGATCTGCCTCTGCTGAGATTAAATGCTGTGCTACTGCAGCTGCTGACCTTTGACCTGCCCTGAAGGGCATTCAGGGTGGAGAATGAGGCACTCTGTACTCCAGGGAACAGCTTTTAGGATAGATATTTTCAGAAATTGATTTCCTGATCCCAATCCTTGCATCTCCTCACATCTAGAAAAGCACTAAATCCCTTCATGGTGATGTCATTTCCTTGTGACTAGCAGGAAACCTTTTGGAAAGTAAGCACTTGATTGAATTGAAATCCCCCTTTAGCAAAATCTTATGTATTGATCTTCCCCCACTACCTCTTTAGAGGAGACTCACAGCTATCTGACGTGCTGTCTTCCATGCTGCAATCTTCATTTTGCCCCAAATAAAACTTAACTTATACTCTCACTTTGGACATTTTCTTTTAGTCAACAGTTCTTAGTATAGTTATGTAACAACAAGTCATTGAATTTAGGTGTGGCTTCCAGAAATACTAATTCTATCTACTACAAACTCGCCTGGTATCATGAAAAAGTAGGTGTCCTGGTAAAAAGGTAGAGGGTCTAAATATCCCCCAGCTTCCTGGCATGGTAAGTACATAGGTAGTGAACAGGATACAGGACTTGAGATGCCGGAGTCATATATTAAATAGTTAATAATGAAATATGTAAAACAAGGATATATTTCTTATCTTTGCAATCTATTTATCTATCTATATAGTTTACTTTTGGTTTATGTTAGATTTTAAATTTAGAGTAAACCTTGCCAACACAGAATTGCATTTTTCTTTGTTTATTCTTTCTGGTCAGGTTTTCCTTTAATTATATGAACAATTAATTTACAATTGCTTATATATTTGTATTTAGGTAACATTTTATATTTTTATAATTTTACTTGGCATGTCACCTCTGTTTTTATTTCTCTGCACATTTTTCTCATTTTTCTTGAATTTTTTTCATAATTCTATTTTAATTTGTTCCTGACTTTCACTAACATATGATTTTGGTTGCTCTAGGGATTATATTATGAATCCTCTAATTTCTCTAGTTTATTTAGAGTTAATATTATAAACTTTCACATGAAGCATGGAAAATTTCAAAACTCTTAGTCTATTTATCTTAACTGCGTCATCTTTTTTGATATAGTTATGCAAGGTATGATAGCTCTATATTATACAAAAAGGTAGTCATTTTTGTTTTAAATAGACAAATTTACTTAAATTTCTGATACTTTTTTATATGTTCCTAAAGATCTGAGTTGCTATTGCAGTCTGAAGACCTACATTAACTATTTCCAGTAGCAGTTCTGCTGGGAGCAAATTCTACTGATATCCTTTGACCTAAATATATCTTTATTTTATCATGCTCTTGAGGGATGCATTCCTGCTTCTATGATTATGGTTTGATACTTTTCTTTGTTTTGAAATCTTAAATATGTTGTTTAAAATATGTTTGGCCTTCATCATTTCTGAAGCAAAGTCCATAGTCATTTAAATCACTCTTCCTTTGGTGTGGCTTCCAGAAATACTAATTCTATCTAAAAGTTCTTAGTATAGTTATGTAACAACAAGTCATTGAATTTAGGTGTGGCTTCCAGAAATACTAATTCTATCTACTACAAACTCGCCTGGTATCATGAAAAAGTAGGTGTCCTGGTAAAAAGGTAGAGGGTCTAAATATCCCCCAGCTTCCTGGCATGGTAAGTACATAGGTAGTGAACAGGATACAGGACTTGAGATGCCGGAGTCATATATTAAATAGTTAATAATGAAATATGTAAAACAAGGATATATTTCTTATCTTTGCAATCTATTTATCTATCTATATAGTTTACTTTTGGTTTATGTTAGATTTTAAATTTAGAGTAAACCTTGCCAACACAGAATTGCATTTTTCTTTGTTTATTCTTTCTGGTCAGGTTTTCCTTTAATTATATGAACAATTAATTTACAATTGCTTATATATTTGTATTTAGGTAACATTTTATATTTTTATAATTTTACTTGGCATGTCACCTCTGTTTTTATTTCTCTGCACATTTTTCTCATTTTTCTTGAATTTTTTTCATAATTCTATTTTAATTTGTTCCTGACTTTCACTAACATATGATTTTGGTTGCTCTAGGGATTATATTATGAATCCTCTAATTTCTCTAGTTTATTTAGAGTTAATATTATAAACTTTCACATGAAGCATGGAAAATTTCAAAACTCTTAGTCTATTTATCTTAACTGCGTCATCTTTTTTGATATAGTTATGCAAGGTATGATAGCTCTATATTATACAAAAAGGTAGTCATTTTTGTTTTAAATAGACAAATTTACTTAAATTTCTGATACTTTTTTATATGTTCCTAAAGATCTGAGTTGCTATTGCAGTCTGAAGACCTACATTAACTATTTCCAGTAGCAGTTCTGCTGGGAGCAAATTCTACTGATATCCTTTGACCTAAATATATCTTTATTTTATCATGCTCTTGAGGGATGCATTCCCTGCTTCTATGATTATGGTTTGATACTTTTCTTTGTTTTTGAAATCTTAAATATGTTGTTTAAAATATGTTTGGCCTTCATCATTTCTGAAGCAAAGTCCATAGTCATTTAAATCACTCTTCCCTTGTGTTCCATCTACCTGTGTCACATAAGAACCACCACAAAACTTCGTGGTTTAATAACATTGATTGTCTTTGTAAATTTGCATTCTGTGAAAGGCTTGGCAATGATAAGCTCATTTATGTTTCACTTAGTGTGTGCTAGGTTGTCTCAAATGCTTGGGTGGAAATTATTTGAAGGTTCATGCATGCAGTGTGTGGCACTTGCTATGGGAAGCAGAAATAGCTCGGAGTTCAAACAGCTTGAGCCTTTTGTTTTCCCTTTAAATTTTTACTTTCCTGTGTCATCACATCATCCCTTCTCAGGCTGCCTCTAGGACCCAAGCCATCATGGTTCCTTGCAGACTTTATTTATTGTTGTTGCTGCCAATAAGACCTCCATAACTAGAAAAGTGAGGAAAATACAATACAAGGGAAAGACACTAGAGGAGCAGACAGAGTTGGGTGATATACCAGCTCAATACGTGTTTACAGTAGTGTTGTTCCTTGTTTGCCATCTTCACAAAATGTAAATTAGAGAAATCATGACTTTTAAATCCAAAATGAGGCTCATTTCTGCCCATAGATTTGCAAAATAACAGATACTTTTCTTAAATTGTTATTGTTCCAGAAGCCACACATGTCAATTTTGCCGTGAAAAAGTGACAATAAATAATTTCTGTATATTTATCTACAAAATTAAATTGTCTTGTGTTTTGTTTTTTAACTTTTCTAAAAGAGTTATTTGATATCTTTATAGTATACCATTTTGCTCTTTTTATTCTGAAAAACAATGAACTTTTTAGTTCTTACTAACTTTTCTTTTTCTTTTGGAAATTTACCTTCTATAAAATTATTCAACCTTTCTCATTTGGCAAGAAATATTTATGGTGGGAGAGAACTGCCTATATATGTAGTGTATTTTCTGATTTATACTATTCCCAGACAATGGCAATGTACTAGGACAAAAGAAACAATTCACATCTCCAAAATTGAAGAATATGCATTAAAAGTTGTTTGAAAATACTTTTCTTTGTTTTGAAATCTTAAATATGTTGTTTAAAATATGTTTGGCCTTCATCATTTCTGAAGCAAAGTCCATAGTCATTTAAATCACTCTTCCTTGTGTTCCATCTACCTGTGTCACATCAGAACCACCACAAAACTTCGTGGTTTAATAACATTGATTGTCTTTGTAAATTTGCATTCTGTGAAAGGCTTGGCAATGATAAGCTCATTTATGTTTCACTTAGTGTGTGCTAGGTTGTCTCAAATGCTTGGGTGGAAATTATTTGAAGGTTCATGCATGCAGTGTGTGGCACTTGCTATGGGAAGCAGAAATAGCTCGGAGTTCAAACAGCTTGAGCCTTTTGTTTTCCCTTTAAATTTTTACTTTCCTGTGTCATCACATCATCCCTTCTCAGGCTGCCTCTAGGACCCAAGCCATCATGGTTCCTTGCAGACTTTATTTATTGTTGTTGCTGCCAATAAGACCTCCATAACTAGAAAAGTGAGGAAAATACAATACAAGGGAAAGACACTAGAGGAGCAGACAGAGTTGGGTGATATACCAGCTCAATACGTGTTTACAGTAGTGTTGTTCCTTGTTTGCCATCTTCACAAAATGTAAATTAGAGAAATCATGACTTTTAAATCCAAAATGAGGCTCATTTCTGCCCATAGATTTGCAAAATAACAGATACTTTTCTTAAATTGTTATTGTTCCAGAAGCCACACATGTCAATTTTGCCGTGAAAAAGTGACAATAAATAATTTCTGTATATTTATCTACAAAATTAAATTGTCTTGTGTTTTGTTTTTTAACTTTTCTAAAAGAGTTATTTGATATCTTTATAGTATACCATTTTGCTCTTTTTATTCTGAAAAACAATGAACTTTTTAGTTCTTACTAACTTTTCTTTTTCTTTTGGAAATTTACCTTCTATAAAATTATTCAACCTTTCTCATTTGGCAAGAAATATTTATGGTGGGAGAGAACTGCCTATATATGTAGTGTATTTTCTGATTTATACTATTCCCAGACAATGGCAATGTACTAGGACAAAAGAAACAATTCACATCTCCAAAATTGAAGAATATGCATTAAAAGTTGTACTTAAACATTTACTCAGTGCTTATGTTCCAAATGCTTTGTTAAATTTCTCTAGGTAATGAAAACAATGACCATAACAACTAATTTTGAGGTCATTACACTAAGTTGTAGATAAGATAATTTAAGCAATATTTGGAATATTTGGAAAAATGTTATAATGAGTACTATACACATTAGCATAGAATTTCATTTTCAACTTTTTAGAAATGAAATAACAACAGAAGAAACAACAAAATTGTAACTCAGCTCCTTCAGTTACTGAAGATATAAAATTACATGAAACTATTTCACGAGTAGGTAATAAAGTTCTGTATGTTCCATATGTAGTCAAACTCCACACAAATACCACTTAAAGCAACAGATATTAATCACTAATCCTAATACTTGTTTTTGATAAACAGCTATTTTTTCCATATTTTGAAACAACAAGGCATATTTCGAACACAATCTACTGGAGTGGATAGCCATTCCCTTCTCCAGGGAATCTTCCCAACTCAGGAATCAAACCTGTATTTTCCGCATTACAGGCATATTCTTTATGGTCTGAGCCACCAGTGAAGCCCTACAGTTTCTGTATTCTTATCTAATCCTTGTATTCATAAATATTTAAAATTCTTCTGACCCTTTGAGGTTTACATCCTACACTATGATTCTGATATAATTGCACAAAGCAGCATATATATTTTGGAGTGCTTTGTGCAATTTTATCAAAATAAAATACTAGTAACATCAGATGCTTAGGCACTATGATTTCTATCTTAGGAAGAAGTTTTATTTGAAAATCATACTACTTTTAGAAAATATAGAGTTTATTAGTAGGCAACTGGGACAATTCATGCAATGAAAGCTCAAGAATGGTTCAGAAGCACAAACTCCCCAAGAGCTGGAGAGGCCTAGGCACAGCTTACTGCCTGCACAGCCTTTTTTAACGTCACATTTATTCTTCCTTCTTAATACTGTTTTCAGTCTCTCTAATTGGTATGCCTTGTATTCATGTATGTATATATCTGTAATGAGTAAAGACTTAAGAAAAATCCCAAGGAACTATCCTTACCACACGGCAAGCACTGACCCAGAGTTGAAGGACGCAATGGTAGCACTGTCTCAACTACTTAATCTCTGAGCTGGGGTCAAGTGACTATAGGTGAAGCCCTTCAGATTGTTGGAGTGGAGAGAAGCAGGCCCTCTAAACTAAATGAAGTGTTATTACCTAAAGAGGGAGCAAAAGATGTTGGATAGTATAAAGCTGCATATGTACATCCTAATGAATGTCGAAATACAATATTCTAAAATATTTATAGAGATCCTAAGAGCAAGACATAATAAGAAAGTTTGATTTTGAATTTCTTTCACAGTAATCTATCTCTGGAATAAATTGAACTACTTCCAATTAAGAGAAAGATTTAAAAGAATTACTGTATTCATTGTTTTCTAAATCCTGTCTTTATATTCAAGCTTCAGTAGACCTAAAATGACTTCCAGTGAGAACAACACTTATTGAGTTATTCTACATTTAAATTCAAAAATTACTTTGGAAATAGACCTGAGTAAAATTCTATAGTCTTCAATGGAGCATTCCTAACTGGGTAATTATAACACTTCCACAGTCTATTGGGAGCAAAATCTTTCAAAGTTACTTGAGCATCTAGTTCTTTTTGACTTCTTTCTAATGGAAAACAAAGGCTAGTTGGGCAGCTATAATGTACCTATTCCCAATATAGTTTCTCATTTTTAAAGCCAATATTTCTCACTTGAAACCATATCTGAAGTTATTTTATATATTGGTATGTTCTTAGGTAAGTATACTTAGTGATCTTTGTATGCTAATATAATGAAAAGATTAACTTAAACATGAGAAAACTGAATGGCTCCTCATCTGCTCCCTCTATTTCACTATAGGAATGGACATGGCAGGCTGAAGGCATTATCTTCTAAAATGTCTATTTATTTTCTAACTTGAAATAAATGGATGCTGGCCAGTGGTGAAGACCAGTGAGAAAGCTACCGTAAAATCACTTCAAGAACTTATGATCATTGATAACAAGGGGTAGGCCCTGTAGAAGTGGAAAAAAGATGTAGTCTGATTCTTTATGAAATGCTCTGGATGTTTCTACAAAATTTTACAATGATAAGTAGAATGTCATAAAACATATATTGATATAAAAAAGTGGTTTTAAGAGCTATTGAGATTCTAAAGTGGAAAGCAAATTTTTAAAAATAAATGTTAATAGTTACAAGATATAGTTCTAGAGAGAATAGTCACTTGACCGGTGAATATTAAAACAGAATCCTTCATTGACAAACATGAAATGGATGACCAAGAGCAATAGAGAAGAAAAAAAAGAGCAGTACAAAATCATGGATCACAATGGACAAACCATACACAAAGAAATCAGAATACCAGCAAAACGATGTCACGCATGAGAGTCAAATAGACATGCAAGAGCTCAGTGTGCATACCACTCATAAATATATATATAGTTAGTTAGTTAGCAAAGACGCAGAATTGTAGAAGTAAAGGATGAAACTGTAACAAAAGTGTAAAATTTTAGGGAAGGATAGATATTATTTAATATTGACATGTTTTTCTATCTAGTACATTCATTGCTCTTATAGATAAAGTAAGCTAAAAATAACAAAATGAAGTTATTTCCATAAAGTATCATTGGAAATATAATTACTGAATGAACAAGATGATTACATAGCATATTTAAAGGAGTTAATAGGCAAATGTGGTAATGAGGCCAGTGGGTCCTAAGGAGGAGGAGGGGGAGGAACAAATATTTTTAGCCAAGTTGCCTTCACCTTGATTGCCATACCTATGAAAATAATCCATTTTGGCTAAAAGTTAGTGTTTATAACAAAGTATATTGCTGGAGGACATGTTTATCCTTCTTAACTTGTACCTACGTTATTTAAAGATGTATGTTGTGGGTATGGCTCTGGTAAGAGCTTTATCACCTTAATATATTCTTTTAAACTATTGTTAACAACCAACTGAAAAAGTATAAAATGCCACACCTAAAGTGGCTTCGGGGGTACTCTTCTATCCCCCTTCAAGTGCCTGTCCTGGAAGCTTTTCCCTATCCTTTCTTACTTTAATAAACTTTTCACTGCACGAATCTCTGAGTGACCATCACCAAGTTTTTCTAATCCCAAATTGGAGATCAAGAATCCAATCATGGTAACATGCCATCATCTATCACCTATCAATATGATCACATTTTGCTATTGATCACACATATTAGTACCGGTGTTACAGGCCTAATATTTAAATATTTTCATAGTTGTTCCTCACCCATTGCTCTGCTATCGCATAAAACTGTTTTGCCTCCTCAGTGGTTTTTCTTGTATGACTCTTCAAGCCAATATCACTTTGTAAGTGTGATGATCTATGTAAAGCAAGTCATAATTTCTAGAAAACAGATTTCATTGTATCCCTTTTTAGATTAAAACCTTCACACTTCTGGAGATATGCCTATTCTGTTGAATCTAAAAACAACTATTGAGATATTTGTGTGAAATAAAGCATTCAAGGAGAGATTTAGCACACTTTCCCCCCACCCTCACCTCTGTGATAAAGGCTAGGACTTAGATAAACAAGCCAGCTTCTCCTTTTCCCAGGAGATAAAAAAGGAAGAGGGGATAAATTGCAGCTGGAATGTTTCTTACATCAAAGAGATTATGGGAGACTTCTTAAAGAATTTTGTTGTGATGATATCTTCTTGGAAAAAAGAGAAACAAGACTCATGAGAAAGCTAAAATTTGTTTCGTAAAGTACACAAAGCATGGATGAAATCATGTGCTTGTTGCTACTTATTTCCTTGTGAGATTTCAGGGTTCCAAATATGGCTTCACAAAATGGTTGAACTGATAACAACAACAAAAAATACCTCTTGTAATTAAGTGGACTTTGGGCTTCCCGGTAGCTCAGTGGTAAATGTCTTCCATATATAATGTCTTTTTCTTCCCATTGAACTTGTAGTACCATCAAGTCTGGCTCATGGAAACGTAAGGTGTGAGGGGCCTAGGACTCATATTTTGAGTGTCAACTGCAAGTTTTTCATGAATAGTGGCTGTAGATGACAGTTAACATCTCAGTTCTTCTTTTACTTACGTCTTTTATATTAAAAAGCAAATGGATATGTATGCCAGTGGTGAATCTTAGCAAAGAATATATACAAGTGCTAAATTCAATTTATGTTTAAAAACTTCAAATGATATGCTTGAAAATATAAGCATAAAATATGTTGCAGCTGTATTATGTTCTGTCAGTTTTAATATTTCATTGTGTTTTCACTGTTGTCATTTAAGAGAGTTTAAAATTTCATCTTCACAGATGCATTTTAATCTAGCTCTTTCTCACCTGACTTACACGTTTTTATTACTCTGTTTATAGATAAAACATTTAAAAGCTGAGGTGTGTTTTGTAACAAACTGCTCCATAAAGACAAGTGGAATAGGAAAATAGATAGTGTACATATGGTCTTGAATTGAAATATTAAATGGCTCATTATTTTGAGAGATCTTAAGCAAAACAGATTTCATTGTATCCCTTTTTAGATTAAAACCTTCACACTTCTGGAGATATGCCTATTCTGTTGAATCTAAAAACAACTATTGAGATATTTGTGTGAAATAAAGCATTCAAGGAGAGATTTAGCACACTTTCCCCCCACCCTCACCTCTGTGATAAAGGCTAGGACTTAGATAAACAAGCCAGCTTCTCCTTTTCCCAGGAGATAAAAAAGGAAGAGGGGATAAATTGCAGCTGGAATGTTTCTTACATCAAAGAGATTATGGGAGACTTCTTAAAGAATTTTGTTGTGATGATATCTTCTTGGAAAAAAGAGAAACAAGACTCATGAGAAAGCTAAAATTTGTTTCGTAAAGTACACAAAGCATGGATGAAATCATGTGCTTGTTGCTACTTATTTCCTTGTGAGATTTCAGGGTTCCAAATATGGCTTCACAAAATGGTTGAACTGATAACAACAACAAAAAGTACCTCTTGTAATTAAGTGGACTTTGGGCTTCCCGGTAGCTCAGTGGTAAATGTCTTCCATATATAATGTCTTTTTCTTCCCATTGAACTTGTAGTACCATCAAGTCTGGCTCATGGAAACGTAAGGTGTGAGGGGCCTAGGACTCATATTTTGAGTGTCAACTGCAAGTTTTTCATGAATAGTGGCTGTAGATGACAGTTAACATCTCAGTTCTTCTTTTACTTACGTCTTTTATATTAAAAAGCAAATGGATATGTATGCCAGTGGTGAATCTTAGCAAAGAATATATACAAGTGCTAAATTCAATTTATGTTTAAAAACTTCAAATGATATGCTTGAAAATATAAGCATAAAATATGTTGCAGCTGTATTATGTTCTGTCAGTTTTAATATTTCATTGTGTTGTCACTGTTGTCATTTAAGAGAGTTTAAAATTTCATCTTCACAGATGCATTTTAATCTAGCTCTTTCTCACCTGACTTACACGTTTTTATTACTCTGTTTATAGATAAAACATTTAAAAGCTGAGGTGTGTTTTGTAACAAACTGCTCCATAAAGACAAGTGGAATAGGAAAATAGATAGTGTA
Organism: Tragulus kanchil; assembly: GCA_022376925.1. NCBI lineage: Eukaryota > Metazoa > Chordata > Mammalia > Artiodactyla > Tragulidae > Tragulus > Tragulus kanchil. The sequence continues at coordinate 156,050,131 of JAIOJX010000028.1, read as the reverse complement.
CATATGGTCTTGAATTGAAATATTAAATGGCTCATTATTTTGAGAGATATTAACTGACTCAAATGTGCTTTATTAGCAAAGGTATTCTATAGTCAAAAGTCATTCATTTCCATTGACCTACTTAGAAAGTTCAATTTTAGTAAATGCTGATAAATTAACAAATAACCAGTTTCAAAAAATATGATTATAATAAAATGCATAAATTTGAAATTCATTGTACTTATACTTCCATTTTCATTATGTATGAAGACTCTTCTTTAGAGTAATGAAACACTAAAAATAAGCTATGTAAAATATCTCAGTAAATCCACTAAAACAATTTAGTTCTAAACTGAAAAAAAAAAAAAAATACAAGAATCATCCAAAATAAAAAGCTTGAATCTTAAGTTTGTATCTTTTTAAGATAGCCCAAAACCTAATAACAATAAGTTGCATAATATTCATAATGACATGTAATTTAAAAAGAACTCTCACTATATTTTTTAAAATAGTTGTACCATTTGCCAGTAAACTGTATAAAATGTTTTATTCTTCTTCTATTATCTATGGAAATGCATATAGGCAGTACATTTTAATTTGTAGTATTAAAACTACAACCATGATTTCATGGTGATTTATTTGTAACAATGTATTTTATCACCTAGATGTTCACTCAAAGACAATTACAGGGAACTAAGATACTATATAAGTGGTCTTCAGGTCATCACATATTGGAAAACCATAGGTAATTGCCAATAATAAAATTAGTTATTTGTGCAAATTATATGAGGTAACTTGTCAAAGAGATATGTGAATTCTTACTAAAGAAATCACTATTCTTAAGTGATTTTAAGTGCAAGTGACTTCTATATTAGCTCAAATAATCAAGTTGCTAAATTCAATTTATGTTTAAAAACTTCAAATGATATGCTTGAAAATATAAGCATAAAATATGTTGCAGCTGTATTATGTTCTGTCAGTTTTAATATTTCATTGTGTTGTCACTGTTGTCATTTAAGAGAGTTTAAAATTTCATCTTCACAGATGCATTTTAATCTAGCTCTTTCTCACCTGACTTACACGTTTTTATTACTCTGTTTATAGATAAAACATTTAAAAGCTGAGGTGTGTTTTGTAACAAACTGCTCCATAAAGACAAGTGGAATAGGAAAATAGATAGTGTACATATGGTCTTGAATTGAAATATTAAATGGCTCATTATTTTGAGAGATATTAACTGACTCAAATGTGCTTTATTAGCAAAGGTATTCTATAGTCAAAAGTCATTCATTTCCATTGACCTACTTAGAAAGTTCAATTTTAGTAAATGCTGATAAATTAACAAATAACCAGTTTCAAAAAATATGATTATAATAAAATGCATAAATTTGAAATTCATTGTACTTATACTTCCATTTTCATTATGTATGAAGACTCTTCTTTAGAGTAATGAAACACTAAAAATAAGCTATGTAAAATATCTCAGTAAATCCACTAAAACAATTTAGTTCTAAACTGAAAAAAAAAAAAAAATACAAGAATCATCCAAAATAAAAAGCTTGAATCTTAAGTTTGTATCTTTTTAAGATAGCCAAAAACCTAATAACAATAAGTTGCATAATATTCATAATGACATGTAATTTAAAAAGAACTCTCACTATATTTTTTAAAATAGTTGTACCATTTGCCAGTAAACTGTATAAAATGTTTTATTCTTCTTCTATTATCTATGGAAATGCATATAGGCAGTACATTTTAATTTGTAGTATTAAAACTACAACCATGATTTCATGGTGATTTATTTGTAACAATGTATTTTATCACCTAGATGTTCACTCAAAGACAATTACAGGGAACTAAGATACTATATAAGTGGTCTTCAGGTCATCACATATTGGAAAACCATAGGTAATTGCCAATAATAAAATTAGTTATTTGTGCAAATTATATGAGGTAACTTGTCAAAGAGATATGTGAATTCTTACTAAAGAAATCACTATTCTTAAGTGATTTTAAGTGCAAGTGACTTCTATTTTTATGAGGTATTAGCTCAGGAAAATGAAACTGCCATTTAATTTTGCTCTAGTGAGCCTATTGTCTTCATTTCATGTCCTTCTTGGGATACATTTTTCTTTGTGTTCTTGAAGATTTATTCATGAACTCCCATTAGCATTAATAGGGGTTGTATAACTCTATCCCCTACACAGTCAGTGGTAAATGAAATCCCTTTGGCATAATTTTCTGGCATTTAAATTAGTCTTGGGGTTTATAAAATACAATTATGGTGCAATGTTACAAATGTAAATACCAAGAAGATGTGAGAAAGGGAATTAAAGGTGCCCTTTATAATGATGCATGAGAGGTTACCACTTTCTCACTGAAAGATACAATTGAGAGAAATTCTCACATTATCCATCTGATCATTACCAGTTTGGGAAATAGTGCTGTCTCTCATGGAATTAATGGATATTAAATCCAAAATCTGACTTAATCATCAGATCACATAAATTTTCTTTTAATAGTGGAAGGAATAGTAAAGGTTTTTATTTATTTATTGCTAATACTTGACGTTTTAAGCTTTAGGGAGAATATTTTTAGCTCACCTTGCTTGCAAAAACTGTAATCATTTGCATATTTTTTTCAGTGTTAGGAAAACGATATAATTTCCATTGGGAAGATTACGAATAATGATAAACAAGGGCACATGCATTTTATGTGCTGTGCTAGAAAATACCAAGCTCTTGAAGATATCAAAAATGTAAAGTCGAGCTTCCCAGATGGTCCAGTGGGTAAGGACACTGCCTTGCAGTGCCGGTTCAATCCCTGGCCTGGGAAGATCCCACGTGCCGTGGAGCGGCTGGACCAATGTGTCCGATTACCAAGCCACAGCTCTGGAGTGCATGTGCCCAGAGCCGGTGCTCTGTGATGATGGAGGCCACTGCGATGGGAGGCCCACGCTGGACAAAGAACAAAGATGGATGAAAAGAGATAAATGAAAGACCAAGAGAAGTGGCCTGCCTGACCCCCTCCCTCTCCACCCCCCTGACCCACCCCCCACCCCCCCAAAATACTTAAAAAAAACAATGTAAAATCCCTTTCCCTTATTCAAATTTCTAATGTAGGGTCACTTTGTTTCTCCCTTGTACGTAAGTGTACTGAATATTACATATACAGCACAGATATATCAGGAAACCTCATCTTTCACAAATTTCACCCTATCTTATGTCACTGTTCCTTTATTTTCATCATTAATAATTTGTCTCTTTGGATTTCAATGCTAATTTTTAAACCATCTTCTGCAAATGTTTATGAAAATGTGTCTGGGATACATTTTCTTTGTGTTCTTGAAGATTTATTCATGAACTCCCATTAGCATTAATAGGGGTTGTATAACTCTATCCCCTACACAGTCAGTGGTAAATGAAATCCCTTTGGCATAATTTTCTGGCATTTAAATTAGTCTTGGGGTTTATAAAATACAATTATGGTGCAATGTTACAAATGTAAATACCAAGAAGATGTGAGAAAGGGAATTAAAGGTGCCCTTTATAATGATGCATGAGAGGTTACCACTTTCTCACTGAAAGATACAATTGAGAGAAATTCTCACATTATCCATCTGATCATTACCAGTTTGGGAAATAGTGCTGTCTCTCATGGAATTAATGGATATTAAATCCAAAATCTGACTTAATCATCAGATCACATAAATTTTCTTTTAATAGTGGAAGGAATAGTAAAGGTTTTTTTTTTTTTTTTTTTATTGCTAATACTTGACGTTTTAAGCTTTAGGGAGAATATTTTTAGCTCACCTTGCTTGCAAAAACTGTAATCATTTGCATATTTTTTTCAGTGTTAGGAAAACGATATAATTTCCATTGGGAAGATTACGAATAATGATAAACAAGGGCACATGCATTTTATGTGCTGTGCTAGAAAATACCAAGCTCTTGAAGATATCAAAAATGTAAAGTCGAGCTTCCCAGATGGTCCAGTGGGTAAGGACACTGCCTTGCAGTGCCGGTTCAATCCCTGGCCTGGGAAGATCCCACGTGCCGTGGAGCGGCTGGACCAATGTGTCCGATTACCAAGCCACAGCTCTGGAGTGCATGTGCCCAGAGCCGGTGCTCTGTGATGATGGAGGCCACTGCGATGGGAGGCCCACGCTGGACAAAGAACAAAGATGGATGAAAAGAGATAAATGAAAGACCAAGAGAAGTGGCCTGCCTGACCCCCTCCCTCTCCACCCCTGACCCACCCCCACCCCCAAAATACTTAAAAAAAACAATGTAAAATCCCTTTCCCTTATTCAAATTTCTAATGTAGGGTCACTTTGTTTCTCCCTTGTACGTAAGTGTACTGAATATTACATATACAGCACAGATATATCAGGAAACCTCATCTTTCACAAATTTCACCCTATCTTATGTCACTGTTCCTTTATTTTCATCATTAATAATTTGTCTCTTTGGATTTCAATGCTAATTTTTAAACCATCTTCTGCAAATGTTTATGAAAATGTGTCTAGAAGGAACCTACTAATAGTTTCCAGGTCAAAAAGAAGCAACACAATAGGTCATTAATAGTTAAATAGAACTTTTTCCCGCAGAAAATCGACTCAGAATCTGTATTTGTTTAAATGGAACAACTTGCAAACTGGGAGAAAGGACCCAGGAGTAAAGGAATATGGAGCATACAGTAAGGGGCAGAGGGGAACATCTCTGACCACTTCACAGTGAGCTTTGAAACTGGTTCTCCAAGTGGAAACTGACACTTACAATTACAACTCAATCACTCTAATCCATTCAGTGATTGCTTTATAGTGCTAAGCTGCACACGATGGGCTTTTGATTTAGATAGACCTAGATTAATGACCTTTGTTGTACTTGTTCAGTCACTAGTAGTGTCCATCTCTTTGTGACCCCATGGACCGCAGCACATCAGGCCTCCCTGTCCTTCATCATCTCCTAGAACCTGCTCGAACTCATGTCCATTGAGTTGGTGACGTCATCCAACCATCTGATACTCTGTCATCCCCTTCTGCCTTCTATCTTTCCCAGCATCTTGGTCTTTTCCAATGAGTCGTCTCTTGACATTAGATGGCCATTTTTTCTGAATATTGATTTTAGGCCAGCTTTTTCACTCTCCTCTTTCACCTTCATCAAGAGGCTCTTAAATTCTTTTTTGCTTTCTGCCAGAATGGTGGTATTATCTGTATATCTAAAGTTATTGATATTTCTCCTGGTAATCTTGATTCCATCTTGTGCTTCATCCAGGCTGGCATTTTGCATGATGTACTCTGTGTATAAGTTAAAATAAGATACAGTCTTGACATACTACTTTTCCAATTTGGACCCAGTCCTTTGTTTCATGTTTAGTTTTAATTGCTGTTTCTTGACCTGCACACAGTTTTCTCTCTTGACCTGCATACAGTTTTCTCAGTAGACTGGTAAGGTGGTCTGGAATTACCATCTCTTTAAGAATTCTTCAGTTTGTTGTGATCCACACAGTCAAAGACTTTAGCATAGTCAATGAAGCAGAAGAAGATGTTTTTCTAAAATTCTGTTGCTTTTTCTATGGTCCAACAGATGTTGACAATTTTATCTCTGGTTCCTCTACCTTTTCTAAATCCAGCTTGTTTATCTGGAAATTCTCAGTTCACACAATGATGAAGGCAAGCTTGAAGATAAAGATAACAGCCTTTATCTTGACATAAATAAATTAAACTTTGGACTCCATTTTCCTAAACCAATAATCCTTGATAGTTGTTATCACTGAGGAAGAATGAATGAAGTGGCAGCTAATTTGATATTTGGCATGTGGACATGTTTCCTTGGCATTAACCTGTAGGGTCTTCTGGAGCTGGTAGTCACTATGACCAGCAGTGAGATCTGGCTTTTGTTACAGATTCAAGAGGAAAGTAGTCCTAATCTGGACACCCACCATACTTAAATGTCTGTTACTTACATGTAGTTTCATCTCATGAATAATTTTAAATGATTTTGCATCTATTTAATGGAAAACTTTCATTGCTGTGGCATTCTTTCCATATGGGCTGTCCTATCCTTGGGTGGTTAGCAACGTGATTCTTTTTCCAGAGCAGCTATCTGGGAGCTTGTGATTTCAGAACACTCTTTGAATTACAGACATCAGTAATACTGCAGCTCTGTATAGGCCCAGAGTGATTTGAGAAGTGCACATAAAATGTCACACAGTGATACTGTATAACTTGTTTTTATATCATAGTTCAGATGTAACAGCCTGAAGGCTCTTAAATTCTTTTTTGCTTTCTGCCAGAATGGTGGTATTATCTGTATATCTAAAGTTATTGATATTTCTCCTGGTAATCTTGATTCCATCTTGTGCTTCATCCAGGCTGGCATTTTGCATGATGTACTCTGTGTATAAGTTAAAATAAGATACAGTCTTGACATACTACTTTTCCAATTTGGACCCAGTCCTTTGTTTCATGTTTAGTTTTAATTGCTGTTTCTTGACCTGCACACAGTTTTCTCTCTTGACCTGCATACAGTTTTCTCAGTAGACTGGTAAGGTGGTCTGGAATTACCATCTCTTTAAGAATTCTTCAGTTTGTTGTGATCCACACAGTCAAAGACTTTAGCATAGTCAATGAAGCAGAAGAAGATGTTTTACTAAAATTCTGTTGCTTTTTCTATGGTCCAACAGATGTTGACAATTTTATCTCTGGTTCCTCTACCTTTTCTAAATCCAGCTTGTTTATCTGGAAATTCTCAGTTCACACAATGATGAAGGCAAGCTTGAAGATAAAGATAACAGCCTTTATCTTGACATAAATAAATTAAACTTTGGACTCCATTTTCCTAAACCAATAATCCTTGATAGTTGTTATCACTGAGGAAGAATGAATGAAGTGGCAGCTAATTTGATATTTGGCATGTGGACATGTTTCCTTGGCATTAACCTGTAGGGTCTTCTGGAGCTGGTAGTCACTATGACCAGCAGTGAGATCTGGCTTTTGTTACAGATTCAAGAGGAAAGTAGTCCTAATCTGGACACCCACCATACTTAAATGTCTGTTACTTACATGTAGTTTCATCTCATGAATAATTTTAAATGATTTTGCATCTATTTAATGGAAAACTTTCATTGCTGTGGCATTCTTTCCATATGGGCTGTCCTATCCTTGGGTGGTTAGCAACGTGATTCTTTTTCCAGAGCAGCTATCTGGGAGCTTGTGATTTCAGAACACTCTTTGAATTACAGACATCAGTAATACTGCAGCTCTGTATAGGCCCAGAGTGATTTGAGAAGTGCACATAAAATGTCACACAGTGATACTTGTTTTTTATATCATAGTTCAGATGTAACAGCCTGAATTTGTGTTACATTTATGGTCTCACCTTTATTTTCTCCACTCTGCTATTATGAAACCATGATGTATGGAGGAAAATAATCTGTCAGCTTTTTAAATGATAAGTTGGATAGTGGAGAGATCTGTTTGAACAAATAAATATTAAATTCTTATTATTTTTCAGACAAAATGCAATTACTCTGTATGCATTTAATCAGAACAAGTTATGTCTAAGTTATTTTTACAGTCCTTTGATTCTAAGAAACATTTTCCAGGGTCATGCAGTAACATGTGGGAGAACCTCGATTTAATCAAAATTCTATGAGGCTGTTTTCTGGAAATATTTTAATCCACTGAGTCCACTTACAGGCAGTAAAGAATACACATGTGCACAGGCACAAAAAAATATATTACTAGCAAACACCTGGGAATGTTGGTCACTCAAGATTTCCCATAGGGCTTGCACATTTTTACCAATAATACTTAACTGTTGCTGCTATGACCAGCGTCATTCAAGGAAAATACATCTCTTGCCCGTATTTTCCCATCTAAGTACTAACCGTGCTCAGCCCTGCTTACCTTCCAAGACTGGGCATGTTCTAGGTTAGGTATGGCCACAGACTCTTTCCTGTATTCTTAAACAAAAGTCAACTTGCTTTCTAATCACAAAGGTTTGCTCTTTCCACCTCGGAACAATTGAAGGGTTTTGAACCACATACATGCTTATAAGAGAAAAGTCAAATTAATTGACCTTGTCAAATCTTTAATTTCAGTAATATGATTGAAATAGATTCACCCATCTATCTTCTTTTAAGTCCTCAAGTCAGAAATTGTGGCTGTGGAAGTACTCATGAATTACTCCAGCATTTCAACAGTGCATATGATGGCTGGAAAGACATGTGTGATTATGAAACAATTCAAATTAATCTTGTATTTGTATATATATAATTTTAGACCAGGGATCAGCAAACCATGGTGCATAGGCAAAACTGTCCTATCCTTGGGTGGTTAGCAACGTGATACTTTTTCCAGAGCAGCTATCTGGGAGCTTGTGATTTCAGAACACTCTTTGAATTACAGACATCAGTAATACTGCAGCTCTGTATAGGCCCAGAGTGATTTGAGAAGTGCACATAAAATGTCACACAGTGATACTGTATAACTTGTTTTTTATATCATAGTTCAGATGTAACAGCCTGAATTTGTGTTACATTTATGGTCTCACCTTTATTTTCTCCACTCTGCTATTATGAAACCATGATGTATGGAGGAAAATAATCTGTCAGTTTTTTAAATGATAAGTTGGATAGTGGAGAGATCTGTTTGAACAAATAAATATTAAATTCTTATTATTTTTCAGACAAAATGCAATTACTCTGTATGCATTTAATCAGAACAAGTTATGTCTAAGTTATTTTTACAGTCCTTTGATTCTAAGAAACATTTTCCAGGGTCATGCAGTAACATGTGGGAGAACCTCGATTTAATCAAAATTCTATGAGGCTGTTTTCTGGAAATATTTTAATCCACTGAGTCCACTTACAGGCAGTAAAGAATACACATGTGCACAGGCACAAAAAAATATATTACTAGCAAACACCTGGGAATGTTGGTCACTCAAGATTTCCCATAGGGCTTGCACATTTTTACCAATAATACTTAACTGTTGCTGCTATGACCAGCGTCATTCAAGGAAAATACATCTCTTGCCCGTATTTTCCCATCTAAGTACTAACCGTGCTCAGCCCTGCTTACCTTCCAAGACTGGGCATGTTCTAGGTTAGGTATGGCCACAGACTCTTTCCTGTATTCTTAAACAAAAGTCAACTTGCTTTCTAATCACAAAGGTTTGCTCTTTCCACCTCGGAACAATTGAAGGGTTTTGAACCACATACATGCTTATAAGAGAAAAGTCAAATTAATTGACCTTGTCAAATCTTTAATTTCAGTAATATGATTGAAATAGATTCACCCATCTATCTTCTTTTAAGTCCTCAAGTCAGAAATTGTGGCTGTGGAAGTACTCATGAATTACTCCAGCATTTCAACAGTGCATATGATGGCTGGAAAGACATGTGTGATTATGAAACAATTCAAATTAATCTTGTATTTGTATATATATAATTTTAGACCAGGGATCAGCAAACCATGGTGCATAGGCAAAATCTAGTGTACTGTCTGTTTCAAGAAAGTCTATTTTGGTAAAAAAAATTATACTCATTCATTTATACATGCTGCTTTCATACTACATTGACAGAGTTGAGCAGTTGTGGCAGAGTGGTATAGCCATAGTATTTAAAAATTTACTAACTGGTCCTTTATACAAAAAGTTTGGCAATCCCTGTATCTACCTGAAGAATGAAACTATTATATACACAATGAATGTTAAAATCACAGACGTTTATGCTTTCTCAAATATTTAATTATAGTTGATTAATCTTAACAATTGGGCTTCTCAGATTGTACTGCTGGTAAAGAACCTGCTTGCTAATGCAAGAGACTTGAGAGGCATGGGTTTGATCCCTGGGCCAGGAAGATCACCAGGAAAAGACATGGCAACCCTCTCTAGTATTCTTGCCAGAAGAATGCCATGGATGGAGGAACCTGATGGGCTACAGTCTATAGGGTGGCAAAGAGTCAGACATGACTGAAGCGACTTACTGTCAGCACAGTCTTAATAATTATAGCAAATTTAACTTTATATAAATAATTTTATTTATTTTTTAATTTTTTCAGTTATAATTAGTGTTTATTAGATTTAATAGAAATGTTCAAATTTTTAGAAGAAAATATTTTAAACATTGAAAAATTATTTTTTATTTTTATTTAAGTATACTGTTCTTCTTTGATTAAGATATATTCAAAAATTTTCCCTTTGAATATAAAAGACACCAATGCTGGGAAAGACTGAAGGTAAAAGGAGAAGGGGGCAGCAGATGAAATGGTTAGATAGCATCATTGATTCAATGGACATGGATTTGAACAAATTCAGGGATCTAGTGAAGATAACTGAAGCTGGGCATGCTGTAATCCATGGGGTACCAAAGAGTCAAACACGATTTCGTGACTGAGCAACAACAACAGGTAGAACATAACTACATTTTATGCTTCATTGTTTAAATAGCTAAGAATGAGTGCAAGTGCAGAATTAGTGAAAAATAAAAATATGAAAGTGAGCTCAGAAAAGAGTAAAAGGTGAAAATAAAATAGAACTTTTGATATTATGAAAATATATTTTATCAAAGTGGGAGAATAGAGCATACTTAGTAAGTAGTTCTTTGACTTGATTTTTGACTTGATTTAGATCTATGGCATATGAGTCTCCAATTGTACTTTGGTTCCCAGATCTGCAAACATATGGAATAAGCCTGATTAGTTCCAAACTGTCAGTAATCAGTTGCTTTAGGGTACTTTTATCTGGATAAATCACCCTAATTTCATCAGCTTTTCTATCTGGTAAAGAGTAAACTAGTCCTAATCTTGCTTCTTGGTTGATCAGGAGGGAGAGCCTCTCAGCTTCTTGTTGAAAGTCACACTTGGCATTTGGGGCTATCATTGAAGATAGGATGGTCAAATCTCCTTAATTTTTTCAAAATTATGCAGCTACTATTTGGGTAAAGACACTTATTTTAGTAACTAATATTTATACAGCCTCGAATGCAGGAGAACTGGGTATGATGACCGGGAGAAGGAAATGGCAGCAGTATTCTTCCCTAAAAAATCCCCATGGACAGAGGAACCTGGCAGGCTACTTACTGTCCATGGGGTCGTAAAAGTCAGACATGACTAAGTGACTAAACCACCAACCACCATACAGCCTTTTTAACTAGAATGTTAACTTATAATTGGAAAGTCATACTCTCTAAGAAAACGTACAATACAACAAAATGTAATTAAAATAATGTATCTAGTTACTTAGGTAAACCATAAAAATCATGTACAACAATTTGCTTACAGAAATTAAATTAAGCTTCTGTTTGCTTATTACTTTCATCATTAGGACTAAGTGACAATATTTAGCAAAGTATAAATAATGAAAGTAAAATATAGACCATGATTATTTGTAAAAGTCACTCAGTTAAGGGAGGGAAACCTAGGAAGATGTGGAGGAATATGCCTTATGTATATGACCTTGTGGACTTCTGTGGTGGCTCAGCAGTAAAAATTCCACTTGCAATGTAAGAGACATGGTTCTACCCCTGGGTCGAGAAGATGCCCTGGAGGAGGGCATGGCAACCCACTCCAGTGTTCTTGCCTGGAGAATTCTGTGGACAGAGGAGCCTAGTGGGCTACCATCCATAGGGTTGCAAGGAGTTGAACATGACTGAAGCGATGGCATGCATGTACATACGACATTGTGAACTGAGAAAAAGCAAGTGGCTTTGAAATTACAGAAGTTGACCTTCAGGACTGATTTTGTAGGTGAACTTCCTCAGGTAGTATAGCAGTAAAGGGTGGGACAATAAAGTTTATTTACTTAATGTGTCTTCCAAGCAACATTGGTTATAACAACAGAATCTGAAATCAACCTGAAAAGATTAACTTCCGCAAGGATATTTTAAAACTATATCTGTACACATTTTCTGACATACTTAGAACCTCCAAATTTAAAACCCGTAGCCCTTCCCATCAGACAATTTATTTGCCTGTAGGATGGTCAAATCTCCTTAATTTTTTCAAAATTATGCAGCTACTATTTGGGTAAAGACACTTATTTTAGTAACTAATATTTATACAGCCTCGAATGCAGGAGAACTGGGTATGATGACCGGGAGAAGGAAATGGCAGCAGTATTCTTCCCTAAAAAATCCCCATGGACAGAGGAACCTGGCAGGCTACTTACTGTCCATGGGGTCGTAAAAGTCAGACATGACTAAGTGACTAAACCACCAACCACCATACAGCCTTTTTAACTAGAATGTTAACTTATAATTGGAAAGTCATACTCTCTAAGAAAACGTACAATACAACAAAATGTAATTAAAATAATGTATCTAGTTACTTAGGTAAACCATAAAAATCATGTACAACAATTTGCTTACAGAAATTAAATTAAGCTTCTGTTTGCTTATTACTTTCATCATTAGGACTAAGTGACAATATTTAGCAAAGTATAAATAATGAAAGTAAAATATAGACCATGATTATTTGTAAAAGTCACTCAGTTAAGGGAGGGAAACCTAGGAAGATGTGGAGGAATATGCCTTATGTATATGACCTTGTGGACTTCTGTGGTGGCTCAGCAGTAAAAATTCCACTTGCAATGTAAGAGACATGGTTCTACCCTGGGTCGAGAAGATGCCCTGAGGAGGGCATGGCAACCCACTCCAGTGTTCTTGCCTGGAGAATTCTGTGGACAGAGGAGCCTAGTGGGCTACCATCCATAGGGTTGCAAGGAGTTGAACATGACTGAAGCGATGGCATGCATGTACATACGACATTGTGAACTGAGAAAAAGCAAGTGGCTTTGAAATTACAGAAGTTGACCTTCAGGACTGATTTTGTAGGTGAACTTCCTCAGGTAGTATAGCAGTAAAGGGTGGGACAATAAAGTTTATTTACTTAATGTGTCTTCCAAGCAACATTGGTTATAACAACAGAATCTGAAATCAACCTGAAAAGATTAACTTCCGCAAGGATATTTTAAAACTATATCTGTACACATTTTCTGACATACTTAGAACCTCCATTTAAACTATAAGCTTTTTAAAAAGACTTTCTGTAGCCCTTCCCATCAGACAATTTATTTGCCTGTAGCTGGGTTCTGAAGTTTTGGACTGATTTAACTCCCTGTGTTAAAACACATAGCTCCTTCAGTCTAGCACTCTGTTACCCTCCTAGTCTGAGTCAGTGCTTCCTGGCTAGCCCAAGGGCTCATAAAGGCTACTTGTTTGCTCAGCGAAAGGTGTACTGTGACTCTGACTCATAAGTTATGTGTGATTTCTCTCCTTCTATGACTTTATGTTTCTAGCATAAGAAGTAAAATGGTTCCGTCTGTGTCTTTTCACCTTCTGCTTGACATCTCTCTGAAGTTCAAGAATATTGAAAGTGAACCTGGCAATCCCTTCTTATTTTATTCCTGATTTTAATGTTGAGTCAGTCTATTTACTAACATTTGCATTAATTTAACTCAGCAAATTTCATTGCTCGGTGAAAGCTTCATTTTGCTCCCATCTTTACACCTCCACTACCTTCCACCTGCTTAGTCAGAGCCAGCATCATCGGAATCTTATACAGTTGCAGTTGTCCTCTGACTGGTTGCTGACTTCCATTCATCCTATGTTCTATATGGAAACCATACTGTGTGTGTGTGTGTGTGTTTTTCCTTTGACCTATAGTGTCTTTCCATGATCTTCCAAATGAAACTCTTTAATATTGTCTACTGGGTTTCACTGCTTTAGGTCCTGTACCTTCTCCAGCTGTATGTCAGACATTCTTCCCTTTTGGAATTATGCTCTAGCTGAAATGGTTTTTCTCACTATGCTTATTCCTGTCTTATGTAGCATGGAGATGGAATAGTGTAACTTTTCCAATCTAGAGTGAATTCTACCATACCCATTTTTGCTTCTCTGGCCTTATTCTTTTTCTTTACAGCACTTATAATTTTCAAGGATATATTGTTTGTTTGCAAACTTTCCTATGACTTTTCTTCTTTATTATGTTCTAAGCTCCATGAAGGCAGAGTTCTCATATTGGTTTAATACAATGGATTTTCTAGAGTTCAAGTGGCACTAGTGGTAAAGTCCCTGCCATAAGAGACATAAGAGATGCTGGGTTCAATTCCTGGGTCAGGAAGATCCCCAAGAGGAGGGCCCAGTAGCCCACTGCAGTATTCTTGCCTAGAGAATTCCATAGGCAGAGGAGCCTGTAGGGCTACAATCCATAGGGTCATGAAGAGTCACATGCAACTGAAGTGGCTTAGCAAGCATGCACACAGTAGTTTCTGACACAGTTTAGAAATGTGATAAATATTTACTGAATTATAATTGATAGATTAACTGAATAAAACAAATTATTATTTGTGGGGAAACAAGTAATAAAAACATTCCTATCTCCTTGAAGGATGATTTTTCTCCTCAGAGGAAGAACTTAAAACATAGGCAATATTCAACAAATAGACAAGGCTTAGAAAATACTAATACTCCTGCATCTATGATATATAACATACTTAATGAAAAATGAAAATGTGTGCCAGGAGTTTAGAGAAACAAAGGAATAATCATAGATACATCTGAAGACTTTTGTTGGGATAAGATTGAAGGTGCTAAAGTATCTGAAATTTAATTGATAGGAGAATGAAGAATCATTGAAGCATTTTAATTGTTAGACTGATACGGCCATGTTTATATTTTATTAAATTGACTTCTATGTGTGTGTGTGTATGTTTGAGCGAGAAAGAGAGAGAGGAAATTGGTTTGTATAAGGCATATAAACTAGAATGGGGAAGAGTATTTGACAAGACACTAAAATACTGTAGAAAGAGATCATGAGAGCTTCTGTCAAAGAATCATATGGATTGAAATTCAGTATAACTCAGAAAGCAAGAATGAATCAGAAGTAAATGAAGTTATTTAAGTTGAATCTGAGGCTGTTGAATGTTTATATACATATGTGAACTGAAACAGATACTTATATATATTTGATATATTGATACATATGATAATTGAATAATATAGTTTTATGCATACTTAAAATACTTTCTTCAGTTAATCTTACCGTTTCTGAGTTTTGTCATCTAGTTTCTATCCTGATATTAACAAAATACACACCAAAAGCCATGGAGAATTCAGAGTTCTCATGACTGCTATTCTGCAGACACCACTGGGATGAGAACACTGATATTTCAAAGAAATTCTGACGTATAGTAGCAGCAAAATTCTTTCCTCTTGGAAGAATGAATAAATAAATGATAATGTTGATATCATAATATCAAATATCTATGTTTACCTAAGTCAGCCAGTTAATAATGAGAATAAATCAAGGGATGAAGTTGTTTTAAATCACAGTATATTAGCTAAATTTGTGGTATCTAGTTGAATACCGCTAATATTGAGCAATACATTTTTTTCCATAAGAAAGTACGACAATGAGAGAGAATATAACAACACTGATGCTACTCAGCAGAAAAGCTAAATTGTTTTACATAAAGTTTAAATTTTGACATTTACACAAATTCATTAATTATATCATCCAGAATTTTGAATGACTCCTGAGCAATATTAAAAAGAATTGCACACACTTTTCATGAAAGCAATTCCATCTTATAAGGTAAAATTTTTGTGGATTATAAACAGAGCTAGTAAGAGTGGCCTTTGCTATTCTTTGCCTTATTTATACTCCAAAGCTGTTTCTACTTAGACCATTTTATAGTCTTGCATTGCTAAAAACAAATTAAACTTCATTAAGAAGGCACATTAACAGTCACCTTATAACAGACAATGGTAGTTTAAAAAAAAAAAAGAAAATCTTTAAGAATGTCCAGATAGCAAGCTTAAATTAGCCTAAATCTTTGCCAAGTACTGATTTATATATTATCTTAAGAAAATTCAGTATAAAACATGAGAGCTTCTGTCAAAGAATCATATGGATTGAAATTCAGTATAACTCAGAAAGCAAGAATGAATCAGAAGTAAATGAAGTTATTTAAGTTGAATCTGAGGCTGTTGAATGTTTATATACATATGTGAACTGAAACAGATACTTATATATATTTGATATATTGATACATATGATAATTGAATAATATAGTTTTATGCATACTTAAAATACTTTCTTCAGTTAATCTTACCGTTTCTGAGTTTTGTCATCTAGTTTCTATCCTGATATTAACAAAATACACACCAAAAGCCATGGAGAATTCAGAGTTCTCATGACTGCTATTCTGCAGACACCACTGGGATGAGAACACTGATATTTCAAAGAAATTCTGACGTATAGTAGCAGCAAAATTCTTTCCTCTTGGAAGAATGAATAAATAAATGATAATGTTGATATCATAATATCAAATATCTATGTTTACCTAAGTCAGCCAGTTAATAATGAGAATAAATCAAGGGATGAAGTTGTTTTAAATCACAGTATATTAGCTAAATTTGTGGTATCTAGTTGAATACCGCTAATATTGAGCAATACATTTTTTTCCATAAGAAAGTACGACAATGAGAGAGAATATAACAACACTGATGCTACTCAGCAGAAAAGCTAAATTGTTTTACATAAAGTTTAAATTTTGACATTTACACAAATTCATTAATTATATCATCCAGAATTTTGAATGACTCCTGAGCAATTTTAAAAAAGAATTGCACACACTTTTCATGAAAGCAATTCCATCTTATAAGGTAAAATTTTTGTGGATTATAAACAGAGCTAGTAAGAGTGGCCTTTGCTATTCTTTGCCTTATTTATACTCCAAAGCTGTTTCTACTTAGACCATTTTATAGTCTTGCATTGCTAAAAACAAATTAAACTTCATTAAGAAGGCACATTAACAGTCACCTTATAACAGACAATGGTAGTTTAAAAAAAAAAAAGAAAATCTTTAAGAATGTCCAGATAGCAAGCTTAAATTAGCCTAAATCTTTGCCAAGTACTGATTTATATATTATCTTAAATGTATTTGCAGCCCAAGAAAGGTTCATATTGGTTTAATCTGTTCGGAGAAAAATAGGCATTTTATCAACTTGATTCAACCACAGCAATGCACATAAATTGGAGAACGAAGAGACTTGAGGTAATGATACATTGCATATAGGCTTGCAGAAAACTATCCTGAGGATTCAAATTTACTACAGAAGAGGGGTTACTATATCTTGTTATGGTATTATCTAAGACAACCAAACCTCGTAATAAATATTTTAAGGTTTCCATTCCAGAAAACAGACCATATAGTTTAGAATTTTATATTATAATGCTTTAAGAGACTCACTGTGGTGAGGCAATATTTGGCTCTAAATTATTCCTTAAGTACCAGATTTCTCAATTGTGAATTAGTTTTGAAAACTTTCCCAGCACTTAAACACATATAATAAACTAAAAATAGGAGTAAATTTGTCACATGGAAAACAAAAATTCTGTGGTGGTTTTGTAATAAGTTAAGCAACGAAAATGAAAATGACACATTTACATCATTAATTCTGAAAATGACATCTTAAAACATCTCTTTGAAGTGCTGATTCAAATCTGGGTAGCAGATTGCCATACTGATGCAAGTGTTCTTAGGTCCATACTGGCACTGAAGATGGAAACCAATGTTCACCACTGGAACTGAGGTGTCTTAACATTCCTAGATGTTTTGGCGAAGTTATCAGACTTACTCTTCGACTATGAATCTGTGTTTTTAATTTAATCTAGTTTATATGTGAGTGAAGTTGAACAGAACATTATTTACTAAACAAAAAGTAAACCTTTAAGAAAATTTATGAAGAACAGAGCTATAAGATGGCCTTTGCTATTCTTGCCTTATTTATACTCCAAAGCTGTTTCTACTTAGACCATTTTATAGTCTTGCATTGCTAAAAACAAATTAAACTTCATTAAGAAGGCACATTAACAGTCACCTTATAACAGACAATGGTAGTTTAAAAAAAAAAAAGAAAATCTTTAAGAATGTCCAGATAGCAAGCTTAAATTAGCCTAAATCTTTGCCAAGTACTGATTTATATATTATCTTAAATGTATTTGCAGCCCAAGAAAGGTTCATATTGGTTTAATCTGTTCGGAGAAAAATAGGCATTTTATCAACTTGATTCAACCACAGCAATGCACATAAATTGGAGAACGAAGAGACTTGAGGTAATGATACATTGCATATAGGCTTGCAGAAAACTATCCTGAGGATTCAAATTTACTACAGAAGAGGGGTTACTATATCTTGTTATGGTATTATCTAAGACAACCAAACCTCGTAATAAATATTTTAAGGTTTCCATTCCAGAAAACAGACCATATAGTTTAGAATTTTATATTATAATGCTTTAAGAGACTCACTGTGGTGAGGCAATATTTGGCTCTAAATTATTCCTTAAGTACCAGATTTCTCAATTGTGAATTAGTTTTGAAAACTTTCCCAGCACTTAAACACATATAATAAACTAAAAATAGGAGTAAATTTGTCACATGGAAAACAAAAATTCTGTGGTGGTTTTGTAATAAGTTAAGCAACGAAAATGAAAATGACACATTTACATCATTAATTCTGAAAATGACATCTTAAAACATCTCTTTGAAGTGCTGATTCAAATCTGGGTAGCAGATTGCCATACTGATGCAAGTGTTCTTAGGTCCATACTGGCACTGAAGATGGAAACCAATGTTCACCACTGGAACTGAGGTGTCTTAACATTCCTAGATGTTTTGGCGAAGTTATCAGACTTACTCTTCGACTATGAATCTGTGTTTTTAATTTAATCTAGTTTATATGTGAGTGAAGTTGAACAGAACATTATTTACTAAACAAAAAAAAGTAAACCTTTAAGAAAATTTATGAGAAATATTCCCTTTGAGGTATGTTTCTTGAAGTTAGAGACAGTTATTAGTGCAGCAAAAATATAAGGAATCTAAATCCACCCTATGGTTTACTGGGCAGTTTGTAAATACTATTTACTATTTGACATGGTATCCCATATATCCCATGCATTAACTAATCCTGTGTTCTATTAAAAAGTGACGATAAGGTAATTGTTATCAAAGGGTAAGAAGTATACCTTCCTTTTCATGATCCTTGAAAACTTGAGCATCCAAAAACTATTGGTTAGGCCAGTAGAAGTTGTATGTATAAAAATATAAACACTTTGTTGAAGGTTTTGACTGTTGGTTTGAATTTTGGACAAGGCTAATTGATTGGTTGGCATGAAGTGGAGTGAAATGAGCTGAGCACATCTGGCTTCGTCTGATAAGAACCATGACCACACACTTCAGTGCCCTCTACTTGACACTTCAGTAGCGATCCCATGCCTGATGTCACTGCTGGGAGCAAACTGAAGAAAACTGTTCATTGACAGTAGAAAGAAGGGGATTTAAGACTTAAGAGAGAACTTTCGGATGAAATAGGCTCTATACCACTTTTTCTCCATTAGTGCTTCCTGACTGCTTTTGGGTGGGTGGTTGAAACTGAGGGGTAAGCTCTGTGTGTTGAGAAACTCTTTCTCATCTCTGGGAGAAGACATCAAATAAAATAGTCATTTGTTTAACACTCAAGCATATATATAGGTGTGATTTTTTTTCCCTTAGGTATATTCATACATATACACACTTAGAAAAGAGAGACAAGTCAGACATTATTCCTAGTCTAGTGCTTTTGGCTTTATTTCAAAAGGGGGGAACAAAAGAATACTCAGATGATTGAGACAACCCTGAAGGTAAAGGCAAAGTCCAGTAGGTATGAAGAATGATAATCTACACCATACTTTAAAACTTCACTGTGCAGAGGAATCACTTAGAGATCTTATTAAAATACAGATTCAGAGTCAGTAGGGCCTGAGATGTTAGTCTCTATTTCTAACAAGGTCCCTTGTGATGGCAACTCTTCTGGTCTTCAGGCTATATTTTGAGTTAATGAGACTGTGAATAGTAACAAAGGTCATTTACTAAACAAAAAAGTAAACCTTTAAGAAAATTTATGAGAAATATTCCCTTTGAGGTATGTTTCTTGAAGTTAGAGACAGTTATTAGTGCAGCAAAAATATAAGGAATCTAAATCCACCCTATGGTTTACTGGGCAGTTTGTAAATACTATTTACTATTTGACATGGTATCCCATATATCCCATGCATTAACTAATCCTGTGTTCTATTAAAAAGTGACGATAAGGTAATTGTTATCAAAGGGTAAGAAGTATACCTTCCTTTTCATGATCCTTGAAAACTTGAGCATCCAAAAACTATTGGTTAGGCCAGTAGAAGTTGTATGTATAAAAATATAAACACTTTGTTGAAGGTTTTGACTGTTGGTTTGAATTTTGGACAAGGCTAATTGATTGGTTGGCATGAAGTGGAGTGAAATGAGCTGAGCACATCTGGCTTCGTCTGATAAGAACCATGACCACACACTTCAGTGCCCTCTACTTGACACTTCAGTAGCGATCCCATGCCTGATGTCACTGCTGGGAGCAAACTGAAGAAAACTGTTCATTGACAGTAGAAAGAAGGGGATTTAAGACTTAAGAGAGAACTTTCGGATGAAATAGGCTCTATACCACTTTTTCTCCATTAGTGCTTCCTGACTGCTTTTGGGTGGGTGGTTGAAACTGAGGGGTAAGCTCTGTGTGTTGAGAAACTCTTTCTCATCTCTGGGAGAAGACATCAAATAAAATAGTCATTTGTTTAACACTCAAGCATATATATAGGTGTGATTTTTTTTCCCTTAGGTATATTCATACATATACACACTTAGAAAAGAGAGACAAGTCAGACATTATTCCTAGTCTAGTGCTTTTGGCTTTATTTCAAAAGGGGGGAACAAAAGAATACTCAGATGATTGAGACAACCCTGAAGGTAAAGGCAAAGTCCAGTAGGTATGAAGAATGATAATCTACACCATACTTTAAAACTTCACTGTGCAGAGGAATCACTTAGAGATCTTATTAAAATACAGATTCAGAGTCAGTAGGGCCTGAGATGTTAGTCTCTATTTCTAACAAGGTCCCTTGTGATGGCAACTCTTCTGGTCTTCAGGCTATATTTTGAGTTAATGAGACTGTGAATAGTAACTATGGAATGTTAGAAAGAAACTACACATAGGTAATGTTTAAGTTAGCATATTTATCAAGTAATTGGTTTATAGTATTTGGGCTCTGGACAAAAATTTATTGTTTTATAATGCAGTTTTATCAAAGATTTCCTTAATACCATAATTAACTGTTAAATTCCAGTGACCCCCAGCAGTGAAATGGGAACACATATTTATCATAGTGGAGGAAAATATGGTACAGTGTTTAACCACTCATCTATATCAGTCTCAGTTGCTTCCTAAATGACAAGAGCAGCTTGTTCTATGGTCAGGAGAGAGATGGGCAAAACCTTAGGCTGCCCCATCTCATGAAACTAGAATCTCATGTAAATATATAATATATAGTGAAAATACAGCATATTTCTCACACATTTTGATGATTTAAAATTCAATCTTCTGTGAAGAATTTGGTAAGATACATGTCTCCTCAGTTCTGCAGTTGTAGTAAGTAAAGGTTTTACTAGTCAAAACACTGCATTCATTAATTTAGCAAATACATTTTAAGCATCTATTTGCTAAGAGGCACAAAGGTGGAATGAACTTGGACGAGCTCGTGGAGATAGTGAGGGACAAGAAAGCCTGAAGTGGTGTAGTCCATGGGGTCACAAAGAGTCCGACACAACTCTGCGACTGAAAAACAACAACAACAAAGGTAGAAAGGAACATCCCTAACTTCAACGTGCTATAGTCAGGGCTGCAAAGCTGCAGGCTTTCTCCATGATAAAGTGAGGTAATGTCTCTAACAGATTATGCAATGTCATGTAGCTGGAGCTTGAGAGAAATGGGCATATTAGTGACAGTTTTGAGGAAGATACAGTTTTGAAAGTGATGTTTGAAGACTGAGCTTAAAAGGATGAACTATTCAGGCAAATTCAGGTTGAGGGAGGAGAATCAGAGAGGGAAAGAGAACTTTCCAAGTAGAAGTTGCATTTTCAACAGTCAGAGCTGAATTAGAGTTTAATTCATTTAGAGATCTCCATGCCATTCAGAAATGGTGTTGGGATGTGTGATGAGAGATGAAACTGAATGTGTAGACAGGCCACAACTAAGAGACGGTTCTATCTTAAAAAAAAAGAAATGATCTTTTCTCTATATTGAAGAGAGCATTTTAAATTTCAGTATCTATAATATCATGCTCATATTCAAATAAATTGCCTATAATTTTTCCTCTCTACTAAACTGAATATGTGAATAAATACTTTTTTGAAGATACCTGTTTTTTTTTTTTTTTTTTCTCATACTGATTGACTTAACCTTAAAAATTAAAACTGTTTCCAGTTTATGGTCATCTTTCCTATTGCCCCTTGTATGTACCACTCACCAGGTAAACAAAGAGTGTAGGACTATGTTCTTACACCTAAAGCCTATTTCTCTCTGTTTTCCTTGCTATGCGATAGAAAGGGCCATGTTCCTACCAGAATTCCCAGCAATGCCTCTTCTTACCCATTACAAGTCAATTTCCCAGGTAGCTCAGATAGTAAAAAATCTGACAGCAGTTCAGGAGATCTGGGCTTGATCCCTGGGTCAGGAAGATTCCCTGGAGCAAGGAATAGTAATCCACTTCAGTATTCTTGCCTGGAAAATTCTGTGGACGGAAGAGCCTGGTGTACTACAGTCCATGAGGTCACAAAGAATTGGACATGACTGAGTGACTCAGCATGCATACACACACACACACACACACACACACACATTACAAATGTCAAATGTAGCACACCAGTTTCTTTCCTTTATTCAAGTGTCAAAATAATTTTGTCGTTGTTTAATCTCTCAGTCATGTATGACTCTTTGTGACCCTATAGACTGTAACCTGCCAGACTTCTCTGCCCATAGGATTTCCCAGGCAAGAAAACAGGAGTGAGTTGCCATTCTCTTCTTTAGGGGATGTTCCCAACCCAGGATCTTCCCATTTCCTGCATTGCAGGTTTGTTCTTTACCACTGAGCCACAAGGAAGTCCATCACAATTACTTACATGTCAAATAATCAAGACTATTCTGAATACCTGCATCATTCTGTTAAGCTGAAGTTCTGAAAGACATGTATGTGTGTGTCATTGTGATTTGAATATCAGAGCTATGAATCTGACCTTTTAAATTTAAATTCAAGAATAAGCAGAAAAGGTGGAATATCCAGATATTTAACAGTTACTGACTGGCAGGACAGTACTGAGTAGTTATTTCTGAGCTCTTGAGAATACACAATGGATTTCTATTGGCAGTCTTGGTTCTCTAGCATTTAGAAACATATGCATTGAAAAGCTGCTGTAAGTTCAACTGTTAATTACAGGAAGAGCTTGTATGACAAGTTTCCATTGTATGAGTATTAGATGTCTTTCTTTTTTCTGGAATTTGAGATTTGGGGAAGAATGCTTTTATGTAACAAAGAACTACTGAAAAATAATATTTTCTATACTTGTAATTCAAAAACTAGTTTATGGTCATCTTTCCTATTGCCCCTTGTATGTACCACTCACCAGGTAAACAAAGAGTGTAGGACTATGTTCTTACACCTAAAGCCTATTTCTCTCTGTTTTCCTTGCTATGCGATAGAAAGGGCCATGTTCCTACCAGAATTCCCAGCAATGCCTCTTCTTACCCATTACAAGTCAATTTCCCAGGTAGCTCAGATAGTAAAAAATCTGACAGCAGTTCAGGAGATCTGGGCTTGATCCCTGGGTCAGGAAGATTCCCTGGAGCAAGGAATAGTAATCCACTTCAGTATTCTTGCCTGGAAAATTCTGTGGACGGAAGAGCCTGGTGTACTACAGTCCATGAGGTCACAAAGAATTGGACATGACTGAGTGACTCAGCATGCATACACACACACACACACACACACACACACATTACAAATGTCAAATGTAGCACACCAGTTTCTTTCCTTTATTCAAGTGTCAAAATAATTTTGTCGTTGTTTAATCTCTCAGTCATGTATGACTCTTTGTGACCCTATAGACTGTAACCTGCCAGACTTCTCTGCCCATAGGATTTCCCAGGCAAGAAAACAGGAGTGAGTTGCCATTCTCTTCTTTAGGGGATGTTCCCAACCCAGGATCTTCCCATTTCCTGCATTGCAGGTTTGTTCTTTACCACTGAGCCACAAGGAAGTCCATCACAATTACTTACATGTCAAATAATCAAGACTATTCTGAATACCTGCATCATTCTGTTAAGCTGAAGTTCTGAAAGACATGTATGTGTGTGTCATTGTGATTTGAATATCAGAGCTATGAATCTGACCTTTTAAATTTAAATTCAAGAATAAGCAGAAAAGGTGGAATATCCAGATATTTAACAGTTACTGACTGGCAGGACAGTACTGAGTAGTTATTTCTGAGCTCTTGAGAATACACAATGGATTTCTATTGGCAGTCTTGGTTCTCTAGCATTTAGAAACATATGCATTGAAAAGCTGCTGTAAGTTCAACTGTTAATTACAGGAAGAGCTTGTATGACAAGTTTCCATTGTATGAGTATTAGATGTCTTTCTTTTTTCTGGAATTTGAGATTTGGGGAAGAATGCTTTTATGTAACAAAGAACTACTGAAAAATAATATTTTCTATACTTGTAATTCAAATAACACTAGTTCTTTCTGTGAACAAATAATCTACTATAGGAGCTCTTTCAGGGCCTCATTAAATGTGGTGCTTGGTAGGAATCTCAAAATTTAACCTGAACTATTGAAAAAATGAGTTTCACTGTTCCTTTATATCAAGTAAATGCTTTAACATAAATTTGTGATGGAGACTTCTAATTTTAGAATTTTTGATAAACAAAATGCCCATTACAGTGGTTAGATAATTTTGCCTTTTTTAAGCATAGAAGATTGCCTGGTGTATCCTTTTTACTTTAGCTGATTCTTGAATAGGAAAAATCTTTCTCAAAGACTTTTTAGCTCTACTTTATTGGTCATAACTCTAAATTTTAGAGAAAGGATATAGGGGCACAGTTTATAAGCTAGATAAAACATAAAGAGTATAGCTGGCTTCCTGACATCTACGTGATGTACAAACCAACATAAGAGAAAAAAAAACCTGTTTTATGATTATGGACATAACTTTAAACTAGAAAGCATGAGAGAGGGCTGATTTCTGAAGACAGTTTATTCTATAAATACACTTATGTACACACAACACACTCTTGATATGATCAATGACGGCAGTCACTAAACGAGTTCACAAGGGACACAGGAAATTTCTGATCTATGTTCTTGTCTGGAAAGTGCTAAAAGCATAGATTCACTGCACCATATTACAGTTCTGATTAAATTCTCATGGTTCAGAATACAGCAGCAGCCTGCAGAGAATTTTGAGACTTGCATCATTTTTGCTCCCAATTCACACCACAATTCATAAAATGTAATCAAATTAGTGACAAAGAACAGTTCAATTTCTACAAATCCCACTATGGACCGGGTTAAAATATGACATATAATCCTTCTGATTTCATTTATGCTCTTGCCTATTCCAGAATCAGTTAATCATATGCCCCTACTGACTGGCAGGACAGTTTGATTTGATTAATACACAATGGATTTCTATTGGCAGTCTTGGTTCTCTAGCATTTAGAAACATATGCATTGAAAAGCTGCTGTAAGTTCAACTGTTAATTACAGGAAGAGCTTGTATGACAAGTTTCCATTGTATGAGTATTAGATGTCTTTCTTTTTTCTGGAATTTGAGATTTGGGGAAGAATGCTTTTATGTAACAAAGAACTACTGAAAAATAATATTTTCTATACTTGTAATTCAAATAACACTAGTTCTTTCTGTGAACAAATAATCTACTATAGGAGCTCTTTCAGGGCCTCATTAAATGTGGTGCTTGGTAGGAATCTCAAAATTTAACCTGAACTATTGAAAAAATGAGTTTCACTGTTCCTTTATATCAAGTAAATGCTTTAACATAAATTTGTGATGGAGACTTCTAATTTTAGAATTTTTGATAAACAAAATGCCCATTACAGTGGTTAGATAATTTTGCCTTTTTTAAGCATAGAAGATTGCCTGGTGTATCCTTTTTACTTTAGCTGATTCTTGAATAGGAAAAATCTTTCTCAAAGATTTTTTAGCTCTACTTTATTGGTCATAACTCTAAATTTTAGAGAAAGGATATAGGGGCACAGTTTATAAGCTAGATAAAACATAAAGAGTATAGCTGGCTTCCTGACATCTACGTGATGTACAAACCAACATAAGAGAAAAAAAAACCTGTTTTATGATTATGGACATAACTTTAAACTAGAAAGCATGAGAGAGGGCTGATTTCTGAAGACAGTTTATTCTATAAATACACTTATGTACACACAACACACTCTTGATATGATCAATGACGGCAGTCACTAAACGAGTTCACAAGGGACACAGGAAATTTCTGATCTATGTTCTTGTCTGGAAAGTGCTAAAAGCATAGATTCACTGCACCATATTACAGTTCTGATTAAATTCTCATGGTTCAGAATACAGCAGCAGCCTGCAGAGAATTTTGAGACTTGCATCATTTTTGCTCCCAATTCACACCACAATTCATAAAATGTAATCAAATTAGTGACAAAGAACAGTTCAATTTCTACAAATCCCACTATGGACCGGGTTAAAATATGACATATAATCCTTCTGATTTCATTTATGCTCTTGCCTATTCCAGAATCAGTTAATCATATGCCCCCTTTCAATTATGACCAGCAGCCCCCCATTCTTATATTTTTCTAGCCATTGTAATCTGTTTCCAAAACCTAGGTCACTACTGCCAAATTATTCTTTGTTGTTTTTCTGTACATAAAATATATGGAGGCCATGAAAAAACTATAAAACTCCATGTATGCCGGATAGTCATAATTCAGAGTCTGCATGATTTCTTAATACTACACAGCACCTCCATCTTTTGTGTGTTTTCTTCATACTTTAAAATTTTCCTGAACAATAATTCTGTAATTTCTCCTTCTATCAAGTAGTCCCTCCATTCCCACCAACTTTCATTAAATATACTTATTTCTAACTTTGTGTACTGTTCGTATTAGCTGCAAGCACTATGCTAACTAATTTGAATGTATTCTAAGGTAAGCACTATTATTATCTTAATTTTATAAATGATATGACTGCATATGAAGTTTTACAAATGAGGTGGCTGTTTGTAATATTTGGGAAATTTTTTCTTTTAATATTCTTTTTAATATCCCTTACAACTCTCTATCATCAAGTCAAAGCAGTGGAATTTACTGCCCTAGAGAAGATTTTATGTGGGAATTACAGAGCAAAACTCAGCTATTGATCAGCTTTCAGTTTCATATCTGATATTCTTCACTGCTTTTACTAGAGAATACTAGATAAAAAGCCCATATAGTTGAGAGGCAGAAGTTTCAAAAATGTCTTCATTATCTTCTTTTACTGTGTCTCAGGGAAGGTCAATGAACTTAATGGTAGTTCTTTTTTTAAGTGATGTCTCTGAACTATGAGAGCAATCAAGAAAGTCCCCAAATTTCCATGAAAATGACCTGTAGGAATAAATCTGTGTGAGGCAGTCACTAAACGAGTTCACAAGGGACACAGGAAATTTCTGAATCTATGTCTTGTCTGGAAAGTGCTAAAAGCATAGATTCACTGCACCATATTACAGTTCTGATTAAATTCTCATGGTTCAGAATACAGCAGCAGCCTGCAGAGAATTTTGAGACTTGCATCATTTTTGCTCCCAATTCACACCACAATTCATAAAATGTAATCAAATTAGTGACAAAGAACAGTTCAATTTCTACAAATCCCACTATGGACCGGGTTAAAATATGACATATAATCCTTCTGATTTCATTTATGCTCTTGCCTATTCCAGAATCAGTTAATCATATGCCCCCTTTCAATTATGACCAGCAGCCCCCCATTCTTATATTTTTCTAGCCATTGTAATCTGTTTCCAAAACCTAGGTCACTACTGCCAAATTATTCTTTGTTGTTTTTCTGTACATAAAATATATGGAGGCCATGAAAAAACTATAAAACTCCATGTATGCCGGATAGTCATAATTCAGAGTCTGCATGATTTCTTAATACTACACAGCACCTCCATCTTTTGTGTGTTTTCTTCATACTTTAAAATTTTCCTGAACAATAATTCTGTAATTTCTCCTTCTATCAAGTAGTCCCTCCATTCCCACCAACTTTCATTAAATATACTTATTTCTAACTTTGTGTACTGTTCGTATTAGCTGCAAGCACTATGCTAACTAATTTGAATGTATTCTAAGGTAAGCACTATTATTATCTTAATTTTATAAATGATATGACTGCATATGAAGTTTTACAAATGAGGTGGCTGTTTGTAATATTTGGGAAATTTTTTCTTTTAATATTCTTTTTAATATCCCTTACAACTCTCTATCATCAAGTCAAAGCAGTGGAATTTACTGCCCTAGAGAAGATTTTATGTGGGAATTACAGAGAAAAACTCAGCTATTGATCAGCTTTCAGTTTCATATCTGATATTCTTCACTGCTTTTACTAGAGAATACTAGATAAAAAGCCCATATAGTTGAGAGGCAGAAGTTTCAAAAATGTCTTCATTATCTTCTTTTACTGTGTCTCAGGGAAGGTCAATGAACTTAATGGTAGTTCTTTTTTTAAGTGATGTCTCTGAACTATGAGAGCAATCAAGAAAGTCCCCAAATTTCCATGAAAATGACCTGTAGGAATAAATCTGTGTGAGTTCTAGAGAAGAGAGTGCAGTGAAAGGTTTCACTCTGTCAAGAATAAGAAATCTTCTATTTCACTTTCTAATGGGGACTATAGCAACAGTCCCCTTTGCATGTGGTCAAGCTAAAGCAGCTTTAGCCTTGTAGAAGGAAAACATAGGGACCTACTTACGTATCATCTTATAAGAATTTAGCTGATACCCTAACCTGGTGGACATTGAGAATGTCAGAGGCAGATGTGGCAGGGGATTAATTGCCCCTAGAGATGAGAGCTGAAGTTTAGGCTTCTTAGACTAGTTGCTAGAGAGAAATCAGAACATATAGGAACATCAGTGGAGTCAAATCAGCAGAAGGAAATGGATGAGTCAGCAGGAACATAGTCTAAATTAAGAACATAGATCATGTGTTATATTAGAATCAGATTTGAGCTCAAATTTGAGCTCAAATTCTCTGGGATGAGTTCTGTCACACCTGAGCACAGATTAGCAAGAATTGCTGAACAGATCTCAGTGGCTTCCCTCATGAAGTATGTATGATTACATCCCACGCAAACACATAGTTCCCCCATATAGCCAGATAACATCTTAAAAACAAGTGGAAGTGGAAATACCTCTGAAAGTTTGTGCATTTAACAGAATCATTTAGGTACATACCAGCTTCCAAGAAAAATCATTCAGATTACTGAATTGGCCTGAGATTACTAAATTAGAAGTCTGGACAAGTTTTAAAATGCATGTTGTTCATTAATTACATCTTATTATTTTATTATTTGAAAGGTACTTCTATTACATCATAAGAATGATCTTCATAAAAGTGAATTCTTGTAGTATAAGAACCTTTCAATAGTGTATATCAATTTCTTCTCTTGACTTTTGTATTATTGAGGTAATACATTTTATTTTCACATATATTATAAAATACACAATATATTTTGTTATTTGTTTAAATAGTCAATCTTGTTTTAGGGAGATATATATATATATATATATACACACACATATATAAGCATAACCAATGTAGCTACCAATGTTGCAACCAATGTTGCTATTTCCAGTATTGTTCTATCTATTCTGAAAAGCCACATTTCTATCTGGGATGATTTTCCCTGTAATCTAAGAACCTCCTTTAGTAATTCATGATGTGTGGTTCTACTTGTCATGAATGGTTTAGTTGCTGCATTGTGTCGACTCTTGTGATCCCATGAACTTGTGACCTTGTCAGTCCATGGAACTTCCCAGGCAAGAATACTGGAGTGGGTTTTCATTTTCCTCCAGGGGATTTTGCCCAACCAGGGATTGGAGTCCTATGTCCTGCATTGGCAGACAGATTCTTTACTGCTGAGTCACCAGGGAAGCTCCTTTGCATGTGTACAGAAGTCTTTGTTTTCTTATTTTTTGGAAGGATTGAGTGGTTGTAGACTTTTAAGTTGACAAACTTTTAATTTCAGTATATTAAAAATGTCATTCCACCATCTTCACACATCGTTTCTGATAAGATATATACTGTCATCCTCATCTTGCTTTTTATGTTCAACAAGTCCTTTTTTTGCCCCTGGCTGTTTCGAAAAACTTCTCTCTACATTTATTTTGAGCAATTTGATTTTGGTGTGCCTTAGAATAATCATCTTCTTTTATTCTTAGAATTTGTTGAGACTTTTATATATGTGCATTTATAATCATTCAACTTGGAAGATTTTCAACCATTATTTCTTGAAATAGGTGTTGTTGTTGTTGTTTTTTTTTTTTTCTCTCTCTCTCTCTAATGCTTCCAATTATGTGTATATTAGACTGCTTGAAGTTCTCAATTTTCTAATGCTCTGCTCATCTTTAAAGTGTTTTCTTTTTGTTCTGTGTTTGTTTTTAATTTTCCCAGTTAATAATCACTAAGGTTACTGAGTGGGAACTCAATTTATTTTGGTTGAAAGTTAGATCGCGGGCTTCCCCTGGTGGTCCAGTGGATAAGGACACCGCCTTGCAGTGCAAGGGGCACCGGTTCGATCCCTGGCCTGGGAAGATCCCACGTGCCGCGGAGCGGCTAGACTGATGTGTCCAATCACCGAGCCGGAGTTCTGGAGCGCATGCGCCCAGAGCCGGCGCTCTGCGACAACAGACGCCACCGTGATGGGAGGCCCGCAGGAGCCAAAGAACAAAGATGGATGAAAACAGAGAAATGAAAGACCAATAGAAGTGGCCCGCCTGCTCCCCTCCCTCCCCAACCCGACCCCCGCCCAAAATAAATAAATAAATAAATCTTTAAAAAAAAAAAAAGAAAGTTAGATCTCTGATTTTTAATATTTATTATCATAATTTGATCAATTTAACAGTATATACACACAGCATACTCACATATCTAAACACACACACCCGTCTTATTTGTGTATATGTAGTCTTCAAATTGAATAATATATTGCTAATTCACATCACTCTCATTCATTTACTTTTTTGCCATTTTTTTTTATTTTGCTTTTTTGCTTTTACAGAGTTTTGTTGTTTACAGATACATATAATCCCAGGTTAGTCATATGTATATCCCATCTTCCCCATCCCACCTCTCCAGGCCATTCATTTACTCATTCATTTGCTTTTTAAGTAGATATTGAATGCTTCTTTTGTGTTCATCACTCACTGTAAACTTGAGACATAGAGCACTGCATTTACAGAAAATTTTCTGCCATTAAGAACTTTAAGACATAAAAGACTACTCAAAATAATACAGGTCACTGTTTTTTATTTCTCTTAGAGATCTCAGTGAGATTGTAGACCTGCAGGTAGTTAAATGTTCATTGAAAATACAACTTTTTATTTAAAAAATTCTCAGATGAATTAAGTTCTTAAAGCTTCATTATCTGTGTGTGTCCTTGTACACTTGTGCATGCTTTGAGGCAGGAATAATTTCCATATGTGTGTATATGTATTTGTGTGTGTATATATATATATATATATGTATATTTATGTATATATATATATATGAAACATATCTCTTAAAGAATCTAGGATATTTATTTAATGTAGATAAAATTTAGCTTAATATTTAAGATATTCCCTCCACATGCCACCTCCCAAATACCCATATTTTCTAAATTTTGTTGCATTTGAATGTATCTGATGATGCTTAATTCCAATTATTTAAGCCAGAACTTCTCTTATGAAAATGCAATTTCAAACATAAAGGCCTAATTTTTAAATTTATTTTATTTCTTAAATCATTTGTTATCATCATGAAATAATTGGTTGTGTCAATGTGACTTCATTTTATTTATCAAATTATTTATGAAAGTAAAGTTTTTCATCTTTTCTGTACTAAGTATAAATATATAAAATAAGGACACGTGCTTAATTATTATCATGGCATTGATCATTCATGTATATTAAGTATTTTAGAAAAAGTAGGGTAAAAACCAAACAAAAACCTCTTGATGCAAGGTAGTTCTAATATATTTTATCTGTAATTATGTTTTATGGGAATTCTGATTTATTTCAATTAATACATGACTTAGATAGAATGTAATGACTTCTATATGACTATGGTATAATCATGAAATTTTTTTCATGTCTGAAATTTTAAACAAATATTTTTAATTTTCCTATGTCTTTTTTTTAAAAAAAATTTGAAATATCTTAGTCCTTAAAACTGCTATTTTGGAATACATATAATCCCAGGTTAGTCATATGTATATCCCATCTTCCCCATCCCACCTCTCCAGGCCATTCATTTACTCATTCATTTGCTTTTTAAGTAGATATTGAATGCTTCTTTTGTGTTCATCACTCACTGTAAACTTGAGACATAGAGCACTGCATTTACAGAAAATTTTCTGCCATTAAGAACTTTAAGACATAAAAGACTACTCAAAATAATACAGGTCACTGTTTTTTATTTCTCTTAGAGATCTCAGTGAGATTGTAGACCTGCAGGTAGTTAAATGTTCATTGAAAATACAACTTTTTATTTAAAAAATTCTCAGATGAATTAAGTTCTTAAAGCTTCATTATCTGTGTGTGTCCTTGTACACTTGTGCATGCTTTGAGGCAGGAATAATTTCCATATGTGTGTATATGTATTTGTGTGTGTATATATATATATATATATGTATATTTATGTATATATATATATATGAAACATATCTCTTAAAGAATCTAGGATATTTATTTAATGTAGATAAAATTTAGCTTAATATTTAAGATATTCCCTCCACATGCCACCTCCCAAATACCCATATTTTCTAAATTTTGTTGCATTTGAATGTATCTGATGATGCTTAATTCCAATTATTTAAGCCAGAACTTCTCTTATGAAAATGCAATTTCAAACATAAAGGCCTAATTTTTAAATTTATTTTATTTCTTAAATCATTTGTTATCATCATGAAATAATTGGTTGTGTCAATGTGACTTCATTTTATTTATCAAATTATTTATGAAAGTAAAGTTTTTCATCTTTTCTGTACTAAGTATAAATATATAAAATAAGGACACGTGCTTAATTATTATCATGGCATTGATCATTCATGTATATTAAGTATTTTAGAAAAAGTAGGGTAAAAACCAAACAAAAACCTCTTGATGCAAGGTAGTTCTAATATATTTTATCTGTAATTATGTTTTATGGGAATTCTGATTTATTTCAATTAATACATGACTTAGATAGAATGTAATGACTTCTATATGACTATGGTATAATCATGAATATTCATGTCTTACTTTTCTATGTCTGAAATTTTAAACAAATATTTTTTTTAATTTTCCATATAAGTACTGTATTTAAGTTTGCATATAAATACCAAACTAGAATTCACACTTGAAATTATCTTAGTCCTTAAAAACTGCTATTTAAATTGGAATCACTATTTTTACAATTATATATATTCATATAAATTATATGTATATATATTACCAGTTTCACAGCTTTTTTTAACCAGTCTTTATGAGATATATGAAGGCATATATTGTGATTTATGTGCATAATTAAGGTAACCCAATTTATCATACAAAGCTCATTATATGTCAGGAAATATAGATTTATTTATTTTGTTGTTATTCAAGGATGTCTTTAAAAGCAGGGCACATATCTCTAAATAAAAACTTAAAATTGAGCATATTATCTTTACATGGTTTAGAAATATAAAAAGGTAAATTATAAGAAATTTTACATTGAGGTGAGATGAATTCTACTATTCTGCAAATCTAAAAATTTCTATCTTCATTTCAATTGTAAGCTACAGTTAATTGCCACAGTCTTTTGCTTTGTTTATTTTTCTCCTGTGTTTTTCCAACCGTAAAAAGATTAGTTTTCCCCTTTCTAAACTGATAGACTCTGTTTTGAGAATATGTTCTTCAGGAAGTTCAGTCTGACATTGCCTCTGTGAGTCTCAATGTAGCTCTTCTTTTAGATCAAATGAGAGTTTTTTTAGGTTATCTATTGTTAAATGAAATTTTATTGCAGTAAAATTTATTTCTTTACTTGAATCAATGGAAATAAATTCACATCTAATCTTAAAGTACATGAATATTGTTGTTCATTTTATCACAGTTATTTTTGTTAGGAATGTAGACACAGATTGGTGTTACTTCCTAGCTCCCAGGGACTTCTGTGGCAAGATCAGAGCTTCTCCTTTTTATCCCCATGATACTTGATGATGACTAAGTGCTCCAAAGCTCAATATTAATGTCCCAAGCTGGACCAATCAATCATATATTCTCACTTGAGATAGGTAAAAACCAAACAAAAACCTCTTGATGCAAGGTAGTTCTAATATATTTTATCTGTAATTATGTTTTATGGGAATTCTGATTTATTTCAATTAATACATGACTTAGATAGAATGTAATGACTTCTATATGACTATGGTATAATCATGAATATTCATGTCTTACTTTTCTATGTCTGAAATTTTAAACAAATATTTTTTTTAATTTTCCATATAAGTACTGTATTTAAGTTTGCATATAAATACCAAACTAGAATTCACACTTGAAATTATCTTAGTCCTTAAAAACTGCTATTTAAATTGGAATCACTATTTTTACAATTATATATATTCATATAAATTATATGTATATATATTACCAGTTTCACAGCTTTTTTTAACCAGTCTTTATGAGATATATGAAGGCATATATTGTGATTTATGTGCATAATTAAGGTAACCCAATTTATCATACAAAGCTCATTATATGTCAGGAAATATAGATTTATTTATTTTGTTGTTATTCAAGGATGTCTTTAAAAGCAGGGCACATATCTCTAAATAAAAACTTAAAATTGAGCATATTATCTTTACATGGTTTAGAAATATAAAAAGGTAAATTATAAGAAATGTTACATTGAGGTGAGATGAATTCTACTATTCTGCAAATCTAAAATTTCTATCTTCATTTCAATTGTAAGCTACAGTTAATTGCCACAGTCTTTTGCTTTGTTTATTTTTCTCCTGTGTTTTTCCAACCGTAAAAAGATTAGTTTTCCCCTTTCTAAACTGATAGACTCTGTTTTGAGAATATGTTCTTCAGGAAGTTCAGTCTGACATTGCCTCTGTGAGTCTCAATGTAGCTCTTCTTTTAGATCAAATGAGAGTTTTTTTAGGTTATCTATTGTTAAATGAAATTTTATTGCAGTAAAATTTATTTCTTTACTTGAATCAATGGAAATAAATTCACATCTAATCTTAAAGTACATGAATATTGTTGTTCATTTTATCACAGTTATTTTTGTTAGGAATGTAGACACAGATTGGTGTTACTTCCTAGCTCCCAGGGACTTCTGTGGCAAGATCAGAGCTTCTCCTTTTTATCCCCATGATACTTGATGATGACTAAGTGCTCCAAAGCTCAATATTAATGTCCCAAGCTGGACCAATCAATCATATATTCTCACTTGAGGGTTGAGGTTTGTACAGAGATAAAACTGGAGGTGGGACTTCACTTGTCTCACAGCAATGCTCCTGGGTGAAGATCCCTAACACCTGCTACCTTTTACCTCAGAAACTTGCCTAGTTTCTAAGGATTCATTGATTGTTTCTTTTCAATTTTTTTTCACTACTCTACTCTCCTGTCAATAAATGTTCTTTTTGCTTAATTTAGACAAGTTTAGTTTTAAAGTCAAATGAAATAAATTGGTCTAATTCAGAGATAATAGCTCCAAGTATATGTATTGAAGTCTAGTGTACACAGATACCAAATGTTAGTTTGGGTATGCTAGGTTTCATATTTTAAGGATAGGTGAGCTAATTTTATTTTTGTGGTATTTATATTTTATTTATCTTTTTTTTTTTTTAAAAAACTATTGCAGCAACATGGTTCATGTCAGAATAGAGGAATTTTTGCATTGAACACAACCTTGATGAATGTGTCAATTCTTCCCTTTTGGAGTGTTATGAAATAGAGAATGAAACAAAACTAAGTTCATCATAATAGCATAAACAGAAGAGTTTTGAGATTTATGATCAACTCTGAGGTATAGAAGATAGAGAAGAAAATTCAAGAGAGAGATGGCCTGAAATGATGTTGGTTTCTAAGAAATTCATGGCAGAGAATAGACGGCAATTGTAAGACACACTGAAATTGAAGGTACTTTTTGTTCTCTACTGTGAGATATAAAGAAACGTGCTATTTATATTGTTTCTTCTGAAATGAAGAAGAAGGGATTGTGTCCAATACCAAGCAGAGTGGAAGCTCAAGGAGAGAGTCTGATGGAGGGAGTGGGCAGGCAGTCTAGATGTAGATGTTAACAGGAGTGAATCAAGAGCTCTGATTCCCCTCTGATTCCCCTGAAGTCTCTTCGAGGTAAACAGACTCTGGATTCTCATGGCCCAGAGCAAGACATTCCACTATTTTAATGGGAATGTTAGGAACGGTGACCCCAGAATGCCTGAAAACTTTAGGCCACTCAAGCACAAGCGTTACTCTTCATTATGTACAAGCTTCTGGGAAATAAAAATTGGCAAGACAATGAAAGAGATTAATCTGTTCTGTCATTGAGGCCAGTGAGGTTTTATAGCACTTCAAGCAAATCACTTTTTATTTATTCAGTACTTGCACAAATACATTAAATGCAGATAATATAGCTTTCCCAAGTTTATTCTTGACTTAGATTCAGGATATTGACTGACATTACTTTTTTTTTTTTTTTGAAACAAGCCTCTTATTTTAGGATCATTTTAGGTTCACAGAATACTTGTGAAGAGAACAGATACGTCCCATAAAAGCCTGTGTTTGTTTTTTATAAAAAGCAATTATTGCTGTATCAAATTACCACAGATTCAGAAACTTCAAAAAGCTCTCAAATTTGTAATTTTAGAGTTGGTAAAATAGTAAGAAGTAAAATAATAAGAAGCCTAGAAATCTAACTTGGGTTTTATCAAGGTGTCTGCAGAGTGGCTTTCAGTTTTGAAGGATCTTAAGAAAAAAATCTATTCTGTGTCATTCCTAGTTTGTAGTGGACACACATATTCCTTGGTTTGTGGTTCTGTTCTTCCTTCATAGCCAGCGATGTTTGGTAGAGTTTCTTTCATCCTTCAAATCACTCCTGCCTTTATTATGCTATCCTCCTCCTTTTAACACAGAAGGACTTTTAAAGAGTTATATGATTAGATTAAGCCTACATATATAATTCAAGATAATTTCATCTCAGCATCCTTAAATTTGCAGTTTGCCGTATAAAATCATATATTCATAGGCTCTGAAGATTAGGATGCAAACACTTTTATGAGAAATGTTACTCTACCTAAACACCACATCCCAAACCTAGGTCCCAGTATCATTAACATCCTATATTAGTATGGTGTTTATATTACAATTTATGAACCAATATTGGCACACTATAATTATGCTGATACTTATTCAGCTACTCTTTGCATTTAGCAAATGTCCTACTTCTGTTCTAGCATAGTGTGTAGGATAAGACATTATATTTTGTCTTCAGGTTTCCTTTAGTGTCTCTTGACTATGACAGGTTTTCTGAGTTTCTTTTTTTTTTTTTTTTTTTGATGGCTTTACTGTTTTGAAGATTACTTTGTAATCAGGTTATTTTGTAGAATGTTCATTGAAGGAAATTTGTTTGATGTTTTATCATTATTAAACTGATATGGTTATGGAAGAAGACCATGGATGTAAAGTGCCGTTTGAATCACATAGCATCTAAAGTTAACAATATCAACATGATTTATCATTGTTGATGTTTCCTTTACTCAATTAGTTTAGGAAGTGTTTTTTTGTTTTTGTTTTTTTTTTTTTGTCAGATTTCTCCATGATAAAGTTATTCTTTTATCCTGCTTTCCATGCTGTACCTTTTTTTTTTTTTTTAAAGATTTATTTATTTATTTATTTTGGGCAGGGGTCGGGTTGGGGAGGAGGGGAGCAGGCAGGTCACTTGTATTGGTCTTTCATTTCTCTATTTTCATCCGTCTTTGTTCTTTGGCTCCTGTGGGCCTCCATCACGGTGGCGCCTGTCATCGCAGAGCGCTGTCTCTGGGTGCATGTAATCCAGAGCTCCGGCTCGGTGATTGGACACATCTGTCCAGCCGCTCCGCGGCACGTGGGATCTTCCCAGGCCAGGGATCGAACCGGTGCCCCTTGCACTGCAAGGCGGTGTCCTTACCCACTGGACCACCAGGGGAAGCCCCGTGCTGTATCCTTTTGAAGGAATTCCATATGCCAGGCTCACATGAAGGAGTGAGGAGTTATATACCAAATCCTTGAGGGTGAATTATTTAAATAAATCACTCTGCATTTTATTGATTTGTCTTCTTCCATGTTTTCAAATATTGAATCCATCATTAAGTCATATTTATTTTATATACTTTGGGTTTTAATCAAATTCAATTTATTTACATTGTTGCTCAACTCACTCCAGGTGTGAAAGTTGGCAATTCTTTTAGCTCCTTGTGTTCTTTTAACACCCTTCAACATTCTGTGTATGTTTTAGCATTTTTCTTACTTTTTTGTACTGTGAGAAGCTCTGGATTTATCTTGTATTTATCCTACTCCCAATTTATCATCATCATGCTTCCAAAGAACTCTGGTACCTTTCATTGGAAGAGGTCTTAGACATCAAGGTATGAGTGCCAAGTGTGCTCATTGTTATAGAAATATCATTGTTTCTACCCCTTTTCATCTGGAAGAGCAAAGAAATATAAGTGAACATACTAACCTGTGTTATAGATACACATATCTATAAATATTTCCATATGTAACTATATCTGTCTGTATGAAGCTAAACATGAATTCACACTGATACCTCCAGCTTAGATTCATTACCATATGAACTATTCTGTCCTGCTCTTGCTTCTCTGTTAAACTCTCCCTTTGACATTGAGGAACCTGACTCCTGTTGTTCATTATCCATATACTTAATTTTTCCTTTGCACCACATACATATGGTTGATTCAGAATTGTTGATCCATATATGAATGGGGAAATTTTATTGACTCAACTTCAGTGATTATGTGTATTCCTTTTACTTTAATTTTCTGGATTCTGCTCATTTCCATAGATACCTTGGTCAGTAACTTTTTTCTATATCCTATTCATTAGGGCCAGTTTCTGTATTTCTAATGATATTAGGTTGTTTTATCATAGTTTGTTTTCTTTCTGGAATCCCCTTGTCCAATGTGTGATTTTTCTTTTAATTTAAACCTATTAAAGTCACTGATTGCACTGTAAAGGTCTGTGGATTTTATAGACTGTATACTATCATGTACCTGACACCACAGTATACACACAAAAAATTTTAATTGCACTAAAGAATCCACTGTGCTTACCAACTTACCTCCCCTTTTGCTCCCTATCAAATACTTATCATTTTATGATATCTATAATGTTGCATTTAAAGAACATAATATAATGCATAGAATATGTCATAGAATGTGTAGGTGTCATACAATAAAGCATATTCAAACTGACATTCACTAAACAAAACGTATTTAAAATTCATACACTTGTTGCATGACTTTATAAGTCATTCACTTTTACCTCTGAATACTATTCTGTTGTATGAATATACTGCATTTTATTTATCCATTCAGCTATTGAAGAATGCCTTGGTTGCTTTCGTTTTTTGGTGATTATAAATAAAGTTGCTACCAATATTTGTATGCAGATTGTGTGTAGACATACCAGAACTTAAGCATGATTATACTTAGATTTGTAAGAAACTTCAAAAATTATTGCTCAAAGCTGCTGTATCGTTTTGAATTCTGAAAAACATTTAATGATAGCTCTTCTTACTCTGAATCATGAACAGAAAATATTCTTTTTTTTAAATTTTAGTCATTCTATTTGGGATGTAGTGGAGTATTGTTTTAATCTACATTTTCAAATGACAAATTATGCTGAGCATATTTTCACACATGAATTTACCATCTGTATATATTTTTGGCAAGTTTCCTGTTAAGATTATTTTTAAATTAAGTTGTTTTCCTTTTTTACATTTATGTGTTCTCTATATACTTTGCATCAAAGTATTTTATTGGGTATGTGATTTGCAGTTATTTTCTCTAGTTTGTGGATTGTCTTTTCATTCTTTGATAGAAATGGAATTTTTAATCTTAATAAAGTCCAACTTTATTATTATTATTTATGAGAATATTATTATAATAAGGATTATTATTATAATATTCAAGTTTCCCAGGTGGCACTAGTGGTCAATAATCTACCCAGCAGATGTAGGAGACACAGGTTTGATCCCTGGGTCTGAAAGATTCCTAAAATGGGAAATGGCACCCCAATCCAGGGTTCTTGGCCTGGAAAACTTCATGGGTAGAGGAGTCCAGGACTGCAAAGAGTCAGACACAACAAGTGACTGGGCGAAACTGCAAAAAGATATCCACATGTGCTATACACACAAAAATTTTAATTGCACTAAAGAATCCACTGTGCTTACCAACTTACCTCCTTTTGCTCCCTATCAAATACTTATCATTTTATGATATCTATAATGTTGCATTTAAAGAACATAATATAATGCATAGAATATGTCATAGAATGTGTAGGTGTCATACAATAAAGCATATTCAAACTGACATTCACTAAACAAAACGTATTTAAAATTCATACACTTGTTGCATGACTTTATAAGTCATTCACTTTTACCTCTGAATACTATTCTGTTGTATGAATATACTGCATTTTATTTATCCATTCAGCTATTGAAGAATGCCTTGGTTGCTTTCGTTTTTTGGTGATTATAAATAAAGTTGCTACCAATATTTGTATGCAGATTGTGTGTAGACATACCAGAACTTAAGCATGATTATACTTAGATTTGTAAGAAACTTCAAAAATTATTGCTCAAAGCTGCTGTATCGTTTTGAATTCTGAAAAACATTTAATGATAGCTCTTCTTACTCTGAATCATGAACAGAAAATATTCTTTTTTTTAAATTTTAGTCATTCTATTTGGGATGTAGTGGAGTATTGTTTTAATCTACATTTTCAAATGACAAATTATGCTGAGCATATTTTCACACATGAATTTACCATCTGTATATATTTTTGGCAAGTTTCCTGTTAAGATTATTTTTAAATTAAGTTGTTTTCCTTTTTTACATTTATGTGTTCTCTATATACTTTGCATCAAAGTATTTTATTGGGTATGTGATTTGCAGTTATTTTCTCTAGTTTGTGGATTGTCTTTTCATTCTTTGATAGAAATGGAATTTTTAATCTTAATAAAGTCCAACTTTATTATTATTATTTATGAGAATATTATTATAATAAGGATTATTATTATAATATTCAAGTTTCCCAGGTGGCACTAGTGGTCAATAATCTACCCAGCAGATGTAGGAGACACAGGTTTGATCCCTGGGTCTGAAAGATTCCCTAAAATGGGAAATGGCACCCCAATCCAGGGTTCTTGGCCTGGAAAACTTCATGGGTAGAGGAGTCCACGGGACTGCAAAGAGTCAGACACAACAAGTGACTGGGCGTCCATCTTAATATTCAATTTTCCAATTTTTGAAAAAGGTACTTTAATACATGTAGATCTTTGATTTCTTTTATCAGTATTTTATAGTTTTCTACATATAAATTCCATACACATTCTGTTGAGTTTATTTCTAGGTATTTCACTTGGGCAATACTATAAATTATATATATATATATATATATATATATATATATAAATTTCATTTATTCATTGGTAATACATAGTAGTTCACCTTATCCATGAGGGATACATTCCAAGAATCCCAGTGGATCTCTGAAACCCCTCATAGTACTAAGTCCTAATATATTATTTTTTCCTATGCATAAATATTTACAATAAATTTTAGTTTATAGTCTAGGCAGAGTATGAGATTAACAACAATGTCTAATAATAAAATAGAACAATTATAACAACATACTGTCATAAAAGGCATGTGAATATGATCTCTTTGTCAAATAACTAATTGTACTGTTCTGCCCCTTCTTGTAATGATGTCAGATTATAAGATGCCTATATGATGAGATGAAATGAAGTGAATGATATAGACATTGTTATGTAGTAATAGGCTGCTATTGAGCTTCTATTGATATGCCAGAGGAGGTTGATCCGGCCATTAAAATGTCCATAGTTGAATGTGAAGAGCAGAAAATGTTGATGGTTGGGGATCC
Source organism: Tragulus kanchil (assembly GCA_022376925.1). NCBI lineage: Eukaryota > Metazoa > Chordata > Mammalia > Artiodactyla > Tragulidae > Tragulus > Tragulus kanchil. The sequence goes on along the minus strand of JAIOJX010000028.1, from coordinate 156,007,813 downwards.
CTGGAATTATATAGCCGAAACACTTGAGATTTCCACATACTGCTCTAAAAGGCATACATATGGATTGCTTATTTCTGGAATTTTCCATATAATATTTTTCTGGAATTTTCCATTTAACAAATTTATAGAATTTTCCATTTAATGTTTTTCTACCACGATAAATTACAGGTTACTGAAACTTCAAAAAGTGATAAGTGGCTAAGGAGGGACTTCTGTATAGGAAAGTGATTGACTTTATATTGATCTTGTACTGAAATCTTGCTACACTTGCTTATTAATTCCAAGAGTTTTCTTATAGCATTTTGAAAGTCTCTACATAATCAAGTATCAAAATTTTCTTTCATCCTTATAAGTCTATAAACCTTTTGTATCTTTCAATCTTTCTCCTTTCTCTTTCCTTCATCCCACCCTCCCTCCACTTCAGTCTGCCTCTGATTCTCTCCTCTACCTTCCTTCTTTTCTGGTAGATTTTTAATGGAATTTTCTATTTCCTCTTTTAATTCTATTGATTTTTTGTGTTACATTTTTCATTCTCTGTTGTCACTTGTATATATGTTTAGTATTCTTATTTGTTCTTTAAGAACTGACCCTTTATAATTATGTAATGCTTTTCTTACCCTTGATAATCTTGCTTATCCAAACATCCCTTTTTCTGAAATTAATAAGCTGGCATTCTTTTGATGAATTCTATCATGGCATGTATTTCTTCAGTTCTCCATCTTTCTACTGTAAAACTGTCTGAGTCTTCGTATAACAAATGGGTTTTTTATGAACAATATGTGGTCACAGTTTTCTCCTCCTCTACCAATTTCTATCTTTTAATTTAGTATAGTTAGCTCTTCACATTTAAAGACTTATTTATTGGAATGGTATCTACCTTTTTGTGAGTGTTTTCTGCTTATTCTTTGCTTCCCCACTTCTGCTTTCTCTGACTTTAATTGAGCTTTTAGATGATTCTATTTTGTCATCCCTTAGTATACCAATTATGCTTCTTTAAAAAAGATTAGTTGCCATAGGCTTTATAATATACATTATATTAATGTAAGTCCCCCTTCAAATAACATTATTCCATTTCATAGGTGGTAAAGGGTCGTTAAATCTGAATATTGCCAGTTTCTCCTTCTTGTCCCTTGTGATTTTGTTCACATTTATTTCATTTATACATATATTTTTTCACCTAATACATATTATATTTTATTGATTTAAACACATCTTCTAGATTGATCAGGAACATAGGAATAGAGGTTTTATCTTATCTCATTATTTCTTCCTCAGCCTTCTTTCTTTCTTAAAATAGATCCAACTTTTTAACTTGTAGCATTGTCTTCTGCTTGAAAAAGTTTTTAATATATTTTGCTGAAAAGTTCTATTGGCAACAAATTATGTAATTTTCCTTTTATTTTTTTGGCTTTACTGGATATTTCTTTCACTTCTGAAGGACAGTTTCACTAGATGTAGACTGGTGTTTTATTGATTAGTTATTTTGTTTCCAACACTTTAAACATTTTATTTTGTGTGTGTGATTTCTGGTGAGAAATGTGCTATAATTATTATTCTTTTTTTTCCTCTGTAGGAAAGATGACTTTTTCCCTCTGACTTGTATCAAATTTTCTTTGTGTTTAATATTTTCTTCAATTTCAATATGATATGCTGAGATGTAGTTCCTTTTGTGTTTATCCAGCTTGGTGTTCTCTCTGGCTTGGTGCTTGTCATTACTTTTGGAAAATTCTCAGTCTTTATTACTATAAATATTTTTCTCTTCTCACTTCTTTCCATGTTCCAATCACACATATGCTACACTTTTTGATATTGTCCCATAATTCTTGGATGCTCCATTTTCTTTTTCATCCTGTTTTCTCTTTTTCTCACTTTATTAACTTACCTTCAAGCTTCCAAATTTCTTCCTGTCTTGTATCTAGTCCTCTGATAAGCCCATCGAATGCATTCTTACTTTTTATTGCAGTGTATTTTATTCTTCATATATTTTTTAGATGATTTCTTTAAGTTTTCATTTCTCCATATTTCTGATTATTCCATGATGTCTAGTTTTTCTATCAGAGTCCTTAACACGTTACCTATATGTATTTAAAATTATTTCTGATAATTCCAACTTCTCTCTCACATCTGAGTCTGCTCCTGTCCATAGGTTTGTCTCTACAAGAGTGTGCTTTTCCTTGCCTTTTAGCATGACTTGTAATTTTTTGTTGACAGCTGGAGATGTTGTGTGGGTGATAGGAAATAAGATAAATTAATGTGAAAATTTATTTTAATCTGGTTAGAGTCAGGCTGTATTTAATTTTTGTTATAACAGTTTGTGCAAGAGCATTTTTAGATTATTTCTGTCTTTTAGATTATTTCTATCTTTGCGTTTAGAGAAATACTACACTAGGTGGATACTATTTCCTAACTCCTATTTGTGGTTATTTGCTGTTTTAATTCTCTGGATCGGTTTATATTGAGTTCAGATCAGTATTCTCTCCACTGTTTAATGTATACACAGCTATTAATTATTTATCTCACAAGGGTGTCAGTAAATATTCTGATATGAACTACTAAAATCACTATATTAATTTTTCTCAAGTATATGACAATTCTTTATGATTATAAAACTGTTTTATGCAAAGAAAAAATTAATTTCAGTTTCTGTGTCAGTGTTAACGCACCCTTTTCGAGACTGAATATATCATAAGAACAATAACTGAAACTAGCTTCAATATACACATGTTGCAATTTCAAGGTGAAAATAATAACAGTTTTTGACAAGATGGATCTTTCTCCAAAGACCTTTATGTTCCAAATGTTGTTCAACTTTTTCATTTGTCATAAAACAAAATAGACCGGTGTGACATGTTTTACGTCTTCTAATATCTTGGGGCAAACTGGTTGACAAATGTATTATTCTCTTATAAAGAAGAGTATGTTTGCAGCAGCATTACCCTGCTGGACCAAACTGCTGCTTTTGTTCATGCTGTCTTAACTGCTTTAGAAATCATTTGTGGGGTTCAAACCACAATGGCTACTTCATAATGCTGTTTTGTTCTTTCTGCAAGATTCACTGTCATACATTAAATATGCCCGTAAATCTCTCAGTAATTGTGTATTATTTTTCTGTTCCCTCTATACTTTATACATTGTATTCAACTTTGCGCTTATTCAGCCTTGTATGGTAGTATGGCGGGGGAAAGTCTCTTATGGATGTATTGTTTTTTTTTTGACTCTGATATGTCGTGTGGGTGTCTCTACAAGAGTGTGCTTTTCCTTGCCTTTTAGCATGACTTGTAATTTTTTGTTGACAGCTGGAGATGTTGTGTGGGTGATAGGAAATAAGATAAATTAATGTGAAAATTTATTTTAATCTGGTTAGAGTCAGGCTGTATTTAATTTTTGTTATAACAGTTTGTGCAAGAGCATTTTTAGATTATTTCTGTCTTTTAGATTATTTCTATCTTTGCGTTTAGAGAAATACTACACTAGGTGGATACTATTTCCTAACTCCTATTTGTGGTTATTTGCTGTTTTAATTCTCTGGATCGGTTTATATTGAGTTCAGATCAGTATTCTCTCCACTGTTTAATGTATACACAGCTATTAATTATTTATCTCACAAGGGTGTCAGTAAATATTCTGATATGAACTACTAAAATCACTATATTAATTTTTCTCAAGTATATGACAATTCTTTATGATTATAAAACTGTTTTATGCAAAGAAAAACTTAATTTCAGTTTCTGTGTCAGTGTTAACGCACCCTTTTCGAGACTGAATATATCATAAGAACAATAACTGAAACTAGCTTCAATATACACATGTTGCAATTTCAAGGTGAAAATAATAACAGTTTTTGACAAGATGGATCTTTCTCCAAAGACCTTTATGTTCCAAATGTTGTTCAACTTTTTCATTTGTCATAAAACAAAATAGACCGGTGTGACATGTTTTACGTCTTCTAATATCTTGGGGCAAACTGGTTGACAAATGTATTATTCTCTTATAAAGAAGAGTATGTTTGCAGCAGCATTACCCTGCTGGACCAAACTGCTGCTTTTGTTCATGCTGTCTTAACTGCTTTAGAAATCATTTGTGGGGTTCAAACCACAATGGCTACTTCATAATGCTGTTTTGTTCTTTCTGCAAGATTCACTGTCATACATTAAATATGCCCGTAAATCTCTCAGTAATTGTGTATTATTTTTCTGTTCCCTCTATACTTTATACATTGTATTCAACTTTGCGCTTATTCAGCCTTGTATGGTAGTATGGCAGTTTTATGGGATGTTGTAAAGCTTAGAACAGTAAGGCAATTATTGTTAAGCCTTTGTAAGCTATTTGAAGAAAGACATTTGCCACAAACATGGTATGAAGACCGATTCTACCAAGTATAGGTTTACTCAGATTTTTATTTAAACTCTTTTTAAAGGAGGAGTGTTACAATGAACTTTTCAAAAATTGAAAACTTTACATAAAATCTGGGAGCGTTTTATTACCTTTTAAACAACAACCAAGGGGTATCAGCTATAGAAGTGATAAAAATAAAATGAGTGAATAGAAATTCAGTTTTGATCTAATGCAAATAAACCAAAGATATAATCTAAAGGAGTTATGTGAATAAAAATTATAATTATGCATCTACAAGTTGCCTACCAAGTGAAAATCTTCAGAAGCTTGGCAATTTGAAGCATATTAATATTTAATATCAATTATCTCCAAAGTAATAGTTGCAAATATTAAAGAATAGCAGATATGCCACTCCAAAATATTTCATTGTAGTGCCACCCCAAAATGTGTCACATTGGTGTATCTTGATTATATATTGATTATTTTGAGCAGTAGAAACTTGAAAATAGCCAATGTAGGAAAGGTGTTCTCGGAACACCTCTTAACTATCTAAAGACAGATTTTCCCAAAGAATCTTAGTTGTCATAAATCCCTTCATTGGAAGTTTTTCAGCCAGAGAAGATTGACTTTCATACAGAATAAGAGAATAGAAGTTGATACCCTGCCCAGATAAACTGTCACAAACTGCCATACCTCTCACTTCTCTTTAAAGGTTCTATTCATCTTTCCTAGAAATCATTTGCCTTCCCCTAAGAGGCCTACATACTCTCCCTTTTCCCTATTAAGATGGATGTTGCTGTTTAGTCACTAAGCCATGACTGACTGTTTTGTGACCCACTGGGCTGTAACCCACCAGACTTCTCTGTCCATGGGATTTTCCAAGCAAGAATACTCAAGTGGGTTGCCATTTCCTTCTCCAGGGGTCTTCCTCACTCAGGGATTGAACCCATGTGTTCTGCATTGCAGGCAGATTCTTTACCATGGAACTACTAGGGAAGCCCCTATTAAGATGATAAGTTCTAAGGCTACATCTCTGAGAATTATTAGCTTTCCCTGGGACATTTCCCATTTGTACATGAGGTATACATGTTGATAAACTTCTGGTTTTCTTTTGTTAATTTGCTTTTTGTTATAAGCATTCTCAGGCAAGAATTCAAATGGGTAAAGGGAAAATTATTTTTCCTATGCTATGCTGTAGTTCCATTGTAATAGATAAAATCAGTACAGCCAAATATCTGTGTGTTTATAATATGTGCAATGCAACAGCATTATTTGATGTATATGAAGAATACACATTTTATGAGGAAATAAATTCATAGATTTTGATAAAAGATATTGTATAGTGGTAAACATATTAGGCATCCTCATTAGGAAGCTTGTGTTTAAACTTTAGGTCTGCCATCTACTCTGATACTGATATAAGGATCAAATGAGATCAAAAGAAAGCCTTCTGCTTACTGCTTTAATGGCCTACAAATGCTATAATGAATCTTTTTATCAGTCTTCAGCTTAATCCTTCTAAGGGACTCATGATAACACTTCATTGCAGGTCAGGGAATACTCTTGTCCAGACTTTATTATTTTTCTCGATTCTGAAGATCCTTTTGTTTTTCTCAGGAGGACAATTCTTAATGAGTTTTGGATTGTTAATAAGGAAGTAATATTATTTGTTTATTAATATTTAAATACCAAGATTGCATCTGTAAATTTTACCAGAGTGTTTTTTTTGTTGTTGTTGTTATACTCCAGTGTTACTAGAACAGTTTCATTCTGGTTCTTTTTAGGTTGTCTCTTTACTTCTGAACTGCCAGAATTCTAAATGTAAGGATAACTTAGGAGGATCATTTCTTCCTAAAAATAAGACCAAACCTATAAACAGGGTATTGACCTGTCATATCTTGTCTACTTTGTTGTTCCCCAGTGATGAAGTAGGAGTTGAGAGTTTATTTTCTGATTTACATATTAGCATTGGTAGAATGATTAGATTAATGCATTGTTCAGAAGCTCAGTTTCCTTACCATCTCTTGACTATGATGTTTCTTTAAGTCCAGTTATCAAAGATCTTTCCTAGTTGTCCTTTATAATTATACCTGGAAGTATACATTCAGTATATAGATGCTAAATGATTGAAAGGATGCTTGTTACTCTCTTTTTCTTACCTATAGCTAATGGTTCTCTACACCGCATACATTCTCTTCAAAAGATGAACATTTACCTTTCTGCTAGTATGGTTGTATGTGTCATGTTAAATATGACAGAAATTATTTTGTCTCTTCTAGGTCACAATAAAAGCTGATTCCTATTTCATATAGTGATATGGAAGCTGTGACTAATTCCTTGAATAGCATTCAACACTCCTCTGACAAAAATGACTTATTTTCATATTCTTTTATTATCTATCAATGAATTCTGATTATTTTATCCAAGTACCATGGTGACTGTCAACATGGTGACTTATACTCAACAGCTCCTGCCTTCAGGTCTGACTTTCTGTGTGCACAAACACACTCACAGGCAAACTCTTATTTCTATTGGCCTATATGAAGAGTCATGATTCCACAGAAATAACTTTTCATATTGCTGAGCTACTCACTTGCTAAATAATTTTTTATTCAATTAGCAAAGCCCACTGGGTTAAGGCTTAATGAAAATACCTTTTACTTAAACAATGACAATGAAAAATTTTAACTTATTTTCCTTTTAATTTTATTCAAGTTACTTATAAGTAGTTATTTATTTTATTATTTATTTTTGGGCAGGGATCGAGTTGGGGAGGGAGGGGAGCAGGTGGGCCACTTCTATTGGTCCTTTCATTTCTCTATTTTCATCCGTCTTTGTTCTTTGGCTCCTGTGGGCCTCCCATCGCTGTGGCGTCTGTCATTGCAGAGCGCGGGCTCTGGGCGCGTGCGCTCCAGAGCTCCGGCTCAGTAATTGGGCACATTGGTCCAGCCACTCCGCGGCACGTGGGATCTTCCCAGGCCAGGGATCGAACCGGCGCCCCTTGCACTGCAAGGCGGTGTCCTTACCCACTGGACCACCAGGGGAAGCCCATAAGTAGTTATTACTGCCAATGAAGAAGAGTCTTATTTTATACAGCTGAGTATTCTAAAGTAGTTATACAGACTACAATAGGGGTTTCTACATACTGAATGAGTTGTAATTCTGCAAACAGATTATCTTCTAATTAACTGCATGTTTAAGCCATAGAAACAATTCTCTCCTGTCATATAGTCTCCTTTCCTCTTTAGAAATCAGGGGGAAAATCACCACTTCAATAAGCTTCCTCCTAATATTTCTAATTAGGTTTAAGTGTTTATCCATTAATTGACTTGCTATATCTTTCTCTGATAAGAGAAATGAGATTTCCAAGAATTGGGGATTATAGTTCTTGACTTGCTACTGACTCATGTTAAATATGACAGAAATTATTTTGTCTCTTCTAGGTCACAATAAAAGCTGATTCCTATTTCATATAGTGATATGGAAGCTGTGACTAATTCCTTGAATAGCATTCAACACTCCTCTGACAAAAATGACTTATTTTCATATTCTTTTATTATCTATCAATGAATTCTGATTATTTTATCCAAGTACCATGGTGACTGTCAACATGGTGACTTATACTCAACAGCTCCTGCCTTCAGGTCTGACTTTCTGTGTGCACAAACACACTCACAGGCAAACTCTTATTTCTATTGGCCTATATGAAGAGTCATGATTCCACAGAAATAACTTTTCATATTGCTGAGCTACTCACTTGCTAAATAATTTTTTATTCAATTAGCAAAGCCCACTGGGTTAAGGCTTAATGAAAATACCTTTTACTTAAACAATGACAATGAAAAATTTTAACTTATTTTCCTTTTAATTTTATTCAAGTTACTTATAAGTAGTTATTTATTTTATTATTTATTTTTGGGCAGGGATCGAGTTGGGGAGGGAGGGGAGCAGGTGGGCCACTTCTATTGGTCCTTTCATTTCTCTATTTTCATCCGTCTTTGTTCTTTGGCTCCTGTGGGCCTCCCATCGCTGTGGCGTCTGTCATTGCAGAGCGCGGGCTCTGGGCGCGTGCGCTCCAGAGCTCCGGCTCAGTAATTGGGCACATTGGTCCAGCCACTCCGCGGCACGTGGGATCTTCCCAGGCCAGGGATCGAACCGCCCCTTGCACTGCAAGGCGGTGTCCTTACCCACTGGACCACCAGGGGAAGCCCATAAGTAGTTATTACTGCCAATGAAGAAGAGTCTTATTTTATACAGCTGAGTATTCTAAAGTAGTTATACAGACTACAATAGGGGTTTCTACATACTGAATGAGTTGTAATTCTGCAAACAGATTATCTTCTAATTAACTGCATGTTTAAGCCATAGAAACAATTCTCTCCTGTCATATAGTCTCCTTTCCTCTTTAGAAATCAGGGGGAAAATCACCACTTCAATAAGCTTCCTCCTAATATTTCTAATTAGGTTTAAGTGTTTATCCATTAATTGACTTGCTATATCTTTCTCTGATAAGAGAAATGAGATTTCCAAGAATTGGGGTTATGTTCTATTAGTTCTTCCCCGATGCCTACACAATGCCTAGAAATAATTCTGACTCAGTTTAAACTATGAACTGAACAAGAGCAAAGCGGCTTCCCTTTTCTGACTGTTCTTTGATTTGAACACTATCCAGAGTTCATCCAACTTTCCTGGGAGTGCTTTCGTTTTTATTTGATTATGTGCCAAATTAAGACCTTCATCTCTAAGCTTACATCTAGGAAGATGAATTTCTCTATCATTTAACCACAGTGACTTTAAGTCAGTATTTGATTCCTCACCTCTTAACTTGTGTGTATGTTCATTTGCTTAGTCATGTCTGACTCCTTGTGACCCCATGGACTGTAGCTCATCAGATTCCTCTGTCCATGGGATTTCCCAGACAAGAATAGTGGAGGGGAAGCTTCCCCTGGTAGTCCAGTGGGTAAGGACACCGCCTTGCAGTGCAAGGGGCACCGGTTCGATCCCTGGCCTGGGAGGATCCCACGTGCCATGGAGTGGCTGGACCGATGTGTCCAATCACCGAGCCGGAGCTCTGGATTACACGCGCCCAGAGCCGGCGCTCTGCAACGACAGACGCCACCGCGATGGGAGGCCCACGGGAGTCAAAGAACAAAGACGGATGAAAACAGAGAAATGAAAGACCAGTGGAAGTGGCCCGCCCACTCCCCTCCCTCCCCATTCTGACCCCTGCCCAAAATAAATAAATAAATAAATCTTTAAAAAAAAAAAAAAAAAGAATAGTGGAGTAGGTTGTCATTTTCTTCTACAGGAAGATCTTGGTCTCTTCCTGACCCAGGCATTGAAACTGCATCTCTTGCATCTCTTGCATTCGTAGAAGGAATCTTTACCATTGTGCCGCCGGGGAAGCCACGGGTGACAGTCCACAGGGTCACAAAGTCAGACACGACCAAGTGATTGAACACACAAATGATTTGCCTTGATAATAGAAAATGAATTTTCCCTCCATATGCATCATATAGCTCTGCCTTCAAGTGGCACGTCCTCCATCTTGCAAACAAAGTTTCCATGGAATTATCATTTTTCCTATTAACTCATCATAAAATTTGTGATTATAAAACTTGAACTATCCTACCTGCTCTTTCATTTCCATTCTGGTTTTTCCATTCTTGATTTTCCCTGATCAAATCTGTATTAGAAGATAGTTCTGTCTCTCATTCTTTTTGTTTTGTTTTGTTTTAAATTCTTTGTGGTTCACTGTAGTGAAAACCCTACTATCCTAGTGATCCTCATTCATATCTTTAAGTGACACCACATTATTTTCCATAAATCAGATTCCACAAATCTAAATTCCTGAGATGGACTAGTGAGGCTTTCATTGATTAAGCCACACTTACTTATCCACATGTCTTATGACTCTTTTCCCATATTTTGTTCTTGTAAGAACAGTGTCCATACCATGTGTGACTACACCATGTCCATGTCCGTACTGATATTTTCATGAGATATTAACCCATTTCCTTAATTTTCTCTTCCCACATCTGCCCTTTTATATAGTTTGTTTACTTTCCCTGTAAAGTGTTAATTCTGGATCTGGACTTTCCTGTATTTGAAAGAATTTATTCAATGCTTACTAATCTTTGGCCTATTGTAAAGAATTGGGATATAAACATAAATATAAGCTACTTTTTTCTCTACTATGGAATCTCACCGTGACATGTGCTCAAAGATAAACATAACAGAGTCATGACAGCAAAAAAGAGTAGAGTCACTACAGTCTGTACCATTTTACTTCCTTTGTAGCCTTGGTGTAGTTTTAAGTTTCTGGAAGAAAGAATGTACTAGTAAGACTTCTTCTCTTTCTGGTATAGCACCTGGCAAACTGTTGTGATATAACATCTTGATAAAAGCATACTGATTTGGATTTTGACACTTACTTTATCAATTTTAAAAAATCATGTTATAAATAATGACCAAAATGTCATTTTCTGTCCCTTTTTAGATGAATTTCTACAGAGAAATTAAAAAATCCTAATTCTGAAAGGGTTTCAATTTTGCCTTTAAGATAGGATTTCACGATTACCCTTGAACAGGAGAATGTCTTTGAAATCAAACAAGGTAACACCTGCACAAGCTAAAAGGAGCTAAAACAATGCTTGACTCCTCTCATTTCTAGTTATTCTCTCTGTATCCCAGCCTGTGTTCAGTTCAGCCATCTCAGTTACAGAAGATGTTGTTACTCAAGCTTTGCCTGAAACAGGAATGTTGACAAAGATTTAATAGTTCCTCGTTTCAAAAAACTGCCTCTTGAAATATAAGAATTTAAGAGAAAGAAGTATCAGATATTAAAAAAAGGAAATTAACAAAGAAATACATATGAAACATATATTTGGTTACTTAAGGGATGTATAAAAATAATTTAGTTGGTAACTATAATTCATATGTCATCTTTCTTGGTAGTTCAGTGGTAAAGAATATGCCTGTCAATGTAGGCAACACAGGTTCAATCCCTAGGTCAGGAAGATCCCCTGGAGAAGGAAATGGCAATCCACTCCAGTATTCTTGTCTGGAGAATTCCATGGATAGAGGAGCCTGGCAGGCTACGTTCCATGGGATCACAAAAGATTTGTACACGACTTAGCAATTTAAACAATAGTAGGTCATATTTAGATAGATTGCATGTACCAACAGTATTCCTCATGTTCCTGCCTCTTTCGTTGCCTCTTTCAGGATATCTGTGTTAGAGCCAACCCAATGAATTAAATTAAGCCACATGAGTAAAACTACATAAATATTAAGCTATGTTAATGCTGATGTTATATTTACTTATTTTTCACTAGAATATAGCTCCTTGAGGCAGATATTTTGCTTAATTCAATGTTGTATATCCAAAGTCTAAAACAGTCATGGCATAAAACAAATATTCAGTAAATGTTTCTGGAATGAATTAATGTAAAGAAAAAGGTGGTGTTACAAAAAGTTAATGTGGACTTATTTTGCTCAGTAATTAAATCTAGTGAAAATCAGAGTTGTTTTAAATTCAGCTAGCTTATGCTCTGTTCTTCAAGTGCTTTGCATTAGCAAAACCTTTAATGAGTTTGGCCTCCAGGAGTTTTTCTCCAGTCCATGTGTTTCTGATTACCATAGAGTTAGCTCTTACCAAAACTATTTTAATTATTTATTTGAGTTCAAAGAAGCCTTTTGAAAGGTTTTATTAAGGAAATCTTTATGTCTGACTTTTAAAAATAGAAAGTCTCATTTTTCTCAGCACTTTGTCACCTTCAAAATCTATAATCCATTCTGAGATTCTTTATTTTTATGCTGGTTCCCCATTTATATTTTTAATGCCATTGGAGTAAAAATGTTCTTAAATTAGTTAAATGAACAGCTTATCTGTAATGGCTATCTTCATTTCTAAATTTATAATGGCTCAGTGTCTCACAACTGTAGCCACACGTATTAAATACATACCTATTAATCTCATGAATGATATTCTCTTGAGTTATTGTTGTATGAAGAAGTTCTAAGTTTGTCTTAGAAATAGATTTTGAATTTACATATGTGAGAGTTGAAGAGGATCCAGAGAAGAATGAAAGAAATCCAGATGATAATAGATACAGCTATTTTCTCTCCTGATTATGTTTAGACTCACCATATCACTTAAAAAAAAAAAAAAAGGATCCATTTTTTTGTGTGTGAGAATGTTTAAAGTCAGAGATTATCTTTTTGGTTCTTATTTTCAACAAAACAAAGATTTTTAAGCCAATAAAATTAAGGATAAAGCATTAATTATGTCAAAATGCATACCCCTCCATTAGTTTTACTACTGTAATTTTGTTTATGTACTTTACTTTTTAAAGATTAGTCACACACCTGTTGTGTCACAGGACTGCAGAGCATATCTGCTACATTTTCATTTTTCCTGCATTCACAAAACTACATAAATATTAAGCTATGTTAATGCTGATGTTATATTTACTTATTTTTCACTAGAATATAGCTCCTTGAGGCAGATATTTTGCTTAATTCAATGTTGTATATCCAAAGTCTAAAACAGTCATGGCATAAAACAAATATTCAGTAAATGTTTCTGGAATGAATTAATGTAAAGAAAAAGGTGGTGTTACAAAAAGTTAATGTGGACTTATTTTGCTCAGTAATTAAATCTAGTGAAAATCAGAGTTGTTTTAAATTCAGCTAGCTTATGCTCTGTTCTTCAAGTGCTTTGCATTAGCAAAACCTTTAATGAGTTTGGCCTCCAGGAGTTTTTCTCCAGTCCATGTGTTTCTGATTACCATAGAGTTAGCTCTTACCAAAACTATTTTAATTATTTATTTGAGTTCAAAGAAGCCTTTTGAAAGGTTTTATTAAGGAAATCTTTATGTCTGACTTTTAAAAATAGAAAGTCTCATTTTTCTCAGCACTTTGTCACCTTCAAAATCTATAATCCATTCTGAGATTCTTTATTTTTATGCTGGTTCCCCATTTATATTTTTAATGCCATTGGAGTAAAAATGTTCTTAAATTAGTTAAATGAACAGCTTATCTGTAATGGCTATCTTCATTTCTAAATTTATAATGGCTCAGTGTCTCACAACTGTAGCCACACGTATTAAATACATACCTATTAATCTCATGAATGATATTCTCTTGAGTTATTGTTGTATGAAGAAGTTCTAAGTTTGTCTTAGAAATAGATTTTGAATTTACATATGTGAGAGTTGAAGAGGATCCAGAGAAGAATGAAAGAAATCCAGATGATAATAGATACAGCTATTTTCTCTCCTGATTATGTTTAGACTCACCATATCACTTAAAAAAAAAAAAAAAGGATCCATTTTTTTGTGTGTGAGAATGTTTAAAGTCAGAGATTATCTTTTTGGTTCTTATTTTCAACAAAACAAAGATTTTTAAGCCAATAAAATTAAGGATAAAGCATTAATTATGTCAAAATGCATACCCCTCCATTAGTTTTACTACTGTAATTTTGTTTATGTACTTTACTTTTTAAAGATTAGTCACACACCTGTTGTGTCACAGGACTGCAGAGCATATCTGCTACATTTTCATTTTTCCTGCATTCACAAAATGCCCTGGTGTGCTGCGAGTGCTTTCTGAATTAGGTGTGTTTAAAAGTACCTCTAATTAAACTAATGCTTAAAAGGAAAATTAGCCTCTGTCTTTGTCCTATTTTCATGGCTCAAGTACTTTATATAGAATATTCTTCTCTATGGTATTTGATATTTTCAAGAAAAAGAAAAATTTATTTCCTTAGCTGAGTAAAATATATTGACTATTTAATTCTCATATTTCCATGTTCTAATGCAACACTATATAACTATAGACTATTAAATATGCTAAGTAGATAATTTGATAAACTAAAGCAAATAAAAATGACAGAAGAGAATAAGTATAGTAATCATGTAAAAATACAAAGAAAGCTCTTATTTTGAAGCTTTTTTTGAAGTAAAAGAGTCCCTGAAATTTAAATTCTACAACTGAAATGTATATTGTACAACTTTTAATGACTTTGGTAAAGAAATAGATATGTTTGCTTAGTGTTCACCATTATTGAGTATTAAAAGTATAATTGTACTAAACCAAAATAGACAGAAGCATAAATCTCTATGCTTTAAAAATTTTTATCTAAGTCTTTAACCTCTTTATTGCTATATCTTCTAGAACAGGGAACCATTTTCTAAAGCATAGTATAAAAAACCATAAGGTAAATGTTAGGTTCAGGGAGAAAGCTCACTCTAGAAATAGATTTTGAATTTACATATGTGAGAGTTGAAGAGGATCCAGAGAAGAATGAAAGAAATCCAGATGATAATAGATACAGCTATTTTCTCTCCTGATTATGTTTAGACTCACCATATCACTTAAAAAAAAAAAAAAAAGGATCCATTTTTTTGTGTGTGAGAATGTTTAAAGTCAGAGATTATCTTTTTGGTTCTTATTTTCAACAAAACAAAGATTTTTAAGCCAATAAAATTAAGGATAAAGCATTAATTATGTCAAAATGCATACCCCTCCATTAGTTTTACTACTGTAATTTTGTTTATGTACTTTACTTTTTAAAGATTAGTCACACACCTGTTGTGTCACAGGACTGCAGAGCATATCTGCTACATTTTCATTTTTCCTGCATTCACAAAATGCCCTGGTGTGCTGCGAGTGCTTTCTGAATTAGGTGTGTTTAAAAGTACCTCTAATTAAACTAATGCTTAAAAGGAAAATTAGCCTCTGTCTTTGTCCTATTTTCATGGCTCAAGTACTTTATATAGAATATTCTTCTCTATGGTATTTGATATTTTCAAGAAAAAGAAAAATTTATTTCCTTAGCTGAGTAAAATATATTGACTATTTAATTCTCATATTTCCATGTTCTAATGCAACACTATATAACTATAGACTATTAAATATGCTAAGTAGATAATTTGATAAACTAAAGCAAATAAAAATGACAGAAGAGAATAAGTATAGTAATCATGTAAAAATACAAAGAAAGCTCTTATTTTGAAGCTTTTTTTGAAGTAAAAGAGTCCCTGAAATTTAAATTCTACAACTGAAATGTATATTGTACAACTTTTAATGACTTTGGTAAAGAAATAGATATGTTTGCTTAGTGTTCACCATTATTGAGTATTAAAAGTATAATTGTACTAAACCAAAATAGACAGAAGCATAAATCTCTATGCTTTAAAAATTTTTATCTAAGTCTTTAACCTCTTTATTGCTATATCTTCTAGAACAGGGAACCATTTTCTAAAGCATAGTATAAAAAACCATAAGGTAAATGTTAGGTTCAGGGAGAAAGCTCACTCTAGAAATAAAACATTTTTAATATAATTGATTTTCCTGAAATTTGAGAGCATAAAATTAGTTGGTTAGGAAAAAGTGAAGAATGATTCTAAACAGTTCTTGTTTGGTACATTACCCTGATTTAAGCTATAATGTAAGTTAACAGTTATACTTCAAAGTGCAGAGAAGTTAGAAAAAAAAATTTTGGAAATATTAATGCTTGAATTTTGCATGCTTTGAAGCCTAGAATGATAAAGGTCTTGTTTTTCATGAGTTGTGTCAATGATAATGATGTCTAAACATGTTTTAGTTACTCTCTGATGCAGAAGCTGTTAAACAGAAATCATAATCATTTAGTATCTAAAAAAGATCATGTTCAGGGTCTTTGGATTACTGATTTTTCTTTTGGTTTGCTATATATTTTTAAAATGCTGCTTATAAATAACTAGCTAAGTATGTTTAGGGTTAGAAAACATTAGATGGCATATCTAATTATTGCCCATGCCATGTTAAAACCTTGAATACTGGGAGTATTATAGAAACCATACTTTATAACATTTTCTAACTTGAAGAGAACTAAGAGGTTACCTTGTCTAATTTCCTCCTTGTCTGTGTGGAAATAGGCTCAGATTAGATAACCATTTTAACTAAATCGTATGAAGTTTTTAACTTGAAGCACTTACATTGTTCCCCTTCAAATATTTGAAGATAGTTTTCATTGACTTAATCTTTATGAAGCTACTGATTAATGTGCCTTTTAATTGAACAGTATCTTATTTTAAAAAAAAAAGTAGTTTTATAATGAAAATATTTTTAAAATAGTCAAAATTTGTACAAATCTGTACAATTTTCACTAGAACTAAAATTATATTCAAGGAAATGAATTGACATGATTTTAAAAGAAAGAAATATACAAAAATGCATATGCTCAGTTAAATAAAGGAGAGTTTTTAGGTGACTGCTGAATGGATCAAGAAACAAATAACCAGCCAGACTGATCTCAGGCAAAGCTATTTTCAGGTAGAAAACACTAGCAGAGTTAATGCAGCAAGTATGATGACCATCTGTGTTTGTTCCTACAGAGAAATTAGACTGTCAAAGCTTAACAAAGCCATAATTTTTTTCTAAAGAAATATTTGTAATTATTGCTCTGAAATGGTAATTCTATTAATAATAAAACACTTAATACTCAATGGACATGAGTTTGAGCAAGCTATGGGAGATGGTTAAGGACAGAGAAGCCTGACGTGCTTCAGATCATGGGGTCACAAAGAATCAAACATGACTGAGTGATCGAACTGATTGACCATGTGCTACACACTACTCTAAACTCTTTATTTATAGTATATCATTTAGTAATGGAGATGTTATGAAGGAGATGTTGGTATTTTCAGTGTTTTATTCAGCATGCAGTTAATAAGAATTTTAAGCTCTCAGGCTTTGCCACTGTACCGAGTAGAAACCAAATACTGGAGTGATGTTACTAACTTTCAAAAAAGTTCAAGAAATTCCTATTTAAATAGGAGTTAAATCTTGCTCTTCTTCAGATTTTAAGAGACTGACTCCTTACTTTCCCCTGCTCCTCAACCAAGAAGTACAAATGTCTCTTCCTGGAGGCAACAATAAAAAAAAAAAAAAAATCCTCTTCAACATGTTGGTGAGCTGCCACACACAATAGATAATACATTAACATATTTCTTGTAAGTTATGTTTATAGTCCTTTTTTTGACATTTCATCATTTGTTTGTAACTTATTAGCGGAAATTAAGCACAAAGATGAAACAAAGATTGGCCCTGGGATTTCATGACTTTCTGTTGATCTTCTTTCAGTCCTAGGTTATGCAGTCTTGAGTGTATCACTTACTTCTCAAATTCTTAGCCTTGGAGGTATCAAAGGTATGGATGGCACAGATAGGACTTTCTCATTCTCCAGTTCTCCAGTCTTAATTCTCCCTATTTCTCAATCTCTCTAAATATATACACATGCAACCTTGAAGTTATTTAAACAAAGACTTTGACACTTTCAAGTTCTTAAAAGATCTAATAAAATGTACAAGTAGCAATTAATAAAACAATACATACATATGCTAGCAGCATGAACAGAAAGCTGCTGAGGCTAATTTTGGGTTCTCAATCTGATTATTGCCCACTTTTGATGATGGCAATAATATTTGTTGGAATAAGCTTTTAAAGTGTGGTTTTAGAGTATGACAAAGTTGAGACGACACTTACGAATGTGTTTTGGGTAGAAAACATGCTTTACATTGTTATGCAATAATTAAACCTCCAGACATGGTTATCTCAATGGATCTCACTTCAGAAGAGCAATATACTAAAAGTTAACAATTTTATACAATCATGAAATAATTGCACCATTCTCTACTCATGGTGTAAGAGAAAGATAAACAAAATTATACAATGAATATCTGAAACACTGGTGTCTTAAAATGTCCTGATTGCAGTAAAATAAACCAGTTGTCTTTTGCTCCCATCACATTATATTCAAGGAAGATTCTTTAAACGAAATGCTCTAGCTATGTAATAAAATCTGTGATTATGTCACCTTGCTTTGAATACCATATAATAACCAAAATAACTAAAAAAGCATCATAAAATGTAGTGCCTAAGAAACATATTTTATTCTCCTTTAACTACATGATAATTATTCTTTACAACAGATGCCTCTATACAGCAAATATAATGATGCAATAAATTTTACTGGAAACTGATATTTATTAAAACTTGGAAAGAATAAAAGTATTTCAATAATGCACAATAAATTGCACCTTTATCAATTATACATGGTGCAAGTCATTTCTGACCTTATCCTTTGGTTAAGTGTCTGTTGAGAATCTAGAGGTCATTTTATTTGTACATGTTAAATTGTTTAGCCACTGGCTGTTTTGCGAATAAATTAAGCACCTTTTTCATAAGACAAACATCAACTCAGAACAATTATTGAAGGCATTAGGAGACAATGCTAATGTATTTCATGCTTCAAAGGCTACAGCTGCCAAAAATTCATAGCAATCAATCAACATCTTTTCTGCTTAATTTTATATCTTATCAACTCACCAGGGGTAATTATTATGAGTAGATTTTCTTTTTTTAAGATAAAGTTGCAGGATATATTGATTAACCCATTGTTCCTTTGTAACTACCTCATATGCAACTAAAATATTAGAGCTATAATCAGTTTATCCTTTAAATAAAAAAAATTTAAAACCCTCTGTAGACAATTTAACACAATTCATTGCTTGTGAATAGAATTACCTTTTGCTGAGTGCTATTATAATCTATAATTTAGAACTAGAAAGCTGAACAAAGGAATAAGAATGGATAAAGGATTTGTTTTTCATAGTTAAGAAATTTTGCCCCTTAATTCTAAAATACATTTTGGTATTGCTGAGGTCCCCAGGAGAAGGGATTTCTGTGAGAGAAACATGATTGTTATCATTTCCCAATGGATCTAAACTTCAGAAGAGCAATATACTAAAAGTTAACAATTTTATACAATCATGAAATAATTGCACCATTCTCTACTCATGGTGTAAGAGAAAGATAAACAAAATTATACAATGAATATCTGAAACACTGGTGTCTTAAAATGTCCTGATTGCAGTAAAATAAACCAGTTGTCTTTTGCTCCCATCACATTATATTCAAGGAAGATTCTTTAAACGAAATGCTCTAGCTATGTAATAAAATCTGTGATTATGTCACCTTGCTTTGAATACCATATAATAACCAAAATAACTAAAAAAGCATCATAAAATGTAGTGCCTAAGAAACATATTTTATTCTCCTTTAACTACATGATAATTATTCTTTACAACAGATGCCTCTATACAGCAAATATAATGATGCAATAAATTTTACTGGAAACTGATATTTATTAAAACTTGGAAAGAATAAAAGTATTTCAATAATGCACAATAAATTGCACCTTTATCAATTATACATGGTGCAAGTCATTTCTGACCTTATCCTTTGGTTAAGTGTCTGTTGAGAATCTAGAGGTCATTTTATTTGTACATGTTAAATTGTTTAGCCACTGGCTGTTTTGCGAATAAATTAAGCACCTTTTTCATAAGACAAACATCAACTCAGAACAATTATTGAAGGCATTAGGAGACAATGCTAATGTATTTCATGCTTCAAAGGCTACAGCTGCCAAAAATTCATAGCAATCAATCAACATCTTTTCTGCTTAATTTTATATCTTATCAACTCACCAGGGTAATTATTATGAGTAGATTTTCTTTTTTAAGATAAAGTTGCAGGATATATTGATTAACCCATTGTTCCTTTGTAACTACCTCATATGCAACTAAAATATTAGAGCTATAATCAGTTTATCCTTTAAATAAAAAAAATTTAAAACCCTCTGTAGACAATTTAACACAATTCATTGCTTGTGAATAGAATTACCTTTTGCTGAGTGCTATTATAATCTATAATTTAGAACTAGAAAGCTGAACAAAGGAATAAGAATGGATAAAGGATTTGTTTTTCATAGTTAAGAAATTTTGCCCCTTAATTCTAAAATACATTTTGGTATTGCTGAGGTCCCCAGGGAGAAGGGATTTCTGTGAGAGAAGCAACTCACCTCATTGGAACAAGTAGATATAAGGTCGAAACATAGGTCTTCAATTGTATGTAGAAGTATCTTCTTAGTCTCAAATGCTAAAATGATCTGCATGTAATATCAAAATCCTCAAGGGAAAGAAGGACAACAAACCAAACCCATCTTGGATTTTGCCTCCATTTTGAAAAACTTCCTTCTTCTAGGCATCACCACAGCCACATTGGAATAAAATAATTTAAACAAATATATAACTGGAAGAACTGTTGCTGAAGCTCCAAAGCTTTGGCTGCCTGATGTGAAGAGTGGACTCACTGGAAAAGACTCCAGTGCTGGGAAAGCCTGAAGGGATAAGGAGAAGGGGATGGCAGAGGATGAGAGGGTTAGATAGCATCACCAACTCAAATGGGCATGAATTTGAGTGAATGCCAGGAGGTGAAGAGGACAGAGGAATCTGGCTGCTGCAGTCCATGGGGTCACAAAAAGTGAGACACTACTTAGGGTCTGAACAACAACCATTAGGATACTGGCCCAGAATATGATTCATCTACAACCTAACTTTCTCAAAAATGGTTAGAAGATAATTTCAAACTGGCAGTCTTGAACCAAATAACCTATAAATGTATGTGGTTTCACCTAACAGTAGTTAAAAAGTATTAAGCAAATTGATAGTATTTAAAGATTGAAATAATTTTGGAACTTCTCTGGCAGTCCAGTGATTAAGATGCTGGTTCCTAATGTATTTCATGCTTAAGGCTACAGCTGCCAAAAATTCATAGCAATCAATCAACATCTTTTCTGCTTAATTTTATATCTTATCAACTCACCAGGGGTAATTATTATAAGTAGATTTTCTTTTTTTAAGATAAAGTTGCAGGATATATTGATTAACCCATTGTTCCTTTGTAACTACCTCATATGCAACTAAAATATTAGAGCTATAATCAGTTTATCCTTTAAATAAAAAATTTACAACCCTCGGTAGACAGGTTAACACAATGCATTGCTTGTGAATAGAATTACCTTTTGCTGAGTGCTATTATAATCTATAATTTAGAACTAGAAAGCTGAACAAAGGAATAAGAATGGATAAAGGATTTGTTTTTCATAGTTAAGAAATTTTGCCCCTTAATTCTAAAATACATTTTGGTATTGCTGAGGTCCCCAGGGAGAAGGGATTTCTGTGAGAGAAGCAACTCACCTCATTGGAACAAGTAGATATAAGGTCGAAACATAGGTCTTCAATTGTATGTAGAAGTATCTTCTTAGTCTCAAATGCTAAAATGATCTGCATGTAATATCAAAATCCTCAAGGGAAAGAAGGACAACAAACCAAACCCATCTTGGATTTTGCCTCCATTTTGAAAAACTTCCTTCTTCTAGGCATCACCACAGCCACATTGGAATAAAATAATTTAAACAAATATATAACTGGAAGAACTGTTGCTGAAGCTCCAAAGCTTTGGCTGCCTGATGTGAAGAGTGGACTCACTGGAAAAGACTCCAGTGCTGGGAAAGCCTGAAGGGATAAGGAGAAGGGGATGGCAGAGGATGAGAGGGTTAGATAGCATCACCAACTCAAATGGGCATGAATTTGAGTGAATGCCAGGAGGTGAAGAGGACAGAGGAATCTGGCTGCTGCAGTCCATGGGGTCACAAAAAGTGAGACACTACTTAGGGTCTGAACAACAACCATTAGGATACTGGCCCAGAATATGATTCATCTACAACCTAACTTTCTCAAAAATGGTTAGAAGATAATTTCAAACTGGCAGTCTTGAACCAAATAACCTATAAATGTATTTGGTTTCACCTACACAGTAGTTAAAAAGTATTAAGCAAATTGATAGTATTTAAAGATTGAAATAATTTTGGAACTTCTCTGGCAGTCCAGTGATTAAGATGCTGGCCTTCCACTGTAGAGGGCACAAGTTCCATCCCTGGTTGGGGAACTGGGATCCCACATGTGTGGTACAACCAAGTTAAAAAAAAAAAAAGGAATAATTTATATAAAGTATCTTTATTGTCAGCTTTTCTTTAAAAAATAATTAGAGCATCTGGCAAGTTTGAACCCACATGACATTGGCAATAGCTTTTCTGAATGTCTTCAGATACCTCCTTAAAGCACATTGACTCCTATAAATACCACCAACTTTTATCACATTTATTTGTAAAGAAGTTTTATTCCTAACTCTTGCAGCCTTCTTAAAACAAGAAAGATTGTCACATCCTTTGTAATGTCTGATACAAGGCTTCATAAAAAGAAAGAACTTAGTAAATGACCCTTTGTGTGTGTGCATGCTAAGTCACTTCAGTTGTATCCAGCTCTTTGAAACCCTAGGGACTGTAGCCCCCCAGGCTCCTCTGTTCATAGGATTGTCAGGCAAGAATACTGGAGTGGGTTGCCGTGCTCTCCTTCAGGGGATCTTCCAGACTGAGGGACTAAACCCCCAACTTATATCTCCTGCACTGGCAGGCCAATTCTTTACCACTAGTGCCAACTGGGAAGCCCAAGTGTGCCTTTTTAAGATGTATGAAATAATTTATTGATGAAAAAATAGAATACATCACCAAATATGCAATGTTTTTAACTGTAGTTTTTGAAAGATAATGATGAAAGTGAAGCATATGGAAAACATTTATTCATATAAAATTTCCTGGGAAACCTTGTAATGTTTTTTTTGTTTTTTTTTTTTTTTTGAATTTTTGGCCACATTTATTGGTCTTTCATTTACCTATTTTTCGTCCATCTTTGTTCTTTGGCCTGTGTGAGCCTCCCATTGCAGTGGCCTCTCCTGTAGCAGAGCACCATCTCTGGATGCAGGCACTCCAGAGCACTGGCTCGATAGGTGGACACACCAGTCCGGATGCTCCGTGGCATGTGGGATCTTCCTGTGCCAGGGATTGAACCAGTGCCCCTTGTACGGCATGGCAGACTCTTTACTCACTGGACCACCAGGGAGGCCCCTTGTAATCTATTTTAAAATTTCCATAGAACTTACTCACAGTGCAGAACAGAGGTTTTGAGATTTTGTTATCTTTTAGGAGAGAAACACATTGGTTTATCCAAATGGAAACTAATATAGACCAGCTCCTCCTGTTGAAACAGGAATAAACAAGCCACAGCACCTCCACTAAGGCTGCTTCTTGGCCTGAATGCACTTTAAAAGATCCTCTAGGTTTCTGTATATGGAAACCACTAATCCTATCAGATTTCCTTCATTTGAAAAAAGAGGAAATTGATGTTCAGAAGGATAATAACCTTTGTCTAGTATGAGCAGACTGGGGATTACTGATTTACAAAGCTTGATTCTGAAACACATGAGAACTGAAAAAGTTTGTGAGACACTCTCCAACTATAAAGAAAATAAAAGGAAAAAGGAAAATATATGAGAAATTACCACATAAACAAACCTCCCATGGCAAAGAATTTCTCAGAAAACTAAAAGTGTCTCTAAAAACAAAGACAAATCTAGGAGATCTTGTTAATATAATGTTTTTAGATTGCTTAGTCTGAATTACAGAAACCCTATATTCTAACTGCATATTCTAAATCAGTGTATCTCAGTCTCAGTAGTAGTGATTTGGGGGCTGGATAATTCTGTGTTGTGGTGAGTTATCCTGTTCACTGTAATATGTTTGGTGACATCCCTTGTCTCTATCTACTATATTCCAGTAGAACATTCCATTTTGTGATGATCAAAGATATATCCAGCCATTGCCAACTATCCCCAGGGGCAAAATTGGCCCCAGCAAATGAGCACTGCTCTATATGACAGTTTCTAGGTGCTAATTCTTAGTAAACAGGCTTCATCAGGCACCTTCCAATTCCAATTTTATGATATAAGTAAATTATAATACTTTTCAAAATACTTGGAATTATTTTGAAAAATCTCACAAGATTTGAAATATTGGTTCTCTGATATAGTACCTTAAGGCAAGATGATTTTACATTTATCTCTGAATTAGAATCTGTACTTAGCAAAGTCATTATAAGTGTACCCCTTGCTGTCTTAAAGATCAGGCATTAAGGAAGATGTCTGAGCCTGGGCAAGTACTGGACTAGGGGTACTTACACCTGACTGGAATCCTTCTCTATGGATGCTAAGAGTAGATGTCAGGCAGTTAGTACATGAAGCATTCTTTGCCAGGCATTCCAAAATGTCTACTCTCATTTGTCTAGATTTGATTAAAATTTTCTGTTTAAAGAACAAAACAAGGCAAAAATAAACTTTATAGGTTTTATATATATATATATGTGTGTGTGTGTGTGTGTGTGTGTGTGTGTGTGTGTGTGTGTATATCACTCGTTATATACTAATGTCCCAAGCATTTTACATATGTTATACTCATTTACTCCTCACAGCAAGACAATAACGTAACTATTATGACTATTCCTGTCTCAATCATAGATAAATCAGGTAACATGCCATAGCCAGCTAGTTAGTAAGTTGATGACATCAGTAACTAAGATCAGAAACTGAATGTTTGGCCTGCAGAATTAGTACTCTAATATTCATGACTTGGTCTCTCTTCTGAAATATACCTGCTTGGATGTTTTATTCCTAATTACTTTTTGAAAATTCTAATCAACGTATTACATATCTAAATGTTTATTTGGTAGATGAAAATATTAATTCAACAAATATTTTGTTTAAAAAATTTTGTCAGATTTTAAATTGATTTTCCTTATCATCCTAGAAGTTGTATTTTCATAAAATACAAGTGCAATTATACTCTGAACTATAAATAACATATATATGCATTGATATATAAAGTATAAGATTATAGATATGCATGTAATGTACTGTGCATACATGAATTCCTCTTTTGTTCTTTTTTTTTTATTTTGACATACTTTCATACTTATGAAACAACTGTAAGACTGCCTCTCTCTTTCTCCCTTCCTCGCCTCCCTTCTTTCCTTTTCCTTCTTCTTCCTCTTCTTTTCCCTCCTTTCCTTCCTTGTCTCTCTGTGTCTCCATTTTCTGCATGTATTCAGTGCACATGTTTTACATTTATCTCTTGAATTTTAAGAAAATTTTTTTAGATACTTAGCAAAGTCATTATAAGTGTACCCCTTGCTGTCTTAAAGATCAGGCATTAAGGAAGATGTCTGAGCCTGGGCAAGTACTGGACTAGGGGTACTTACACCTGACTGGAATCCTTCTCTATGGATGCTAAGAGTAGATGTCAGGCAGTTAGTACATGAAGCATTCTTTGCCAGGCATTCCAAAATGTCTACTCTCATTTGTCTAGATTTGATTAAAATTTTCTGTTTAAAGAACAAAACAAGGCAAAAATAAACTTTATAGGTTTTATATATATATATATATATATGTGTGTGTGTGTGTGTGTGTGTGTGTGTGTGTGTGTATATCACTCGTTATATACTAATGTCCCAAGCATTTTACATATGTTATACTCATTTACTCCTCACAGCAAGACAATAACGTAACTATTATGACTATTCCTGTCTCAATCATAGATAAATCAGGTAACATGCCATAGCCAGCTAGTTAGTAAGTTGATGACATCAGTAACTAAGATCAGAAACTGAATGTTTGGCCTGCAGAATTAGTACTCTAATATTCATGACTTGGTCTCTCTTCTGAAATATACCTGCTTGGATGTTTTATTCCTAATTACTTTTTGAAAATTCTAATCAACGTATTACATATCTAAATGTTTATTTGGTAGATGAAAATATTAATTCAACAAATATTTTGTTTAAAAAATTTTGTCAGATTTTAAATTGATTTTCCTTATCATCCTAGAAGTTGTATTTTCATAAAATACAAGTGCAATTATACTCTGAACTATAAATAACATATATATGCATTGATATATAAAGTATAAGATTATAGATATGCATGTAATGTACTGTGCATACATGAATTCCTCTTTTGTTCTTTTTTTTTTATTTTGACATACTTTCATACTTATGAAACAACTGTAAGACTGCCTCTCTCTTTCTCCCTTCCTCGCCTCCCTTCTTTCCTTTTCCTTCTTCTTCCTCTTCTTTTCCCTCCTTTCCTTCCTTGTCTCTCTGTGTCTCCATTTTCTGCATGTATTCAGTGCACATGTTATTACTCTGAAGATTTTTACTTTCACCTTTAGTTTTGGAATCCATTGATAAGCTTGCATGAAGTGATTACCGTTACCTATTGCTGTGTTAAAATAAATAAATAAATAAATAAAAGCAAGCTCAGAAATGTAGTGCCTTGAAACAGCAAAGTTTTATTATCTCATAGTTTCTTGGGTCAGAAATTCAGAAGCTGTTTTACTAGAATGGTTCTGATTCAGTATCTCTCATAGGTTTCAATGAAGATGTTGGCTGGAGCTAGAGTCAATTTGAAGTCTTGGCTAGAAGTGAAGACTTTGCTTTCAAGATGGCTGACTCACATGACTATTGACAGGAGACCTGAATACTTCACTGGCTGACAGATGGTCTCAGCTCCTTCCCATCTGAGACAACTCCATCAGACTAACAAGGTAAGTGCTTAATTCTGGAGTGAGTGATCCAAGAGAGAACAGAAAAACTCCCATGTGTTTTATGTATTAGCCTCAGAAGACACACACCATCATTTCCACTGTCAGCTACAAATTAGCACTTACCAATTACATTGTCAATGACTGAGCAAGGGCCATTTCCATCTGCATCTATGGAGACTGAGCCCATGCTGTGACAGCTGCTGACTTTCAACACCCACTGAGGCAGTTCAGGGTGGAGTAGGCACTCTGTGCTCCAGGGAATCTGGCAGGGCAGGTCTTTAAATAGGTGGATGTTTTTCTTTTTTTTAAAGTAAAAGTAATTTTATTCTTTTTTGGGGGCCACATCTATTGGTCTTTCATTTAATTATCTTTGTTCTTTGGCCTGTGTGGGCCTCCCATTGCAGTGGCCTCTCTCGTTGCAGAGCATCCGCTCTAGGCGCATGTGCTCCAGAGCTCCAGCTCAGGAGTTGGACACATAGGTACAGTCACTCTGCAGCATGTGGGATCTTCCCAGGCCAGGGATCAACCAGCTCTCCTTGCACTGCAAGGCAGTGTCCTTACCCACTGGACCACCAGGGAAGCCCTAGGTGGATGTTTTTAGGAACAGACTTTATTATCTCAATCATTGCATCTCCTCATATTTACAAAAGCACTAAATCCCTTCATTGTGACATCAGATCCTTGTGACTAACCAAAATCCTTTTGTTATTGGTATTAAGCTCCCCTACTTCAAAACCTTATATATTGATTTTCCTTCCGCTGCCTTTTTGGAGCAGTCTCCCAGACCTATCTGAGGTGCTGCCTCCCTGGCCGAGGTCTTAATTGTGGCCCAAGTAAAACTTAACCCACAACTCTCAAGTTGTTCATTTTCTTTAAGTTTACACTACCATATCTTATCTATTACCCAGGTGACCCTGTTCAGTGTGAAAGAGAGTACATAGGGTGTTAATATTAGGACTCTGAATTATTGGAGACCATCTTGGATTCTGAGTGCCACAATTATTTTTGTGTTGGCTGAAAAATGATTTTTCTAATTCCATTATTCCTTCTGCATTATTCTTTAGCTTTCTGTAATAAAGCAGAGTTTTCTTTCTCTTTCACTTATTAAAGTCTGTATTTAATTGGTGTAACTTCACAAGTACTGATTCAATGGATTATTATCTCTTACTGAACTTATTAATCTTTTCCCAGATTCAGACAGCTGTATACCCTTAAGCTATTTATTTTATTTTGATATATATCCATTATTTCTTTGAATTAGTCATATTTTAAATTACTTATTTCATTGGCCTGCAGAGGGTGGTTTGTATGGGAAACTGAATTCCCAGTCCTTTTCAGTGGAACTGCCAGGTCAAAACTATTGTCGTAATATTGCTATGATCATATTTGCCTTTTTTGCTTTGGTGATATTTATAATGATAGTACAAGTGATAAGGTAAGAAAAATTGTTAGAACCATAGCATCAAACAAGAGAGTCCCAAAATATATTCTTTATCACTCTCAGAAGGGAAAAAAATAAGGCAGTTTCATATAGAAATATTCTTAACGCATTAGTAATTACGAATAATTTTTTAAAATCTATATGCTTGAAAAAAAGCTTTTTACTCTTCTGTGTGACTAGTAGGAAACATCCATAAAGTACTTCTGCCACATACCAAATTACAACTATGGAGAAAACACTTGATGATTGTTTTGAGCTGTAAGCTGACATGCTTTTGTTCTTGGTCCATACTGACAAGAATGATGGAGGAGCAGACCATAGTTATTCAGACTTCAGTGACTGACAAACACTTTTTCAAAAGTGAAGCTCAGTATGTGCATTAAGGAAAACAGCTGGCAATATTAATTATCAATGATACTTTTATATGAGAATTAAATTCAGAACCATCTCAAGTTTCATTTTACTTTAAGTTTACACTAACCTTTTAGGTCTCTTGGAGGTCTTAATTGTGGCCCAAGTAAAACTTAACCCACAACTCTCAAGTTGTTCATTTTCTTTAAGTTTACACTACCATATCTTATCTATTACCCAGGTGACCCTGTTCAGTGTGAAAGAGAGTACATAGGGTGTTAATATTAGGACTCTGAATTATTGGAGACCATCTTGGATTCTGAGTGCCACAATTATTTTTGTGTTGGCTGAAAAATGATTTTTCTAATTCCATTATTCCTTCTGCATTATTCTTTAGCTTTCTGTAATAAAGCAGAGTTTTCTTTCTCTTTCACTTATTAAAGTCTGTATTTAATTGGTGTAACTTCACAAGTACTGATTCAATGGATTATTATCTCTTACTGAACTTATTAATCTTTTCCCAGATTCAGACAGCTGTATACCCTTAAGCTATTTATTTTATTTTGATATATATCCATTATTTCTTTGAATTAGTCATATTTTAAATTACTTATTTCATTGGCCTGCAGAGGGTGGTTTGTATGGGAAACTGAATTCCCAGTCCTTTTCAGTGGAACTGCCAGGTCAAAACTATTGTCGTAATATTGCTATGATCATATTTGCCTTTTTTGCTTTGGTGATATTTATAATGATAGTACAAGTGATAAGGTAAGAAAAATTGTTAGAACCATAGCATCAAACAAGAGAGTCCCAAAATATATTCTTTATCACTCTCAGAAGGGAAAAAAATAAGGCAGTTTCATATAGAAATATTCTTAACGCATTAGTAATTACGAATAATTTTTTAAAATCTATATGCTTGAAAAAAAGCTTTTTACTCTTCTGTGTGACTAGTAGGAAACATCCATAAAGTACTTCTGCCACATACCAAATTACAACTATGGAGAAAAACACTTGATGATTGTTTTTGAGCTGTAAGCTGACATGCTTTTGTTCTTGGTCCATACTGACAAGAATGATGGAGGAGCAGACCATAGTTATTCAGACTTCAGTGACTGACAAACACTTTTTCAAAAGTGAAGCTCAGTATGTGCATTAAGGAAAACAGCTGGCAATATTAATTATCAATGATACATTTTAAGAGTTTATGTAAAAATTAAATATTCAGAACCCTCAGCCACTATGGCTAAGGCTTTTATGGAGAGTGGTGGTAACATCGGGCTTCCCATATGGCACAGGGGTAAAGAAACTCCTTGCCAATGAAGGAGAACCAAGAGATGCAGGTTCAATCCTTGGGTCAGAAAGATTCTCTGGTGTAAGAAATGGCTATCCACTCCAGTATTCCTGCCTGGAAAACTCCAGGAACAGAGAAGCCTGGTGGGCAGCAAGGAGCCAGAAAGAATCAAACATAACTGCACAACTGAGAGTGCATGTAGGTAATATTAACAAAGGTGATTTTTAAAAATATTACCTACTCAAGCATGTCAGCCTTTGAAAGATCAGTGAATCAATATTTTCCAGGTGACTTATATGTAATATGACAAAATAATGTGCAGGTAAGAGAGCCATGCAAAGTAACTAGAGTTTTGAATGTAGCAGTGCATGGAAAGTTCACTTATCCAGTTTCAGAATCCATATTTCTACTAATCTAAAAAGCAAAACAAAAAAGCCAACAAAAACCCTACCACTTGAGTTTTTGTATAGTATCAAAGAAGAATAGACATAATTAACTGTAAAGTCTATGAAAATAATCTTGCCCTTTCCAGGTATAAATGTGCTATTGAATATTGCTCATATGCTTCAGCCTAAGTAATATGTCACAAAAGATCAAGTTCAGAAGTAGATATTAGAATCCAGTTCTATTTTAAGACATGTGTAAAATAATGCTGCTCTTCTTACGAATAATTTTTAAAATCTATATGCTTGAAAAAGCTTTTACTCTTCTGTGTGACTAGTAGGAAACATCCATAAAGTACTTCTGCCACATACCAAATTACAACTATGGAGAAAACACTTGATGATTGTTTTGAGCTGTAAGCTGACATGCTTTTGTTCTTGGTCCATACTGACAAGAATGATGGAGGAGCAGACCATAGTTATTCAGACTTCAGTGACTGACAAACACTTTTTCAAAAGTGAAGCTCAGTATGTGCATTAAGGAAAACAGCTGGCAATATTAATTATCAATGATACATTTTAAGAGTTTATGTAAAAATTAAATATTCAGAACCCTCAGCCACTATGGCTAAGGCTTTTTGCGGAGACTGGTGGTAACATCGGGCTTCCCATATGGCACAGGGGTAAAGAAACTCCTTGCCAATGAAGGAGAACCAAGAGATGCAGGTTCAATCCTTGGGTCAGAAAGATTCTCTGGTGTAAGAAATGGCTATCCACTCCAGTATTCCTGCCTGGAAAACTCCAGGAACAGAGAAGCCTGGTGGGCAGCAAGGAGCCAGAAAGAATCAGACATAACTGCACAACTGAGAGTGCATGTAGGTAATATTAACAAAGGTGATTTTTAAAAATATTACCTACTCAAGCATGTCAGCCTTTGAAAGATCAGTGAATCAATATTTTCCAGGTGACTTATATGTAATATGACAAAATAATGTGCAGGTAAGAGAGCCATGCAAAGTAACTAGAGTTTTGAATGTAGCAGTGCATGGAAAGTTCACTTATCCAGTTTCAGAATCCATATTTCTACTAATCTAAAAAGCAAAACAAAAAAGCCAACAAAAACCCTACCACTTGAGTTTTTGTATAGTATCAAAGAAGAATAGACATAATTAACTGTAAAGTCTATGAAAATAATCTTGCCCTTTCCAGGTATAAATGTGCTATTGAATATTGCTCATATGCTTCAGCCTAAGTAATATGTCACAAAAGATCAAGTTCAGAAGTAGATATTAGAATCCAGTTCTATTTTAAGACATGTGTAAAATAATGCTGCTCTTCTTACTAATATTTTAGAGGAAATATTACAGTTTTTCATAGGAACTATTGCTTATGTTAACTTATTATAAGTTTGTTACATCCCTTTTAAAATGAGAAAATGAATATTTAATTTTTCTTTCATTTCAATAGTAAATGTATATAGATATAATACAAACACATTGGGGAGGGGTCTTGATAACTTTGAGAATACATAGGTATCATGAATCCAAAATGTTTGAGAACTGCTGCTTTACATCATTTTTATTTTTGTGTTTACTTTTTTATGACTTTTTACACTGTTCATGCACTTGTTTCATTCACACCTAGCAAGTTTATGGGCAAAATCCTCCAAGCTAAGCTTCAACAGTTTTGAACTGATGTACAAGCTGCATTTAGAAAAGGTAGAAAACCCAGAGATCAATTGCTACCATCCATTGGATCATAGAAAAAGCAAGAAAATTCTATGAAAAATTCTATTTTTGTTTCATTGACTACACTAAAGCCTTTGACTCTGTAGATCACAACAAACTGTGGAAAACTCTTTAAGAGATGAGACTACCAGACCATATTACCTGACTCCTGAGAAACCTTTGTATTCAGGTCAAGAAGCAACAGTTAGATACGGACAATGGATTATTTCAAAATTTAGAAAGAAGTATATTGTCACCCTGTTTGTTTAAATTACCTGCAGAGTATATCATGCTAAATTCTGAGCTGGATCAATCACAAATTGTAATCAAGCTTTCCAGGAGAAATATCAATAACCTCACATATGCATATGACACCACCCAAATGGCAGAAAGCAAAAAAGGAATGAAAGAGCCTCCTGATGAAAGTGAAAAAGGAAAGTGAAAAGCAGGCTTGAAGCTCAACATTCCAAAAGCTATAGCAGATCATGGTATCTTGTGGGAAAAAAAATGTGAACAGTAACATTTTTTATTTCCTTGGTCTCCAAAGTCACTGTGGATGATGACTGCAGCCATGAAATTAAAATGAACTTGCTCCTTGCAATGAAATCTATGACAATCCTAGACAGCCTATTATAAAACAAAGACATTACTTTGTTAACAAAGGTCCATATGATCAAAGCCATGGTTTTTCCAGTAGTCAGTCATGTATGGATGTGAGAGTTGAACAATAAAGTAGGCTGAGAGCCAAAGAATCGATGCTTTCAAATTGTGGTGTTGAAGACTCTTGCGAATTCTTGAAACTGCAAGACCATACCTGAATATTCACTGAGAGGACTTAGGCTGAATCTGAAATACCAATATTTTGGCCACCTGATGTGAAGTGCCAGTTCAATGGGAATTGATCTCATTATTCCCTGATGCTAGGAAAGATTGAGGACAAGAGGTAAAGGTGATGATAGAGGATAAGATGGTTGGATGGCATCACTGACTCAGTGGACATGGATCTGAGGAAACTCCAGGAGATAGTGAAGGACAGAGCAGCCTCTTGCAGTCCATGGTGTTGCAAAGAGTTGGACATGACTTAGTGATTGAACAGCAAATATGGCATTCATACATAGATGCATAATACATACAGTGCCCAGAAGATTTAAGTCTTAGACAAGTATCAATTATTGTAGGCAATGCTGTTGGGGTCCTGCTTTATGCCCCCAAATTTTGGTGTCCTGAGCTCACACTAATTTCTAACTGTCAGTATGTACATCACCACGCCTACTGGCAAAATTGACCAGATTTGCGGAGGGCCCATGTGCAGTCTGTGGCAAACCATAACTGCCAAAGAAGTAATTCCCTCTCCCCTCAGGAGAAACTCTCAAAATATGGCTCTATGGAGGTGATTTCTGACTCCTCAT
Organism: Tragulus kanchil; assembly: GCA_022376925.1. Lineage (NCBI taxonomy): Eukaryota > Metazoa > Chordata > Mammalia > Artiodactyla > Tragulidae > Tragulus > Tragulus kanchil. Next base: position 155,974,492 of record JAIOJX010000028.1, on the reverse strand, counting down.
GCCTATAAGTTTTTTTCCATCAATCCATATAGAGTGCCAGCAGCTTGCTAGTTTCTCATGTCTGGAGTGGCCTTTGTCTGACTTTTTGTATAGATCTTCAGATTCCTCTACAGTAGTAGAAGAGCCAAAAGAACTTAGATTGTTAGAATCTACAGGGTATCTCCTTACCTTGTTCTTGTTTTTCTGTCTCCACAATGTTTCCTCTCTAAGTCCAGCTCATGGGGCAGTTGGCCATGGCTTTAGTCATATAACTTTAATTTCTATGTGACTTACCTATTTATCTCTCTACCAGTTGCCATGTAAGCTTTGGTCTTCTCCACCAGAGTAGAAGCAGAAGTCTTAGTTTTGATTTGTATGCTATTATGTGAGTCAAATAATATGGGTCATAGACTACTGATTCTTAATTATCTACCTTGAGAAATTATACTGATATTTGAAAATAAATGTGTGTATTTAATAAGACTCTTGCAATTCTTGAAACTGCAAGACCATACCTGAATATTCACTGAGAGGACTTAGGCTGAATCTGAAATACCAATATTTTGGCCACCTGATGTGAAGTGCCAGTTCAATGGGAATTGATCTCATTATTCCCTGATGCTAGGAAAGATTGAGGACAAGAGGTAAAGGTGATGATAGAGGATAAGATGGTTGGATGGCATCACTGACTCAGTGGACATGGATCTGAGGAAACTCCAGGAGATAGTGAAGGACAGAGCAGCCTCTTGCAGTCCATGGTGTTGCAAAGAGTTGGACATGACTTAGTGATTGAACAGCAAATATGGCATTCATACATAGATGCATAATACATACAGTGCCCAGAAGATTTAAGTCTTAGACAAGTATCAATTATTGTAGGCAATGCTGTTGGGGTCCTGCTTTATGCCCCCAAATTTTGGTGTCCTGAGCTCACACTAATTTCTAACTGTCAGTATGTACATCACCACGCCTACTGGCAAAATTGACCAGATTTGCGGAGGGCCCATGTGCAGTCTGTGGCAAACCATAACTGCCAAAGAAGTAATTCCCTCTCCCCTCAGGAGAAACTCTCAAAATATGGCTCTATGGAGGTGATTTCTGACTCCTCATGCCTATAAGTTTTTTTCCATCAATCCATATAGAGTGCCAGCAGCTTGCTAGTTTCTCATGTCTGGAGTGGCCTTTGTCTGACTTTTTGTATAGATCTTCAGATTCCTCTACAGTAGTAGAAGAGCCAAAAGAACTTAGATTGTTAGAATCTACAGGGTATCTCCTTACCTTGTTCTTGTTTTTCTGTCTCCACAATGTTTCCTCTCTAAGTCCAGCTCATGGGGCAGTTGGCCATGGCTTTAGTCATATAACTTTAATTTCTATGTGACTTACCTATTTATCTCTCTACCAGTTGCCATGTAAGCTTTGGTCTTCTCCACCAGAGTAGAAGCAGAAGTCTTAGTTTTGATTTGTATGCTATTATGTGAGTCAAATAATATGGGTCATAGACTACTGATTCTTAATTATCTACCTTGAGAAATTATACTGATATTTGAAAATAAATGTGTGTATTTAATAAAAAATAGTCACTTTCTCTTTTCTTTCTTTTTCTATTGTTTGACTAAAATGTCTATTTGATCCATGAATTTCTATGTTTTTTCTATGATTGTGGCTTTTAAAAATTTACTTAGAAATTCAGCCATTTTTATTTTATGTATATTTGAAGATTATTTGTTACATCCATGCAACTTCAGGATTGTTATTTCTTGTTTCTTCAATGAATGAGTCTGGCATATTTATGCTTATTAAAGAATAACAATTACTTTACCATAAAACCTATTTTGTTATATTAATATAATTCTACCATGTTCAAAGTTTTATGCACTCTAGGGAATATATTTTATAAGTTCTTTACTTTTGGTCTTTTCATTAGGCTTTAGTGACCTTCAAAGTTAAAAGCTGACACATTTGTATATTTGTTAATTCTTACTAAAGTATGAAAGTCTTTGTCTCATAACTATCAGTTTAGTTCATTTATCACTGTTCTGATGACTGAGATTTGGAAGTATTCATTACATCTTGTTTTTTTGCTTTTCAGTACCACCCTATCATGACATTTCTTTCCATTTTTTTCTCTTCCATTTGGTTCTATTTATACTATTTATGCTAGTGTTCTTTTTTCCTCCTCTTTCTGATTATATTCCATCTTTTATTTTTCCCTTCTCTCTCTTCCCCCTTTGAAATTACATTCAATTTGATTCTTACAGCAATGTCTCTTAAGTATTTACAGGCTTCTTTGGCCAGAAATGATTTAAAATGACCACGACTTTCTCTATCTATAATGATATTGAAGCTAATTAGAAGAGCCAAAAGAACTTAGATTGTTAGAATCTACAGGGTATCTCCTTACCTTGTTCTTGTTTTTCTGTCTCCACAATGTTTCCTCTCTAAGTCCAGCTCATGGGGCAGTTGGCCATGGCTTTAGTCATATAACTTTAATTTCTATGTGACTTACCTATTTATCTCTCTACCAGTTGCCATGTAAGCTTTGGTCTTCTCCACCAGAGTAGAAGCAGAAGTCTTAGTTTTGATTTGTATGCTATTATGTGAGTCAAATAATATGGGTCATAGACTACTGATTCTTAATTATCTACCTTGAGAAATTATACTGATATTTGAAAATAAATGTGTGTATTTAATAAAAAATAGTCACTTTCTCTTTTCTTTCTTTTTCTATTGTTTGACTAAAATGTCTATTTGATCCATGAATTTCTATGTTTTTTCTATGATTGTGGCTTTTAAAAATTTACTTAGAAATTCAGCCATTTTTATTTTATGTATATTTGAAGATTATTTGTTACATCCATGCAACTTCAGGATTGTTATTTCTTGTTTCTTCAATGAATGAGTCTGGCATATTTATGCTTATTAAAGAATAACAATTACTTTGCCATAAAGCCTATTTTGTTATATTAATATAATTCTACCATGTTCAAAGTTTTATGCACTCTAGGGAATATATTTTATAAGTTCTTTACTTTTGGTCTTTTCATTAGGCTTTAGTGACCTTCAAAGTTAAAAGCTGACACATTTGTATATTTGTTAATTCTTACTAAAGTATGAAAGTCTTTGTCTCATAACTATCAGTTTAGTTCATTTATCACTGTTCTGATGACTGAGATTTGGAAGTATTCATTACATCTTGTTTTTTTGCTTTTCAGTACCACCCTATCATGACATTTCTTTCCATTTTTTTCTCTTCCATTTGGTTCTATTTATACTATTTATGCTAGTGTTCTTTTTTCCTCCTCTTTCTGATTATATTCCATCTTTTATTTTTCCCTTCTCTCTCTTCCCCCTTTGAAATTACATTCAATTTGATTCTTACAGCAATGTCTCTTAAGTATTTACAGGCTTCTTTGGCCAGAAATGATTTAAAATGACCACGACTTTCTCTATTAAATTGAGATTTAGAAATGCTTTACCTCCGCCAACCCCACTCCACTGAAACCTTCTTTCATGTTATTCTGATAGGCTACAATATTTGTACTTGGTTTTAAAGTATTTTTTTGCTTTTGGCACCTGAGGATTTTTTAAATATCATCTTTAAACCTCTACAAATGTATTGTTAATCACTGATTGATACAGATGAATTATATAGTCTATACATATTATATGTATATTTGTGTGTGGACAAATGCATATAGGCTGTATTTAACCGTGTATTTGAAGTGAGATGTGAGGTCTTATCAACCTCATTATAATCTTCCTTGTGGTAAAAATTTATAAACATAAAAGTAAATAGAATTACTTTAGGAATACCACTTTAATGTCATTCTTACCCACTTGCATTCCCATACGTCATTTGAGAAATTTATAATAGAGCTTTAGTCAATAATCAAGAATTGTGCATAATCTGAAACTGATTTAGTTATTGCATAATCTACAGGAATCACACTGCTATGTACTCCTTATTAACTGTGATAGTGCTTTGAATCTTCAAACATGTTTGGAAAGGTTCAGTAAAATATGAATGTGTTTTATCTGAAAAATGCCATTTCTCATGTGTATTAGTATGGAAGATATTTGAGAATGGTTTTTCAAATATTGCTTTTATCTGATTCCATCCTTGGCATGCATCTTTTTCCACATTTTGATAGTCACTTTGATATACTGTCATGCTCATAGTTGTAATCACAGTTCACGTGTTACCAATCAAGCTAATCTTTAGACTGGCAGTTATTTTCATTTGAACTAGCCCCTGGTACCTCAGACTCATGAAGACAACAGCTTCAACTGTTCATCTCTTCACTAAGACCTTTGTTTCTTCACAGTATTTCTGTCTCGTCAGTTACCCAAAATTGTTATTTTAAATACTCTGTTTCTTCACAGTATTTCAGTACCACCCTATTTTTTCTCTTCCGGTTCTATTTATACTATTTATGCTAGTGTTCTTTTTTCCTCCTCTTTCTGATTATATTCCATCTTTTATTTTTCCCTTCTCTCTCTTCCCCCTTTGAAATTACATTCAATTTGATTCTTACAGCAATGTCTCTTAAGTATTTACAGGCTTCTTTGGCCAGAAATGATTTAAAATGACCACGACTTTCTCTATTAAATTGAGATTTAGAAATGCTTTACCTCCGCCAACCCCACTCCACTGAAACCTTCTTTCATGTTATTCTGATAGGCTACAATATTTGTACTTGGTTTTAAAGTATTTTTTTGCTTTTGGCACCTGAGGATTTTTTAAATATCATCTTTAAACCTCTACAAATGTATTGTTAATCACTGATTGATACAGATGAATTATATAGTCTATACATATTATATGTATATTTGTGTGTGGACAAATGCATATAGGCTGTATTTAACCGTGTATTTGAAGTGAGATGTGAGGTCTTATCAACCTCATTATAATCTTCCTTGTGGTAAAAATTTATAAACATAAAAGTAAATAGAATTACTTTAGGAATACCACTTTAATGTCATTCTTACCCACTTGCATTCCCATACGTCATTTGAGAAATTTATAATAGAGCTTTAGTCAATAATCAAGAATTGTGCATAATCTGAAACTGATTTAGTTATTGCATAATCTACAGGAATCACACTGCTATGTACTCCTTATTAACTGTGATAGTGCTTTGAATCTTCAAACATGTTTGGAAAGGTTCAGTAAAATATGAATGTGTTTTATCTGAAAAATGCCATTTCTCATGTGTATTAGTATGGAAGATATTTGAGAAGGGTTTTTTCAAATATTGCTTTTATCTGATTCCATCCTTGGCATGCATCTTTTTCCACATTTTGATAGTCACTTTGATATACTGTCATGCTCATAGTTGTAATCACAGTTCACGTGTTACCAATCAAGCTAATCTTTAGACTGGCAGTTATTTTCATTTGAACTAGCCCCTGGTACCTCAGACTCATGAAGACAACAGCTTCAACTGTTCATCTCTTCACTAAGACCTTTGTTTCTTCACAGTATTTCTGTCTCGTCAGTTACCCAAAATTGTTATTTTAAATACTCTGCTCTAATTCATGATTCATAATACTATAAATGTAAAGTCGTATCCAAAGAGTCTATACTTTGCATATAACAAAACCATTAAGGACAGATTATTACAGTTGAATTCCTTGCATATTTATGGAGTAAGAAAGACATATCTTTTTTTACCTAGCTATTGCAGTATAAAAATATTGAGTATCTATCCATTTTTTAAAGTATGAAATAGTGAATTGAAGGATCTTCACAATTTTTAACCAGAATATGAATGTTTTTTAAAGTATGAAATAGTGAATTGAAGGATCTTCACAATTTTTAACCAGAATATGAATGTTCTTATGAATGAGAATGTGCAGGAAATATATATTAAAAGGACACAAAAGCATTTACATTGTTTAACCCTTACTTTAGGTATCTGAAATGAAATTCAGTATGCATTTTAATACTTGCTAGAGCCTTTTTCCAGAATTTACTTAATTTCTCATTTAAGCATTCCAGATGCTGATCAATGTCATGGCTGAACTAAACAAAGAGATTAATTTCTTGACCATTTTTTAAATACTCTGATGGATTTTCATATATTCTTGGTTATGACAAGGACTAAGATGCAAAATATTCTATTAGAAAAATATTCTTTCAGATACTTTCACTGTAGTCTCAGCAAACAGATTTGTTTACAACAAGTAACATTCAATTATAGTGTAAATATGCACTTGAGTGCAGTAGGAATGCAGATATACTGCATTTATTATAATAACTGTTCTGTATTTAGTGCTTTGTGCAATATGAGCTTGAAGTCTTTTTAAAAAAATGGTGTGCTTCTCTTTGTTCTTTGGAGGGAAAATTTACAAAATGATGCTGGGTAGAACAATATGAATGTGTTTTATCTGAAAAATGCCATTTCTCATGTGTATTAGTATGGAAGATATTTGAGAATGGTTTTTCAAATATTGCTTTTATCTGATTCCATCCTTGGCATGCATCTTTTTCCACATTTTGATAGTCACTTTGATATACTGTCATGCTCATAGTTGTAATCACAGTTCACGTGTTACCAATCAAGCTAATCTTTAGACTGGCAGTTATTTTCATTTGAACTAGCCCCTGGTACCTCAGACTCATGAAGACAACAGCTTCAACTGTTCATCTCTTCACTAAGACCTTTGTTTCTTCACAGTATTTCTGTCTCGTCAGTTACCCAAAATTGTTATTTTAAATACTCTGCTCTAATTCATGATTCATAATACTATAAATGTAAAGTCGTATCCAAAGAGTCTATACTTTGCATATAACAAAACCATTAAGGACAGATTATTACAGTTGAATTCCTTGCATATTTATGGAGTAAGAAAGACATATCTTTTTTTACCTAGCTATTGCAGTATAAAAATATTGAGTATCTATCCATTTTTTAAAGTATGAAATAGTGAATTGAAGGATCTTCACAATTTTTAACCAGAATATGAATGTTTTTTAAAGTATGAAATAGTGAATTGAAGGATCTTCACAATTTTTAACCAGAATATGAATGTTCTTATGAATGAGAATGTGCAGGAAATATATATTAAAAGGACACAAAAGCATTTACATTGTTTAACCCTTACTTTAGGTATCTGAAATGAAATTCAGTATGCATTTTAATACTTGCTAGAGCCTTTTTCCAGAATTTACTTAATTTCTCATTTAAGCATTCCAGATGCTGATCAATGTCATGGCTGAACTAAACAAAGAGATTAATTTCTTGACCATTTTTTAAATACTCTGATGGATTTTCATATATTCTTGGTTATGACAAGGACTAAGATGCAAAATATTCTATTAGAAAAATATTCTTTCAGATACTTTCACTGTAGTCTCAGCAAACAGATTTGTTTACAACAAGTAACATTCAATTATAGTGTAAATATGCACTTGAGTGCAGTAGGAATGCAGATATACTGCATTTATTATAATAACTGTTCTGTATTTAGTGCTTTGTGCAATATGAGCTTGAAGTCTTTTTAAAAAAATGGTGTGCTTCTCTTTGTTCTTTGGAGGGAAAATTTACAAAATGATGCTGGGTAGAACAATACAAAAGAAAATGGAAAGAAAATGTATTTTGACTTATCGTTCCCATTACTTAGCTTAAATCAAAGTAGTTCAGGGATTTTTAAATGCATGTGATACAGTAAAAATTCTCTTTCCTTGTTTGTTCTTACCTTTTTATCTGTGCTTCCTCTTTGAATACACATGTCTAGTAAATAATCTGCCCATTTTGCTGTATGATTCTTTCAATTTTTTAATATCTATTATTTTTTATTATTTTATTTGTTGGCTATGCCACACAGCATGTGGGATCTTAGTTTCCCAGCTAGGATCAAACCCATGTCCCCTGCAGCTGAAATGCAGAGTCTTAATCATTGGACACTAGAGAAGTTGCTTATATTTTTAAGAAAGCTAGTATTTATCTAAAAATGTATATTCACTTTTGAAGTTAGCTATACTTTTAATTCATTCACTATTTATTTGAAGAATACATATGAAAGGACAAGCACTATGCCAGGCTGAAGGCATGGCTTGTGTACAAGCACTGAGCTATAACAAACATTTTTATGCAGCATGTTACAGTTTAATGGAGAAGCCCTTGGTAAACTATTTCTAGGGACATAGGCTAAAAAATTGTTCATCTGACTAAAGTATTACCTTTTTTTGCATGTTGAAAGTATTAATTATGAGAACTGCATTGCTTCCAAGTTACACATATTAATTATCTTATGATTGCAAATCAGAGAAAAGAGGGTGAGCCAATTCTCAGAAAATGATCACTTTCAAAGTGAACTGTAGTAAGAGTCTCTTAAAAATGAAAGTGCATGGGAAAACATATCTCAGAGTGGGACAGGAACTATGCAGCAAAGAGACGTTGTAGTTATGACAATTTAGGATAGATGAGGAGCCACATGACTGCGTCTGATGGATTTTCATATATTCTTGGTTATGACAAGGACTTCTATTTAGAAAAATATTCTTTCAGATACTTTCACTGTAGTCTCAGCAAACAGATTTGTTTACAACAAGTAACATTCAATTATAGTGTAAATATGCACTTGAGTGCAGTAGGAATGCAGATATACTGCATTTATTATAATAACTGTTCTGTATTTAGTGCTTTGTGCAATATGAGCTTGAAGTCTTTTTAAAAAAATGGTGTGCTTCTCTTTGTTCTTTGGAGGGAAAATTTACAAAATGATGCTGGGTAGAACAATACAAAAGAAAATGGAAAGAAAATGTATTTTGACTTATCGTTCCCATTACTTAGCTTAAATCAAAGTAGTTCAGGGATTTTTAAATGCATGTGATACAGTAAAAATTCTCTTTCCTTGTTTGTTCTTACCTTTTTATCTGTGCTTCCTCTTTGAATACACATGTCTAGTAAATAATCTGCCCATTTTGCTGTATGATTCTTTCAATTTTTTAATATCTATTATTTTTTATTATTTTATTTGTTGGCTATGCCACACAGCATGTGGGATCTTAGTTTCCCAGCTAGGGATCAAACCCATGTCCCCTGCAGCTGAAATGCAGAGTCTTAATCATTGGACACTAGAGAAGTTGCTTATATTTTTAAGAAAGCTAGTATTTATCTAAAAATGTATATTCACTTTTGAAGTTAGCTATACTTTTAATTCATTCACTATTTATTTGAAGAATACATATGAAAGGACAAGCACTATGCCAGGCTGAAGGCATGGCTTGTGTACAAGCACTGAGCTATAACAAACATTTTTATGCAGCATGTTACAGTTTAATGGAGAAGCCCTTGGTAAACTATTTCTAGGGACATAGGCTAAAAAATTGTTCATCTGACTAAAGTATTACCTTTTTTTGCATGTTGAAAGTATTAATTATGAGAACTGCATTGCTTCCAAGTTACACATATTAATTATCTTATGATTGCAAATCAGAGAAAAGAGGGTGAGCCAATTCTCAGAAAATGATCACTTTCAAAGTGAACTGTAGTAAGAGTCTCTTAAAAATGAAAGTGCATGGGAAAACATATCTCAGAGTGGGACAGGAACTATGCAGCAAAGAGACGTTGTAGTTATGACAATTTAGGATAGATGAGGGGAGAAACAGGAAAAAGGTCATTGCCCAGTAGCCACATGACTGCGTCTGTAGACTTGAAACAAAATATACAGCAAAAGTGAGATAGTTACATGAATTCTAGGCTCCAATTAGGCATTAGAAAAGGGTAGCTAATATTTAGAGGACAGTGGTTTAAGACATGGGCAAGACTGATTCAGGTGTAGCTGGAAAGGAAACTGACAATATAAGGACAGGGTTAGAAAACCAACAAAACTGGGTGATCATATGTTAACGAGCAAGCTAGATGATTTTTGCAGTTTTACTGTTTCTGTCTTGTTAATACTTTTTTGCTTATGACTTTTTTTTATCTTCTGCTGTTTCCTGTTTTTTGAATTATTAATTTATTTTTATTTTACTTTTATGGAGTTTTGTTGTTTACTGTTATACATAAACCCAAATCAGTCATAGACTTCTTTTTCTTGAATGTTCATATAAAACACTTTGGATCCTTCAAAGTCTTCAAGTATCACCTCTTCTCTGAGGTCTTCCACAGTTTACTATGCTCTTCTCCCATTCAGGTGAATGGGTATGTAAGGAGTTTTATCTTCACTTTCTCCATGTGCTTAGTCACTCAGTCATGTCCAACTTTCAACCCCATGGACTGGCAGCCACAGGCTTCTCCAGGCAAGAATACTACCTTCAGGGATCTAGTATTTATCTAAAAGTTATTCACTGATTTATTTTTTTTTTGAAGAATACATATGAAAGGACAAGCACTATGCCAGGCTGAAGGCATGGCTTGTGTACAAGCACTGAGCTATAACAAACATTTTTATGCAGCATGTTACAGTTTAATGGAGAAGCCCTTGGTAAACTATTTCTAGGGACATAGGCTAAAAAATTGTTCATCTGACTAAAGTATTACCTTTTTTTGCATGTTGAAAGTATTAATTATGAGAACTGCATTGCTTCCAAGTTACACATATTAATTATCTTATGATTGCAAATCAGAGAAAAGAGGGTGAGCCAATTCTCAGAAAATGATCACTTTCAAAGTGAACTGTAGTAAGAGTCTCTTAAAAATGAAAGTGCATGGGAAAACATATCTCAGAGTGGGACAGGAACTATGCAGCAAAGAGACGTTGTAGTTATGACAATTTAGGATAGATGAGGGGAGAAACAGGAAAAAGGTCATTGCCCAGTAGCCACATGACTGCGTCTGTAGACTTGAAACAAAATATACAGCAAAAGTGAGATAGTTACATGAATTCTAGGCTCCAATTAGGCATTAGAAAAGGGTAGCTAATATTTAGAGGACAGTGGTTTAAGACATGGGCAAGACTGATTCAGGTGTAGCTGGAAAGGAAACTGACAATATAAGGACAGGGTTAGAAAACCAACAAAACTGGGTGATCATATGTTAACGAGCAAGCTAGATGATTTTTGCAGTTTTACTGTTTCTGTCTTGTTAATACTTTTTTGCTTATGACTTTTTTTTATCTTCTGCTGTTTCCTGTTTTTTGAATTATTAATTTATTTTTATTTTACTTTTATGGAGTTTTGTTGTTTACTGTTATACATAAACCCAAATCAGTCATAGACTTCTTTTTCTTGAATGTTCATATAAAACACTTTGGATCCTTCAAAGTCTTCAAGTATCACCTCTTCTCTGAGGTCTTCCACAGTTTACTATGCTCTTCTCCCATTCAGGTGAATGGGTATGTAAGGAGTTTTATCTTCACTTTCTCCATGTGCTTAGTCACTCAGTCATGTCCAACTTTCAACCCCATGGACTGCAGCCGACTAGGCTTCTCCAGGCAAGAATACTACCTTCAGGGGATCTTTCCAACCCAAGGATTGAACCCAGGTCTCCAGCACTGCAGGCAGATTCTTTACCATCTGAGCCATCAGTGTTTCTTATGTTAAATGTCATCACACCGTACAGTTATTTTAGTCTCTAGAACATGTCCTTTTAAAAGTGTTAGATTTCAGATTCATAAAGTTGACATGATTATTCTTGTTGTTGTTATTCAGTCATTAAATAGTGTCCGACTCTCTGGGACCCTATGGACTATAGCACACTAAGCTTCCCTTCGCCATCTCCTGTAACTTGATCAAGCTTGTCTCCATTGAGTCAATGATGCTATCTAACTATCTCATCCTCTGTACCCCCCTTCTCCTCCTGCACTCAATCTTTCCCATTAATTGTTTATCACATTGAATATGAAACTGATTACAAATAATTTTTTTTAGTCAGATTGTCTTGGATTCTAACCTATTCTATTCAGATTTCATGGAGCTCTACAGTGGAAGACTCTGCACACGCATAATATTCTGATCCCTGTGTGCCATGGATCACATTTGAAAGAATATTCTACAATGACCTCTTTATGATTTAAAGGCCCATTAGTGTAACAACTTTAATTACTCATTTTTATGACTAACATGATTAGTTAATGCTGTGAAGGGCACATTGCTTTCTAGAGCTAATTTGCAGTAATATGATTTCTATCAGGGTAATATTCCTCTAAGATATATAAACACAACACTGTAATTTTTAGTCTGTACCGATAATAACTATTAATTGTAACATTATTAGAATACATTATGTTAGTATGTATGTGCCTACTGTTTTAATCTGTGATTCTAAAGAAATTTGCATCTTTTTTTAAAATTACTATTGCTAGTAGTAATTTTGCTTTGCCCTTTTGTTTTTAATTAATTAATTAATTAATTTATTTTTTACATGTATGTTCCTGCCCTTTTTTTTTGGGAAAGAGATTTTTTGAATATTTTGTGCTTGAAGTTAGGGAAAGAGTGCCAGGTCCGAGGACATCTCATGTCAAAGACTGTTCAGCTGCATGCATGGTTTAGGGCCTAATCAAGTGAGTTCGACTCTCTGCAAGTAGGTATGACTAAATGAAATAAATTTATAGTTTGGAAAAAGTTATAGTAAGATGTAGTCATTTACACGGATGTTTTAGTGATTTACAAAATTCACTTTCTTTCCTTCAGAGAGGGTAAAAGATGATAGCAAGAGGTATAAGATGTCAAAGGTGAGTAGCCCACCTGAGATTAGAGAGTAGATAGGGTGTGATTATTTTGAAGGAAGAGACCATTACCTTATTAATTCTTACACATATCATTTTCACCATGGCTTCTTCCCATGGGATTTTCCTACAGGCATTTGCTGCCTACTCCATCATTGTGCTTGGTGAGTCACACTTGTAAATGATAAATTCTTAGATAGCACAGATTATAATAGTTTATAGACTATATATATTTCTGATTATATTTACAAATGCAGACCATAGTATTATTATTATTTTATCTAGGTCATACTGCATGTAGGACATTAATTTCCTGGCCAGTAATTGAACCATGCCTGCCTGTATTGGAAGACAGAGTCTTAACCACTGAAATGCTGAGAAAGTCCCCAGCAAACCAATTAATGTTTTTTTGTAATTACATTAAAAAACTCTTGGATAACATATTTTATGAAAAACATTAGAAAAGCCTTCCTAGATAACATTTCTAAACCAGTAGGAATTGTAAAAGACATTAAAAAAATGAAAACAGTAATGCTTGATTCCATTACTATATATTTCTGTTGTTCTATAGAGTTAAATAGATTAGTTTTTGATTAGTGTTTGACAACCTTTATAGGATGTCAAACTCAGGCATTAAATAGGTATAATCAGATTGAATTTTAAGGAAAAGTAATGTATTTGTGTATATGGTAGTAATGCACTTTTCAAGGATTAAGTCCACTGATATTCCTACCAAGACTTACTTTTCCCTATTCTAATTTAATGTAAAAGGCGAGTGGCCACTGTTATATGGGTTTTCCTTTAATCATGATATTTATGTTGTTACTTCCCAAAGACACACAAAAAAACTACCCGTATAGCTCAGTAGTATGTGCCTTCGATGTAAGCAGAGCATTCTTTTTTTTTTTCCTCTCTCTGTTTTTTTTTTTTTTTTTTGGCCACTTCTATTTGTGTTTCATTTATTCATTTTCATCCATCTTTGTTCTTTGGCCTGTGTGGGCCTCCCATTGCAGTGGCCGCTCTCACTGCAGAACACTGGCTCTGGGTGCATGCGTTCCAGAACTCTGGCTTGGTAGTGGGACACATCAGTCCAGCCAGCTGCTCTACGTCATGTGGGATCTTCCCAGGCCAGGGATTGAACCAGTGCCCCTTGCACTGCAAGGTGGTGTCCTTACCCACTGGAGCACCAGGGAAGCCCACAGAGCATTCTTGAGTTGCAAATAATCATGCTTTTATTATTCTTCAGTGGTTAAGTATACTTCTGAGTGAGAATAACTACCCTTAATAAATTAAGGGCTGGGTGGACTATAGTTTAGGGCATGTGAATGCAATCTACAGTTTGAAGTCAGTTATGTTGACTTTTTAAATTGCAACATTATTATTATTTTATCTAGGTCATACTGCATGTAGGACATTAATTTCCTGGCCAGTAATTGAACCATGCCTGCCTGTATTGGAAGACAGAGTCTTAACCACTGAAATGCTGAGAAAGTCCCCAGCAAACTAATTAATGTTTTTGTAATTACATTAAAAAACTCTTGGATAACATATTTTATGAAAAACATTAGAAAAGCCTTCCTAGATAACATTTCTAAACCAGTAGGAATTGTAAAAGACATTAAAAAAATGAAAACAGTAATGCTTGATTCCATTACTATATATTTCTGTTGTTCTATAGAGTTAAATAGATTAGTTTTTGATTAGTGTTTGACAACCTTTATAGGATGTCAAACTCAGGCATTAAATAGGTATAATCAGATTGAATTTTAAGGAAAAGTAATGTATTTGTGTATATGGTAGTAATGCACTTTTCAAGGATTAAGTCCACTGATATTCCTACCAAGACTTACTTTTCCCTATTCTAATTTAATGTAAAAGGCGAGTGGCCACTGTTATATGGGTTTTCCTTTAATCATGATATTTATGTTGTTACTTCCCAAAGACACACAAAAAAACTACCCGTATAGCTCAGTAGTATGTGCCTTCGATGTAAGCAGAGCATTCTTTTTTTTTTTCCTCTCTCTGTTTTTTTTTTTTTTTTTTGGCCACTTCTATTTGTGTTTCATTTATTCATTTTCATCCATCTTTGTTCTTTGGCCTGTGTGGGCCTCCCATTGCAGTGGCCGCTCTCACTGCAGAACACTGGCTCTGGGTGCATGCGTTCCAGAACTCTGGCTTGGTAGTGGGACACATCAGTCCAGCCAGCTGCTCTACGTCATGTGGGATCTTCCCAGGCCAGGGATTGAACCAGTGCCCCTTGCACTGCAAGGTGGTGTCCTTACCCACTGGAGCACCAGGGAAGCCCACAGAGCATTCTTGAGTTGCAAATAATCATGCTTTTATTATTCTTCAGTGGTTAAGTATACTTCTGAGTGAGAATAACTACCCTTAATAAATTAAGGGCTGGGTGGACTATAGTTTAGCAGATTGGGGCAGAAGATGAAGGAGAAATGTTTAAAGAAAAATACATAGCTTAGCATATCATTTGACATGTCTCAACTAAATCAAACCAAAAGTTTCTTCCTGCAGTGAACTGGATGATGTCAGTTATGTTGACTATATTGTTGTTGAAAAAATGATTTGAGACAAGCGGTAGCATGGATTCATTCAACAAAATATTTAGAATTATGTGCCATGTCCTGTTGTAGACATGTGTGACAGTGTGACAAGTCTTCAAAGAATCTTGTCTTCAAGAATAATGAAGTTAAATGAAATGAGAGAAAGTGTTACATTTCTGCATTTGCTACAGTAGGAAGTGTTGTGTTCTGACAAACTCAAAATGTGCTTACAAGTTTCTGGCAAATGAAGTTAAAATAAAGGAAAAGATATTTTTCCAAATTTGCCAAAGTGTGCCATATGGACTAATGACATCCTGGTCTTATTGTTGTTTTTCTGTCAATAATATGTGTCCGACTCTGCGACCCCATGGAATGCAGCATGCCAGGAACCTCTGCACTCTGCTGTCTTTCAGAGTTTGCTCAAATTCATATCCATTGAGTCGGTGATGCTATCTAGTCATCTTATCCTCTGTTACCCCTTTCTCTTTTTGCCTTCAATCTCTCCCAGCATCAAGGTGTTTTCCAATGAGCTGAGTCTGCACAACAGGTGTTCAAAGTATTGGAGTTCAACTTCAGCATCAGTCCTTCTAATGTATATTCAGGTTTGATTTCCTTTTGAATCAACTGATTTAATCTTCTTGCAATCCAAGGAACTCTCAAGAGTCTTCTCTAGCACCACTGTTTGAAAGCATCAATTCTTTGGTGCCTAGCCTTCTTTATGGTCCAAATCTCACATTTGCACATTGCTACTAGAAAAAACATAGTTTGACTATGTGAACCTTTATTGGCAACATGATGTTTCTGCTTTTTAATACACTGTGTATGTTTGTGATAGCTTTCCTTCCAAGAAGAAAGCATCTTTTAATTTCTTAGCTTCCATCACTGTCTACAGTGATTTGGGGGCCTACAAAATTAGGGCTGGTGGACTATAGTTTAGCAGATTGGGGCAGAAGATGAAGGAGAAATGTTTAAAGAAAAATACATAGCTTAGCATATCATTTGACATGTCTCAACTAAATCAAACCAAAAGTTTCTTCCTGCAGTGAACTGGATGATGTCAGTTATGTTGACTATATTGTTGTTGAAAAAATGATTTGAGACAAGCGGTAGCATGGATTCATTCAACAAAATATTTAGAATTATGTGCCATGTCCTGTTGTAGACATGTGTGACAGTGTGACAAGTCTTCAAAGAATCTTGTCTTCAAGAATAATGAAGTTAAATGAAATGAGAGAAAGTGTTACATTTCTGCATTTGCTACAGTAGGAAGTGTTGTGTTCTGACAAACTCAAAATGTGCTTACAAGTTTCTGGCAAATGAAGTTAAAATAAAGGAAAAGATATTTTTCCAAATTTGCCAAAGTGTGCCATATGGACTAATGACATCCTGGTCTTATTGTTGTTTTCTGTCAATAATATGTGTCCGACTCTGCGACCCCATGGAATGCAGCATGCCAGGAACCTCTGCACTCTGCTGTCTTTCAGAGTTTGCTCAAATTCATATCCATTGAGTCGGTGATGCTATCTAGTCATCTTATCCTCTGTTACCCCTTTCTCTTTTTGCCTTCAATCTCTCCCAGCATCAAGGTGTTTTCCAATGAGCTGAGTCTGCACAACAGGTGTTCAAAGTATTGGAGTTCAACTTCAGCATCAGTCCTTCTAATGTATATTCAGGTTTGATTTCCTTTTGAATCAACTGATTTAATCTTCTTGCAATCCAAGGAACTCTCAAGAGTCTTCTCTAGCACCACTGTTTGAAAGCATCAATTCTTTGGTGCCTAGCCTTCTTTATGGTCCAAATCTCACATTTGCACATTGCTACTAGAAAAAACATAGTTTGACTATGTGAACCTTTATTGGCAACATGATGTTTCTGCTTTTTAATACACTGTGTATGTTTGTGATAGCTTTCCTTCCAAGAAGAAAGCATCTTTTAATTTCTTAGCTTCCATCACTGTCTACAGTGATTTGGGGGCCTACGAAAATAAGATCTGTCACTGCTTCCACTTTTTCCCTATATATTTGCTATGAAATGTTGGGATTAGATGCCAAAATCTTAGTTTTTTCAATGTTAAGTTTTAAGCAAGCTTGTTTACTCTCTTCTTTCATCCTTATCAGGAGGCTTTTAAGTTCCTCTTTATTTTTGTCATTAGAGTGGTATCATTTGCATATCTGAATTTGTTGATATTTCCTCTGGCAATCTTGATTCCAGCTTGTGATTCATCCAGCCTGGCATTTTCCATGATGTACTCTGCACAGAAATTAAATAATCAGGATGACTATATACAACCTTGACATACTCCTTTTCTAATTTAGAACAGTTGTTTCCTGTCAGTTGTTCCATGTGTGGTTCTAAATGTTATTTCTTGACCCACATACAGTTTTCTCAGAAGACAGATAAGCAGGTCTGATATTCCTAAAGAATTATCCACAGTTTGCTATTATCCATATAGTCAAAGGCTTTAGTGTAGTTAATGAACCAGAAGTAAATTTTTTTCTGGAATTCCCTTGCTTTCTCTGTGATCCAAAGAATGTTGGCAATTTGATTTTTGGTTTCTCTACCTTTTCTAAATCCAGCTTGTTCTGGATACATGTACTTTGGCCATGTCCTTGAGCATAACCTTGGTAGTATGTGAAATGAGAACAATTGTATGATAGTGTGAACATTCTTTGGACTTGCCTTTCTTTGGGACTGGGATAAAAACTGACCTTTTCCAATTGTGTGGTGACTGCTGAGTTTTCCAAATTTACTGATGTTTTGAGTGCAGCACTTTCACAACATCATCCAGGATTTTAATACCTCAGGTGGAATTCCATCCCATCCATTAGCTTTTTCTAATTATATTTCCTAAGGCCCACTTGACTTTGCACTCCAGGATGTTCAGCTCCAGGTGAGTGACCACACCATGGTGGTTAATTGATCAGTAAAGCCTTTTTGAACAATTTTTGGGTGTTCTTGTCACCTCTTCCTAATCTCTTCTGCTTCTGTTTTTTTCCCAAGAAGAAAGCATCTTTTAATTTCTTAGCTTCCATCACTGTCTACAGTGATTTGGGGGCCTACGAAAATAAGATCTGTCACTGCTTCCACTTTTTCCCTATATATTTGCTATGAAATGTTGGGATTAGATGCCAAAATCTTAGTTTTTTCAATGTTAAGTTTTAAGCAAGCTTGTTTACTCTCTTCTTTCATCCTTATCAGGAGGCTTTTAAGTTCCTCTTTATTTTTGTCATTAGAGTGGTATCATTTGCATATCTGAATTTGTTGATATTTCCTCTGGCAATCTTGATTCCAGCTTGTGATTCATCCAGCCTGGCATTTTCCATGATGTACTCTGCACAGAAATTAAATAATCAGGATGACTATATACAACCTTGACATACTCCTTTTCTAATTTAGAACAGTTGTTTCCTGTCAGTTGTTCCATGTGTGGTTCTAAATGTTATTTCTTGACCCACATACAGTTTTCTCAGAAGACAGATAAGCAGGTCTGATATTCCTAAAGAATTATCCACAGTTTGCTATTATCCATATAGTCAAAGGCTTTAGTGTAGTTAATGAACCAGAAGTAAATTTTTTTCTGGAATTCCCTTGCTTTCTCTGTGATCCAAAGAATGTTGGCAATTTGATTTTTGGTTTCTCTACCTTTTCTAAATCCAGCTTGTTCTGGATACATGTACTTTGGCCATGTCCTTGAGCATAACCTTGGTAGTATGTGAAATGAGAACAATTGTATGATAGTGTGAACATTCTTTGGACTTGCCTTTCTTTGGGACTGGGATAAAAACTGACCTTTTCCAATTGTGTGGTGACTGCTGAGTTTTCCAAATTTACTGATGTTTTGAGTGCAGCACTTTCACAACATCATCCAGGATTTTAATACCTCAGGTGGAATTCCATCCCATCCATTAGCTTTTTTCTAATTATATTTCCTAAGGCCCACTTGACTTTGCACTCCAGGATGTTCAGCTCCAGGTGAGTGACCACACCATGGTGGTTAATTGATCAGTAAAGCCTTTTTGAACAATTTTTTTGGGTGTTCTTGTCACCTCTTCCTAATCTCTTCTGCTTCTGTTAGGTCCTTACCATTTCTGTCCTATATAATGCCTGTCCTTGCATGAAATGTTCCCTTGATATCTCCAATTTTCTTGACGAAGTCTCTGGTCTTTCCCAATCTATTGTCTTCCTATACTTCTTTGCATTGTTCATTGAAGAAAGCCTTTTCTCTCCTTACTATTCTCTGGAACTCTACATTCAGTAGGGTGTGTCTTTCCCTTTATCCCTTGCTTTTCACTTCTCTTCTTTTCTCTGCTATTTGTAAAGCTTCACCATACAACTGCTTTGCCTTTGTTTATTTCTTTTTCTTTGGGATGCTTTTGATCATTGCCTTCTGTACAATATTGTGAACTTTTGTTCATAGTTCTTCAGGCACTTTATCTATGAGATGTAATCCCCTGAATCTATTCATTACTGTCACTATAATCATACAGGGTTTGATTTAGGTCATATCTGAATGGCCTAGTGTTTTCGTTACTTTCTTCAATTTAAGCTTGAATTTTGCAATAAGTAGCTCAGACCATGAGCTACTTATTGGGCTATGGCTACTACAGGTAGTACAGATCTTATTTTTGCTGACTGTAAGCTTCTCCATCTTCGGTTGCAAAGAGCATAATCAGTCTGACTTTTTGTATTAGCTATCTGGTGATGTCCACGTGTAGAGTCATCTCTTGTTGTTAGAAGATGGTGTTTGCTATGACCAGTGCGTTATTTTGGCCAAATTCTGTTAGCCTTTGCTGTGGTTCATTTTGTACTCCAAGGCTAAACTTAGCTGTTATTCCAGGTATCTCTTAACTTCTTAATTTTGTATTCCAATCCCACTTGATGAAAAGGAGTCCTTTCTTGGTATTAATTCTAGAAGGTCTTGTAGGTCTTTATAGAACTGTTTAACTTCAACTTCTTCACTGTCAGTGGTGGTTTGGGCATAGACTTGGATTATTGTGATGTTGAAACGTCCCCCCAATTATCCCATCCATTAGCTTTTCTAATTATATTTCCTAAGGCCCACTTGACTTTGCACTCCAGGATGTTCAGCTCCAGGTGAGTGACCACACCATGGTGGTTAATTGATCAGTAAAGCCTTTTTGAACAATTTTTTTGGGTGTTCTTGTCACCTCTTCCTAATCTCTTCTGCTTCTGTTAGGTCCTTACCATTTCTGTCCTATATAATGCCTGTCCTTGCATGAAATGTTCCCTTGATATCTCCAATTTTCTTGACGAAGTCTCTGGTCTTTCCCAATCTATTGTCTTCCTATACTTCTTTGCATTGTTCATTGAAGAAAGCCTTTTCTCTCCTTACTATTCTCTGGAACTCTACATTCAGTAGGGTGTGTCTTTCCCTTTATCCCTTGCTTTTCACTTCTCTTCTTTTCTCTGCTATTTGTAAAGCTTCACCATACAACTGCTTTGCCTTTGTTTATTTCTTTTTCTTTGGGATGCTTTTGATCATTGCCTTCTGTACAATATTGTGAACTTTTGTTCATAGTTCTTCAGGCACTTTATCTATGAGATGTAATCCCCTGAATCTATTCATTACTGTCACTATAATCATACAGGGTTTGATTTAGGTCATATCTGAATGGCCTAGTGTTTTCGTTACTTTCTTCAATTTAAGCTTGAATTTTGCAATAAGTAGCTCAGACCATGAGCTACTTATTGGACTATGGCTACTACAGGTAGTACAGATCTTATTTTTGCTGACTGTAAGCTTCTCCATCTTCGGTTGCAAAGAGCATAATCAGTCTGACTTTTTGTATTAGCTATCTGGTGATGTCCACGTGTAGAGTCATCTCTTGTTGTTAGAAGATGGTGTTTGCTATGACCAGTGCGTTATTTTGGCCAAATTCTGTTAGCCTTTGCTGTGGTTCATTTTGTACTCCAAGGCTAAACTTAGCTGTTATTCCAGGTATCTCTTAACTTCTTAATTTTGTATTCCAATCCCACTTGATGAAAAGGAGTCCTTTCTTGGTATTAATTCTAGAAGGTCTTGTAGGTCTTTATAGAACTGTTTAACTTCAACTTCTTCACTGTCAGTGGTGGTTTGGGCATAGACTTGGATTATTGTGATGTTGAATTGTTTACCTCTGAAATATACTAAGATCATTCTGTCATTTTGAGGTTGCACCCAAGTACTACATTTAAATTTTTTGTTGATTCTGAGGAATGCTCCATTTCTTACAAGGAATTTTTGCCCACAGTAGTACATATAATGGTCATCAGAATGTAATTCGCCCTTTCCAGTCTATTTTAGTTCATTGATTCCCAAGATGTCTATATTCAGTCTTTCCATCTCTGTTTGACCCCTTCCAATTCACCTTGATTCATGGACCTAACATTCCAGGTCCCTATGCAATACTGTTCTTTATGACATCGGCCTTTACTTTCACCACCAGGCACAACCATAACTGGGAGTCCTTTCCACTTTGTGTCATCCTCTTCATTCTTTCTGGAATTATTAGTAATTGCCCTCCCCTCCTCCCCTTTAGCTCATTGGACAGCTTCTGATCTGGAGTAGGGGGACTCATCTTCCCGTGTCATATCTTTTTACCTTTTTCAAACTGTTCATGTGGGTTTTGCAGCAAGAATACTAAAGTTGGTTTCTATTTCCTCTTCCAGTAGGCCATATTTTGTCAACACTCTCCATCATGACCCATCAATCTTTGGTGGCCTGCATGGCATGGTTCATAGCTTCTATGAGTTACACAAACCCATTCACCAAGATAAGTCTGTGATCCATGAGATGTCTACACTCATTTTTTATTGACTGTAAGCTTTTTCTCCCATCTTCGGTTGCAAAGAGCATAATCAGTCTGGCTTTTTGTATTAGCTATCTGGTGATGTCCACGTGTAGAGTCATCTCTTGTTGTTAGAAGATGGTGTTTGCTATGACCAGTGCGTTATTTTGGCCAAATTCTGTTAGCCTTTGCTGTGGTTCATTTTGTACTCCAAGGCTAAACTTAGCTGTTATTCCAGGTATCTCTTAACTTCTTAATTTTGTATTCCAATCCCACTTGATGAAAAGGAGTCCTTTCTTGGTATTAATTCTAGAAGGTCTTGTAGGTCTTTATAGAACTGTTTAACTTCAACTTCTTCACTGTCAGTGGTGGTTTGGGCATAGACTTGGATTATTGTGATGTTGAATTGTTTACCTCTGAAATATACTAAGATCATTCTGTCATTTTGAGGTTGCACCCAAGTACTACATTTAAATTTTTTGTTGATTCTGAGGAATGCTCCATTTCTTACAAGGAATTTTTGCCCACAGTAGTACATATAATGGTCATCAGAATGTAATTTGCCCTTTCCAGTCTATTTTAGTTCATTGATTCCCAAGATGTCTATATTCAGTCTTTCCATCTCTGTTTGACCCCTTCCAATTCACCTTGATTCATGGACCTAACATTCCAGGTCCCTATGCAATACTGTTCTTTATGACATCGGCCTTTACTTTCACCACCAGGCACAACCATAACTGGGAGTCCTTTCCACTTTGTGTCATCCTCTTCATTCTTTCTGGAATTATTAGTAATTGCCCTCCCCTCCTCCCCTTTAGCTCATTGGACAGCTTCTGATCTGGAGTAGGGGGACTCATCTTCCCGTGTCATATCTTTTTACCTTTTTCAAACTGTTCATGTGGGTTTTGCAGCAAGAATACTAAAGTTGGTTTCTATTTCCTCTTCCAGTAGGCCATATTTTGTCAACACTCTCCATCATGACCCATCAATCTTTGGTGGCCTGCATGGCATGGTTCATAGCTTCTATGAGTTACACAAACCCATTCACCAAGATAAGTCTGTGATCCATGAGATGTCTACACTCATTTTTTTATTGTATGAATTAATAGGCATAGTGCAGTCTTTCCTGAATCTAGTACTGTCCGTTAATTACCTTGGGCACTAGGTAATTTTGTGTCTCCTACTTTAGACTGACTTTCTTGACATTTTAAACACCATGTCTACTGTCAGTGGCTAGATAGTGCTGTCAGTACCATTCCCAATGGTATCTTATTCAGACATATATCCCTTGGAGCCTTATGTCTCAATACCCAAATTTCCATTTCTGGTCACTCTTTAACAATTTGCACCGTATGTTGAGTCAACGAGATGCTTCAGGAACCCAAAGTCATTCCTGTGGTCCAATTTGGAGGATGTCCTAGTAGGATGGCCTGATAAGCTCGTAACTACCATTGGCTGGAATGGTAGTTATTCATAGGATCAAGAGCTATCTGGCCTTCATAGTGCTCTTATGTCAGTTTGGTGATTGATGATATTTATATAAATACAAGACCTCCAAAAATATTTTCTGAGAAATCTACACATTTAGAGGCAACCATATACAGTTTAATTAGCTTTACACCATTTTTTTAACAAGGAATATAGTACTTATTTTATCAATTTTTGTATAAATGGGTTTTACTAATAGCTCTCCTCTTGCTCTCTTTTTTATTATCAAATTATTTCTCTTAATTTATTTTGTTATAGGTTATATTGAATTCCCAAGAGGTAGAAGAATAAATATCTGTGCTTATTCTGCATTTTAAATGAAAAATTACCAGTTTATGAGAACAATAAAATTATGTTTTTTACTTAAGTGAATTTTGAATATGTTTTTGTTATTTTAAACAACCAAAAGACTTATCTGAATGTGTTTAATTGTCAGGCTTAACATATTAGAAATTAGCAACTTTATTATTTTGGTTTCTAAGTTTAGCTAATGTGCTCAGAGTAGGTTATAATTCATTAGAATGAAACAGATTCCCACACCTATGTTACCATGGCAGTCAGATTCTGGAATGGTTAAGGCTATATATAGAAAGAATAAAACAAGTAGGTGGAAGAAGTATATACAAAATATCATATGCTATCCTGCCTCTTTATAGAGTTAACCACAATGTGCATTAAGCCATTCATGTATGGTAATAAATCAGAAGATGTGGAATAGGAGTTAAAAAGGGAGAAAAGGACAATGAAGCAGAAAAGTCAACTTGTGTAAGTATGTATTTAGTACCTCCTAGCTGGATACAAACCACAGATGTTGCTTTCCCAGTCCATTTTCAGATGATCCCTAGGTCAAGGGGCAGTTTGGGGAGACTATCTCTTAATATCCAAATTACTATTTTCTTAATAAAAGAAATTGATGTGAGTGTCTATCAACAGGTTATTTTAGAGATCAGTCAATTGCTTTGGTAACTTGGTTTTACTTTAGCAACTTAAAGAACAAACATGAACCAGCAAATACTCAAATAAATAAAACTGGAAATAACTGAACCCTTTGGTGTTGGTGACCATACATGTTAGAAAGTATTGCATCAGAGAAGAACAGTCAAATGTAGTTTAGAAAAATTCAATTATAAGTGCTAAGTAAGTCAAGATAAAATTGTTTTAATGCCAAAGGTTTTAACAGAAGAATACCGGGGATTGGTGGAAAGAGCTTAACAGTAAAATTTGGGCAGTGTAAACACAAATGTTACTGAGGGGTGATATTTACATATTTTCAATAACTGTCTTTGGGAGACTTTGTTGTGCCAAGACACTGTGCTAAGCCTCTCAACACAACTGTGATTAAGACAGCTCTCCTCTTGCTCTCTTTTTTATTATCAAATTATTTCTCTTAATTTATTTTGTTATAGGTTATATTGAATTCCCAAGAGGTAGAAGAATAAATATCTGTGCTTATTCTGCATTTTAAATGAAAAATTACCAGTTTATGAGAACAATAAAATTATGTTTTTTACTTAAGTGAATTTTGAATATGTTTTTGTTATTTTAAACAACCAAAAGACTTATCTGAATGTGTTTAATTGTCAGGCTTAACATATTAGAAATTAGCAACTTTATTATTTTGGTTTCTAAGTTTAGCTAATGTGCTCAGAGTAGGTTATAATTCATTAGAATGAAACAGATTCCCACACCTATGTTACCATGGCAGTCAGATTCTGGAATGGTTAAGGCTATATATAGAAAGAATAAAACAAGTAGGTGGAAGAAGTATATACAAAATATCATATGCTATCCTGCCTCTTTATAGAGTTAACCACAATGTGCATTAAGCCATTCATGTATGGTAATAAATCAGAAGATGTGGAATAGGAGTTAAAAAGGGAGAAAAGGACAATGAAGCAGAAAAGTCAACTTGTGTAAGTATGTATTTAGTACCTCCTAGCTGGATACAAACCACAGATGTTGCTTTCCCAGTCCATTTTCAGATGATCCCTAGGTCAAGGGGCAGTTTGGGGAGACTATCTCTTAATATCCAAATTACTATTTTCTTAATAAAAGAAATTGATGTGAGTGTCTATCAACAGGTTATTTTAGAGATCAGTCAATTGCTTTGGTAACTTGGTTTTACTTTAGCAACTTAAAGAACAAACATGAACCAGCAAATACTCAAATAAATAAAACTGGAAATAACTGAACCCTTTGGTGTTGGTGACCATACATGTTAGAAAGTATTGCGTCAGAGAAGAACAGTCAAATGTAGTTTAGAAAAATTCAATTATAAGTGCTAAGTAAGTCAAGATAAAATTGTTTTAATGCCAAAGGTTTTAACAGAAGAATACCGGGGATTGGTGGAAAGAGCTTAACAGTAAAATTTGGGCAGTGTAAACACAAATGTTACTGAGGGGTGATATTTACATATTTTCAATAACTGTCTTTGGGAGACTTTGTTGTGCCAAGACACTGTGCTAAGCCTCTCAACACAACTGTGATTAAGACAGATGAGATTCTCCCATAAAGAAGCCCACTCTCTAATGGAATAAATAACTGGAACTATGTAAGTTCCAGTATGGCTAAAGAGGCCTGTGTTTCACTTGAAAACCAAATAGGAATATGTATCTGGTCTTCTATCCATCCAATTCAGCTGGTGGTCCAAGTAACATCATACCTTTCTAACTGTGACACAATTTGTAATGAGAATGAAACCTACACTGTGGAACACTTAATTCTTGTTATTTGTAGTTTCTGTATCTAAGAATTTGTCTAAAGGCCAAAATTTATTTATAACCTGCAAGTCAATATTCATAAGACCTGCATGGTCATTTGTGGGCATGTGCATATGTAGAGAGGTGAAAAATTGAGTCTCACCAGGTGGACATTCACAGATGAAGTTGAATAAAATGACTCTTTTCCTTTTTCATCTCTCACACTGCAAAGAAGCGGTATTTTCACAGCTCATTTAGTGTCCTGTTTTCCTCACTTTTGCTTTTTGTTGATTTTTCTGTTAAAAATGGCCCTTGAAACCTAGAACTAAAATGCCGTCTAGTGTTCTATAGCACAAGAAAGCTGTGAAAAGCCTTATGGCAAGAGTACCAGTGAGTTGAATAAGTTTTGTTTATGAGTGAGTTACAGTGCTATCGACAGTGAGTTCAGGGTCAATGAATCAACCAACACTATATATTAAATGTCATTGAACAGAAACACACATAGAATAAAGTTATATATTGGTCAGTTCTCCTGCATTGCAGACAGATTCTTTATCCCTGAGCCATCAGGCCAGCCCTTTGTTGGTCAGTCAGTTCTATTTCTTTATTTCTCCTAAGAACAATGAAAATTTGGTATTTGCTATTTAGTATTCCCAGTACATTTAACTAACTGCTGCAAATTGATTGTATATTGTTTTTGTATAATTCGTGTAACTAACATGCAATCATTTAGTAATTATATCTGATGTTAATTTATAAGCTCTATTCTATTAAAAGTTGGTGAAATAATTAGCCCTTGCTCCCATGAACAAATTCCCTGCCCCTTAGTAAAAGCAGGGGTACCCGATCTTGTTTGAGTCTTCTTCTTTTATTTTATTAATTTACTGACACTTTTGATCCACATTTTCTGATCTATTTTCCAACTGTTCCTTATCCCATCCTAACATGGTTGCTTCCTGATGTTGGAAGTGATTGCTGCAGAGATCTTTGGATTTCTCCTTAAGCACTATCACTTTGTTCATTTATTAAAGTAGTAAGTTTCTGTCTCAAGTATATGGATCTTATTAACGGTGTTTCTATTACTATCACTATTTCTCTTAATTGCTCTGGCAAACATTTTTTCCCCTTATATGTAAATTCATTCCATGAAGGTGCTTTGCAATAACATCTATGAATAACCACTTTTACTTTTATGGGAGGAGTTTTGTAGATTATTTAAATATTAGCTAGGGACAGAACAAAAAGTAAAACTTTGGGCTGTAGTCTGGATGACCTCGTGTCATTGTTATTCAAAAACCCTTTATTATATGATTGTTTCTCATCTCTTCTTATAAAGCATCTGCTGGAGATACTATAAAACAAAGGCAAAATCTTATAAGAATAGCTGGAAAAATCTAAAATCCAGAACAAACTGTGGATTGTATAAAACTGTCACCCCCCCCAAAATGAGTTTATACATTTTGTTTAAGTTATCAATCATCTCAATAATTGAGGAAAAATGAGGCAGTTTTCCTTCTGTCTACTCAATTACTCAATTAAAAATATTTATCTGTAGATAAGTGTTTAAAAATTAAGAGGAAACTGATGTCAGAAACACTCAAGATGAAAATAGGAAAACTGAATGTCATTAAAATGGTGAAGATTCAGACATGTCATTGAACAGAAACACACATTTTTTTCCCTGAGCCATCAGGCCAGCCCTTTGTTGGTCAGTCAGTTCTATTTCTTTATTTCTCCTAAGAACAATGAAAATTTGGTATTTGCTATTTAGTATTCCCAGTACATTTAACTAACTGCTGCAAATTGATTGTATATTGTTTTTGTATAATTCGTGTAACTAACATGCAATCATTTAGTAATTATATCTGATGTTAATTTATAAGCTCTATTCTATTAAAAGTTGGTGAAATAATTAGCCCTTGCTCCCATGAACAAATTCCCTGCCCCTTAGTAAAAGCAGGGGTACCCGATCTTGTTTGAGTCTTCTTCTTTTATTTTATTAATTTACTGACACTTTTGATCCACATTTTCTGATCTATTTTCCAACTGTTCCTTATCCCATCCTAACATGGTTGCTTCCTGATGTTGGAAGTGATTGCTGCAGAGATCTTTGGATTTCTCCTTAAGCACTATCACTTTGTTCATTTATTAAAGTAGTAAGTTTCTGTCTCAAGTATATGGATCTTATTAACGGTGTTTCTATTACTATCACTATTTCTCTTAATTGCTCTGGCAAACATTTTTTCCCCTTATATGTAAATTCATTCCATGAAGGTGCTTTGCAATAACATCTATGAATAACCACTTTTACTTTTATGGGAGGAGTTTTGTAGATTATTTAAATATTAGCTAGGGACAGAACAAAAAGTAAAACTTTGGGCTGTAGTCTGGATGACCTCGTGTCATTGTTATTCAAAAACCCTTTATTATATGATTGTTTCTCATCTCTTCTTATAAAGCATCTGCTGGAGATACTATAAAACAAAGGCAAAATCTTATAAGAATAGCTGGAAAAATCTAAAATCCAGAACAAACTGTGGATTGTATAAAACTGTCACCCCCCCCAAAATGAGTTTATACATTTTGTTTAAGTTATCAATCATCTCAATAATTGAGGAAAAATGAGGCAGTTTTCCTTCTGTCTACTCAATTACTCAATTAAAAATATTTATCTGTAGATAAGTGTTTAAAAATTAAGAGGAAACTGATGTCAGAAACACTCAAGATGAAAATAGGAAAACTGAATGTCATTAAAATGGTGAAGATTCAGGTCTAGGGATATTATTGCCTCAGGTACTAAAGAAAGTATTGGATATAACCATGGAATAATGTGCCAAGACTCAAGGTCTGAGTACATTTCTGAAAAAGTGAAAAGGTTGATTTTAGAAAATACAGTGTAGAGAGACATGTGACCAAATCACATAAAAATTTTTTAAAAATATCAAAGTGGTCTTTAAGAACTTAGATATGCCTTCTCTGGTAGCTCATTTGATAAAGAATCTGCCTGCACTACAGGAGACCTAAATTCAGTCCCTGGGCGGGAAAGATCCCCTGGAGAAGAAAATGGCAACCCATCCAGTATGCTTGCTTGAAGAATTCCATGGACAGAGGAACCTGGTGGGCTATAATCCATGAGATAGCAAAGGGTCAGAAATGACTTAGTGACTAAACCACCACCATCATGGAAGCCAAAGTTACCAAGAGTCAGCATGAGTTCATTTATTGTATCTCATAACCAAGCCTTTTAAGCCTCATTTGCTAAGTTTATTAATTTTAACAATTTGTTTGAGTCCACTTATTTATATTCTAGCAAATTCTTTAAAATTTATTATACAATGGTAGCCTAAGATCATAGATATGGATTCTGTGATTTTTAAAGTTTGTAGAATAAACACCTGATTGCACCATCTCAAGCAGTTTGCAGCAATCACACTAGTGAATCTTTGAGTCTGGAGAAAGTGTTGGAAAACTATGGCCACAGACCAGATCTGCCCATAGCCTGTCTGTGTATAGTCCACAGACTAAGAAAAGTTTTTACATTTTGAATAGTTGCAAAAAAAAAAAAAAAATCCAAATAATATTAATAGAAACATAATAGATATTATGTTGCTTACAAAAACTAAAATGTTTATTTTATGCGTCTGTCCTTTGACAGATGAATTTGCTAGCTGTGCACTAGAGAATGTTTTCCAGGTGGCACTAGACATAAAGAACCTGCCGGTCAGAGAAGGAGACACGACAGACACAGGTTCAATCCCTGAGGTGAAGATCACCTGAAGGATGGCATGGTAATCCACTCCAGTATTCTTGCCTGGAGAACCCCATGGATATAGAAGCCTGGCAGGCTATAGTCCACAGGGTTGCAAAGAGTCAGACACAACTGAAGCAATTTAACACACATGCAGGGACTAGAGAACAATTTCTGTCCTATGTTTTTGTAACTTTGTCCTTGAGCCAGTGCTGTTCTGTTTGATCAACAATCTGGATAAATCTGAAAAATACTCAGTAAATGAATGGAGAGTAAAACTTGGGAGGGTCTTGGGTTTGACCAAATCACATAAAAATTTTTAAAAATATCAAAGTGGTCTTTAAGAACTTAGATATGCCTTCTCTGGTAGCTCATTTGATAAAGAATCTGCCTGCACTACAGGAGACCTAAATTCAGTCCCTGGGCGGGAAAGATCCCTGAGAAGAAAATGGCAACCCATCCAGTATGCTTGCTTGAAGAATTCCATGGACAGAGGAACCTGGTGGGCTATAATCCATGAGATAGCAAAGGGTCAGAAATGACTTAGTGACTAAACCACCACCATCATGGAAGCCAAAGTTACCAAGAGTCAGCATGAGTTCATTTATTGTATCTCATAACCAAGCCTTTTAAGCCTCATTTGCTAAGTTTATTAATTTTAACAATTTGTTTGAGTCCACTTATTTATATTCTAGCAAATTCTTTAAAATTTATTATACAATGGTAGCCTAAGATCATAGATATGGATTCTGTGATTTTTAAAGTTTGTAGAATAAACACCTGATTGCACCATCTCAAGCAGTTTGCAGCAATCACACTAGTGAATCTTTGAGTCTGGAGAAAGTGTTGGAAAACTATGGCCACAGACCAGATATGCCCATAGCCTGTCTGTGTATAGTCCACAGACTAAGAAAAGTTTTTACATTTTGAATAGTTGCAAAAAAAAAAAAAATCCAAATAATATTAATAGAAACATAATAGATATTATGTTGCTTACAAAAACTAAAATGTTTATTTTATGCGTCTGTCCTTTGACAGATGAATTTGCTAGCTGTGCACTAGAGAATGTTTTCCAGGTGGCACTAGACATAAAGAACCTGCCGGTCAGAGAAGGAGACACGACAGACACAGGTTCAATCCCTGAGGTGAAGATCACCTGAAGGATGGCATGGTAATCCACTCCAGTATTCTTGCCTGGAGAACCCCATGGATATAGAAGCCTGGCAGGCTATAGTCCACAGGGTTGCAAAGAGTCAGACACAACTGAAGCAATTTAACACACATGCAGGGACTAGAGAACAATTTCTGTCCTATGTTTTTGTAACTTTGTCCTTGAGCCAGTGCTGTTCTGTTTGATCAACAATCTGGATAAATCTGAAAAATACTCATTAAATGAATGGAGAGTAAAACTTGGGAGGGCTAACTTAAAATGAGAGGAGATCTAAATTTTGACACATACAAACACACACACATACTAATTCATGAAAAAATAAAAAATCTTGAAAGTAGAATTTGATGATTATATGTAATATATTCAATATAGGTTAAAGTGAAGATGGCTTGATGGTTCTACACTTGGATTAGACATATTATGGTGTTGTTTCAGATGTGACACATTCCTATTTAACTTAATTATGGTTTCTCTGGTGGCTCAGATGGTAAGAACCCTCCTGCAATGCAGGAGACCTAGGTTCAATACCTGGATTGGGAAGATTCCCTGGAGAAGGGATAGGCTACCTCCTCCAGTATTCTTGTTTGGAGAATTCCATGGCTCACCTATGGGTCATAATGAGTTGGACAGAACTGAGTTGCTTCACTTTCACTTTAGAAGAAAGCAGATTGCTTTCCATTTATAGAAAGAACAAGCTAAAACTACGTTAGACCAGAAGGTACCAGACCCCATTGCATCTGGTTCTGACTCTGAATTTGATTTCCTCATGGGATAAAGCTCCTGGACAACTCATATAAGACCTTTTTTGGGGGAGGGTTATAGCCTTCACGGAACCCAGAAATTGAGAAAACCTTGAATTACTTGATAAGAAAATTGAGGTGGTGGCAGGGTTTGAAATTCAAAACTCCCTTGGAATTGGGTGCTCAAGAGGAACTTGATATTCTCATATGTAGATAAATTTTTATGTAAACTCCTTTTACAGCTATGCCCTCCTCCTCTCTCAAAGTTATATTCTCAGTCAACCTTTACCTTTACCATATATCCTTTCATATTAACTTTCATTTTGCCTTATCTGAAGGAGAAACAGTTGAATTTGTAGAATTTTACTTGTTTTTCCAAGCTGGCTGAGTAAGGCATTGTAGCCTTCAAAAATGTTTGCAGTGGGTGGAAATGAGTTGCTTGCCCACAAACTGAAGCAATTTAACACACATGCAGGGACTAGAGAACAATTTCTGTCCTATGTTTTTGTAACTTTGTCCTTGAGCCAGTGCTGTTCTGTTTGATCAACAATCTGGATAAATCTGAAAAATACTCATTAAATGAATGGAGAGTAAAACTTGGGAGGGCTAACTTAAAATGAGAGGAGATCTAAATTTTGACACATACAAACACACACACATACTAATTCATGAAAAAATAAAAAATCTTGAAAGTAGAATTTGATGATTATATGTAATATATTCAATATAGGTTAAAGTGAAGATGGCTTGATGGTTCTACACTTGGATTAGACATATTATGGTGTTGTTTCAGATGTGACACATTCCTATTTAACTTAATTATGGTTTCTCTGGTGGCTCAGATGGTAAGAACCCTCCTGCAATGCAGGAGACCTAGGTTCAATACCTGGATTGGGAAGATTCCCTGGAGAAGGGATAGGCTACCTCCTCCAGTATTCTTGTTTGGAGAATTCCATGGCTCACCTATGGGTCATAATGAGTTGGACAGAACTGAGTTGCTTCACTTTCACTTTAGAAGAAAGCAGATTGCTTTCCATTTATAGAAAGAACAAGCTAAAACTACGTTAGACCAGAAGGTACCAGACCCCATTGCATCTGGTTCTGACTCTGAATTTGATTTCCTCATGGGATAAAGCTCCTGCACAACTCATATAAGACCTTTTTTGGGGGAGGGTTATAGCCTTCACGGAACCCAGAAATTGAGAAAACCTTGAATTACTTGATAAGAAAATTGAGGTGGTGGCAGGGTTTGAAATTCAAAACTCCCTTGGAATTGGGTGCTCAAGAGGAACTTGATATTCTCATATGTAGATAAATTTTTATGTAAACTCCTTTTACAGCTATGCCCTCCTCCTCTCTCAAAGTTATATTCTCAGTCAACCTTTACCTTTACCATATATCCTTTCATATTAACTTTCATTTTGCCTTATCTGAAGGAGAAACAGTTGAATTTGTAGAATTTTACTTGTTTTTCCAAGCTGGCTGAGTAAGGCATTGTAGCCTTCAAAAATGTTTGCAGTGGGTGGAAATGAGTTGCTTGCCCACAAACTGTGCAACAGATTTTAATAAAAGCAAGACCCAAATTTTCTGCCACCCATGCTGACATTTATTAATCATGTGTTTATTAGCAAGCAAGTACAAACCAGTTCAAACTATTCATTCTGTCACCTGAATGAATAGCTATGTCTTTTTAGGTGTCCTGACCACATCTTAAATGATTCATGTAAATTGGGCCTTCAACGTTCCAGATACAGGCAGGATTTTATAGCCACTGGCGTTAGCATGACAGATTCACTTAGACCAGTGGTTGAACACAGTGAATTTTAAGAGTCAAGCCTCTAGTACTATCCTTATCTGTCCTCCTCACTAGATTTCTATATACTGCTAATCCATGTGAGAAAAGTGTTTCAAAATCTTTTAGCCATTTTATACAACTGGAACACATTTAAATTTATCAAAGAGAACATATTTGAAGTATTTATCATGCTGGTCGATGGAACATTATTTTTCCCAGTTAAAAGTCTATTCTGATATTTGCAATGTTAATTTTATGAATGTAGGTTGTTGATCAGATTCAGATTAAAGCGCTTTATAAGAGTGATCTGTGGCATGCAATCTTATGAAATAATGCTTAACAGCTATGCATAGACTATGTATTCTGAATCAGTCTGCTGACTGTACAGAATATCTTAAGCAAGATAATACCCCCTTGATACCACACTATATGCAATAAGGTATTTTGAAGTGAGTTATAAATATTGTAGAAATTAGGTAATCTAAAATAATTAAATCATAGAAATATCAAATTACTTTATTATTATGGAAGAGTGGGAAGAAGTGTGAAGATTAATGGTTAAGATGTTCAAAAATATAATTAATTATCAAATTGAAGCTGTATTTTGCATCTTAAATATTTATATCAAAAACAGTTAAACTGTATGACATTCTTGAGATAGTAAATTTATTCTGGGGCAGTGAAAGAACAACCTCATTTAATTGATTTAAAGACAATGATATAAAGGAAAATATAAACAATGATGTAAAGCATGAATACTGTTAATTAAACAGGAGAGAAGAGAGCAGAGCACAACCTTTGAAAGAAGGACATAGTTGTTGGGGATTCAACATAAACTGGTTAGGACCCACAAACTGTGCAACAGATTTTAATAAAAGCAAGACCCAAATTTTCTGCCACCCATGCTGACATTTATTAATCATGTGTTTATTAGCAAGCACAAACCAGTTCAAACTATTCATTCTGTCACCTGAATGAATAGCTATGTCTTTTTAGGTGTCCTGACCACATCTTAAATGATTCATGTAAATTGGGCCTTCAACGTTCCAGATACAGGCAGGATTTTATAGCCACTGGCGTTAGCATGACAGATTCACTTAGACCAGTGGTTGAACACAGTGAATTTTAAGAGTCAAGCCTCTAGTACTATCCTTATCTGTCCTCCTCACTAGATTTCTATATACTGCTAATCCATGTGAGAAAAGTGTTTCAAAATCTTTTAGCCATTTTATACAACTGGAACACATTTAAATTTATCAAAGAGAACATATTTGAAGTATTTATCATGCTGGTCGATGGAACATTATTTTTCCCAGTTAAAAGTCTATTCTGATATTTGCAATGTTAATTTTATGAATGTAGGTTGTTGATCAGATTCAGATTAAAGCGCTTTATAAGAGTGATCTGTGGCATGCAATCTTATGAAATAATGCTTAACAGCTATGCATAGACTATGTATTCTGAATCAGTCTGCTGACTGTACAGAATATCTTAAGCAAGATAATACCCCCTTGATACCACACTATATGCAATAAGGTATTTTGAAGTGAGTTATAAATATTGTAGAAATTAGGTAATCTAAAATAATTAAATCATAGAAATATCAAATTACTTTATTATTATGGAAGAGTGGGAAGAAGTGTGAAGATTAATGGTTAAGATGTTCAAAAATATAATTAATTATCAAATTGAAGCTGTATTTTGCATCTTAAATATTTATATCAAAAACAGTTAAACTGTATGACATTCTTGAGATAGTAAATTTATTCTGGGGCAGTGAAAGAACAACCTCATTTAATTGATTTAAAGACAATGATATAAAGGAAAAATATAAACAATGATGTAAAGCATGAATACTGTTAATTAAACAGGAGAGAAGAGAGCAGAGCACAACCTTTGAAAGAAGGACATAGTTGTTGGGGATTCAACATAAACTGGTTAGGACCCACTAGTCCCATGATGGCAGAAGATTTGACTTACAGTAAAACTTGAACCTCTTTATACATTTTATGTAATTCACTAGCATTTAAATGGCATACCCACCAGCACCATGACAGTTCTGAGGCCAACCATAAAAGGCCCAAAAGTGTGCAGTGGCCCAGTTCCTCGAAATCCCCACTCCTTCCCTGAAATGATTGGAGTAATCCTCCCACCCATTAGACTGTGAAACTATCCAGTCCATAGAAACTAACCATATCATATTTTGGGGCCTATTACCACTTTCTAAGCTGGCCCATGTTCTATCTATAGAATGTGTTTCTCTCTTCATAAACCCACTTTTTTTTAACTTTGTCTTAACTCTCTCTGAATTCTTTCTCTGTGATGAGACATCAAGAACCTAAGCTTCATTAATTTAGAGATCAGGTGTATGAAATCAACTAAAAGATTGTAGATTCAAGTCCCAATCTGGGACTTGAGATAATAAAGTTTCTTTATTATCCCCAATTTACAGGTAACAAAAATATGTATCATGTAAGACAGTTTTTGATGAAAATTTTTAAATATAGTATATTATGCTACCTGTCATGATGTATTCTTTATATAATGCAGAAGATTGATATAGATAGGTTAGTTTTCAAGTAGTATCACATACAAATCTACATTTAAGAAGTATATAGTTCAAATTATTGTTGTTCAAATCCAGTAGTTGAATTGACATTGCATTTGCAAGGAGAGAATATAAATAGCATATCAGCAAGATGATTTCCAGAGGCAAGTTTATTTTGCTTTTGAAAGAGGCATTTCTAACAGTTTGCCCCTCTGAAAAGAGAGAATCTACTGCATTTACTTTTTCCTGACTTTGTGTGTCTTTTGGGAAATCCAGTTGAAACTCATTCTCAATAGAAGAGTGACAAATATATGTTAAGTACTACAACAAAATTATTATCAACAACAGATAGAATTTGCAACGTACTTAAAACTTTTCAAATATTTCAGTACCTATTACTGAGTTTATTACTATCATCATGTTGGAAATGACCCAGTGCTCCTGTTTAATTTGCACTTTCAAATACAGTGTGGAAATTAATGGATTTTTATGACAGATAAAATTTTTAGAATGGTACTTCATTGGATTTCTATATGGTAATTTAAACAAAAGGAAATTTCTAAGATAATGAAATAAGACAAAAGCTAAGTGTGTAAGAAATTTATTTCCAAGTGAATATTCATTTGTTTCCTATTCTAAAATAAGTCTGAATTTTAAAACTTTTTTCCCCCTCAGACACTTAATGAATGCTACTAACTGTATAAGCAATGTTTCAGGAAAAAGAAAAAAAAAAAAAATCCGTCATTCTAAATGTCGAAAACAAAAGCTTTATCCCAGACAAGAAATGTTCACAAAAATACTGTTTAAAAATACAGGAAGCGTTTCTTTGTTTAAGCTGAATTGATCACTCTGATAGATGTGGAAGAAAGTAATTTCAATACTTAAGAAGCTTAGATGCTAATCACGCCCTGTCTTGAAGGGTTTACTTATGTTTCTTTTGTGTGTCTCTTTCTGCCTAAGTCTTTAGAGAGTGAAATTGCTTTAAGACAGAAATGATAACTTGAGGGTGTTTTTTAGCACATAATTTAGCTGTATGTGTAAGGAAAAGGAACAGGATAAGCATGAGGCATATTATGCCTTAAATTTGAATGAAGTTCAGTGACCAGAAGAACACTTAAAAAAAACAAATCATATAAAATATTTAAAAGATTTTGATGCTAACCAGGATGGAGAAAGCTGTTGAGGTCAGGGTAAGTGCAGTACAATGCTGTAACTGTGTTATTAAAATGTTCGTGGAGGAACCTTGTAGTCTAAAATACACAGTGAAGCATTTTAGTCTCCATGCAATCTGAGTGATCTTTTTCAAATTCGAAGTCAAATGAAGTCACTTTTGCTCAATACCCTCTAATGGCTTCCTGTCTTCCTCAGAATAAATCTAGCCTCTTCGCTGGGCTTTCATCTGCACCCTCTCCTTCTCTGACTTCTCCCCCTGTCCATGCTTCTGCCACATTTGCTTTCAGATTTGTCTTTGAACTCACCACCTCTTCTATGCCTCAGGGACTTTATCCCCACTGTTTCCTATACCTGGAAGATTCTTATGTTGGTCAAATATAGCCAGATCGGAATCCTTTGCTTCAGTCAGTATCTAGTCAAGAATACAGAAACCCCTCTAGATAATTCAACAGAGAAATTCAATAATAGTATATGGCTACAAAAGAGATAGAAGGGCTAGGAGAATAAAATAGGAAGGATATTACCTAGAGACTAAAACCTATTGCCACCCGTGTTAGGCAGAATACGGCTCTTACATCTCTAAAGATATCCATGCCCTAATTTCTGAGAACTGTGAACATGTTATGTGAATAAGGCAATCTGCAATTTCATTGCAGATGGAATCAAAAAACTAAGTAGCTGACCTTAAAATGAGAGTGGCTTGCATTATCTGGGTAAGTAGAGGAGCCTTGAATAATGTGGGTTTAAACCCCATGGAACTACATAATCATACTGGAATATTTTTCAGTACTACTACAGCCCTACATGGTTCCTGGTTGGTTGAATCCACAGATATGGAGGAATGGTGGATATGGATGCCCTACCATAAACTATAAGAGGACTAACCCCTGAGTTGTTGGAGGGTCAACTATAATTCCATTGGTCACTAGAAGTGGAAGAGGGAGGTTAGAAGAGTAGAGAGTTGAGATGAGTGAAGATGCTACTCTGCTAGTTTTGAAAGCAGAGGAAGGGGTACTATTAAGATAAGTATTATGCCTTAAATTTGAATGAAGTTCAGTGACCAGAAGAACACTTAAAAAAAACAAATCATATAAAATATTTAAAAGATTTTGATGCTAACCAGGATGGAGAAAGCTGTTGAGGTCAGGGTAAGTGCAGTACAATGCTGTAACTGTGTTATTAAAATGTTCGTGGAGGAACCTTGTAGTCTAAAATACACAGTGAAGCATTTTAGTCTCCATGCAATCTGAGTGATCTTTTTCAAATTCGAAGTCAAATGAAGTCACTTTTGCTCAATACCCTCTAATGGCTTCCTGTCTTCCTCAGAATAAATCTAGCCTCTTCGCTGGGCTTTCATCTGCACCCTCTCCTTCTCTGACTTCTCCCCCTGTCCATGCTTCTGCCACATTTGCTTTCAGATTTGTCTTTGAACTCACCACCTCTTCTATGCCTCAGGGACTTTATCCCCACTGTTTCCTATACCTGGAAGATTCTTATGTTGGTCAAATATAGCCAGATCGGAATCCTTTGCTTCAGTCAGTATCTAGTCAAGAATACAGAAACCCCTCTAGATAATTCAACAGAGAAATTCAATAATAGTATATGGCTACAAAAGAGATAGAAGGGCTAGGAGAATAAAATAGG
Source organism: Tragulus kanchil (assembly GCA_022376925.1). Classification (NCBI taxonomy): domain Eukaryota; kingdom Metazoa; phylum Chordata; class Mammalia; order Artiodactyla; family Tragulidae; genus Tragulus; species Tragulus kanchil. The sequence goes on along the minus strand of JAIOJX010000028.1, from coordinate 155,935,546 downwards.
AAGGATATTACCTAGAGACTAAAACCTATTGCCACCCGTGTTAGGCAGAATACGGCTCTTACATCTCTAAAGATATCCATGCCCTAATTTCTGAGAACTGTGAACATGTTATGTGAATAAGGCAATCTGCAATTTCATTGCAGATGGAATCAAAAAACTAAGTAGCTGACCTTAAAATGAGAGTGGCTTGCATTATCTGGGTAAGTAGAGGAGCCTTGAATAATGTGGGTTTAAACCCCATGGAACTACATAATCATACTGGAATATTTTTCAGTACTACTACAGCCCTACATGGTTCCTGGTTGGTTGAATCCACAGATATGGAGGAATGGTGGATATGGATGCCCTACCATAAACTATAAGAGGACTAACCCCTGAGTTGTTGGAGGGTCAACTATAATTCCATTGGTCACTAGAAGTGGAAGAGGGAGGTTAGAAGAGTAGAGAGTTGAGATGAGTGAAGATGCTACTCTGCTAGTTTTGAAAGCAGAGGAAGGGGTACTATTAAGATATACAGCAACCTCTCAAGACTGAAAAATCAAGAAACCAATTCTACACTAAAGTCTCTAGAAGGAAAACAGCACTGCTGACATCATTCTTTTAGTCTAGAAGGACCTACTTTGGACTTTTTACCTCTAGAACTGAAAGGTAATACATTTGTGCTATTTTAAGCCACTTAATGTGATAATTTGTTACAGCAGCAATAGGTAACTAATACATTTATTACCCCGTAGCCTATAAACCCACATGTCCATCTCAGCTAGTGGTGAGGTAGACCATGTAAATAAAAAAAAAAAAAAAAATTCAGGACTTGCAATTTTCTGACTTGTAATAGTTTTGATTACTACAGACTGGGTCATATTTGCTGGACTCTCATGTTCATTTGTATCTTTCTGCTTTTTAGTCTATTCTCTTACCCCTGAATGCTCTATAGTGTCAAACTTGTAAAATTTTTTTTTCTGGATGTTTTTTAGTGAATATCTGTGGCTAACCCAAACTCATTATGCTCAAAATAAGACTTACATTCTAAAAATTACCGTTGTACAATTACCATTGTATTTATCCTCCTTCCCTCTCAGTATCCCCAAACAGCCTGCATTCCTCTCTATCCTTATTTTGTTGAAAGACTTATTATCATCACTTCATGTTTTAAATTTAAAAGTGAGACTCATATTACAGCTTGTATCAATCATAACCTATGGGCAATTTTGTATACTATTTTTTCCCTTTTCCCTTCCTCACCACCTGAATCATGCTGACTCCCACTGGGCTAACTCATCTTGCCTCGACAATTGCTTTTCTTTTTGTACTGTCTCCCATTTTCAGTAAACAGTTTTTATTCTTGCCTACCTCTATCTTTTGAACAATTTTCAACTTTTACAGTTTGACAGGACCTTACTTATAAGTTTCTCCTTCAAATGGTAGAATTTCAAAGCCACTATTTCATAGTCTCTCATGCAGTTAGTCTGTAGACTTCGGATTTGGATGAGATTCTAGTTCTGTAGTGAGTGGGGAGGTGGCTGTTGTGCTGTAAGGTGAGGTGTGGTGACACGGGTTTCGACATCAGACTGTTCTTTTGCAGAGTTTAGGTTGATTACTGCCATCAAAGGGAAGACTCTGTCACTAGCCTAATTTATGGTGAAGTTCTGTATATTTCTCTAGCAAACGTAATATAAATATATACTTAATCTTAAACCTGTTTCTCTTGACATCTCAATGATTCTATGAGCTAATGTTCTTTAGCAAATTTGTTTCGCTGGTTAACTAGCCATAAATATACAGAATTATTTAATGCTATACCTTATGACTAGAATGATCTTTCAAAAGGAAAATCAAATTCTACTGCCAAAGCTCATCACTGGTGAGTTCCTTCATTCATACACAGCAGGATACAGCCCTGGCTGCTTTAAATTATATGGAAGCTCCTCTGTCACCCAGCTCCAATGTTAGTTTCTATTCTGTCTCCTCCTGTGCTCCATGTGAAGTTTTACAACTCTGAGATTCTTCCTCCTGATTCTATCTAAAATATTCAACTCCTCCTCAGTTGCTAAGTTCATGCTGTTCTTCTAAAACTCAAATTAACCATAATCTCCTCCAAGCAACCTACTCAAAAAGTGGTAGGGGAGACACATGGGCACAGAAAATTGTATCTAATAAAGAGACTATTATAACAGAGGACAGTTCAGGGATCTGTAAAGTCACAGAAGAATGGTTCTTTGCTGAAAACAGGACAGTGGGATTGAGTAGAGAAATGATTATTTCTTGAGTTCCTTGGCATAAGCTGAAAATACCCGTATCAGTTAAATGTGTGTATTCTCCACACCTAGCTGCATCTGTTATCTAATACAGTCACATATGTTTGTTTTATTAAAGTACAGGACCTTACTTATAATTTCTCCTTCAATAATTGGTACGGGGAATTTTTCCCAAAGCCATTTATTTCAGTAAACAGTTTTTATTCTTGCCTACCTCTATCTTTTGAACAATTTTCAACTTTTACAGTTTGACAGGACCTTACTTATAAGTTTCTCCTTCAAATGGTAGAATTTCAAAGCCACTATTTCATAGTCTCTCATGCAGTTAGTCTGTAGACTTATTTGAATGAGATTCTAGTTCTGTAGTGAGTGGGGAGGTGGCTGTTGTGCTGTAAGGTGAGGTGTGGTGACACGGGTTTCGACATCAGACTGTTCTTTTGCAGAGTTTAGGTTGATTACTGCCATCAAAGGGAAGACTCTGTCACTAGCCTAATTTATGGTGAAGTTCTGTATATTTCTCTAGCAAACGTAATATAAATATATACTTAATCTTAAACCTGTTTCTCTTGACATCTCAATGATTCTATGAGCTAATGTTCTTTAGCAAATTTGTTTCGCTGGTTAACTAGCCATAAATATACAGAATTATTTAATGCTATACCTTATGACTAGAATGATCTTTCAAAAGGAAAATCAAATTCTACTGCCAAAGCTCATCACTGGTGAGTTCCTTCATTCATACACAGCAGGATACAGCCCTGGCTGCTTTAAATTATATGGAAGCTCCTCTGTCACCCAGCTCCAATGTTAGTTTCTATTCTGTCTCCTCCTGTGCTCCATGTGAAGTTTTACAACTCTGAGATTCTTCCTCCTGATTCTATCTAAAATATTCAACTCCTCCTCAGTTGCTAAGTTCATGCTGTTCTTCTAAAACTCAAATTAACCATAATCTCCTCCAAGCAACCTACTCAAAAAGTGGTAGGGGAGACACATGGGCACAGAGAATTGTATCTAATAAAGAGACTATTATAACAGAGGACAGTTCAGGGATCTGTAAAGTCACAGAAGAATGGTTCTTTGCTGAAAACAGGACAGTGGGATTGAGTAGAGAAATGATTATTTCTTGAGTTCCTTGGCATAAGCTGAAAATACCCGTATCAGTTAAATGTGTGTATTCTCCACACCTAGCTGCATCTGTTATCTAATACAGTCACATATGTTTGTTTGATTCTAGTATGAATGTGGACAAAACTGTATGTAATTTGGATTTTATTTATATGCAAAACAGAAAGACGATAAGGGAAAAGGTCTTGCTCTCAGGGCAGAGGGGACACTAGAGACATTTTTCTTCTTCCTAGATGCTCTGTGAGAAGGAAAATCTGGGAACAAATAGGTTTAGACAATACTGCAGAATGCCTCGCTTGGAGAATTACTATATTCACTGGAATATTAATGATTCTGATAAATCATGTGGTATTAAAAATGTATAAATTTATTTCACCATTTTGTAGCATTGGATACTAACGGGTTAAGGGAATAGGGTTCTGAGAAATCCTGGTGAATGATAGTGAAAACAGAATCAGCAATGTCATTTTCCATGCTGTGGTAGTGGGAGCCTGTTTTATTATTCCATTATTACTCCTTTTTTCTAATGTTCAGAAAACTGCACTTGGAATGTTTTATTTGGGAAAACAGCATAGTGCTTTTAGTACTGATCAGAATCAGTGATGGCTTTGCTAAGCCTCAGCACAAGATATTTGAAGTAAATTTCTTTCTTCAATTCATTCGTTTAAAATTGATCTTTCAAAATTGACCCATGCAGCTGTCAACAGTCCTCACTTTAACATGGATTTGACTCAATGTCAAACAAACCAAATAGTCAGCCTTCCAAAGCAGGGGAAGTCAAGTTAGCAGACAGTAAAATTGACACTCTTGAAGAATAATTTGTTTTCAAATGATGACTATCATCATTTTCATGAGTTTACAGATTACAATAGAAGCTATGCCTCTATAAGGAACTGATTTCTTACCAAAATAGCAGCTAGGACTTTTATTCAACCTAACTATCTATGGAAATGTGGTAACTTCGTTTGAAACTTTACATGGAAGCAAAACATATTTTATAATCAATAGTTACTGGTTTTACTCTCTCATAATAGAGATTGCTAATTCATTCATTCCCTGTGTATTTTCATTCTTAACTAGGAAGAGTGGTCACCCAGAATAATACATTTCTTCAATTTCATTAGCACTTTCCTAATAACTCAGATAGTAAAGAGTCTGCCTACAATTCAGGTGACTAGGTTTCTATCTCTGGATCCCTGGAGAAGGAAATAACAAACCACTCCAATATTCTCGCCTGGGAAATTCTATGGACAGAGGAACCTGGCAAGTTCCAAGCCCATGGGGTCACAAATAATCAGACACAACTTAGCGACTGAACAAGCATAAATTCGAGGGCACTCTTTTTACCAGAAGATGTAAAGACTCAGTTACCTTCTAGTCAATGGGTTATAAGTGGATATTTTCTACGTCAGTTTTAGTAATTTGCTTAAGAGAGCCATGAACACAGTTATTCAGTTAACTGTATCAAAGAAGAAACTTTGCACCAGAAGGATAATGGTCATATTATAGAGGTGGCAAATAAATACATTGGAAGAATCTGAGCTGTAGCATTAATAGACTTATTTTCCAAAAATCAGCTCAGCAATATTTCGCATTTCAGAGTTCTAGAACTTGTTACTGTTGCCACCACTTATAATGAAGCAGAGTGGTTTCCTTTCCACTAGAAACTGGATGAGACCGTTTGGCTTACTTAGACTTGAAAGTAATCCAAACTTTACTCATGCTGTCCCTCATGCCATGTGACTGTCCATAAGCCAGATCTCTTATCTTGAATCCAGATAGTGCCATAACCCCAGATTTGTATGTTCAACTGCTCACAGGAAAATCAGATGCAACATTATAACTCAATGCAAACTCATTAACATTTCTCCACAATCTGACCTACTTTTCATATTCTATACTTTGGTTAAAGGCATCATTAAACACATAGTAAATTTTAAAAAACTAAGTGTTCCTCCTTTTCTCTCTTCCATTCATGTAACTGTCCAATGATCCAAAATCAAGCTTTGTTGATTATTTCTACTAAAATTTTCCCTTCTTCAGTACACATTGACATGTCATAATTCTATGTATTATTATTTCATTTTTTTATTTGACCCACAACCCATTCCATGCTACAGCTTCCCTGTTTATATTTATGCTATATTTAATATAATATATTTATATTTTATGTATAATATAATATATCTTGTATATACTATATTCTTACCTAGGGATCAAACCCAAGTATCCTGCATTGCAGGAAGGTTCTTTACCCTCTAAGCCACCAGGGATGGATACACAATATACATAAAATACATTATATATCCTACTGTAAAAATCACCAATCCATCCTCCATATTGAAGACTTTTCCAAAGTAAGAATGTCATCACATTATCAGTTCCCTGATAATGGAACTTAGCTTACATCTTCCATTTAATATTCACCATAATTCTAACTAAAGGGAACCAAGACTAATGAGAATAATTCTTTTCTGAATTCTTTAAGTACCATTTTCCTGTACTGGCCACAGCTTGTGACTTAGAATTCCTTATTTCTCCCATTATAATGTGCTGTCTAAAAGACATTTACTGCATCTTTTCCATCTGTATTTTCTAGCCTAATTCCTGGCATTTTATACTCATTAATAAGAAACTTAGAGCCATGAACACAGTTATTCAGTTAACTGTATCAAAGAAGAAACTTTGCACCAGAAGGATAATGGTCATATTATAGAGGTGGCAAATAAATACATTGGAAGAATCTGAGCTGTAGCATTAATAGACTTATTTTCCAAAAATCAGCTCAGCAATATTTCGCATTTCAGAGTTCTAGAACTTGTTACTGTTGCCACCACTTATAATGAAGCAGAGTGGTTTCCTTTCCACTAGAAACTGGATGAGACCGTTTGGCTTACTTAGACTTGAAAGTAATCCAAACTTTACTCATGCTGTCCCTCATGCCATGTGACTGTCCATAAGCCAGATCTCTTATCTTGAATCCAGATAGTGCCATAACCCCAGATTTGTATGTTCAACTGCTCACAGGAAAATCAGATGCAACATTATAACTCAATGCAAACTCATTAACATTTCTCCACAATCTGACCTACTTTTCATATTCTATACTTTGGTTAAAGGCATCATTAAACACATAGTAAATTTTAAAAAACTAAGTGTTCCTCCTTTTCTCTCTTCCATTCATGTAACTGTCCAATGATCCAAAATCAAGCTTTGTTGATTATTTCTACTAAAATTTTCCCTTCTTCAGTACACATTGACATGTCATAATTCTATGTATTATTATTTCATTTTTTTATTTGACCCACAACCCATTCCATGCTACAGCTTCCCTGTTTATATTTATGCTATATTTAATATAATATATTTATATTTTATGTATAATATAATATATCTTGTATATACTATATTCTTACCTAGGGATCAAACCCAAGTATCCTGCATTGCAGGAAGGTTCTTTACCCTCTAAGCCACCAGGGATGGATACACAATATACATAAAATACATTATATATCCTACTGTAAAAATCACCAATCCATCCTCCATATTGAAGACTTTTCCAAAGTAAGAATGTCATCACATTATCAGTTCCCTGATAATGGAACTTAGCTTACATCTTCCATTTAATATTCACCATAATTCTAACTAAAGGGAACCAAGACTAATGAGAATAATTCTTTTCTGAATTCTTTAAGTACCATTTTCCTGTACTGGCCACAGCTTGTGACTTAGAATTCCTTATTTCTCCCATTATAATGTGCTGTCTAAAAGACATTTACTGCATCTTTTCCATCTGTATTTTCTAGCCTAATTCCTGGCATTTTATACTCATAAATACTTTTGGAATCAGTTAACTACCGAACAGTTTATTGGCTTAAATTTTTCAACAACTGTTTCCCATTCCACCAACTGTAACAATGAGAAAAAGTATTCAAGGCTTCTTTTCTTAGCACTCTGTGCTCTGTCATTTCAGTTATGTCCAATTTTTTGTGACCTTATGGACTGTAGCCTACCAGGCTGCTCTGTCCGTGGGATTTTCCCAGCAAGTATACTGGAGTGGGTTACTATTTCCTTCTCTGAGAGCTTTCTGACCCAGGGATTGAATCTGTTCTTCTTATGCCTCCTACACTGGTTGGCATATTCTTTACCACTCTGCCACCTGGGAAGCCCCATACATATGACGCTATTCAATTATACTATTCAGAGCATAAAATGATTTACTGTGAAGTCAGTGAGGTTTAAGCTGTAGGGGCATTTAATTACATGATCTCATCTAAACCCATGTACCTATTTTTTCCAAATTTTTATTCTTTTTCTTAAACATAATTTCAAAACTATTGATCTAATCTTTTTCCTTAATGTTTCTCCTTCTTCTTCAACATAATTTCCTAAATTATATACATGCCTCACAAAATCTTAAATTTCCCTGGTACAATCAGAATTTATTAAGTGTCTGCTATTTGATAGAGACTACACTACATCTGCATAAATCCAACAAAAAGTAAAATGCATTTAATTCTATATAATATGTCTTCAAGACATACAGGGGCTTGTGTTCACTACATCTCAGATTATCACAATGTCACAATGTCTCTTACTATCTGGTCTCTCTAGCCTCCTATGTGTTCCTCTTACTATTAACAGAATTAATCCCAGACCCTTAGAAATCTAATTTCAATATGCCTTTTGGCCACATAGCCTGCAACTTCCTTGTTTCCTAAACACCACTTTACTGACTATATGTTCAAGGTAAACTAAGCTACTCATTAATAATACCCAGATTTTCTCTTTTCTCAAGTTATTTTTCTTCTTTCAGCATCTAGGTTTTATAATAGTGACTAAAACATTCTCCAGCTCAAATTGACAGACTTAATATTGCTTCCTTTGCCCTGTTAGTGATTTGATCATACCTTTTGAATGGTGTTTTTCTCACTGTGATAGAGATAACAGATTGAAGTATATTCACAGACTGAAAGCACAGCATTGATAATAGTGACTTTATTAATTACTCTCTGTTCCCTCATCTATATCTTTTTTCTTCCCATTTCCCCTCGGCTCTTTCCCAAGAAAGATGGTTTCTGAAGATTGCTTTGTTATACCTCCTTTCTCTCTAGATTCTGGTTGAATTCAGTCAATTGGAGGTACTGTCAGGAAATTAATATATGAAAGGAGAGAGAACAGTTGGACTGCATATTCTTCATTTTACTTCCTGCCTGGCCTTGGCAGTTGCTCTGTCCTTCTGCCTGTAGCCTCACACCCTGTTGAGTGACCTTTCTGCTGATCCTAGCTCTTGCTTCTTGTCAAATTCTAGCATCATCTCCTGCCTTTTGTCATGTCAGGGAAAGGAGAGGTAATGACTTTCTGCTTTTATTGGACCAGAGTGCTTTATCATCTTTACTTTAGTTCCTTTAACCTTGACCTCACTATTGCAAATAGTTCCTTTGTTACATTCATTAGATTAAAAAAAAAAAAAAAAAAAAAGTCCTCTTTGACTATACCATCTGCTTCCTGCAAAGAATATTGGTATTATGTTTGGGCTCAAAGGACAACCTTCAAAATACATCTGATTATCTGTATTCTTTTAAAATAACAGAATGAAGAAGGAAAATCATGCAAACATTAAAAATAGAATAAGTGTTTTTTTTCTTTATAAAGCGTTTCCTTAGTGACAATGGCATTAGGTTATTTCATTCACTCTTTTCATATCTATTTATACCTTCAAGTTATACCATGTTTTTAAGAAAGTGTGAGATTATACTGTCTTCTAAGAGAAAAGAGAGAAACATGAATATGTCCTTTTTATAAGAACTTTTTTTCATCAGAAATAGCTCTTTCAATTACCTGTTACAGAGTGGATTTCATGAGAAAATGAAGTTTTAGAGCAGATTTGGGGGAGAAGAGTACCTGACTAGGAATCAGGAGTTAGGTCATAATTTTACTTCTACTAAGAAATCACTTAGGTGACCTTTCTAAACTCTGTTTCCTTGTCCTCAAATGGAAGGTTTAAGGTATCATATCTTTGGTTTCTTTTCAAAAGGTTTACAGTTTTGGAATTCTGAGAGTTATCTTTGGTTATAAAGAATTTTTCTTGAGAAGATTCAATTGATTTTAGATCCTGAAAGTATCACTAATCTCTCCCCACCAGCGTGGCTTAGGGCAAGTCTTTGAAGAAATGATATACACAGGGGAGATGTCAAAGGTCAAAGATATTGTCCTTAGAATCTTTTCTAGCTCTCTGATGAAATTACAAATACTAAAAACTCTAAACTGATTGAAGGCTACCTTGAAATCCTGGGAGGAACAGCTAGATGAATCCGAACAACCATTTTTTAAAGTGGCATTTGCTTTTACCCCTTGAGACCATCATTACTTGCATTTTCAACTTCAAGTGTCATGGCAACAGCCCTCGCTGCCCCATGGTACTGAAGACCATAGACAAATGTTAGGGTAACTCAAAGTCCTCATGCAAGAGTAATTGATGTCCTTATACATTTGCTCCTCTTCCTTCACTCTCCCTCACTACCAGGGCTTTTTAATTGTCAACTACTGTGTGATATTTATGAAGTTGATCCTCCCTAGGTTTTCAATGCTGAGATCTTAATCAGAGGAGACTCAGCAAACAGAAGTGCTGTCAAGTGTCTTTGCAGGTCTTAGAGCTTGTGTATAGGACTCAGAGTGTTCACAGATTCTGTGTCTAAGTACTCATCCTGCATGAGTAATTTGAAGACCACTAGATCAAAAGTTATGCCTTCAACCCTGTCATTAATGATTCAGCAATATTTCCTTGAAGAAGGAAAATCATGCAAACATTAAAAATAGAATAAGTGTTTTTCTTTATTTTAGGTTATTTCATTCACTCTTTTCATATCTATTTATACCTTCAAGTTATACCATGTTTTTAAGAAAGTGTGAGATTATACTGTCTTCTAAGAGAAAAGAGAGAAACATGAATATGTCCTTTTTATAAGAACTTTTTTTCATCAGAAATAGCTCTTTCAATTACCTGTTACAGAGTGGATTTCATGAGAAAATGAAGTTTTAGAGCAGATTTGGGGGAGAAGAGTACCTGACTAGGAATCAGGAGTTAGGTCATAATTTTACTTCTACTAAGAAATCACTTAGGTGACCTTTCTAAACTCTGTTTCCTTGTCCTCAAATGGAAGGTTTAAGGTATCATATCTTTGGTTTCTTTTCAAAAGGTTTACAGTTTTGGAATTCTGAGAGTTATCTTTGGTTATAAAGAATTTTTCTTGAGAAGATTCAATTGATTTTAGATCCTGAAAGTATCACTAATCTCTCCCACCAGCGTGGCTTAGGGCAAGTCTTTGAAGAAATGATATACACAGGGGAGATGTCAAAGGTCAAAGATATTGTCCTTAGAATCTTTTCTAGCTCTCTGATGAAATTACAAATACTAAAAACTCTAAACTGATTGAAGGCTACCTTGAAATCCTGGGAGGAACAGCTAGATGAATCCGAACAACCATTTTTTAAAGTGGCATTTGCTTTTACCCCTTGAGACCATCATTACTTGCATTTTCAACTTCAAGTGTCATGGCAACAGCCCTCGCTGCCCCATGGTACTGAAGACCATAGACAAATGTTAGGGTAACTCAAAGTCCTCATGCAAGAGTAATTGATGTCCTTATACATTTGCTCCTCTTCCTTCACTCTCCCTCACTACCAGGGCTTTTTAATTGTCAACTACTGTGTGATATTTATGAAGTTGATCCTCCCTAGGTTTTCAATGCTGAGATCTTAATCAGAGGAGACTCAGCAAACAGAAGTGCTGTCAAGTGTCTTTGCAGGTCTTAGAGCTTGTGTATAGGACTCAGAGTGTTCACAGATTCTGTGTCTAAGTACTCATCCTGCATGAGTAATTTGAAGACCACTAGATCAGATAGAGTTATGCCTTCAACCCTGTCATTAATGATTCAGCAATATTTCCTTGACCTTCACTCATGTAATACAAATGATCTACCTTAAAAGTTTACAGGAAAAAAATAAAAGGATAAAATGAATTAATATGTGTAAACATTCTTTAAAAAGCTTTTAAAGTAACAAATACATTTTTGTAATAATGAAAGTTTTGAAAGTAGTTTGGATTTTAATTTTTATTATTATTGTTTGTTTTTTACACTAAACACCAGAATTTATGACTTGCAGGAGTTACATCAGAGTAACCAGGACCTGGGTCTCAAAATGGACCAAAGTAGGCAGTTGCTTCTCAAACTTTATAGTGAGATTGCTGTTATTCTTACTCTTTACCCTTTTCCTGTTAACAATAATATCATGAATGTTATAGGCTTCCCAGTGGCACAGTTGGTAAAGAATCTGCCTGACAATGCAGAAGATGCAAGAGGCACAGGTTCAATCCCTGGGTCAGGAAGATTCCCTGGAGTAGGAAATGACAACTCACTCAGTAGTCTTGCCTGGAAAATTCTATGGATAGAGAAGCCTGTCAGGCTACATTTCATGGGATCATGAAGAGCATACATGCATACAACATGGATATTATCGTACATGGATTCTAAAGTCCAGTAAGATATGATGTTCTGGGATAAAAATAAATTATTTTCTCCATGGGTAGGATGAATGTTTACAACCATGAGAACCCAAGTTCTTGACCACGCACTTCCATGATTATACTCCAATATCAGTCTTTTATTTTGCTTTGTTGCCTGTACTCTGTGTTCTTAAATAAGATGAAATAATTTATTTCTAGTACATAGACAAATGTTAGGGTAACTCAAAGTCCTCATGCAAGAGTAATTGATGTCCTTATACATTTGCTCCTCTTCCTTCACTCTCCCTCACTACCAGGGCTTTTTAATTGTCAACTACTGTGTGATATTTATGAAGTTGATCCTCCCTAGGTTTTCAATGCTGAGATCTTAATCAGAGGAGACTCAGCAAACAGAAGTGCTGTCAAGTGTCTTTGCAGGTCTTAGAGCTTGTGTATAGGACTCAGAGTGTTCACAGATTCTGTGTCTAAGTACTCATCCTGCATGAGTAATTTGAAGACCACTAGATCAGATAGAGTTATGCCTTCAACCCTGTCATTAATGATTCAGCAATATTTCCTTGACCTTCACTCATGTAATACAAATGATCTACCTTAAAAGTTTACAGGAAAAAAATAAAAGGATAAAATGAATTAATATGTGTAAACATTCTTTAAAAAGCTTTTAAAGTAACAAATACATTTTTGTAATAATGAAAGTTTTGAAAGTAGTTTGGATTTTAATTTTTTATTATTGTTTGTTTTTTACACTAAACACCAGAATTTATGACTTGCAGGAGTTACATCAGAGTAACCAGGACCTGGGTCTCAAAATGGACCAAAGTAGGCAGTTGCTTCTCAAACTTTATAGTGAGATTGCTGTTATTCTTACTCTTTACCCTTTTCCTGTTAACAATAATATCATGAATGTTATAGGCTTCCCAGTGGCACAGTTGGTAAAGAATCTGCCTGACAATGCAGAAGATGCAAGAGGCACAGGTTCAATCCCTGGGTCAGGAAGATTCCCTGGAGTAGGAAATGACAACTCACTCAGTAGTCTTGCCTGGAAAATTCTATGGATAGAGAAGCCTGTCAGGCTACATTTCATGGGATCATGAAGAGCATACATGCATACAACATGGATATTATCGTACATGGATTCTAAAGTCCAGTAAGATATGATGTTCTGGGATAAAAATAAATTATTTTCTCCATGGGTAGGATGAATGTTTACAACCATGAGAACCCAAGTTCTTGACCACGCACTTCCATGATTATACTCCAATATCAGTCTTTTATTTTGCTTTGTTGCCTGTACTCTGTGTTCTTAAATAAGATGAAATAATTTATTTCTAGTACATATATAATGTTGGGTCCAGAGGTTAAACTCTCAAAGTCACTATTTATACTCAGAAGAAAATTGCAGGCATCTTGTTCCAAGTGTGAATGTGTGTAAAGAATGGCAGGTGATTAGGCCAAACCCAAACTGCAGAATAAAAAATGTCCACTCATTTGGGGCAGAGATTTGTAATACAACTCATGAGAATGCTATTTTACTATTAAGACGAATATCATATCCAGAAACAACTAGGCCCTATTAAGCCCACTAAACAGCTTTCCTGACACAGATAATAACAAGATTTGTGGGTATTAAGAAGGATATCTGTCATTTATTTTCATGCCACCAATATTTAAGAAAACCATGATTTATAAGGTCTGTGCTAATAAGTTTTAAGTGTTACAATCTATTTTATCAAATGAAAAACTAAATGGTGATTTGTATTTATAAAATTAATTATTTAAACCAAAGACTGAATCTGTAAAAATAATCCTAGAAGCTTGAAATGATTAAAATATTTCAATTTTATTGTCACACTTATGAGAATATGTTATTGCTAATTTGGCATGAGCCTAATATTATTGTTTATTTTTAAACATCATAAATTATATCATATCTTATATCATGTATGTATTTTTTTTGCTGGTCACTATCCAAAATGCTGATTCCATCTAATAGTTTAAAACTATTTTAAAGAAAGCTTTGTCAAATGATATATTGTCAAGAATGTGACAGGACTGGGGATAGTTGGAATAAATTAACTTAGCAAGAGGGAGATATTAAAATGATATAGGAGGCAGTAAGTGTTTCCATCTCCAGAAACACAGAGGTAGAAACATTTAGAGAGGGAATCCTCTGAATAGGGAATAAAGCATAATATCCACAAATCCAAGTGAAACACAAGGAAAACTAACCAAAGTCCAGTAAGATATGATGCTTCTGGAAAATCAGGCTACATTTCATGGGATCATGAAGAGCATACATGCATACAACATGGATATTATCGTACATGGATTCTAAATGGTGTAGGATGAATGTTTACAACCATGAGAACCCAAGTTCTTGACCACGCACTTCCATGATTATACTCCAATATCAGTCTTTTATTTTGCTTTGTTGCCTGTACTCTGTGTTCTTAAATAAGATGAAATAATTTATTTCTAGTACATATATAATGTTGGGTCCAGAGGTTAAACTCTCAAAGTCACTATTTATACTCAGAAGAAAATTGCAGGCATCTTGTTCCAAGTGTGAATGTGTGTAAAGAATGGCAGGTGATTAGGCCAAACCCAAACTGCAGAATAAAAAATGTCCACTCATTTGGGGCAGAGATTTGTAATACAACTCATGAGAATGCTATTTTACTATTAAGACGAATATCATATCCAGAAACAACTAGGCCCTATTAAGCCCACTAAACAGCTTTCCTGACACAGATAATAACAAGATTTGTGGGTATTAAGAAGGATATCTGTCATTTATTTTCATGCCACCAATATTTAAGAAAACCATGATTTATAAGGTCTGTGCTAATAAGTTTTAAGTGTTACAATCTATTTTATCAAATGAAAAACTAAATGGTGATTTGTATTTATAAAATTAATTATTTAAACCAAAGACTGAATCTGTAAAAATAATCCTAGAAGCTTGAAATGATTAAAATATTTCAATTTTATTGTCACACTTATGAGAATATGTTATTGCTAATTTGGCATGAGCCTAATATTATTGTTTATTTTTAAACATCATAAATTATATCATATCTTATATCATGTATGTATTTTTTTTGCTGGTCACTATCCAAAATGCTGATTCCATCTAATAGTTTAAAACTATTTTAAAGAAAGCTTTGTCAAATGATATATTGTCAAGAATGTGACAGGACTGGGGATAGTTGGAATAAATTAACTTAGCAAGAGGGAGATATTAAAATGATATAGGAGGCAGTAAGTGTTTCCATCTCCAGAAACACAGAGGTAGAAACATTT
This sequence comes from Tragulus kanchil, assembly GCA_022376925.1. Classification (NCBI taxonomy): domain Eukaryota; kingdom Metazoa; phylum Chordata; class Mammalia; order Artiodactyla; family Tragulidae; genus Tragulus; species Tragulus kanchil. Next base: position 155,920,336 of record JAIOJX010000028.1, on the reverse strand, counting down.
AGAGAGGGAATCCTCTGAATAGGGAATAAAGCATAATATCCACAAATCCAAGTGAAACACAAGGAAAACTAGCCAACTCTTACAAGACATGTCTATTTATATAGTTTCTAATACTAGAAATGACTTGATAGGGTATGAATAGCACTTAAACCAAATGAGAATTAGGTAGGAGACAGTGAGGCATCTTGAATATAATTTTCCAAGAAATGAGAAATTTCAGGCAGAAAAATTCAAGATGTTGACTTGAATCCTTGTGGTCATTCAAAATCAAGATCTTCACTGAGCAAAAATTGAGGGCTATAATTTTGAGCCTTTTTCTGTGTTGCCCCTTGGCAGAAAACCACAAATTGTTTCTTGCAATTCATATTCTGACAGGTGTCTGTACAGAGAACAGATAGCTTTTTACTCAGAAAGCACTTCCCAGAGGCCAATCTTCATGGATATGAGAGCTTTATGTTGCCATGAATGTGCAATATGGGTACAATATGGAGAACAATGCTGAAATTAAGAGGTTCTGAGATGGTACAGCTCCCCCTTGTGTTTGAGGTGTGAGGGGAGATAAGGCAGAGAGAGAGGGAAGGAGCTCTAACTTCAAGACCCTGGAATGTAAACAAATGGCTCCGTGAAAAAAATCTCTGATTCTCTCCAGAGGAATTCACTATCACTGACTTTAGGCTTATTTATAGTCATCTTTTAACTTTTGCCCTTGGCTTATAAAGTCTAGACTATTGGTATAAATGTGAAATTATTCAAGGATAATTGTTAATTTTTTTTTCCCCAGCAGATCTCTGGGACAGATCTAAGATGGGAATTTCTCAGTTGCATCATTTCAGTTAAAACCTCCTAAATCACCACTATTTAAGACCAGCCTTCTTTACCGGAAGCCCTTTGTTGATGCATGCACTCATCACCCATGCTAATGTCCCTATTAAAAGTGATATAATAGTTTAGTTTATTAGATTTATTCTCATAGTGGCAGAGATAACTTCTGCCACAGTGCCTACATTTAAATAGCTTTCTATAGCTTGTTTTTTGCAACAATATACCCGGGGTCCCATTTTTCTTTTGAATTTTCACCCAACTAAGGCTTCAACAGTAAGGCGTTATCTTTTATTTAAAAATGAGAATCCTCAACTTTTGATATAAAAGAATAAAGGATAAATAAAATATGACAAGTTAATAGATAAATGACTTATCACATTTATTTAATAAACAACAGTTTTAGTGTTTATTAAATAAAACGCTTCAGCATTTCAGTTGTCATTTTTGTGTTTTTTTTTGTTTTTTTGTCCACTTCTACTGGTCTTTCATTTCTATCTTTGTTCTTCAGCCTGTGTGGGCCTCCCATTGCAGTGGCCTCTCTCACTGCAGATCACTGGCTCTGGCCACATTCGCTCCAGAGCGCTAGCTGGATAGTTGGACACATCTGTCCAGCTACTCTGCAGCACGTGGGATCTTCCCAGGCCAGGGATCGAACCGGTGCCCCTTGCACTGCAAGGTGGTGTCTTTACCCACTGGACCACCAGGGAAACCCCTATTTTATTTTTTGAAAATATAACACTAAATACTAACATTACTTACATAATGCTAGAAATTACTTACATATATTCGTCCCGTCCCCCTCCCCCCCCCCAAATTTGCAAAGTGCTTTTAACAAAAATAGCCAAAGAAACTTTTACATTTATTTACAACTTTGGTCTTCAGAAGCTGGGAATGCTACTAACTAATGACCATGAAGCATGGCCTGCTGGGTGCCAGTAGCCCCCCTCGGTGCCCACCAGATGCGACCCCCCGTGTTCTCTCCACCGAGCCTTGGGTCCTGGCAGTGTTGTGGCCAGCATGGGGGCCAGACTTCCTCCCGTCCCCACATAGGCACAATTCACCTGACACTCATGATTCCATACTGCTAACTGGTCAGTCTTCAGGCTGTGTCACACATTCTCTTGCTAATCTGTCAGCTTCCCCATTGCCTCTAAATCCCAAATGGCCAGGAACAGATATCCACAGAGTGTTCATGCCCTGGGCCAGCTACTGCAGCTCCACAATTGGTTGATGGCCTCCTTCCCTGTGCTCCATCTTCAGTCATTCATCCAGCCTTTCAGTTAATGATGCCATGCTCTCTATGTAGAGAGCCAACTCAGTAATGTTCCGGCCTTAGCTTGTCTGATGGCTTTGCAGACTGCATGAGTCTTTGCCATTTAGTTTGCTAGCTGCCCAGGAAATCTAAGTGCTACATTCAAAGGATCGTCTTGTTAGGGATAGAATAGAATAGTTAGGTAGTTGTAAAGTCCTAGTAGGGGACTGTAGGTTGAAAAGTAAAACCTAGGAAAGGTTGGGAGGCCAGTAAGTGAACGATAACTCAAGAAAGCTGTTCCTTATTCAATAAAGCAGGCTTGACTAAGTCTAAATAGCTAATGAAGGAAGAGCTAGTGAAGGAGGAGCTAATGATGTATGCCTCATGTCTGCATCTATGTCTACTTGAAGAAGGCAGTCTTTTACCCTCCCATATATATGTAGCTGTGCACCCAGTCGTGGGAGCAGAGTTTTCCCGCTTGCCTGCTTGCACCTCTAACAAGTGTCATATCCTAATAAATCCACTTCTTACCTATCACTCTGCCTCTCGCTGAATTCCTTCTGCTTTGAGACACAAAGAACCTGAGCCTCAGTGGGTCCAGACATTGGGTGAGTGACTTTAATTCAAAAATTGCTGACTAGGGTTTTGGCTGGAGTAAGTCACAGCCACGTGGGTCCAAGTCCCAGACAGGTTTTTTTGGCCAGGATTGAGCCCTGATTATCTGAGTTCAAGTCCCAGACTGGGGTTTCGCTGGATTGAGTCCTAGCCATGTGGGTTTAAGTCCCAAGCAGGGTTTGATCAGGGTTTAAGTCTCAATACGAGGTAGAACACTTTCAGTCTGGCCCCCAGTAAACACCAATTCCTGCTCGCGCCCACTTGCACCCGTTTCTGGAGCAGCAGGCTTCCATGTAGACAACCACAAAATCCCCATATAAGAAAACTGTGTCTTTGCTAACTGGAGGCAGTGGTTCTGTGCTCTGCTTCACATACTTTGCTGCATTTTTACCTTCATCCAAGGGATCACAGAGTCTTTTGTTTGCTTTCACTTGTGCTTCCTGTACATGTTTAGTTTTCTGCCCTTCTTAATCACTGGGACTTGCAAACTTTTTGACAAAGGCCCAGGCTTCCTCCTCTCTAGCAAAGTTCTTAAATCTGGCCATAGAAAATCAGTTCACCTCTGTTCTGCATTCATCCCAGGTCATAAAGACCCCAGCCTTGTGGCCCCTCTCACCCTGTAGAACATGGCAAGACTGCCGAGGCTCCAGCTACTGCAGCACACAATGGCCAAAGTCACTCTGCAACACACAGAGAAGCCAGGTCATAGCTCACTCACAGCCACTGGTGAGTCTCTCATCTCTTAGCTGCCATCACAAAGCTTCTTTTCTTAATTTACTATTCTTGTAACACATGGTAGTATTTCTTCAAACAAAAAAGTTATTTATTTTCCTTTACTTTGTTTTTTCTTTTTTGCATACTCTCATCCGAAATTAGTTTCCGCTGCTTGCTGAAAACCTCATGTCTGCATCTATGTCTACTTGAAGAAGGCAGTCTTTACCCTCCCATATATATGTAGCTGTGCACCCAGTCGTGGGAGCAGAGTTTTCCGCTTGCCTGCTTGCACCTCTAACAAGTGTCATATCCTAATAAATCCACTTCTTACCTATCACTCTGCCTCTCGCTGAATTCCTTCTGCTTTGAGACACAAAGAACCTGAGCCTCAGTGGGTCCAGACATTGGGTGAGTGACTTTAATTCAAAAATTGCTGACTAGGGTTTTGGCTGGAGTAAGTCACAGCCACGTGGGTCCAAGTCCCAGACAGGTTTTTGGCCAGGATTGAGCCCTGATTATCTGAGTTCAAGTCCCAGACTGGGGTTTCGCTGGATTGAGTCCTAGCCATGTGGGTTTAAGTCCCAAGCAGGGTTTGATCAGGGTTTAAGTCTCAATACGAGGTAGAACACTTTCAGTCTGGCCCCCAGTAAACACCAATTCCTGCTCGCGCCCACTTGCACCCGTTTCTGGAGCAGCAGGCTTCCATGTAGACAACCACAAAATCCCCATATAAGAAAACTGTGTCTTTGCTAACTGGAGGCAGTGGTTCTGTGCTCTGCTTCACATACTTTGCTGCATTTTTACCTTCATCCAAGGGATCACAGAGTCTTTTGTTTGCTTTCACTTGTGCTTCCTGTACATGTTTAGTTTTCTGCCCTTCTTAATCACTGGGACTTGCAAACTTTTTGACAAAGGCCCAGGCTTCCTCCTCTCTAGCAAAGTTCTTAAATCTGGCCATAGAAAATCAGTTCACCTCTGTTCTGCATTCATCCCAGGTCATAAAGACCCCAGCCTTGTGGCCCCTCTCACCCTGTAGAACATGGCAAGACTGCCGAGGCTCCAGCTACTGCAGCACACAATGGCCAAAGTCACTCTGCAACACACAGAGAAGCCAGGTCATAGCTCACTCACAGCCACTGGTGAGTCTCTCATCTCTTAGCTGCCATCACAAAGCTTCTTTTCTTAATTTACTATTCTTGTAACACATGGTAGTATTTCTTCAAACAAAAAAGTTATTTATTTTCCTTTACTTTGTTTTTTCTTTTTTGCATACTCTCATCCGAAATTAGTACTTCTCATAGCACTTTATTACATTATTTAAATGAAATAGAATTAACAGTAATTTTCTTGTTCACTTGGTTTAAATGAATGCTCAGATTCATATTTTCTTTCTTCCCTACATCATCCACATAAGCATATAGACATATTATAATGCCCACAAAGATAAAAATAAAAATTTAAAACAACTTGCCACAGTACTTCTTTTTCTCTGTCATTTTAATTAATAAACTTATGGAAGATTTTTTAAAAAGTTACATCCATTTCTTCACTTCTCATTCACTTTCATTTCAGTTCATCCCTACTGATTCGTGGAAAATATTTTGTGCCAACGTCACTAAACATATTCTTGTGCTAAATCTAGTAGAATGTCATAAACATAATCTTTAACATTTTTGTTCATGTGTGTCAAGGTCACTAGACATTTATTGTGCTAAATTTAGTGGAAAACTGTAAGCATCTTTTTTAAACATATTTCTATGCATATAAGAAAATCCAACTGAATGGCTAAACAATATTTCTTACAGGAATCTTTATGGAAGGTGCAGTAAAGGACTCAAAATATTTATATAAACTACAAATTGAATTATGATTAGTTCAATGTAGAATGTCAATCCTAATAATTAATAGTTTTAATCATGTTTCTGGAGATTGAGATATGTGAGTTGAAACTCAGTGAATTGTTATAGAAGCATTCAGGATTTCTGTTTTCCCAAATGCAAAACAGAGGCCATCCATTTAATCAATAGGTCCAGTATACTTTTCTGTTTCATTCAAATATTCTTAACCATACTGACCTAATTTCTAAGGAAATTGACTTTCATGTAACTAAGCCTTTGAGAGGAAACAAAAAAGCAGATTCTACCCATGTGAGAACTTCCCTTGCTAATGGATTGTGGAACTTAAATTAGGTTGGTCATAAGGGACATTCATCTTACTCAAAAATGCTTTTACCTTAATTTACTATTCTTGTAACACATGGTAGTATTTCTTCAAACAAAAAAGTTATTTATTTTCCTTTACTTTGTTTTTTCTTTTTTGCATACTCTCATCCGAAATTAGTACTTCTCATAGCACTTTATTACATTATTTAAATGAAATAGAATTAACAGTAATTTTCTTGTTCACTTGGTTTAAATGAATGCTCAGATTCATATTTTCTTTCTTCCCTACATCATCCACATAAGCATATAGACATATTATAATGCCCACAAAGATAAAAATAAAAATTTAAAACAACTTGCCACAGTACTTCTTTTTCTCTGTCATTTTAATTAATAAACTTATGGAAGATTTTTTAAAAAGTTACATCCATTTCTTCACTTCTCATTCACTTTCATTTCAGTTCATCCCTACTGATTCGTGGAAAATATTTTGTGCCAACGTCACTAAACATATTCTTGTGCTAAATCTAGTAGAATGTCATAAACATAATCTTTAACATTTTTGTTCATGTGTGTCAAGGTCACTAGACATTTATTGTGCTAAATTTAGTGGAAAACTGTAAGCATCTTTTTTAAACATATTTCTATGCATATAAGAAAATCCAACTGAATGGCTAAACAATATTTCTTACAGGAATCTTTATGGAAGGTGCAGTAAAGGACTCAAAATATTTATATAAACTACAAATTGAATTATGATTAGTTCAATGTAGAATGTCAATCCTAATAATTAATAGTTTTAATCATGTTTCTGGAGATTGAGATATGTGAGTTGAAACTCAGTGAATTGTTATAGAAGCATTCAGGATTTCTGTTTTCCCAAATGCAAAACAGAGGCCATCCATTTAATCAATAGGTCCAGTATACTTTTCTGTTTCATTCAAATATTCTTAACCATACTGACCTAATTTCTAAGGAAATTGACTTTCATGTAACTAAGCCTTTGAGAGGAAACAAAAAAGCAGATTCTACCCATGTGAGAACTTCCCTTGCTAATGGATTGTGGAACTTAAATTAGGTTGGTCATAAGGGACATTCATCTTACTCAAAAAATGCATTTAGTGATTCTTTCTGGTTCACTTGATCAGATCCTTTATTTTTATCTAAGGTTTAAGTAATTGCATTTATCATTACTTTGTACAGTGACAGATTATATAGTATTTCTGTAACAGAATGCACAGAAAATATACATTATAGACTCCTTCTATACAGATGGTTTTCTCAAATGGTTTTTACTCAGATATATAAATAGATCATTTTGCCATATTGACATTAAATTATATATAACTTCAACAGTGGTAGGTACTATTTTCAATTATTTCTGAAAAATATTACTTTATAAATAAAATTTAATCCTGTTTCAAATATCTAGAATTAGAAACTCTTTGTTATTTTGCTCTGATATGAATATTCTCTTAGATATAAAACTTAAAGATTATTTTTTACCATGGATTCTCTTCTTGTTTTACTCTTAAGACTAACATATATAGTACGGACGAATTAGTATTATTTTATTCTTTTCCTCTTGAGGGTCAAAGTCAGTGAATCCAGAACTCCTTATCACAGAGGATTTTAACTGTTTGTTTATTCATTCAAATATTAAATGAATATCTGCTATGTTCTAGGGATGATCCTCAGAAAGAGATTCTAATAGTGAGCAAAATAACAAAGTATCTTCAACTATATGAAGCTTGTATACTCCTAATAGAAGACAGATTAGGAAAAAAGAATGTTCACAGAAAAAATTATAATACCAAAGGAGTGCAAAAGCATTGCTTCTTAAAAGATCCATCATTTGATTAATCATATAAGATATGAGTACTTTATACCAAATTTAAAAGTATGAATTTAAATAATTTTTGAAATGAAAATGTTCATAATGCAGTGCAATAAAAAGCTTTATATAGAGATAATACACACACACACACACACAGGCAGAATTGATCTTCCTTATTAACATATTTCTTACTTGCCTATTTGTTAAATTGTATTTCTAACTAAAATCAATACTTGAAGTGCTTTCTGAATCATTTCCTGATGTGTTGGTGTGCTGAATGGTGAACAAATTTAGGTGAGCTCAGTCAGAAGTTCCTAGTTAGTCAAGGTGAATCAGGGACTTCTTGCTTTGATTCTTATACTGTAAATAAGCCTTCTTTTTGCTGTATATTGGGTGTCATATTTTCCACATTTTTGTTCTTTTTCTTGGTGATTTTGCTGTTTAAAATGGCCCCCAAGCATAGTGTTGAAATGCTATCTAGTGTTTCAAAGTATGAGGAAGCTATGATGTCCTTTTTGGAGAAAATTTGTGTGTTAGATAAGCTTCTTTCCAGCGTGAATTATAATGCTGCAGGGTGTGAGTTTGATTTAATATATCAACAAACAATGAGAAATAACTGTTTTAAGACAGAAACAGACAAAAAGCAAGGTTATACATTCATCAGTTGTTGGAGATATTGTGACCAGAGATTCATAAGCATTTAACCCTTTCTCCTAGGGACAATCTAGAATTAGAAACTCTTTGTTATTTTGCTCTGATATGAATATTCTCTTAGATATAAAACTTAAAGATTATTTTTTACCATGGATTCTCTTCTTGTTTTACTCTTAAGACTAACATATATAGTACGGACGAATTAGTATTATTTTATTCTTTTCCTCTTGAGGGTCAAAGTCAGTGAATCCAGAACTCCTTATCACAGAGGATTTTAACTGTTTGTTTATTCATTCAAATATTAAATGAATATCTGCTATGTTCTAGGGATGATCCTCAGAAAGAGATTCTAATAGTGAGCAAAATAACAAAGTATCTTCAACTATATGAAGCTTGTATACTCCTAATAGAAGACAGATTAGGAAAAAAGAATGTTCACAGAAAAAATTATAATACCAAAGGAGTGCAAAAGCATTGCTTCTTAAAAGATCCATCATTTGATTAATCATATAAGATATGAGTACTTTATACCAAATTTAAAAGTATGAATTTAAATAATTTTTGAAATGAAAATGTTCATAATGCAGTGCAATAAAAAGCTTTATATAGAGATAATACACACACACACACACACAGGCAGAATTGATCTTCCTTATTAACATATTTCTTACTTGCCTATTTGTTAAATTGTATTTCTAACTAAAATCAATACTTGAAGTGCTTTCTGAATCATTTCCTGATGTGTTGGTGTGCTGAATGGTGAACAAATTTAGGTGAGCTCAGTCAGAAGTTCCTAGTTAGTCAAGGTGAATCAGGGACTTCTTGCTTTGATTCTTATACTGTAAATAAGCCTTCTTTTTGCTGTATATTGGGTGTCATATTTTCCACATTTTTGTTCTTTTTCTTGGTGATTTTGCTGTTTAAAATGGCCCCCAAGCATAGTGTTGAAATGCTATCTAGTGTTTCAAAGTATGAGGAAGCTATGATGTCCTTTTTGGAGAAAATTTGTGTGTTAGATAAGCTTCTTTCCAGCGTGAATTATAATGCTGCAGGGTGTGAGTTTGATTTAATATATCAACAAACAATGAGAAATAACTGTTTTAAGACAGAAACAGACAAAAAGCAAGGTTATACATTCATCAGTTGTTGGAGATATTGTGACCAGAGATTCATAAGCATTTAACCCTGTGTTTCTCCTAGGGACAATGATTAGTATTTGCTAATTCAGTGTTTGTAGAGAATTTAAAGATCATTGAACCAGGAGGTAGATGGGTTTTCTAGGGTAAAGCAACTGGAGATTCATTCTCTACTAACTGAAATTCCAAGACATAATAGCAGGAAAATTAAGAGAGAAGGTTGGGCCTTGCCCAGACCACATATTTCTCATTCCCCAAGTCAGGCTACCTCCTCAACCACACAGGCACATTAAAGCTCCTTGAAGATCAAAGGTAAATTATGTTAAGGGATGCTCTCTACCCATAGGCCTTTGCAGTAGGACCTATCTTGGCTAAGAGATGGGTGTGCCCACATAGAAGGACCCTGAGATATACCAAATACAGACTGTGAACGAGGCAAACAAAATGAAAACCAGAAATGCTCCATACAAGTGAGTTAAGCTGCCAGGAGGGCACAACTCAGAGACTCTTCCACTGAGTCTACCTGTATATCTATCTACATGTGCTGTACTCTTTTCCTCTTAATAAATACCTTACTTACTTCACTAGTTGCCATCTTTGTACAAATTCTTTTCTGCAAAGTTGAAGGGCCAGATATCAAATCCGCAGGGGACAGGGATTGAAATGGTCTAGTAACTAGGCTCTAGTGTTTTTACTGTCATGTCCAGCTTTTACGCTCCCAGCCTTTGGCTGGGAAACCACATTCTGCTTCAAGCTGTGGCACGCTGACACTACTTGAGATCAATATAACTACCGCAAATAATGATATACATCAGCTGTATATATACATATATTTTTTCCCTCTGTGTATGCTTTTCTCCCTTAATTTCTTAGTTTTATATTACAAACATCTTCATTTTCAAATTTAGTTTTTGGTATATGGCAATAGTGTAAAATCTATTTACATGCATATATTACTATGTATATAACTGGCTTCTCATGTGGTGCAGTAGCAAAGAATCCACCTGCCAGTACAGGAGATGTAAGAGATGCAGGTTCAATCCCTGGGTTAGGAAGATACCCTGGAGTAGGAAATGGCAACTTATTCCAGTATTCTTGTCTGGAAAATTTCATCCACAGAGGAGCCTGGCAGGCTACATTCCATGGGGTTGCAAAGACTTAGACATGACTGAGCACATAAGCACATGCATGTGTATAACTATATATTACTTATATATAAATATGTAATTCTGTATGAGCTTGTAGGCTTAGCCTTTGATTAAAATGTGTCTATGTCCAAAGCCTTGGATTGTTATTGATAGACTTGACGACCTTGGGTGAGCTACATATAATCTTAAGCTTCGGTTTGCACAAATATAAAGTGGTGACAGAAGTAGTACCTTCCTTATAAGTTTCTGAAGATACATCAAGACAATGCTTGTATATTAACTAGAATAGACTGAACATAAGGAGCAGATAAATTGGTGACTGTCAGCTGACATATGGGTGTATATAAATCCATAATTCATAGCTACATGAATTGATAAGTGATAATTATTTTTAAAGTTAGATTTATTATATTCAGTAACATTAATCCTTTTCAATATGGGATTCTGTGAGTTTTAACAAAAGCATATAATTATATACCATTATCATGATCAAGGTATGTAATATTTTATTATCCCAAAAGTTCCCTCATGTCCCTGTTTAGTTTATCTCCTCTTTATTTCTTGTCCTTGGTATTCATTGATCTGTTCTCTGTTCCTATAGTTTTGTTTTTTGTAGAATATTATATAAATGAAATTTCCAGAATAATATATAAATGAAACTCTATGTCATATAAATGAAGCATGTTCTTTTTGAATATGGTTTCTTTCACTTGTAATAAATTTAATATTAATTGATATTATAGTCTGAACTAGTTGAACATTCTCTTTATTTCTCAGTAGTAGCCTATCACATGGATGTACCACAGTGTCTATACATTCACAAGTAGAAGAACATGTAGGTTGTGTCCAGTCTTTTGTAATTTTTAAAATAAAATTTCAAGCTGTAAAGAATCTGCTTATTATACGGGAGTACATAAATCCTGATCAGGAAAATTTCATCCTATGTATATAACTGGCTTCTCATGTGGTGCAGTAGCAAAGAATCCACGTGCCAGTACAGGAGATGTAAGAGATGCAGGTTCAATCCCTGGGTTAGGAAGATACCCTGGAGTAGGAAATGGCAACTTATTCCAGTATTCTTGTCTGGAAAATTTCATCCACAGAGGAGCCTGGCAGGCTACATTCCATGGGGTTGCAAAGACTTAGACATGACTGAGCACATAAGCACATGCATGTGTATAACTATATATTACTTATATATAAATATGTAATTCTGTATGAGCTTGTAGGCTTAGCCTTTGATTAAAATGTGTCTATGTCCAAAGCCTTGGATTGTTATTGATAGACTTGACGACCTTGGGTGAGCTACATATAATCTTAAGCTTCGGTTTGCACAAATATAAAGTGGTGACAGAAGTAGTACCTTCCTTATAAGTTTCTGAAGATACATCAAGACAATGCTTGTATATTAACTAGAATAGACTGAACATAAGGAGCAGATAAATTGGTGACTGTCAGCTGACATATGGGTGTATATAAATCCATAATTCATAGCTACATGAATTGATAAGTGATAATTATTTTTAAAGTTAGATTTATTATATTCAGTAACATTAATCCTTTTCAATATGGGATTCTGTGAGTTTTAACAAAAGCATATAATTATATACCATTATCATGATCAAGGTATGTAATATTTTATTATCCCAAAAGTTCCCTCATGTCCCTGTTTAGTTTATCTCCTCTTTATTTCTTGTCCTTGGTATTCATTGATCTGTTCTCTGTTCCTATAGTTTTGTTTTTTGTAGAATATTATATAAATGAAATTTCCAGAATAATATATAAATGAAACTCTATGTCATATAAATGAAGCATGTTCTTTTTGAATATGGTTTCTTTCACTTGTAATAAATTTAATATTAATTGATATTATAGTCTGAACTAGTTGAACATTCTCTTTATTTCTCAGTAGTAGCCTATCACATGGATGTACCACAGTGTCTATACATTCACAAGTAGAAGAACATGTAGGTTGTGTCCAGTCTTTTGTAATTTTTAAAATAAAATTTCAAGCTGTAAAGAATCTGCTTATTATACGGGAGACCCATATCCCTGAGTCAGGAAGATTCCATGGAGAAGGGAATAGCTACTCTCTCTAGTATTCTTGCTTGGAGGGTTCTATGGACAGAGTAGCCTGGTGGGCTATAGTCCACGAAGTCACAAAGAGTTGGACACGCTGAGAAACTAACAGTTTTTGAAGATATTACTGCATAAATTTTTCTGTGAATGTAACTTTTCATTCATCTTGGGCTTATATCTGCAAATGAGAATTCCAGTCATGTGGCATGAATTTTCATCTTTATAAACAACTGTTAAACTGTTTTCCTAAATGGCTCTATTATTTAGCATTTCCACAGAGTACATGAGGTCCAGCTGCTCTAATATTTATTAGCCATTGGAATTATTGCTTGGTTTTGTTTTTACTAAAAAACAACTAAGACCTGTGTAGTTGTATTCCAATGTTGTTTAGCTTGCTTTTCCCCAATGAATCATGATAAGCATCTTCTTTAACAGGTTTATATCTTATCCATATATCTTTGGGTGAAGTTTCTAATCTTCAAATATTTCAAAAGCCCAAATTTGCAACCATAACTGGAGGATATCTCCAAGTATTCTCTCATCCTATACCATCCTTTTATTTAACACCCTGTGGAGGACCATGCAGAAGAACCTGCAGAGGAAACAAATTCCTCTTCTGTCTGGAGTTCCCAGGGGAATCAATACTCAGAGCCTAGGCTTGACCTATTGCAGTTTGTTACTGATTTGATCTGATTTGTTCTCACCTACTTGTATGCCCTCAGCATATTTTCCTTCAGGGTCATGTTGCAGGTGACCTTGTACTTGAAGTTAGTCTGCCCTTGAGGAGCTGCTTGCTCATGATTTTAAAGTACCTGCTTTCCTATGAGCTTCAACTCTCAACTGGTTTCAAGGAAATTTATGACTTTATATTTTATTCATTTTTTGCTAAGGGAGTGACATATTTTTAAAGCTTTGTATTTGTCCAGTCTTTTTTGTAATTCACATGGATGTACCACAGTGTCTATACATTCACAAGTAGAAGAACATGTAGGTTGTGTCCAGTCTTTTGTAATTTTTAAAATAAAATTTCAAGCTGTAAAGAATCTGCTTATTATACGGGAGACCCATATCCCTGAGTCAGGAAGATTCCATGGAGAAGGGAATAGCTACTCTCTCTAGTATTCTTGCTTGGAGGGTTCTATGGACAGAGTAGCCTGGTGGGCTATAGTCCACGAAGTCACAAAGAGTTGGACACGCTGAGAAACTAACAGTTTTTGAAGATATTACTGCATAAATTTTTCTGTGAATGTAACTTTTCATTCATCTTGGGCTTATATCTGCAAATGAGAATTCCAGTCATGTGGCATGAATTTTCATCTTTATAAACAACTGTTAAACTGTTTTCCTAAATGGCTCTATTATTTAGCATTTCCACAGAGTACATGAGGTCCAGCTGCTCTAATATTTATTAGCCATTGGAATTATTGCTTGGTTTTGTTTTTACTAAAAAACAACTAAGACCTGTGTAGTTGTATTCCAATGTTGTTTAGCTTGCTTTTCCCCAATGAATCATGATAAGCATCTTCTTTAACAGGTTTATATCTTATCCATATATCTTTGGGTGAAGTTTCTAATCTTCAAATATTTCAAAAGCCCAAATTTGCAACCATAACTGGAGGATATCTCCAAGTATTCTCTCATCCTATACCATCCTTTTATTTAACACCCTGTGGAGGACCATGCAGAAGAACCTGCAGAGGAAACAAATTCCTCTTCTGTCTGGAGTTCCCAGGGGAATCAATACTCAGAGCCTAGGCTTGACCTATTGCAGTTTGTTACTGATTTGATCTGATTTGTTCTCACCTACTTGTATGCCCTCAGCATATTTTCCTTCAGGGTCATGTTGCAGGTGACCTTGTACTTGAAGTTAGTCTGCCCTTGAGGAGCTGCTTGCTCATGATTTTAAAGTACCTGCTTTCCTATGAGCTTCAACTCTCAACTGGTTTCAAGGAAATTTATGACTTTATATTTTATTCATTTTTTGCTAAGGGAGTGACATATTTTTAAAGCTTTCTATACTCTAGGTAGAAGCCTGTATCTCTTTATATATGAGTGTGTGTATGTGTAGATATACATATTAAATTGAATATATGTATATAAACTAAATATGTATATTTAATTTTTCAAATTTATTTAAATGAGCATGAATTGCATAGCAATAAAAATAAGCAAATAAAATCAATTTTAAATAATGTTAAATGACATAGTATAATACATTTAGTATACAGCTTAACATTTATTTCAAATCTTTGTTTGACATTTCCTACATAAATAGTACAAAAAGCAAAGAAACTTTAATGTCCATTCTTCAAATTTGCCTTTCATATTAAAAAGAAATGGAGAATTTAAAAATTCTACCATTTTAGAAAGAAAAAAAAGCAATGTTCTTTTCTTAGAAAAACATTCTTTTACTTTGCCTTCTATTATTTAGTCTCTTTGCCTTTCTCTTTACAAATCTGGCTTTAGTTACTTGATATTAATACCTAGAAATATCTGTCAAATAAAACCAATAATAAACATGACCTTGGTGATATAGTCTTTCAATTAATAAGAATAACCTATATCTAGCTACAAGGTATTGGCCCTACAGTTCATAGTAAGTATGTAATAATTTAAAAAATTGTAGAAATTAACACAATATCAGATATTAACAGTATGATAGAGTATATTAGTTTTTTGATAACAATTAGATTGGAACAGAGTAGTTAACAAATACAAGAAAATATTTTTCAATGCAAAATTATTTTGAAATTGGTTAAACTATTGTAGAATTTATAGTCTGTATACATCAAAAATAAAATAAAGACCACTGGAATTAGAAATAACTTTACAATCGATCTATTACATTGTCAAACAAGTAATACTGGTCAGTGAAGTATCCACTGTATAGATTGCTAAGGCAAAAACCTGAGATAGTGTAATCACTTAAAGGAAGGTAGTTTTTATGGTGGTATTTCTGAATAAAAATGAAAATCTAACAACACTCTTAGTAATATGAGGTGAATATGTAAGTCTATACACAATTGGATGAAAATATGTTCCATTCTTCACTGATCAGGAGGGGGACTCATTAGATCCTGTTTGTGTCTCATATCCCATTCTCACCAAAAATTCATTATTCTTTATTGGCTTCAGCTTTTTAAGCCAGTTATAATGAATCTAGTCATTTCTGATATCTACTAGGCAAATGTGGTGTAAGTGAAATGCTTTTCTTTCTACACACATGATTTAATATCTGTTCAGCTTTCGGCAAATCTTTATACTAGGTATCATTAGCACAATCACTATGTACTTATTGCAGAAAGAATTAGACTGATCAAGTCTAGAAATTAGAAACTGAGAAATGAAAATATTTTGAAAGGTGTATTTGTTCAGGATACCTGCACAAATTAAATATCATTATAAAATATAAATTCCATTACTAGTAGATTTTTTCTGTTTTACTTTGCCTTCTATTATTTAGTCTCTTTGCCTTTCTCTTTACAAATCTGGCTTTAGTTACTTGATATTAATACCTAGAAATATCTGTCAAATAAAACCAATAATAAACATGACCTTGGTGATATAGTCTTTCAATTAATAAGAATAACCTATATCTAGCTACAAGGTATTGGCCCTACAGTTCATAGTAAGTATGTAATAATTTAAAAAATTGTAGAAATTAACACAATATCAGATATTAACAGTATGATAGAGTATATTAGTTTTTTGATAACAATTAGATTGGAACAGAGTAGTTAACAAATACAAGAAAATATTTTTCAATGCAAAATTATTTTGAAATTGGTTAAACTATTGTAGAATTTATAGTCTGTATACATCAAAAATAAAATAAAGACCACTGGAATTAGAAATAACTTTACAATCGATCTATTACATTGTCAAACAAGTAATACTGGTCAGTGAAGTATCCACTGTATAGATTGCTAAGGCAAAAACCTGAGATAGTGTAATCACTTAAAGGAAGGTAGTTTTTATGGTGGTATTTCTGAATAAAAATGAAAATCTAACAACACTCTTAGTAATATGAGGTGAATATGTAAGTCTATACACAATTGGATGAAAATATGTTCCATTCTTCACTGATCAGGAGGGGGACTCATTAGATCCTGTTTGTGTCTCATATCCCATTCTCACCAAAAATTCATTATTCTTTATTGGCTTCAGCTTTTTAAGCCAGTTATAATGAATCTAGTCATTTCTGATATCTACTAGGCAAATGTGGTGTAAGTGAAATGCTTTTCTTTCTACACACATGATTTAATATCTGTTCAGCTTTCGGCAAATCTTTATACTAGGTATCATTAGCACAATCACTATGTACTTATTGCAGAAAGAATTAGACTGATCAAGTCTAGAAATTAGAAACTGAGAAATGAAAATATTTTGAAAGGTGTATTTGTTCAGGATACCTGCACAAATTAAATATCATTATAAAATATAAATTCCATTACTAGTAGATATTTTTCTGTTTTACTTCTGACTACATAAATATAAACATTTCTATCAACTGATTATATATCCAAGTGATACTACACTGTATTGTGTTCCTGGGGTTCCTGCAGGACTTGTAATTAGAATAATCTTAAAACCAGCATGCTGATGAAAGAAGGAACTAGTTTGTATTTATTAATAAACTCTCTGTTCATGTTTAGATTCCGTTGTATTTAGCATGACTTGAGGGAATGGCTATTGTGTGCTTTCTCTTGGAATGGAGACAAATGGTAGGCATTACTGTAATGTTGAAAAGCTGGAGTCTGAAGGCCAATGGTTAAATTTTAATCATTTAGAATTAACAAAGAATGTAGATTCCCTGTGGATATTTTGTTCATGGACTGGATTACTAGTCAAACATTTCCTTCTACTACCCTGAAAGGCAAGGAAAGAGGAGAAAGTTGAGTATCTGAATTGTGTGTTTTATGTTAGATGATGGAGGAAGACGGTAAAGAGAAGTTTTCTACTGATTTATTGGGCAGGCGGTGTGTGACAATTGCTTGAGGAAATAAACTCGTTAATGCCTTTATATTCCTTGTGAGCATATCCTCGGAAAAGAAAGTTTATTCAGTCTCTACCAAGCTCTAATCTGAGTGGTGACTAAGTCTGTGACCACAACAGTGTACAGGCACATGATTGTTTATTTCACGATAATGTATTTTTATATATTTATTAATTATTTTGGCTGCAGTCACTCAGATTCAGGACAGTAGTAATTAATGAGGTGCTTCATACACTAAGTAGAGTTATTCTTATCCCATGACCTTTTAGATAAATTTAAAAATATCATTCTCATCTAGAATGAGCAAATAGCCCTATGGGAAACAGAAAAATTTATTACATAAATATCACCACAAAGAAAAAAATATGATTTACTTTCTATAGTTTATTTTAAAAATAACTAGAGTTGTGTTGGTATGTATTTTAAAATTGTAAAATATGCTTTTAAAAAAAAATTTTTGGCCTCTTTTAATTAATCTTTTTAATTTATTTTTTCATTCATCTTTATTCCTCAGCCTATGTGGACCTCTCATCGCAGTGGCCTCTCTCATTGCAGAGCACTGGCTCTCGGTGCATGGACTCCAGAGCACTGGGTCATAATTAGTCTTACTGTTTCAACCACTCTGCAGCATGCGGGATCTTCCCAGGCCAGGGATTGAACCAGTGCCCCTTGAACTGCAAGGCAGACTCTTTACCCACTGGACCACCAGGGAAGCCGCTAAAATTGTAAAATTTTGATAAAACATTGAATATACCTTTTCAAACTAATATGCTGTATCCAGGCCATTCCAATGCTCTATATCTCTTAGCCAGACCCTAATCTCTAGGTTAGAATGTTTGTATTCCATATGGTTTAATAATTCATTGAAGGAAAATACTTCCAGTTCCTTTTCATTTTATGTTGCATACTCATATTAGCCATATTAACTGAAGGGAAATTCAATTTTCTTTGTGTAGTTTCTATGTGCTTGAAGCATGATATTGTAAAGTTCATGGACTGGATTACTAGTCAAACATTTCCTTCTACTACCCTGAAAGGCAAGGAAAGAGGAGAAAGTTGAGTATCTGAATTGTGTGTTTTATGTTAGATGATGGAGGAAGACGGTAAAGAGAAGTTTTCTACTGATTTATTGGGCAGGCGGTGTGTGACAATTGCTTGAGGAAATAAACTCGTTAATGCCTTTATATTCCTTGTGAGCATATCCTCGGAAAAGAAAGTTTATTCAGTCTCTACCAAGCTCTAATCTGAGTGGTGACTAAGTCTGTGACCACAACAGTGTACAGGCACATGATTGTTTATTTCACGATAATGTATTTTTATATATTTATTAATTATTTTGGCTGCAGTCACTCAGATTCAGGACAGTAGTAATTAATGAGGTGCTTCATACACTAAGTAGAGTTATTCTTATCCCATGACCTTTTAGATAAATTTAAAAATATCATTCTCATCTAGAATGAGCAAATAGCCCTATGGGAAACAGAAAAATTTATTACATAAATATCACCACAAAGAAAAAAATATGATTTACTTTCTATAGTTTATTTTAAAAATAACTAGAGTTGTGTTGGTATGTATTTTAAAATTGTAAAATATGCTTTTAAAAAAAAATTTTTGGCCTCTTTTAATTAATCTTTTTAATTTATTTTTTCATTCATCTTTATTCCTCAGCCTATGTGGACCTCTCATCGCAGTGGCCTCTCTCATTGCAGAGCACTGGCTCTCGGTGCATGGACTCCAGAGCACTGGGTCATAATTAGTCTTACTGTTTCAACCACTCTGCAGCATGCGGGATCTTCCCAGGCCAGGGATTGAACCAGTGCCCCTTGAACTGCAAGGCAGACTCTTTACCCACTGGACCACCAGGGAAGCCGCTAAAATTGTAAAATTTTGATAAAACATTGAATATACCTTTTCAAACTAATATGCTGTATCCAGGCCATTCCAATGCTCTATATCTCTTAGCCAGACCCTAATCTCTAGGTTAGAATGTTTGTATTCCATATGGTTTAATAATTCATTGAAGGAAAATACTTCCAGTTCCTTTTCATTTTATGTTGCATACTCATATTAGCCATATTAACTGAAGGGAAATTCAATTTTCTTTGTGTAGTTTCTATGTGCTTATCCTTTTCTGGGGACTTTAGGCTGTGGTACAAAGAAAAATATTTAAGTGGTTCATTTATTGAGTTGTTTATTAACATGTATATTTTGAGTGGATGATGTGTACAAGAAGACGCTGTTCTAGGATATGGAGATATGGTCAGTTCTGTTATGCTTATTTTGAAGATATATACATATTTGAACACAACTCTTCTATTTGGGAAATATTTGAGCATAACATCAGCTTTGCATTTGCTTATGCCTAGTTTCCATAGGGAGAAACACTTGGTGACTAGAGAAAACTATACCCTGCAGAATCAAATCTCATATGAATACAAACTCTTCACACACATGCTGGCAAGCACTCTCACATACACAGTTCAAGCATCACAACTCATGTGTGTTAGGAATGACATTCATCTATATCTGATGTGCTCACTTGTTAGAAAAAACAAGTTAGAAGAAACTCTGCAGATTAGATATAAGACTGGTTAATATCTTCTGAACTGTAAGCCATAACCTATGGCACTTGTTTCTGTTGGGGAAAAATTAGGGCTTTCTTTAATAGTGACAGATGTATAAGTCAATATGCAGTTTCACTAAATCTCTTTTTCAGTCCCCAGTAGTAAATCCTGAAGCAAACAAAGGGCTTTTCTAAATAACCCTTGGGTCCTCTCATCGCAGTGGCCTCTCTCATTGCAGAGCACTGGCTCTCGGTGCATGGACTCCAGAGCACTGGGTCATAATTAGTCTTACTGTTTCAACCACTCTGCAGCATGCGGGATCTTCCCAGGCCAGGGATTGAACCAGTGCCCCTTGAACTGCAAGGCAGACTCTTTACCCACTGGACCACCAGGGAAGCCGCTAAAATTGTAAAATTTTGATAAAACATTGAATATACCTTTTCAAACTAATATGCTGTATCCAGGCCATTCCAATGCTCTATATCTCTTAGCCAGACCCTAATCTCTAGGTTAGAATGTTTGTATTCCATATGGTTTAATAATTCATTGAAGGAAAATACTTCCAGTTCCTTTTCATTTTATGTTGCATACTCATATTAGCCATATTAACTGAAGGGAAATTCAATTTTCTTTGTGTAGTTTCTATGTGCTTATCCTTTTCTGGGGACTTTAGGCTGTGGTACAAAGAAAAATATTTAAGTGGTTCATTTATTGAGTTGTTTATTAACATGTATATTTTGAGTGGATGATGTGTACAAGAAGACGCTGTTCTAGGATATGGAGATATGGTCAGTTCTGTTATGCTTATTTTGAAGATATATACATATTTGAACACAACTCTTCTATTTGGGAAATATTTGAGCATAACATCAGCTTTGCATTTGCTTATGCCTAGTTTCCATAGGGAGAAACACTTGGTGACTAGAGAAAACTATACCCTGCAGAATCAAATCTCATATGAATACAAACTCTTCACACACATGCTGGCAAGCACTCTCACATACACAGTTCAAGCATCACAACTCATGTGTGTTAGGAATGACATTCATCTATATCTGATGTGCTCACTTGTTAGAAAAAACAAGTTAGAAGAAACTCTGCAGATTAGATATAAGACTGGTTAATATCTTCTGAACTGTAAGCCATAACCTATGGCACTTGTTTCTGTTGGGGAAAAATTAGGGCTTTCTTTAATAGTGACAGATGTATAAGTCAATATGCAGTTTCACTAAATCTCTTTTTCAGTCCCCAGTAGTAAATCCTGAAGCAAACAAAGGGCATTTCTCTAAATAACCCTTGGGTGGGCCTACCAAATAATGCTCTCAAATGACACCGGAGGGACAGAACACTCATCTTTTACACTTTTTTGCTTTCTTGCTGGTCCTGCCGGCAGTCGAACAGAACCCGAAGAGAGCGGCAGCACGGCTAAGAAAGAAAGAAGGACAGAAAGAATGGGGTTGAGAGGGCCAGCAAAGAGGCAGACAACTCTGCAAGTTGCTGACAAGTTTATTGAATTTGCTCATACATCTTATACTTCTCAAAATCAGATAACACACAGCAAACAGTAGTGTATACCTGCTTTAGGCCTGGTTTCTCGAACCTAGCATCCTGTTAGTTCCATCAGGCATGTCATTAAATAGGTCTTACATCCTGGTATGTCATTAACTGGGTTAACTAAAAACCTGCACACAGTTCTTTAGATTACAATGGTTCCCCGGCATAAAGCCCCTCAAGCCCTTATCATCTGTTGCCCAAGGCTCCAGATGTCCTTTACGATAACACAGGTATGTCTTCACAATACATGGGGTGGTGGGACAGAGAGCTATGCTGTTATCAGCCCCTGTTCCCAGGGCAGCTCCCAGAGCTATGTTTCCTTAAAAGGAAACCCCTTGAAACAGGGCAGCTCCCCGCTCTTTATAAATTTGATATAATTTTTCATAAGAGGGTAAGCTAGGATAGTTTTGAAAAGAGATTTTGAGTCAGAGGAATCCCCTAGAGTAAAAATCCTCCAGCAGAAGTTTTCCTGTGCCATTCTATAATCTGCACATAAACCACTGGGATTGGAAGAGTGAGGGGCTATAAGGATTTGAATGGCCTTTGATCCATAGAACAGATAATGACTTTAGACTTAGTATGACTTAGACTAAGTAAAAGAGAGCCAAGAAAGAATCTGATTAAAGCAGTGACTTCATTTGACTTTTCACAAGGTTCACTGGACCTTTTGTGCTGAGGATGCATTCAAGGGGTTGGATGGGTGTAGGAGGACCAATTGTGGCTATTGCAGTTATCCCTGCTTGGATCAATGTGGTGTCCATGGAGGAGAGAGAAGTTGTCAGAATCTGGATATGATTTTGGTAGAAGAGAACAAGGGTTTCCTTAAAAAGTACAATTAAGATGTAGAGAAAAACCTATGGACTTGAAGCAAATAGAAAACCTAAAGTTATCATTAATGGAAGGGGGAAGGCATGTTGGTTAGGAAGGCTTTCTTGCTGGTCCTGCCGGCAGTCGAACAGAACCCGAAGAGAGCGGCAGCACGGCTAAGAAAGAAAGAAGGACAGAAAGAATGGGGTTGAGAGGGCCAGCAAAGAGGCAGACAACTCTGCAAGTTGCTGACAAGTTTATTGAATTTGCTCATACATCTTATACTTCTCAAAATCAGATAACACACAGCAAACAGTAGTGTATACCTGCTTTAGGCCTGGTTTCTCGAACCTAGCATCCTGTTAGTTCCATCAGGCATGTCATTAAATAGGTCTTACATCCTGGTATGTCATTAACTGGGTTAACTAAAAACCTGCACACAGTTCTTTAGATTACAATGGTTCCCCGGCATAAAGCCCCTCAAGCCCTTATCATCTGTTGCCCAAGGCTCCAGATGTCCTTTACGATAACACAGGTATGTCTTCACAATACATGGGGTGGTGGGACAGAGAGCTATGCTGTTATCAGCCCCTGTTCCCAGGGCAGCTCCCAGAGCTATGTTTCCTTAAAAGGAAACCCCTTGAAACAGGGCAGCTCCCCGCTCTTTATAAATTTGATATAATTTTTCATAAGAGGGTAAGCTAGGATAGTTTTGAAAAGAGATTTTGAGTCAGAGGAATCCCCTAGAGTAAAAATCCTCCAGCAGAAGTTTTCCTGTGCCATTCTATAATCTGCACATAAACCACTGGGATTGGAAGAGTGAGGGGCTATAAGGATTTGAATGGCCTTTGATCCATAGAACAGATAATGACTTTAGACTTAGTATGACTTAGACTAAGTAAAAGAGAGCCAAGAAAGAATCTGATTAAAGCAGTGACTTCATTTGACTTTTCACAAGGTTCACTGGACCTTTTGTGCTGAGGATGCATTCAAGGGGTTGGATGGGTGTAGGAGGACCAATTGTGGCTATTGCAGTTATCCCTGCTTGGATCAATGTGGTGTCCATGGAGGAGAGAGAAGTTGTCAGAATCTGGATATGATTTTGGTAGAAGAGAACAAGGGTTTCCTTAAAAAGTACAATTAAGATGTAGAGAAAAACCTATGGACTTGAAGCAAATAGAAAACCTAAAGTTATCATTAATGGAGAAAGCTGTGGTTGAAGGAGCAGGGCAAGATCAAGTTTAAGAGTTACGGCATTAAGTTTGTGTGACATCTTGTCGTAATTTATTAGTGACCAGTTTGGGTGTTTAACTAAAACTGAAGAAATGAAAGTATCTCTACCAAGAAGAAATACATTTGTTCTTTAATATGAAACCTTCATAGATGCAGATTCTTCAGGGTTACTTTAGGCATTTTTTTAATGAAGAGAGAATAATTGATTATAAAGAGTATTCTAATTACTATAATAAATAGTAAACACAAGTATGAAGAAAGTGTATAACAAAAATTTAAAGAGGCATTCAATATCTTCTTTGAATGAGTATAAACATGTAATGATATTAAGTTGTAAGTTATGAATACACTGGTCCAAATGTAAGTAAAAATTTTGGTTGGAAATCTGTCTTGTCCTAAATAAAAGTCTCTCAGTCTAACTGAATATTTGACTTAAATCTCTGTGGTTCAATTTAACTAACGAACGAGGGAAGAAAGTTTAAATAATTAATTTTTTTATGATTTCACATAAAATGACATGAGATTGCTATTACCTATAACCTTTTAGAGGCACTATTCCAATTGCTTAAAATGAAACGTATTCAATAGATACACTATGTTACATATATGAAATTATTTTTAAATTGTGAAAAATAAACATCAATTATTATCATTATTATTTTCAGATTCAAAGCCTAAGATCTGCATTTATTTTTCATCTACTAAGCTATAACTCTAATCTTAAATCAAATTTTTAATTATCTCAGCATCATAAAACTAAACTACAAGAAAGAAGAAAATAATCATCTGTTTAATCATATTATATGTGCTTTTTACTTTACTAATAGACATTTTTATGTATCCAAGAACCAAATGAAACATAACTAGAGCTATGTATTTTTGTCAGTTAGATGCACCTGGCTTGGACCCCAATGTGGTGTCCATGGAGGAGAGAGAAGTTGTCAGAATCTGGATATGATTTTGGTAGAAGAGAACAAGGGTTTCCTTAAAAAGTACAATTAAGATGTAGAGAAAAACCTATGGACTTGAAGCAAATAGAAAACCTAAAGTTATCATTAATGGAGAAAGCTGTGGTTGAAGGAGCAGGGCAAGATCAAGTTTAAGAGTTACGGCATTAAGTTTGTGTGACATCTTGTCGTAATTTATTAGTGACCAGTTTGGGTGTTTAACTAAAACTGAAGAAATGAAAGTATCTCTACCAAGAAGAAATACATTTGTTCTTTAATATGAAACCTTCATAGATGCAGATTCTTCAGGGTTACTTTAGGCATTTTTTTTTAATGAAGAGAGAATAATTGCTTATAAAGAGTATTCTAATTACTATAATAAATAGTAAACACAAGTATGAAGAAAGTGTATAACAAAAATTTAAAGAGGCATTCAATATCTTCTTTGAATGAGTATAAACATGTAATGATATTAAGTTGTAAGTTATGAATACACTGGTCCAAATGTAAGTAAAAATTTTGGTTGGAAATCTGTCTTGTCCTAAATAAAAGTCTCTCAGTCTAACTGAATATTTGACTTAAATCTCTGTGGTTCAATTTAACTAACGAACGAGGGAAGAAAGTTTAAATAATTAATTTTTTTATGATTTCACATAAAATGACATGAGATTGCTATTACCTATAACCTTTTAGAGGCACTATTCCAATTGCTTAAAATGAAACGTATTCAATAGATACACTATGTTACATATATGAAATTATTTTTAAATTGTGAAAAATAAACATCAATTATTATCATTATTATTTTCAGATTCAAAGCCTAAGATCTGCATTTATTTTTCATCTACTAAGCTATAACTCTAATCTTAAATCAAATTTTTAATTATCTCAGCATCATAAAACTAAACTACAAGAAAGAAGAAAATAATCATCTGTTTAATCATATTATATGTGCTTTTTACTTTACTAATAGACATTTTTATGTATCCAAGAACCAAATGAAACATAACTAGAGCTATGTATTTTTATAGATATTTTAATATTAAAGATTAAATCTGTACATATAAAGTTATTTGTCAATGCTTTCTTTATATAGCTAAAGATCTAATTCTAGCAGCATAAATCATGTTCTCATGATAGAAAATAAACTGTTTTATATAAAAATGTATTTAGTTTTTCCTCTTGTTCTTTTAACAATTCTATTTTAGGTATTATGGAGGACATGGGATGAGAATCTTATAAATGTGTTATATATATCAAGATATTTTAAGAACCTTCTGGGATTCAGGGAGAAAGAACTGTCTTTTTGTCAATCACAAAATAACTGAAGAGATAGGGATTTTTCTGTTTCAAAGTTTTTTTTTCTTTTTTTAGGAGTACACTAAAATTTCGGCCAGAAATGTAAAATTTATTCTTTGAGACAAACATCACAGAATTTACAGTGTTTTATATGGTATTGGCTTTATAATATTCCTTAAATGTTAGAGATTTATTTCTCCTCTGGAATTTTTTGTTGCTCTTCTTTCTGTGTTCCCGACTTCTTAAATTTTTGTTTATTTTTTATTAATATAGTATTAATATTAATTAGTCTGTGTAGCATATGAGACAAAATTTCCCAACTAAATATACCAGTTAGCAAAATGAAAGTTCTCTGGAGGCTGGGGAAATATTAAACCTTACACAAAACTTTAGGGTTACTTTAGGACATAGACCGATGTCCTAAAATATTATGTACATTCTGTACTTGCCATATTCAAACTACACTGGCAATGATATATTAAGCAATGATTTCCCTTAATATTAGCAGAAGTTTAATCATCAGAAGTTGATTACAAAACTAAGCTACATTTTAAAGAAATCAAAGTAGCTAAATTACTACAGGCTCTAGAAAATTGCTACTTTAGTATCTCAAATTTGAAAAAAAATCAATTTTGTTTTATTGTTATAACAAATGTTTGTGATTTGGGATATTACATTCTGCCAAATATGAATGCTATATTTAAAAGGCAATAGGTACTGAATTGCCTTGAGTGTCTACTTTACTATTTTAATTTGCTAAATTGAGGCATACTTTTATTTAAAAAATAATGATACTCTATTCAAGTATCCCTGGATATCCACAGGGCATATGAATGAAAGAGTAAAGAGGCAAAATACTTAGAACATAGAGATTAATGATAAGCATCTTAGAATGACTACATAAGGGACACATGTTTATTAGTTTTATTATGACAAATCATAATTCAGTTAACAGCAAAGGTTTATGTGGTATAAAGAAGTCAGAAGAATCAATATTGTGAAAATGACCATAATACCAAATACCATCTACAGATTCAATGCAATCTCTATCAAACTACCAATGGCATTCTTCACAGAACTAGACCAAAGAATAACACGGTTCATATGGCAACACAAAAGACCTCGAATAGCCAAAGCAATCCTGAGAAAGAAGAATGGAGCTGGAGGCATCAGCCGCCCTAACTTCAGACTCTACTACAAAGCAACAGTCATCAAGACAGTATGGCACTGGCATGAAAACAGAAATATAGACCAATGGAACAAGATAGAGAACCTAGATATCAACCCATGCACATAAGGGTACCTTATTTTTGACGAAGGAGGCAAAAGAAAGAAGAGCAGAAGGGCAATTTACTGGTTTATGGAACAGATATTTCATGTGTACACTTACCGTCCAAGCATACTGTGATCCAGTAGATTCAAATAATGTTAAAATTGAACTCTGTTTATGTACACCTCTTGGCGTTGTTCACCTATGTTTTTCTTCTACATAAGGCAATGTTTTACTTTTCTCAACTTTAAAGATGTTTAGGTTTTGACTAAATCAGAGTATGATCTTGAGAGTGTTCAGTAGGTTTCTGGCACTATTTTTGTGGGTCTTGTTTAAGTAGAAGAGGTACTCTGGACTGAAAATTATGGTTTACTCCTGGTTTAAAAAGGATGCTTCTCTTTGAAAACTAATTCCACAAATGTTTGTGATTTGGGATATTACATTGCAAATATGAATGTATATTTAAAAGGCAATAGGTACTGAATTGCCTTGAGTGTCTACTTTACTATTTTAATTTGCTAAATTGAGGCATACTTTTATTTAAAAAATAATGATACTCTATTCAAGTATCCCTGGATATCCACAGGGCATATGAATGAAAGAGTAAAGAGGCAAAATACTTAGAACATAGAGATTAATGATAAGCATCTTAGAATGACTACATAAGGGACACATGTTTATTAGTTTTATTATGACAAATCATAATTCAGTTAACAGCAAAGGTTTATGTGGTATAAAGAAGTCAGAAGAATCAATATTGTGAAAATGACCATAATACCAAATACCATCTACAGATTCAATGCAATCTCTATCAAACTACCAATGGCATTCTTCACAGAACTAGACCAAAGAATAACACGGTTCATATGGCAACACAAAAGACCTCGAATAGCCAAAGCAATCCTGAGAAAGAAGAATGGAGCTGGAGGCATCAGCCGCCCTAACTTCAGACTCTACTACAAAGCAACAGTCATCAAGACAGTATGGCACTGGCATGAAAACAGAAATATAGACCAATGGAACAAGATAGAGAACCTAGATATCAACCCATGCACATAAGGGTACCTTATTTTTGACGAAGGAGGCAAAAGAAAGAAGAGCAGAAGGGCAATTTACTGGTTTATGGAACAGATATTTCATGTGTACACTTACCGTCCAAGCATACTGTGATCCAGTAGATTCAAATAATGTTAAAATTGAACTCTGTTTATGTACACCTCTTGGCGTTGTTCACCTATGTTTTTCTTCTACATAAGGCAATGTTTTACTTTTCTCAACTTTAAAGATGTTTAGGTTTTGACTAAATCAGAGTATGATCTTGAGAGTGTTCAGTAGGTTTCTGGCACTATTTTTGTGGGTCTTGTTTAAGTAGAAGAGGTACTCTGGACTGAAAATTATGGTTTACTCCTGGTTTAAAAAGGATGCTTCTCTTTGAAAACTAATTCCACAAATGTAGTATTTCTTTTATATTTGGCTTTATTAATCTATATGTATTCCAGTTCTAAGTTAGATGCATACATTTGGGTTTAGTTCCCTTAGCTGTGTTTGACTATTTGCAATCTCATGGACTGTAGCCCACCAGGCTCCTTTTTCCATGGAATTCTCCAGACTAGAATGCTGGAGTGGGTTGCCATGCCCTCCTCCAGGGGATCTTCCCAACCCAGGGATCAAACCTGAGTCTCTTATGTCTCCTGCATTGGCGGGCATGTTCTTAAACACTAGCACCACCTGCAAAGCCCATATTTTGCTTTAATAGGTATTAAAATGTTGAAGAGGCCTGCTATAAAGTAAACTAGACGACTAACTTATTACCACAAATTCTGGTATTTACAATTAATAAAGTCAAGCAATGTATTTGCCCAGTAGTGGGATTGCTGAGTCATATTGTTGCAGGGAGGATACCAATTCTGACTCCATGTTGGAAGCTGTTTCTTTGATTTGCTTTCCGTTGCTTTTATTATTATGATTGTATTTTATGGCTTGCCTCAAGAAGCCTGTCCCTCTGCCTGACTGTTAAAGTAAAGTGCTTTTGTTCAAATCCTGTCAACCTGTGGATGGCAGGAAGGGAGAAATTAGCACATCCTCTGTCTGAGGCCTGCAATTCTAGGAGATGTTTGCAAGATTAATGGCCTTTCTGCTTTGCTTCTTCACCCATTCCCTCAACCCCCATCTCTGATCTATAAAAGAACTTGGCACCCAGACCCCAGTTAGATGGTTATTTTGAGGTGCTGTCCTGCCATCTTTTCTGTCAGGTGCTTTCCAAATAATGTCACTTTTCTTGCCTCAACACTTCATCTCTTAAATTACTTGGTCAGATTCATTGGCTTGTCTTGCTGCAAGCAGAGCAAGCTTGGGCTGGTAACAATATGATAGTTCTACATTCAATTTTTTTTGGGGGGGGGAAGGGCGAGGTAGGGTGAGGAGAGAGGGGGGTGGGCGGGCCACTTCTATTGGTCTTTCATTTGTCTGTTTTCATCCATCTTTGTTCCTCAGCCCATGTGGGCCTCCCATCATGACGGCCTCTGCCGTCACAGAGCACTGTCTCTGGGCGCATGCACCCCAGAGCTCCAGCTCGGTAATTGGACACATCGGTCCAGACACTCCACGGCGAGTGGGATCTTCCCAGGCCAGGGATCAAACCAGCGCCCCTTGAACTGCAAGGCAGTGTCCTTACCCACTGGACTACCAGGGAAGCCCTATGTTCAATTTTTTAAGGAATCTCCATACTGTTCTCCACAATGGCTGTATCAATTTACATTCCTGACAACAGTGCAAGAGGAATCTCTATTCTGCATACCCTTTCCGGCATTTTATCTTTGTAGATTTTTTGAAAATGGCCGTTCTGTCCAGTGTGAGGTGATACCTCATAGTAGTTTTCATTTGCATTTCTCTAATGATTAGTGATGTTAAGAATCTTTTCATGTGCCTCTTGATGATTCACTTCATTGTACAACAGAAACTGTTAAAAATACTTTGCAAAGCAATTATATTCCAATTAAAAAAGGTTAAAAGTATATCAAATCATTCTGAGCATTTAAAAAGTCATAAAGAGAAAGGTATATTAAAGAGATGAAAGAATAATATAGAAACTAAAAATTGTTTAAAAGGAAAAGGTTTTGATAATTTGAAATTGAAAAAGAATAAGTATTAGAAGCCTGTCCCTCTGCCTGACTGGAAGGAATGTCAACCTGTGGATGGCAGGAAGGGAGAAATTAGCACATCCTCTGTCTGAGGCCTGCAATTCTAGGAGATGTTTGCAAGATTAATGGCCTTTCTGCTTTGCTTCTTCACCCATTCCTCAACCCCATCTCTGATCTATAAAAGAACTTGGCACCCAGACCCCAGTTAGATGGTTATTTTGAGGTGCTGTCCTGCCATCTTTTCTGTCAGGTGCTTTCCAAATAATGTCACTTTTCTTGCCTCAACACTTCATCTCTTAAATTACTTGGTCAGATTCATTGGCTTGTCTTGCTGCAAGCAGAGCAAGCTTGGGCTGGTAACAATATGATAGTTCTACATTCAATTTTTTTTGCGGGGAGGGGGGAAGGGCGAGGTAGGGTGAGGAGAGAGGGGGGTGGGCGGGCCACTTCTATTGGTCTTTCATTTGTCTGTTTTCATCCATCTTTGTTCCTCAGCCCATGTGGGCCTCCCATCATGACGGCCTCTGCCGTCACAGAGCACTGTCTCTGGGCGCATGCACCCCAGAGCTCCAGCTCGGTAATTGGACACATCGGTCCAGACACTCCACGGCGAGTGGGATCTTCCCAGGCCAGGGATCAAACCAGCGCCCCTTGAACTGCAAGGCAGTGTCCTTACCCACTGGACTACCAGGGAAGCCCTATGTTCAATTTTTTAAGGAATCTCCATACTGTTCTCCACAATGGCTGTATCAATTTACATTCCTGACAACAGTGCAAGAGGAATCTCTATTCTGCATACCCTTTCCGGCATTTTATCTTTGTAGATTTTTTGAAAATGGCCGTTCTGTCCAGTGTGAGGTGATACCTCATAGTAGTTTTCATTTGCATTTCTCTAATGATTAGTGATGTTAAGAATCTTTTCATGTGCCTCTTGATGATTCACTTCATTGTACAACAGAAACTGTTAAAAATACTTTGCAAAGCAATTATATTCCAATTAAAAAAGGTTAAAAGTATATCAAATCATTCTGAGCATTTAAAAAAGTCATAAAAGAGAAAGGTATATTATTGTACATGAGATGAAAGAATAATATAGAAACTAAAAATTGTTTAAAAGGAAAAGGTTTTGATAATTTTGAGTAAATTAAGCTTCTAATATTCCTTAAGTTATAATAAGTATTTAGCCATGTCTATTTTAAACTAAATTTAGTGCATTTGTGAAAATGCTTAGTAATGTCTTTTCCAGTGTGAAAGCTACATTACTGTTCAGCAAATGGTAATAATTAGTCAGCAAAGCAATACCAAAATTCCTATGATGGTCATTTCAGTTTCTTACCTCTTTTCATTGCAAATTTAATTGCCTGCATAAAGCTACATGCTTTGAAATAATCTTAAAACTTTAACAAATAGTTTTATTAATGAATCAGTTATAAACTAGAAACTTTATGAAATGGAAATAGGTTCACACAGAAATCAACTTTAGGAATTTTTTTTCTTTAAATCGTGTTTCAGACTACCAATGTAGAGATAAAAGCAATAAAGCTAAATTTTACTTATTGTGGAGGCTTATAAGGTCAATTATTTTTATGTGAAAATGCATGTATATGTGAATATGCAATTGCTTTTGAATCAGTGATGCAATATACAAATTATAAGCCCATAAACAAAGGTTCATTTATCTACTAGAAGACAATATAATATATTAGAAATCAATAGAATAAGAACATTTATCAAATGGATTTCTTTAGATGGTGTAATGAGTGGGGATGATTGATTTTTCTTTTACATTTTCCTCCTTGTACTGTGTATTTCTTAAACATTCACAGACCACTCAAAATAGAATGCAATGTAAGTAAGGTATATTTTATGTCTATGGGTTCAGATATTGATTTCCAATATTAGTACTTTCTTATGGAGATACTCTTCCCAGAAACAATACAGAAAGAAGCAAAATTCATGTAATGAATATAAAACATTTATGTTCTTAATATCACTTTGAAAGATAAATATTGAATAATCCAATCCAGTGCATATTCTTGTAATAGTTTTCAGTTAAAACATTCCTTTCCCTTAGGTGGTAAGGATGATTATGTCTGCGTTTTCTTGACCAAGTAGAACATTTTAAATAACCACTTTTTGAATGCCGTAGTCAATTTAAATAAACAACTAACATGAAAAATGTACTGAAAATATTTAGAAACAAGTTCAGAAGGAGTAAGACAATGCCTTTTAAAAATGTAAACTTTTGCCAGGAAAAAACAGAAAGGATGTTAAATTATTAAATCTTCACAACAGAAAACTCACAAGTCAAACATTTCTAAGTATAAATAGTATCCGTAAGGATGCACAAAAGGATCTGTGCAAGCAGATTGTCATATAGACAGCTGTGGTTAGTGATTAAAATCTTTCGTCTTGTACATGAATAATCACTGACATATTAACAATATATAAATGAACATGAAAGACTGACCATCTATGTAGACTATTTCCTCCAGTATTCTAATCACATATTTGTGTTGTCTCAGGCCATTCTTAGGGAAATGTGTGAAATTCAAACTTGATTCATAACAACTCTGAAAAGTGAATTCCTGTATTTGCTAGGTAAACCTATGAGCCCTTTAGGGTCTGGAGCACGTGCAAGAGATTTTTCTGAGCAGTCAGAAGTCCTTGTCACTGACGATTTCTTCTGCAGTAGAATAAGGAAAGAGAAATCTTGGAATGTTAACCAATTAATAAAAAGTGACAATGATTTTTGTGGATAGAAGTACTACCCTATGTATTTTGTGTGCTATTTTTTAGCCCTTTAGGGTGACACTGAATTTGAGAAAAATTCATTTATCTACTAGAAGACAATATAATATATTAGAAATCAATAGAATAAGAACATTTATCAAATGGATTTCTTTAGATGGTGTAATGAGTGGGGATGATTGATTTTTCTTTTACATTTTCCTCCTTGTACTGTGTATTTCTTAAACATTCACAGACCACTCAAAATAGAATGCAATGTAAGTAAGGTATATTTTATGTCTATGGGTTCAGATATTGATTTCCAATATTAGTACTTTCTTATGGAGATACTCTTCCCAGAAACAATACAGAAAGAAGCAAAATTCATGTAATGAATATAAAACATTTATGTTCTTAATATCACTTTGAAAGATAAATATTGAATAATCCAATCCAGTGCATATTCTTGTAATAGTTTTCAGTTAAAACATTCCTTTCCCTTAGGTGGTAAGGATGATTATGTCTGCGTTTTCTTGACCAAGTAGAACATTTTAAATAACCACTTTTTGAATGCCGTAGTCAATTTAAATAAACAACTAACATGAAAAATGTACTGAAAATATTTAGAAACAAGTTCAGAAGGAGTAAGACAATGCCTTTTAAAAATGTAAACTTTTGCCAGGAAAAAACAGAAAGGATGTTAAATTATTAAATCTTCACAACAGAAAACTCACAAGTCAAACATTTCTAAGTATAAATAGTATCCGTAAGGATGCACAAAAGGATCTGTGCAAGCAGATTGTCATATAGACAGCTGTGGTTAGTGATTAAAATCTTTCGTCTTGTACATGAATAATCACTGACATATTAACAATATATAAATGAACATGAAAGACTGACCATCTATGTAGACTATTTCCTCCAGTATTCTAATCACATATTTGTGTTGTCTCAGGCCATTCTTAGGGAAATGTGTGAAATTCAAACTTGATTCATAACAACTCTGAAAAGTGAATTCCTGTATTTGCTAGGTAAACCTATGAGCCCTTTAGGGTCTGGAGCACGTGCAAGAGATTTTTCTGAGCAGTCAGAAGTCCTTGTCACTGACGATTTCTTCTGCAGTAGAATAAGGAAAGAGAAATCTTGGAATGTTAACCAATTAATAAAAAGTGACAATGATTTTTGTGGATAGAAGTACTACCCTATGTATTTTGTGTGCTAAGTTTCTAGTATATTCTACTGTCGGTCTCTTTTGTAAAAGATGCTCATGTAAGGGGTCATGGAAATGATGACACTGAATTGTGAGAATAATATTGTAGTTCCTATTCTAAATGAACAATAAGTGATACCTTTACCATGACTGTAGAAAGTGTTTCTGATGGTTATTACTTTTGAGTTGTGACAGATAGCACCATCACTGAACTGTGAGAATAATATTGTATCTCCTATTCTAAAAAGAAGCAGGAAGTAACACCATTATCATGGCTGTAGATCAAGTGTTTTTGATGGTTATTGAATTTGAGTTTTGACTGTCAGCACCATTAGGGCAAAGAGCTGAAAGTGGGTGCATAGTTAGAGCCATTTTGTTCTTATGTAAATTGAATGCCTTATTTTTATGTGTCTTTGACTGTCATTTTAATGTTGCATAGCCATCGTCTAAATTTATTTTTATTCAAAATAATGCAGAAATTGAGTGATGCATGAACGAATTCTTGTCATTGGTGTCAGTGTTTTCCCTGGTGCTCTCTCTAAGTCTTAGACATTTACTCTCACTCTCTTGTTCCCACGTCCATGGATTTGCATTAATAATAAAATTTCAGTTCTTAGAATACAAAAGCCTTTTTCAAAGTGCTCTCCAAAATCCTAAAGTAAAAGTTAAGGTTTTGGTGTGCCAGCGTTTTCTGCATCCATGGTAGTGCATTATTTTCTCTCTTTAGTGGGAGTCACTGCATCTATTTTGCCATTCCTTTAGGCTCTAGACTACAGGTAACCATGTATTCCTGTTGAAGATGTTTATTAATGGGATGGAGCAGTCCAAGTCGATCTGATTTTGTACCCCAGGTATAAAGATTTGGCCCCTGCCTCCTTGAGTTTTTAAGTCTAGGAATTGACTTCTCCCTTGTTTTCCAGAGTCTGCAACCAAGTTTTACAGCCTCAGTACCCCTACTTTCTCTTCAGTGTTCTTCCTCCTCTATATTGGATGACTTGAAATAAACTTTTTTCCTCACTAGATTTCACAAGTTTCTATGACATCTTTTAAGGTCCTGGGCTGAGTTGCTGATCTTGAATCATGTGTCCTATTTTCTTTTCAAAACTATGTAACTCAGAGTTCATCACCTAAATCCCAGTAATATAGATCCATGACTCTTCCCAATACATACCATTTCTTGGAGGTTGATTTCAGTCTTATTACTCCAGTGCTTCTCAAACGTAACATATATCAGATCCACCAGGAGGGCTTGTTAAAGCACAGATCCCTTGGCCTTTCCTTCAGAAGCTATAATTCAGTAAGTCTGGCCAAGGCCTGAGAATTTTCATTTCCATTTGATGCTTCTTGTCCAGTTTGAGAACCACTGCTCTATTCTAACACTTGGCTAGTTGGCAAGTGGCTCTGTCAGATCAATATTGCTTTCCCATTTTTTCCTAGATGTCTGGGAAAAATACCTTCATGTTACTCTGATAGCAATAGCCAGCATTTATTGAGCTCTTACTCTGTGCCAAGAAGCACAGAGGTTTCATATGATTTATTTTAATACATAAATCTAACAGATTATTCCTCTTTTTAAATGAAGAATGCTGAATCACAGAGATGCCCAGAAATGTCACCATGGCTACACAAACTGTAAGTGGGAGAACTGAAATTCAAAACTCAGATCCAAATGCTCATGTCCTAGAAAAGTTCATATTATCTTTATGTATCTATAAATGCCATTAGAAATTTCTTTACATCAAAGATTCTGACAGAAATCAGATTTTCACTGTGAGAAATGGTGGTTGTTATATGTTTATACCAGTTATGCTGCAAAAAAACAGATTTCCAATAAGAGTAATAAATTTATTTGACTGGTAAACAAGATAGAGACTTTAAAATCAGCATCACAGATTAGTTGGAAAACTGGCTCTATGTCACCAGCACTTAAGAAATAACTTTATCAGTTTGTTTCATACCACTAAGAGTTTATCAATCTATAGAGAAAATAGTACATAGCATAAAGTATGTTCATACTAGGGATTAGTTAATAAATGAGTATCTCCTGTTATCTTCAGTTAAATATACTCACTTATCAAAATAGAATCTTAGAATAGGGTTATATTTGTCAGCAAGAATATTTCTTTTATATTAATCGAAGTTGAATGAAAGATTACATTGTTCCAATCAGCTGCCCACCAACCTATTGACTTCTTTGCATTTGCCTAATACTGTATAGGAAGTAACACCTTCTTATGGTTTTAGAACTTGCTTTTCCTGTAACTCAAAAGTAATATATTGCTTCCAAGATGCTCAAGACAAATATCAGCAACATCCATCTACCACTATTTTGTATCATAAATATACCCTCCTTTCTACCCTGGTGAAGTTAAATCAGGACTCAGAAGCACAGAGCAAACCAGAGAGATCCTCTTAAGAGTTCTATTGTTAATTTCAAAATGTACTTTGAACACCTTGAAAGATAAGAAAACTTTAGCTACAACCCATTTTGCATTTAACATCTTTGACTATTATACAGTTACTAAGTACACAAAATAGTATAATTGCTGTTTCCATTAGACACTTTGCTTTGGTCAGTTTGACTCTGTTTTATTGCTACAGATATGCAATTCCAAATGGATCAATAGGCATTTAAATTGTGATGGTGCTAATGCTGGTTGAAGTCTTCTTAAAAGTCTTTGGTTGAATAACATTTAGTGACAATAGGCTTGACAATAGACTAGAATATTCTTCTGGATAAATATCAAATGTAACCGAATACTACTTATTGGATGAGCTAGCGGTTCTATATACTTCAGGATCTGGGTAATTGCGGCCATTGTTTTTGCTGAAATTAAGCATACTTCACAACTGTTTTCAATTGAGATCTCAAGATAGTCTGGACTCATCAGGGTAGTAATGTATAAGGAAATGGACTTAAAGAAATCAATTGTTTAGTCAGAGAAACTCAATGAACTATTCAAGCTGAAGAAAAAAAAAGAAATTTAACTTCATTAAGACTGTCTAGGAAGTTAGAAGTACGCATAAGAAGGGAACTTGAATAACAATTTCAAGTGTAGCTTATGTTACCATTAGTTACTGTGTACTAAATATATTTGACGTATTTGTGTATTTGTTTGAGTATACAATAGATAGATATGGGATGGAATACACACACACACACACACACACACACACACATATATATATATATACATCTTTTCCAAAATATATATATCCATATATCCATTCTTTCCAAAACAAATAGTAAACTATTTGTAAACAATTATTACATAGTCATACTCAAATCTTACCCCTTATGTGACATAAAAGTGACAACTGTCAGTTCATTTCAGTTCAATTGCTCAGCAGTGTCCAATTGTTTGCGACTCCATGGATTGCAGCATGCCAGGCTTCCCTGTCTTTCACCATCTCCTGGAGCTTGTTCACACACAAGGCCATTGACTCAGTGATGCCATTCAACTATCTCATCCTTTGTCGTCCCCTTCTCCTACCTTCTATTTTCCCCAATGTCAGACTTCTTTGCCAGTGAATCATCTCTTTGTATCAGGTGGCCAGATTATTGAAGCTTCAGCTTCAACATCGTTCCTTCAAATTCCTTCCAATTCAGAGCTGATTTCCTTTAGGATTGACTGGTTTGACCTCCTTGAAGTCCAAGGGACTCTCAAGAGTCTCCTCCAACACCACAGCTCAAAGGCATCCTTGGTGCTCAGCCTTGTTTGTGGTCCAATTCTCTCATCCATACACAGATACTGGGAAAATCATAGCTTTGGCCATACACACTTTTGTCAGCAAAGTGACATCTCTGCATTTTTTTTGTAACATAAAAATGACAACTATAAGACATGATTTTTGCAAACATCTATAGAAACCAAATAGAAAATAAAGACCTACTTTAATACCATACACATGCTTTTATTTGAGGACTAATACTTAACTTATAATACCAAATTATAGACAAGCCAGCAAACCTGGACTCCAAATCAAAGTTAGAATGAACAGGGGAGAGCATTTCATGTGGAATGATGACGAATTCGTGCAGCTGTGGAACAACCAAAGAAAGGCTCAACTTTCTTGTTTCAGAGACGATGACACTGAAACACTTGTCCTGAAGTTCTAGTTCACATTGAAATTGCTCCCTAATTACTAGGTGACAGAGCTGGAGACAATCTATTGAAAATATTGCTCTACCTTTTCCAAGTTAAAAATAACTTTCAAGCAATCATTGTTTCACTAGTAAAGTTAGAAGCCTTGGCATAATAGCAGAAATTTCTAAGGAAAGCTGAAAATCTGCCTTCTAAATGAACTTGTCATAAATCTTCAAACATAAACAAAGCCTCTTACGTTCAGATATCACTTACAAAGATGGAAGATATTTGCTTATGCTAAGTGTTATAGAGTAAGTATGGAGAACAGAAGAAAAAGCTACACATTTTTGGTTATACCAACTTATGAAATAATGTTTAATGGCACTTAAATAGCACAATTTGAAGACCCAGAACAAGATAAATTAATTCTGTCGTACTTGTATAGACCAGAAGTATGAATTCAAGGTGTCATTAGGCCCTTATGCCTTTGAAGGTTCTAGAAGTGAATCTGTTCCTTGAATCTTTCAGCTTCTAGTAGCTGTTGGAATTCTTTGGCATTCATTGACTTGTAGCCACATCACTCCAAACTCTATCTCTGCTTTATATCTTCTGTTCCTTGGTGTCTGTCTTCCTGTCTATGCATCTCTTACAAACATTTTTGTCATTGGATTTAGGACCTACCTAAATTATCCAGGATTCCCCTGTAGCCCATCTGGTAAAGAATACACCTGCAATGCAAGAGACCTGGGTTTGTTTCCTGGGTTGGGAAGATCCCCTGGTGAAGGGAGAAGCTACCCCCTACAGTATTCTTGCCTGGAGAATTCCATGGGTTACAAAGAGTAAGACACAACTGAGTGACTTCACTTTGACTTTCAAATTATCCAGAATGATCTCTTCATCACAAAACCTTAAATTAATCACATCTGCAAAGATCCTTTCTTCCAATTTTGATAACATTAACAAGTTCTAACAATTAATACAAGGATATTATCTTTTTACTTATCATCTATCATTCATTAATTCATTATTTTTGTGTGGGCATATGCCATCTGAGATTTCTATAAAAAAATTGCAAAATGAAGACCCACATACTCTCATCTGAAATATCTGGGCTTAGAATTGCTTTGGAGTTAAGAATGTTTTAAAATCATTGAAAAGAATAAAGTATGTGTATGTGTTTCAGAAGCATGACTCTGGCATTGTGGACCCACACTGGGGATTGGGGATTGTATTTAAGACCAAATCAATTTAAGAGAAACCTTATAGGTCCTCTCATGGTCCCTCTAAAAGTCATATGTACAACTGCCTAAAATTACACAAAATAATACTACATTTTTGAAAATAAAGTTATATAAAAGCCAAAAGTGTTCCGCATTATTGGTATAACACTAATTACTTTAACAAATAGATCCAAGAGTAAGAAATCTAATGCCTCATGAACAGAAGTTAATTTTCACCTTTGTAAGAGAGGAAAACAAATGTTCCAGATGGTCAGGCTCCCTTTCTTCAAGCAGTGGGTGTCTCTGACTCTGGGATTCCTTCCATCTTGTGACTTTGACATGTCCAGTATATTAATATATTTTCCAAGTTACTGTGCTCCTTTGCAACAATGCAGCATGAAGAAAGAGATGGAAAATGTACTTTCTCTTTAATCACCTTGAATAGGAATAAGTAAATTAAATATAATGCATGTAAAAAAAAAAAAAATATATATAACCATTTATAAAAAGTGAAAGTGTAAGTGTTAGTTTCTCAGTAGTGTCTGACTCCAACTCCATGAACTATAGCCATCCAGGCTCTTCTGTCCAAAGAATACACCTGCAATGCAAGAGACCTGGGTTTGTTTCCTGGGTTGGGAAGATCCCCTGGTGAAGGGAGAAGCTACCCCCTACAGTATTCTTGCCTGGAGAATTCCATGGGTTACAAAGAGTAAGACACAACTGAGTGACTTCACTTTGACTTTCAAATTATCCAGAATGATCTCTTCATCACAAAACCTTAAATTAATCACATCTGCAAAGATCCTTTCTTCCAATTTTGATAACATTAACAAGTTCTAACAATTAATACAAGGATATTATCTTTTTACTTATCATCTATCATTCATTAATTCATTATTTTTGTGTGGGCATATGCCATCTGAGATTTCTATAAAAAAATTGCAAAATGAAGACCCACATACTCTCATCTGAAATATCTGGGCTTAGAATTGCTTTGGAGTTAAGAATGTTTTAAAATCATTGAAAAGAATAAAGTATGTGTATGTGTTTCAGAAGCATGACTCTGGCATTGTGGACCCACACTGGGGATTGGGGATTGTATTTAAGACCAAATCAATTTAAGAGAAACCTTATAGGTCCTCTCATGGTCCCTCTAAAAGTCATATGTACAACTGCCTAAAATTACACAAAATAATACTACATTTTGAAAAGAAAGTTATATAAAAGCCAAAAGTGTTCCGCATTATTGGTATAACACTAATTACTTTAACAAATAGATCCAAGAGTAAGAAATCTAATGCCTCATGAACAGAAGTTAATTTTCACCTTTGTAAGAGAGGAAAACAAATGTTCCAGATGGTCAGGCTCCCTTTCTTCAAGCAGTGGGTGTCTCTGACTCTGGGATTCCTTCCATCTTGTGACTTTGACATGTCCAGTATATTAATATATTTTCCAAGTTACTGTGCTCCTTTGCAACAATGCAGCATGAAGAAAGAGATGGAAAATGTACTTTCTCTTTAATCACCTTGAATAGGAATAAGTAAATTAAATATAATGCATGTAAAAAAAAAAAATATATATATATATATATATGAAAAGTGAAAGTGTAAGTGTTAGTTTCTCAGTAGTGTCTGACTCCAACTCCATGAACTATAGCCATCCAGGCTCCTCTGTCCATGGGAGTCTTCAGGCAAGAATACGGGATTGGGTAGCTGTTGTCTTCTCCAGATGATCCCCCAAACCCAGGGATCAAATCTCGGTTTCCTGTATTGCAGAAAAATTCTTTGCTGTCTAAGCCACCAACGAAACCACTACACACACACACACACACACACACACACAC
This sequence comes from Tragulus kanchil, assembly GCA_022376925.1. Classification (NCBI taxonomy): domain Eukaryota; kingdom Metazoa; phylum Chordata; class Mammalia; order Artiodactyla; family Tragulidae; genus Tragulus; species Tragulus kanchil. Next base: position 155,879,013 of record JAIOJX010000028.1, on the reverse strand, counting down.
ACACACACATATATATGAAATGTTAGTCATTCAGTCATGTCTGACTCTTTGCAACCCCATGAATTGTAGACTGCCAGACTCCTCTGTCCATGTGTTCAGTCTCCAAGTCATGTCCAAATCTGAGACCCCATGGACTACTCGGTCCCTTGCCAGCCACGATTCTGTTGGGGTCCATGGGTGTTTGCTGTCTTTGTCACACTTTCATTCTGAAATGAGATGCGACTACAGCCCTCCTAATGAGGGCACTCTGAATGACTATAATATATAAGCTCCAGCTCTACCTCTAATTTCTACATGATAGGACCTGTTTTAAATAACAGTAACAACAAATTGCACTACTTTAACTCCTGCCATTGATCGTATATTTTCTTTCTATGTCTATTACAGGGCCTGGAACAAGACCTATATCAAAAAACTAAGATTATATAAAGATGGAAAATAGTCCACTGCAGTATGTTATCAAGAAAGAAGGTTTTAAAAAGATTAAGAATAGTTATAATATTTCTGAAATACCTATAAATTTTACTGGTTTTTGTAAGCTACTTTTGCTCTTATAAATGGTAGGAAATCGTCTCTAGTTGAAAGCAGGAGAACACATATGTACCTGGATTTTCTTCTCTAGGTAAATGTCTCCGAAAGAGAATCCCTTTCTTCAAGCAGTGGGTGTCTCTGACTCTGGGATTCCTTCCATCTTGTGACTTTGACATGTCCAGTATATTAATATATTTTCCAAGTTACTGTGCTCCTTTGCAACAATGCAGCATGAAGAAAGAGATGGAAAATGTACTTTCTCTTTAATCACCTTGAATAGGAATAAGTAAATTAAATATAATGCATGTAAAAAAAAATATATATATATATATGAAAAGTGAAAGTGTAAGTGTTAGTTTCTCAGTAGTGTCTGACTCCAACTCCATGAACTATAGCCATCCAGGCTCCTCTGTCCATGGGAGTCTTCAGGCAAGAATACGGGATTGGGTAGCTGTTGTCTTCTCCAGATGATCCCCCAAACCCAGGGATCAAATCTCGGTTTCCTGTATTGCAGAAAAATTCTTTGCTGTCTAAGCCACCAACGAAACCACTACACACACACACACACACACACACACACACACACACACACATATATATGAAATGTTAGTCATTCAGTCATGTCTGACTCTTTGCAACCCCATGAATTGTAGACTGCCAGACTCCTCTGTCCATGTGTTCAGTCTCCAAGTCATGTCCAAATCTGAGACCCCATGGACTACTCGGTCCCTTGCCAGCCACGATTCTGTTGGGGTCCATGGGTGTTTGCTGTCTTTGTCACACTTTCATTCTGAAATGAGATGCGACTACAGCCCTCCTAATGAGGGCACTCTGAATGACTATAATATATAAGCTCCAGCTCTACCTCTAATTTCTACATGATAGGACCTGTTTTAAATAACAGTAACAACAAATTGCACTACTTTAACTCCTGCCATTGATCGTATATTTTCTTTCTATGTCTATTACAGGGCCTGGAACAAGACCTATATCAAAAAACTAAGATTATATAAAGATGGAAAATAGTCCACTGCAGTATGTTATCAAGAAAGAAGGTTTTAAAAAGATTAAGAATAGTTATAATATTTCTGAAATACCTATAAATTTTACTGGTTTTTGTAAGCTACTTTTGCTCTTATAAATGGTAGGAAATCGTCTCTAGTTGAAAGCAGGAGAACACATATGTACCTGGATTTTCTTCTCTAGGTAAATGTCCCAGAAAGAGAAAAAAGCTTAATATTTTATATAAACTTAATTGGGAGCTTCTGCTCATCCTTCATGTTTATGATGTGGGAGGATCAGTCACACATGCTTATATCACTCTAATACTAATTTTAGTACATTTCTTTTTTTTTTGGAATTATTTTTATTTGACCTTTTACTTTTCCAGAGTTTTGTTGTTTACAGATATGTATAATTCTAGATTAGTCATATGTGTGTCCCTGGCCTCCTTCTTCCTCCACCTCCCTCCCAGACCCCCCCCATCCCACCTCTCCAGGCTGTTGCACCACACCCCTGCAGGATCGCCTATTCCCACAGTACAATGACAATAGTTATATTTTTCGCATATGATACGAATGTATATGTTTCCATGTTACTCCCTCTACGCCTCCCGCCCATTGCTCATTCCTCACAATGTCTATATGTCTGTTTTCTATGGTAGTACATTTCTTATGAGCTTTTGGGTTTCACTGGTGGCTCAGATGGTAGAGAAACTAAGTGCAATGCAGGAGACCCAGGTCTGATCCCTGGGTCAAGAAGATCCCCTGGAGAAAGGCATGGAAACCTTCTCCAGTATTCCTCCCTGGAAAATTCCATGGATAGAGGAGCCCGGTGGGCTACATTCCATGGGTGTCACAAAGAGTCAGACGGGTCTGAACAACTAATACTATCACTATCACTTCAAGATTGTAGTTGTAATATTAAAGTTCTTTTTTTTTGGCCGCTTCTCTTGATCTTTCATTTATTTCCATCTTTGTTCTTTTGGTCTGTGTGGTCCTCCCATCACAGTGGCCTCTCTCACTGCAGAGCACCGACTCTGAGTGCATGTGCTCCAGAGGGCTGTCTGGGTAGTTGGACACATTGGTCCAGTGGCTCCACGGCATGTGGGATTGTCCCAGAGCAGGGATTGAACTGGAGCCCCTTGCACTGCAAGGCAGTATCCTTGCATACTGGACCACCAGAGAAGTCCTAATATTAAAGTCTTTAAACAACCATTTCCCCATATTGTCTGACACCAGTGGGCTAAATCTGTTAAGATATTTTTTGAATTATTTCTCTAGTTGAAAGCAGGAGAACACATATGTACCTGGATTTTCTTCTCTAGGTAAATGTCCCAGAAAGAGAAAAAAGCTTAATATTTTATATAAACTTAATTGGGAGCTTCTGCTCATCCTTCATGTTTATGATGTGGGAGGATCAGTCACACATGCTTATATCACTCTAATACTAATTTTAGTACATTTCTTTTTTTTTTGGAATTATTTTATTTGACCTTTTACTTTTCCAGAGTTTTGTTGTTTACAGATATGTATAATTCTAGATTAGTCATATGTGTGTCCCTGGCCTCCTTCTTCCTCCACCTCCCTCCCAGACCCCCCCCATCCCACCTCTCCAGGCTGTTGCACCACACCCCTGCAGGATCGCCTATTCCCACAGTACAATGACAATAGTTATATTTTTCGCATATGATACGAATGTATATGTTTCCATGTTACTCCCTCTACGCCTCCCGCCCATTGCTCATTCCTCACAATGTCTATATGTCTGTTTTCTATGGTAGTACATTTCTTATGAGCTTTTGGGTTTCACTGGTGGCTCAGATGGTAGAGAAACTAAGTGCAATGCAGGAGACCCAGGTCTGATCCCTGGGTCAAGAAGATCCCCTGGAGAAAGGCATGGAAACCTTCTCCAGTATTCCTCCCTGGAAAATTCCATGGATAGAGGAGCCCGGTGGGCTACATTCCATGGGTGTCACAAAGAGTCAGACGGGTCTGAACAACTAATACTATCACTATCACTTCAAGATTGTAGTTGTAATATTAAAGTTCTTTTTTTTTGGCCGCTTCTCTTGATCTTTCATTTATTTCCATCTTTGTTCTTTTGGTCTGTGTGGTCCTCCCATCACAGTGGCCTCTCTCACTGCAGAGCACCGACTCTGAGTGCATGTGCTCCAGAGGGCTGTCTGGGTAGTTGGACACATTGGTCCAGTGGCTCCACGGCATGTGGGATTGTCCCAGAGCAGGGATTGAACTGGAGCCCCTTGCACTGCAAGGCAGTATCCTTGCATACTGGACCACCAGAGAAGTCCTAATATTAAAGTCTTTAAACAACCATTTCCCCATATTGTCTGACACCAGTGGGCTAAATCTGTTAAGATTATAAGATTAAAATTATAAACTATTAACCAAAAATTAAACAATTATCTACTTAGCCTTTAAAAGAGAGAAACAAATTCACATATAGTTCATTAGATTTAGACATTTAATTGTACTTCATGGGCAATAGAGACCAAATATTCATTTATTCTAGAAATACATTTATTTCACATATCTTTGACCAGTGGTCATTCAGCTTCTGCTTAGTGGTAATTACTGTGAAATCACTACCAATTTTACTGATTGATTTGTTAGTATAACATTAAAGTGGTCAATAATGATGTGATATTGGAGATGTTTTAAGTGAAAAAAGAAAACTATAGAAAGTCATAGATTATGACTCTAAAGATTAAATTTAGTCCTCTGTTTCTATTAGTTTATATGTCTTGGCAAAGCTTTTCAGTCAATTACTAAATGGCAATGTCTCAGTTTATGTTATGAAACCCTGAATCATTTCATGAAATTTATTGATTGGGTCAAGAGGCAAGTTATCTTTAGTGGTTAGAAGTCATTCAGGAAAACAGGGATCAAACCAGTTATTTGAACAGAGAATTTAATGAAAGGTGTTGGTCAAAGAAATATTGGAAGGTTGAAGAGAGAAGAATGGAAAAAATAACACATAATAACTGCAGAAAGCAAGTACTGGTGCTTGGGGCTGTGGGGCAAAAAAGGAAAGCAGTTAGGACCATTTCACTTTAGAAGCTCACAGAGGGGATTCTGAGGACAGAGGAGGGGTTGCTAATCTGGTGTCTTTGAGGAGGTGCATGAAAATTATTCAGGGTTTGGAAACTGTGATTATCTGTACCTACTACAGAAGAGGGTCTGACAAGAACAATGACTAAATAGGAAAGCTTCTCCTTCCTCCTCTCATTCCCCATATTGTCAGAAGCAGACAGGATGCCAGCTTAAGGAGAAATGTAGCTTGCTTAAGAACCAATTCATTATGTAGGTAATATTATTTGGAGAGCTATAGAAGGGAGGAAATAGTAAAATTAAACTTCTATGCAATTTCACTTGATAAGGAGACTTTTCAATCTTTACAACAAAATGAGATAGGTTTTACAGAGTCATTTAGTGAGATTTATCCTTGACCACAACCTGCACTGTCAGTTCTGTCAAACCAGGAACTTTCTCTAGAGACATTCATCCCTGTACATTTAATAATCTATTAAATTATGTCAAGGATTTCCTGTAAGCATACTGACAGAACTTTGGGATATATGATGTTAACATTTGTCATTTTAAAGAACAATAGCATTTATCTGTCATCATTGCTTTCCAATTGCCCTATTGCTTTCTCACAATCACCTTTCTTTGATTCTAATTCAATATTGATTTAGCTTTGACCCCAAGAATGTCTGTTTTTCACGTTTGTGAAGTTATAGTAAATGCTTCTAGTCTGCCTTCTTGTTATATTTTATTTAGCTAAATCATCAGAGACAACTATAACTTTGTGTTTTTTTTTTTTTTTTAATATTTCTTCTTTCAGAATATCTTGGTACTCTCTTGATGTGTTTACCAGTTTGAACATCTGTTTAAAGATTTCTCCCCCAAGCCAAAAATAATCTCTTCTGCCTCTGAAATCCGATAAAATTTTATCTGTATCTCTATAATAGTGTAAATACTTTCTAATAAGACCTAAGGTTATCTATTATATATGTTTTTCTCTCCTACTCTACTTTTAAACTAAAGCAACATCTTTTTGCAAATGTTATTATTTGCCAAATAATTTTTTACATACAAAGAATGCAAACTTGGGTCAAAAAAGAACTTACTCTTAAGGCATTGAAGATCAGTCAAGAGTGGTATGTAAATAAATGATTAAAACAGTGTGAGAGAAGTGTGATAACAGTAATATACATATGATAGAATATATATAGATAGAAAGATTGATACATATATATAGGATGCAGTCAGTGGAGTTGGACAGCCAAAAGATGACACTTTTTATAGAAAACCTCACATGAGTGAAAATACAGATGTGAAAACTCAAGGCATAGTAGAGGAACTGCAAGGAGTTAGGTGTGGCTTAGAATGAGATATAAGGGCCATTCAGTAGAAGAGATATAGGCAGTATCCTGATCATGGAGGTATTTGGATGCTCTCTTCAGTACAAAGTCTACAGTTAATAAAATATTGTAGGAGAGGAATCTCACAATAAGTTTTACTTAAGAGAAATTGTGTGGGGTCTGGTGGATTGGACCAAAGATCAACTGAGGACAAAAAGACTTTAGGACATAGATTGAAGCCACATAACCAAATCAAACACTTTTATCTGAGGCACTGCATTTTGAAGAAAATACACAGAGAAACTTGAATACTTTGTAATTAAATCCAGCAGTAAAAGCATCCAGTGCTTGTAGTGAGCAATCGCAAAGCTTTCTAGTCAATGGCTTCCTAGTTTAGTCTCAATGATATAGTGTGGGAACAAATGACACCCCGACTAATTAATCTATTTCTTGCCATACCCAAGGGTGCAATTCCTGCTCTAATCCTAACCTGTTTCATCTTAATTCTCCAGTGTCTCCTTTTGTGAATTAAATGACCTACTTTCAATCAATTTCCTTTGTTTTTAACTTAGTCAGAATTATTTTCTACAGAATACCAGTTGGTTTTGTTCAGACCTGAAACTGAGATACAAGTTACATTACAGAATCTGAGAATTTCTTTTAAAATGTAAAAGGTGGTATCAATTTCAAAATATTCTTCCTTAGAAAGTTTAAACATCAAGGCAATCGCAAGATATTTGAAGAATACCTTGTTGAAAGTAACAGTAGGCACAAAACAGAGTTGACATGATAATCATATTTCAAGACTAGAATTCCTGATTAATAGATGCATTTTTTCATAAGCCCGTGTGAACCATATGAGAATACTTGAATAACATATTTTATAATCACAACCTATTGATTCTTATTGACTCTTTTCTAAAAATTTTCAAAAGAATGGAAAGAAAAACAAAATATACCACAAATTATATTAGTATACAGAATGCTTTGAATTTTATAAATCTTCCTGTTACTCTTTCTAATATGTTTTTATGCTTTTATTTTGCTTATTGTAGTTATTTTACTCTAATTAATACTGACAAAATACAAAATATTAATTTGGTTGGAACATTCAAGTTATTATATTTGATAAAAGAAATTCATTTTGGAGGCTGCCATTTATTTTTTAGAGGGTACTATTTGCACATGGTCAAATTCACCTTTTACAATATATACTCCATTGCCTTTGGTGGGGGGGGCGCAGATTGGGGAGGGAGGGAGGCGGGCGGCCCACTTCTATTGGTCTTTCATTTATCTATTTTTCATCCATCTTTGTTCTTTGGCCCGTGTGGGCCTCTCATCGCGGTGGCCTCTGTTGGCACAGAGCACCGACTCTGGGCACATGCGCTCCAGAGCTCCGGCTCGGTAATTGGACACATAGGTCCAGCCGCTCCATGGCACGTGGGATCTTCCCAGGCCAGGGATCGAACCGGCGTCCCTTGCACTGCAAGGCGGTGTCCTTACCCACTGGACCACCAGGGAATCCCTCCATTGCCTTTAGATTTACACATTTCCCCCCTGAGCAGTCTATTTATGAGTCAGCTTCATTCTACTTAATGTTCTGTGTCTATTTTTCTAGTTGTCTTCAAAAGTTATGTTTTAATATTGGGATTTTAGCAGTTTGAAAATTACGTGTCGAGGTGTATGTGTGTATGTGTGCATGTGCATATGTGTTGTGTGTATGCAATTTTTGCATTTTGCATTTATCCTGTTTAAAGTTCTGTATATTTCTTATTTTCTTAACTTTGCAAAGTTACCTTTATTTCTTTAAATTTTATGTCCTCTATCATACAGTTTTTCTTCTCCCCACATTCCAGCTATTTACATATTAGATTATTTGATATTCTCCCACAGTCCCTGAATGCCTTGTTTTGTGGTTTCCTTTTAATTTAATTTGATTTTTTTTTTTTTTTTCACTTTGGGTAATTTCCATTGATTTATCTTTAAGACCACTGATTTTTTCTTTGGTTTTATCAAGTCTACTTATGTGACTTGATGGCTTTCTTCGCTCTGTTAGCATGTTTTTTTTATTCATAGCATTTTAATTTGATTCTTAGAGTTTCCATCTCTTTGCTGAAATCCTATATCTGGGTTTTTGTGTGGTGTTGACCTTTTCCATTTGTACCTTTAAAATATTAATTATAATTGTTTTAAATTCACTATTTGACATTTGTAGCCTCTGAATTACACCTGAAACTGATTCTATTCTCTGAGAGAATTTTCCTCCATCTCATAATTTTTAGTTAAAGTCTAAACATGTTGCATAGGGACTTCCCCAATGGCTCAACAATAAAGAATCCACCTGCAATGCAGGAGACACAGGAGATACGGATTTGATCAATGGATGGGGAAGATCTCCTACAGGAGGGGATGGCAGCCTACTCCAATATTCTTGCCTGAAAAATCCCATGGACAGAGCCTGGCTGGCTATAGTCCAAAGAGTTGCAAAGAGTTAGATATGACTTAGCATGGGTAGTGCATGAGGTCTATGTTAGAGACACATTATTTCTACATAAATATACACATATTTCTCCTTTTGCTTGGTTTCAATGTGAGTGATTGAGTCAGTCTTAATAGAAGAGAATCTGGGTTTGGGTTTTGTTATTTCTATATTTGATTATCCTGTAGCACATATTTGAAATTCCTGTAGCATCAGTGTGTAAACTAGTTTGCAGGAAAGTTTTTCCCTGATGTCTCCTTCATCCCCAATCTGGGATGTTGACTTTGTGAGTCAGAAAAGTTTTTGTTCTATATCCTTTCCTGGCAATAGGAGTACACTGCTGTTACTTGTTCCCAAGACTTGCTAACAAGTTTGTGTGAAGCAGAGGGCTGGGGAGGGGTGTTAACTTTTGTTCTTCTGCTCCAGTTTAGTAAGGTGGTATATTGCTCTGTCTCATGCAAAGGAACTTGTCAGAGAAAGTGTAAGTCCTACCCCCTTCCCATGCTAGCGGCTCTTTAATTGTCTCATGTTATTTTCCTGAAAGTCACCAGTTGGGGGAGGGGAGGGTGATTGTTTTCCTTTTTCTTCCCCTATGAGCAATATAATCTTACCTGTGCCCTGAGGGTAATAGAGTTTTCTGTCCTTTGTCCAGAGTCTTCAGCATTTTGTGCAGTACAAGCAATAGGGGAGGAAGACCCAGGTGAAGATTTTGTGCTTTTTCTGTAGTGGCTGCTATTGCCCTGCCCCAAACCTGCACTACCACAAAGTTTTATCTAGTCTTTCTTTTACCCATTCCTCTGATGAAGGAGAAGAAGCTTTAAGGTGCTGTGGAATCCTTCATATTTGAAGTTCATAAGTATTTTATGGTCTCAAGCTAGCTCATGTGTAGCCATTAGCAATATGCTAAAAATCTTAGCTAAATTATTTTTATCAGTTTGTATGGCATCATCAAGTATCTTCCCCAGGCAAGTAAGTTTTCAAGTTCCCTTCTCCTTGTCTTTCTTTTGGTTTCAAATTGGGATTGTCTGTGACCTTAGCTCATTGATTGATTTAAGTTTTATTATGCAAAGGAAAAAAAATGGAGCAGAGGTGATAGAATAGTCTGAAAGGGAGATTAGAAGAAATTTCAGTAACGAAGATGGTAAATAGATTCTAGAAACCAAGACTAATGTCCTGCCTCTGGCTTTTCAGTGAAGTAGAAGCAAATATATGATGATGGTAAATCATTGTCAAAAGAAGACTGAGATTTAGAAGAAAAATGAAAACTCCTTAACCCTATCCATATAGTTCAATCAATGCCATTCAGTACAAGGAACTTTCAGAAAGAAGGTAAAAATAATAGGGAATTTTAGGTGACAGAGAAAGGCAAAGATGTACACAGTGAATGTGAGCATGACATCAAAGTGGGAAAGTAAAATGAGATTTGATACCTCACCTCCATATTTACTCACTTGTAATAAATCTGTTACTTGTTCCCAAGACTTGCTACGGGCGGGGTTTTCTTTGTTCTTCTGCTCCAGTTTAGTAAGGTGGTATATTGCTCTGTCTCATGCAAAGGAACTTGTCAGAGAAAGTGTAAGTCCTACCCCCTTCCCATGCTAGCGGCTCTTTAATTGTCTCATGTTATTTTCCTGAAAGTCACCAGTTGGGGAGGGAGGGTGATTGTTTTCCTTTTTCTTCCCCTATGAGCAATATAATCTTACCTGTGCCCTGAGGGTAATAGAGTTTTCTGTCCTTTGTCCAGAGTCTTCAGCATTTTGTGCAGTACAAGCAATAGGGGAGGAAGACCCAGGTGAAGATTTTGTGCTTTTTCTGTAGTGGCTGCTATTGCCCTGCCCCAAACCTGCACTACCACAAAGTTTTATCTAGTCTTTCTTTTACCCATTCCTCTGATGAAGGAGAAGAAGCTTTAAGGTGCTGTGGAATCCTTCATATTTGAAGTTCATAAGTATTTTATGGTCTCAAGCTAGCTCATGTGTAGCCATTAGCAATATGCTAAAAATCTTAGCTAAATTATTTTTATCAGTTTGTATGGCATCATCAAGTATCTTCCCCAGGCAAGTAAGTTTTCAAGTTCCCTTCTCCTTGTCTTTCTTTTGGTTTCAAATTGGGATTGTCTGTGACCTTAGCTCATTGATTGATTTAAGTTTTATTATGCAAAGGAAAAAAAATGGAGCAGAGGTGATAGAATAGTCTGAAAGGGAGATTAGAAGAAATTTCAGTAACGAAGATGGTAAATAGATTCTAGAAACCAAGACTAATGTCCTGCCTCTGGCTTTTCAGTGAAGTAGAAGCAAATATATGATGATGGTAAATCATTGTCAAAAGAAGACTGAGATTTAGAAGAAAAATGAAAACTCCTTAACCCTATCCATATAGTTCAATCAATGCCATTCAGTACAAGGAACTTTCAGAAAGAAGGTAAAAATAATAGGGAATTTTAGGTGACAGAGAAAGGCAAAGATGTACACAGTGAATGTGAGCATGACATCAAAGTGGGAAAGTAAAAATGAGATTTGATACCTCACTCTCCATATTTACTCACTTGTAATCCCAGGAAAGGATGTCTTCAGGGCGTCACTCAGAATGGTGTAGTTAATAATGGATGATAGGATAATTGCAGCTACTGGACCTTGATTTGGTTATGTTGCTTTCCCACAGAAACTCTCTGGCACCATGTTCTCCCAATATTCAACCCTAATAATCAGCTAACAGCTACCCTTCCTTTCACACTGTGTTTCTGTGGATGTGGAGATTTTTCTCCCATGATTATGCCATCAGAAACAGCAATTTTTAGAGTAGTGCTGTGTATTAATTTCCGAGTGGTATTTTGCTTGATTTTTGAAGGGAAGGTGAGATAAGATTTAATGGATCCAGGAAAGTAAAATCTCATAAAAACATAATAACTAAGGTCTAAAGTTTCAATCACATAAAGTTAAATTTTTACTCCTGGAATTTTAATGACAAGCAATATTTTTTAGTTATTTTTTTATTGTTAAGAAAGATCAAGAAAATTCAAAATAAGGAACATTATACTGCAAACAAGTAAATGAACTCTGAACTAAAACAGTCCTGATGGATCAGAGGTCACTCATCCCTTAACAGAATTCCTCTTCACCATGAGGAAGAAACTTTAACCTGTTTATCTGCTTTTGAGAATGTTGGACTGGAGTATGGGGGTCAATGCCGATCATTATATGTCATTTTGTGTTTTCCTAGCATTTTAGTTAAGTAAGAATTCAATTCAAACACTGGGCATCAGTTATTATCACTAGTGTATTTTCTTGAGGTGAAAAAGGAAAATTAGAAGAAATTTCAGTAACGAAGATGGTAAATAGATTCTAGAAACCAAGACTAATGTCCTGCCTCTGGCTTTTCAGTGAAGTAGAAGCAAATATATGATGATGGTAAATCATTGTCAAAAGAAGACTGAGATTTAGAAGAAAAATGAAAACTCCTTAACCCTATCCATATAGTTCAATCAATGCCATTCAGTACAAGGAACTTTCAGAAAGAAGGTAAAAATAATAGGGAATTTTAGGTGACAGAGAAAGGCAAAGATGTACACAGTGAATGTGAGCATGACATCAAAGTGGGAAAGTAAAAATGAGATTTGATACCTCACTCTCCATATTTACTCACTTGTAATCCCAGGAAAGGATGTCTTCAGGGCGTCACTCAGAATGGTGTAGTTAATAATGGATGATAGGATAATTGCAGCTACTGGACCTTGATTTGGTTATGTTGCTTTCCCACAGAAACTCTCTGGCACCATGTTCTCCCAATATTCAACCCTAATAATCAGCTAACAGCTACCCCTTCCTTTCACACTGTGTTTCTGTGGATGTGGAGATTTTTCTCCCATGATTATGCCATCAGAAACAGCAATTTTTAGAGTAGTGCTGTGTATTAATTTCCGAGTGGTATTTTGCTTGATTTTTGAAGGGAAGGTGAGATAAGATTTAATGGATCCAGGAAAGTAAAATCTCATAAAAACATAATAACTAAGGTCTAAAGTTTCAATCACATAAAGTTAAATTTTTACTCCTGGAATTTTAATGACAAGCAATATTTTTTAGTTATTTTTTTATTGTTAAGAAAGATCAAGAAAATTCAAAATAAGGAACATTATACTGCAAACAAGTAAATGAACTCTGAACTAAAACAGTCCTGATGGATCAGAGGTCACTCATCCCTTAACAGAATTCCTCTTCACCATGAGGAAGAAACTTTAACCTGTTTATCTGCTTTTGAGAATGTTGGACTGGAGTATGGGGGTCAATGCCGATCATTATATGTCATTTTGTGTTTTCCTAGCATTTTAGTGTAAGCATCAAGTTAATTTCATATTCAAACACTGGGCATCAGTATATTATCACTAGTGTATTTTCTTAGAACAATAGAGTGGGATAAACTACAGATTTTCCTTTCTTCTGTTTTTCCTGAGGAAATTGAATGCCAATATGCAATAGGAAGTCCTTCAAACAGGGCTGAAGAAGTATATGATGCAAATGCTGCAAAAATCAGTAAAAGAATTTCTTTTGCTGCTAATATTGGATTTGTAATTTTAGTGTATTGATATTTTCTCATAAATAAAAGTGCTTAAATACCCTCATCAGTCATTGTCTGCAATGTTATAACTAGTTTTAGCTGTCCTGCAGGATTTAAAAATACAGTAGCTGTATTTTTATAAAGAATATTTAAATACATGTCTGAAAATCTGTTCAATGATAAGACAGAATATTCTAAAATCAAGATTATTTTTAAAAATACAAGAAATATATCTAAGAGATGCCTATACAACCTAGAGGAAGTGCCAAGTGTACTTTGGTTGTTGATATTTGTATTCTATAAAAGAAGAATGAAAACAAATCAGGGATCCATGTGAACTCAATTTAGCAGTGAAAGGAATTTTATTTCTCTTTCTCTCATACATAGCTGCAAAATCAAATTAAAAAGCCATAAATATAAGAATATATACTACTTTGATATATATATATTAAATTCACAAATTGACAGTGATTATTATTTCTTTTATTAGTAATATGAAGCTATATGCTATCTGATGGTTTTTCAAAGATTCAAACTAGAACACTAAATTGACTTCAATTTCTATTATTCAAAGTATTTGGACTTCTAAGAAGTTTTGAATAAACAAGATGACTTAATTTGTACTTGCATAAGGAAAACCCTATCATAAAGATGTCAGCTCTCTCTAAATTTCTGTAAAATTTTTAAAATGATAAAATATTAATTTTACAAAGGTATATAATTTATCTGAAATAACTTCTGGAAAATCAGCATCAAAAATAGCAAGTAGAACTTGGAAGAAGAAGAGACAAGAATGGAGATTATACTCACTTAATATTAAGTAATTATGAAACTTAGTAATTAATCAATATCCTCCTAGCACATGAATAGACATGTAGGAAAAACAAATAGGAAAGAGATCGTAAAACTGGACTAAATACAAATGCAACTTATTAAGTGTTACAGACAGCATCTCCAACGAGTAGGCAAAAATAGACAATGAAATAATGATAAGGCAATGAATCAACATCTAAAAGATATAAATAAATTTAGATATACAATTCTTATAAGTTATACTGAGATGAATTTTAAATAAGTGAGAAATATACATTTTCTGCATTGTTTAATATTTTTTAAAAATTAGGTAAATAAATAGCTGAATTTCTCTATAAAGTTTGAATAGGGAGGACTGTTTTAACTATGACTCAAAACCTTAAAGCCTTTGAAGAAAGATTAATAAACTCGGTTATATACTCATCAACACTCTGTACACACAAATAGTAGATGCAAATAATAAATGAACAAAATAAAAAGATATTTATAATGTATCATAGATGAAGGACTATTCTCCTTAGAGTACAAAAAGCTTCTAGAAGCTGATGCATTAGCTTGGGCTGCCCATGACTGACTTGCTATACCTGACTCCCCCAAATCTATCTACTCCTCATATGTAAAATACATTCATTCCATGCCAATAGGCCCCAAAGTCTTTCTCTTTCTATCATACATAGCTACAAAATCAAATTAAAAAGCCATAAATATAAGAATATATACTACTTTGATATATATATATTAAATTCACAAATTGACAGTGATTATTATTTCTTTTATTAGTAATATGAAGCTATATGCTATCTGATGGTTTTTCAAAGATTCAAACTAGAACACTAAATTGACTTCAATTTCTATTATTCAAAGTATTTGGACTTCTAAGAAGTTTTGAATAAACAAGATGACTTAATTTGTACTTGCATAAGGAAAACCCTATCATAAAGATGTCAGCTCTCTCTAAATTTCTGTAAAATTTTTAAAATGATAAAATATTAATTTTACAAAGGTATATAATTTATCTGAAATAACTTCTGGAAAATCAGCATCAAAAATAGCAAGTAGAACTTGGAAGAAGAAGAGACAAGAATGGAGATTATACTCACTTAATATTAAGTAATTATGAAACTTAGTAATTAATCAATATCCTCCTAGCACATGAATAGACATGTAGGAAAAACAAATAGGAAAGAGATCGTAAAACTGGACTAAATACAAATGCAACTTATTAAGTGTTACAGACAGCATCTCCAACGAGTAGGCAAAAATAGACAATGAAATAATGATAAGGCAATGAATCAACATCTAAAAGATATAAATAAATTTAGATATACAATTCTTATAAGTTATACTGAGATGAATTTTAAATAAGTGAGAAATATACATTTTCTGCATTGTTTAATATTTTTTAAAAATTAGGTAAATAAATAGCTGAATTTCTCTATAAAGTTTGAATAGGGAGGACTGTTTTAACTATGACTCAAAACCTTAAAGCCTTTGAAGAAAGATTAATAAACTCGGTTATATACTCATCAACACTCTGTACACACAAAAAGTAGATGCAAATAATAAATGAACAAAATAAAAAGATATTTATAATGTATCATAGATGAAGGACTATTCTCCTTAGAGTACAAAAAGCTTCTAGAAGCTGATGCATTAGCTTGGGCTGCCCATGACTGACTTGCTATACCTGACTCCCCCAAATCTATCTACTCCTCATATGTAAAATACATTCATTCCATGCCAATAGGCCCCAAAGTCTTAACTCATCATAGCATCAATTCTAAAGTTTAAAGTCTCATTAAATATCTAAATCAGATATGGGTGAGACTAAAGGTACATTTCATCCTGAGGCAAAATTCCTCTCCAGCTGTAAACCTGTGAAACCAGACAGTTCACATGCTGCAGAGATACAAAAGATATACTCATTCCAAAATAGAAAAAATAAGAAAGAAAGAACGTTTGATGGATTGCAAGCAAGACATGACTGAAGCAACTTTGCATGTACACAAGCAAGTCCAAAACAGCAAGGTAAATTGCATTAGATCTTAGACTCAAGAATAATCCTCTTTAGTTTAATGCTCTGCCTTCTGGACCCAATGGGACAGTGTTCCTACGTCTCCAACTTTGCTTCAGGTGGCGGGGGTGGGGGGAATGGGGGAGACAGCCCCCAAGACTTTAGGCAGCCACCTTCAGGCCTGTTGAAACAAGGGTGGTACTCACTCACCCTTTGAAACCGAACAGTCAGCCCTGATGATCTCAAAATAGTCTTTGGGTTCATTTTGCTCTTGTCTTTAAAATCGTGCCTGCTTGCAGTTTAATAGCTTTATGGTAAGATGCTGTAAGATCTAAGAAAGCCACTAGTCTTCCTTTATTTCATCCCATCATGATCTCCTTTATATCAAATTGTTCCTGCTTGTATAAACTCATAATCTTTTCACCAAGTTATCACTCAGTCACGCCTTGGTGCTCTCTTCTAAGTATTAACAAATTTAGAATTTTCAAAAATTTTAAATTCCTTCTTCAATTTCTGTTTCTTTTCTCAAATTTTTTTCATGAACAATCAGGAGGAGCTAAACCTCTCTCTCTCAATACTTGCTTTAGAGAGCTCCTCAGCTAAATGTCTAATTTCACCATTCACAAATTCTTCTATTAATACCTTTCACAAAATACTGAAACAAACACAATGAGGTCAATTTTTTTGCCACTTTACAACAAGAATTTTTTTTTTCTCTAGTTTTCAATGATATTTTCCTTATTTTTATCTGAGACCAAACCAGGAATGACCTTTATGATCTGTATTTCTACAAGTGTTCTAGCCCTTGGGAATTATTTACTCTTTAAAGATATTTTTTATCAAAATATAAATTTAATTGAATGTCTTTTATTTCCTTTTCCTCAAATAGTTAACGCTATCTCTCAGGCTCTGAATTTATGAGAAAATATGAAAAATCAACTTTCCTAATACTTCATGGCATTGTGAGGATCAAAGAATATGTTTGTGCACTTTCTAAGAAAATGGCAACTTTTTCACTATCTTCTTTTCCTTCTGAACTCTCAGCAGAATTTCCTTTAAGCTTCATATTTCTGACATGCACCTCAAAATGCTTCCAGCCTCTTCCAACACCCAGTTCCAAAATGACTTCCATATTTCTAGGTATTTATCATAGAAGTACCCCATTTCTCAGTACTAAAATCTGTATTATTAAGCTCTACTCACCATGATAAAATATCATAGACTGTGTGATTTAACATAATAATTTTTTTTTTCACAATGCTGGAAGCTGGGATGTCCAAGGTTAAGATCCACCAGGCTTGAGTTTCTTATGAGTGTTCATTTCTTGGCCTACAGATGGCCACTTTTTCTGTGTGCTCTTATGGCCTTTTCTTGGTGCCCATGGTTGGAGAGAGAGGAAGCCCTCTCCTTGTCACTCTGACAAAGATATTGATTCCATCATGAGAGCCCTAATGTCATGACTTCATCTAAATCTGATTATTCCCCAAAGGCTCATTTCAAAATACTATAACACTGAGAGCTAAGAATTGAATATCCACAATTTGGAAAGGCATAAGTATGAAGTTCATAACAAGTAGTAAGGCAAAGACAAAAAGCATGTAGAAAAAAAAAAAAAGGACAAGTTATATACCAGCATAGTGTTCAGAAAAGAAAATATAAATAGTTCCAACACATAAGAGAAAATGAGCCACTATCTTTGTAATCAGGGAAATACACTGAATCACTGTGTTCCACCTTGATGAGTAGCCAAATCCAAAAGCTTAATACTATCCTCTGTTCATGAGGTTGATAAGAAACAGAAACTTTTATGTTACTTGGAGAACTATAAATTGTTATAATCCCCCCAAAGAGAAATTTGGTATAGTCTAGCAAAATAGATACTCATATCCATAGACCTGGATATTTATTCTGCAAATAAAATTCCACACCTAAGGAAAAATGTATATAACTGTGTATAGTAGGAAACTCTACAACTGTATATAATAAGAAATGACTAGAGGCATTTTAAATGGCCATCAGTCAGGAGCTGCTCAATTGAATGAAAGAGCATCCTTTAATGGAATACATTACAGCTATATTAACAAGACAGCTCTCTATGTCCTGATATGAAAAGACTTCTGAGATATACGAAGAGTAAAAAAAATGTAGTGCAGTGGACATAATACACTAAACTCTGGATAAATTGGGGGTGATGTGGATTTCTGCTTCTATTTATACGTCTGTTCTTAAATAAAAAGGAACCACGGAAAATAACATAGTGATTCTTATGTTTCCAGCAACTGGCTGAACTTATAAATGGGTGAATAAGGGACAGAGATGAGAGGAAATATTCAACGATGTACTCTATGTATTTTCTTTTATTCTTGACTATTTGAGTGAGTAACCTACTTAAAATTAGATTGGAAAACACTTTAAAAATGGTTCAACTTTGTAGAAAGGGAGAACCTAGAAATAGAGTTTACTTATAAAATACTGGAAATGATATAAACCTCCAAATAAACAAATCAAAGTGAGATAGGCTGAGATTTGCATGGTCAATGAACTAAAAGTTTTAGTATGTTATATAAAATATAATTTCATATGGAAATTAAAATTTTACCATTATTATGGAAATGAACTTCCATGTGAGGTAAGAAGAAGGCCTGGGAAGATTGGAAGAAAAAAAAAAAACACACAGCTTTCTTTGAATGGTTCCCTTTAATAAAAACAATCAGATCAATGTGGAAAATAAAAACGAGAGCAGTGTCACAGACTAAAAATAAAACATTTAGCTTATGGTGCCATGAGAGGAAGAGGCAAAGGACTACAAAGGAGCTAAATAAAGATGAAAAGTCAAGATAGAAGGTTCGAGACTTCTCTCAAGGTCCAGTGGTTAAGACTTTGCCTTCCAATGCAGGTGGTACAGGTTCAATCCCTGGTCAGGGAGCTAAGATCCCACATACCTCATGACCAAAAATAAAAACAGAAACAAAAAACCATAAAGCAGAAGCAAAATTATAACACATTTAATAAAGACTTTGAAAGTTGTCTACATAGTTCCCTAACTAGGAAAAATTTTTGAGGACTGATATAACACTGGTTTCTCTGTTCCCTTGCCTGAATTCTAAACATTATCATAAATGCATAAAAATATTCAATAAATATCTAAAATATGAAAGTAATGAAGAATGACTATGGTTTAATTTCTTAGGACTATTATGAGTTTAGAGGTTGGTGTGCAAGAATAGTACAGAGTAACCAATATTAGATCTTAAAACAAATAGATTTAATTTTGGTCAATAGAATATATAAGTCTATTAGCTAGTTTAAACTATGTGCTTAATGTAGCACAGCAAGGTAATAAATTAATATATTTAAATTTTGAATATATACATATATTGCTTTGATATTATAGGTTTTATGCAAATATTTAAGGTTTCAGGTGGCTCAGTGATAAAGAATCTACCTACAATGTAAGAGACCTGAGTTCAATCCCTGGGTTGGGAAGATCCCCCAGAGAAGGAAGTGGCACCCCACTTCAGTATTCTTGCCTGGAGAATCCCATGGACAGAAAAGCCTGATGGTTATAGTTTATGGAGTCTCAAAGAATCAGACGCAACTGAGCATGCACACATATGCAAATATTTTCTACATAAACTAATATTTCATTGGGAAGAGAAAAAGAAAATTGTCCACATTAAAAAAAAAGAAAGAAGGATCTTGGGCCCAAGACAACCAAACTGTAGTTATTATGTCACTGAGATTTAGTATCCAGTGTCCTCTTTCCCAAGAATTTTTCTGTTAGGATAAAAACAGTAATTTAGCATGTGTGTGCCTTCTCTTTTAAATGTAATAATTAAATTCATGTTCAAATAGGAAACTTGATGATTTGCAAGCCAGCCCCAACGAAATAGAAGGACAAGATTTTTCTTTCTAAAATATTTCATTCCGAAATTCTCCAAGCAAGAGTACTGGAGTAGGTAGCCATCCCCTTCTTCAGGGCATATTCCTGACCCAGGGATCAAACCCAGGTCTCCCATGTTGCAGGCAGATTTGTTTTTCTTTTTTCTGTCATAGTAGAATAAGAATATTTTTACTTAAATTAATATAAAAGCATATAAAGCATTAATAAAATAAATTAATTTTAATTCAGTTACTAAAAAGATTCAAATTAATAACACATGAGATTAAGAAGGCAGATTCTTTACCATGTGAGTCACTAGGAAAGTTATATTTCATTCATTTTTTATATTTTTGTCAGATCTTACTATATGTCCAAACACATATTTGACATACAAATGTTATGTGTTTTTTAAATCAGTTGATAGTATGGAGTTATATGGGATCATACTCCAAGTAAAAATTAATGCAGTTTTCCTAATGAAAAAAAGCTTTTAAAATAACACACTTATATCAGCAAAAACAAGTTTTTTAAATATGTTTTTGGCACATGTAACACATGCAGTCCCATACTAAACTTCTCAGATTGATTTTAGCTCTCAGATGCCCTTCTGTGGAGTGATTTTACACAAAACATACCCTGATTAACTTTGTACAGTGATATGAACAACTTGAAAGTACATAGGAGAGACCCAACTAGGGAGAAGCAGAAGAAGGGCAGAAAAAAATGGAAAAGTATATATTCTTTCCAGACCATTATTTAGTTTATGGAGTCTCAAAGAATCAGACGCAACTGAGCATGCACACATATGCAAATATTTTCTACATAAACTAATATTTCATTGGGAAGAGAAAAAGAAAATTGTCCACATTAAAAAAAAAGAAAGAAGGATCTTGGGCCCAAGACAACCAAACTGTAGTTATTATGTCACTGAGATTTAGTATCCAGTGTCCTCTTTCCCAAGAATTTTTCTGTTAGGATAAAAACAGTAATTTAGCATGTGTGTGCCTTCTCTTTTAAATGTAATAATTAAATTCATGTTCAAATAGGAAACTTGATGATTTGC
Organism: Tragulus kanchil; assembly: GCA_022376925.1. Classification (NCBI taxonomy): domain Eukaryota; kingdom Metazoa; phylum Chordata; class Mammalia; order Artiodactyla; family Tragulidae; genus Tragulus; species Tragulus kanchil. The sequence continues at coordinate 155,858,293 of JAIOJX010000028.1, read as the reverse complement.
AAGCCAGCCCCAACGAAATAGAAGGACAAGATTTTTCTTTCTAAAATATTTCATTCCGAAATTCTCCAAGCAAGAGTACTGGAGTAGGTAGCCATCCCCTTCTTCAGGGCATATTCCTGACCCAGGGATCAAACCCAGGTCTCCCATGTTGCAGGCAGATTTGTTTTTCTTTTTTTTCTGTCATAGTAGAATAAGAATATTTTTACTTAAATTAATATAAAAGCATATAAAGCATTAATAAAATAAATTAATTTTAATTCAGTTACTAAAAAGATTCAAATTAATAACACATGAGATTAAGAAGGCAGATTCTTTACCATGTGAGTCACTAGGAAAGTTATATTTCATTCATTTTTTATATTTTTGTCAGATCTTACTATATGTCCAAACACATATTTGACATACAAATGTTATGTGTTTTTTAAATCAGTTGATAGTATGGAGTTATATGGGATCATACTCCAAGTAAAAATTAATGCAGTTTTCCTAATGAAAAAAAGCTTTTAAAATAACACACTTATATCAGCAAAAACAAGTTTTTTAAATATGTTTTTGGCACATGTAACACATGCAGTCCCATACTAAACTTCTCAGATTGATTTTAGCTCTCAGATGCCCTTCTGTGGAGTGATTTTACACAAAACATACCCTGATTAACTTTGTACAGTGATATGAACAACTTGAAAGTACATAGGAGAGACCCAACTAGGGAGAAGCAGAAGAAGGGCAGAAAAAAATGGAAAAGTATATATTCATAACGTCATTTTATTAGCTAAAGTTTGGTAATAACAAAGGCAATATTAGCACCCTTTAATGAAATCTTCATGATGCATAACAAAAGTTTAGATGGTCCATGGTACTTGATTAACATTAAGTTAGACTTTTCCAGAACAGTCTTTAGGGACTCTTTGGGGAGTAAGTTGAGACTGCCTAGAGATGCAATGGTTCCTTCATGACCCTAGAGTTTCATTTCTCGAAGTGTGTAATATTAGAAACTTGAACTATGTAACTTGCTCCTAGGGACCCATTGATGATCAGAGAGATTTGGTTTCCCACACAGTGGTGATGAGGCAGCAGAATTGGGAATGTCAAACTCTGGTGATGTGTGCTTTAGGGAACAATAAAGATCAAATTTATGATCTCCTCTGTACTTCCTCAGGAATCTCCTTCTGTACTTGGAGCTGCTCTCAGCATATCTGTAACCATGGATTTTGTGGAAATATCATTTTCCCCCTTATTGACTCACTGTACTGAGAGTTTGTTGGTATGTATTACCGAATGAAGTGAAACCCTATAACCTGAACTATTTTTTCTCTTTCCTCCTATGGAAATAAATCAGACAGTTTAATTTATTTATATGCAGTTTGAGTCAAATTCTCTTTATATTTTCATGGTGGCATAATAGCTTTCAGAAATACTCCCATGGCAGCCATGAGCACTACAATAAGCAAAATCTGAAAGAGTGATTTCAGATTACACTCTAAATGTGCACAAAAATAATTTTGGAAAACTATATTATTTACAAATTTTAGGGAGTTTGTCAAATATCCATATTTTCATTGATAATGCAGTTTTCCTAATGAAAAAAAGCTTTTAAAATAACACACTTATATCAGCAAAAACAAGTTTTTTAAATATGTTTTTGGCACATGTAACACATGCAGTCCCATACTAAACTTCTCAGATTGATTTTAGCTCTCAGATGCCCTTCTGTGGAGTGATTTTACACAAAACATACCCTGATTAACTTTGTACAGTGATATGAACAACTTGAAAGTACATAGGAGAGACCCAACTAGGGAGAAGCAGAAGAAGGGCAGAAAAAAATGGAAAAGTATATATTCATAACGTCATTTTATTAGCTAAAGTTTGGTAATAACAAAGGCAATATTAGCACCCTTTAATGAAATCTTCATGATGCATAACAAAAGTTTAGATGGTCCATGGTACTTGATTAACATTAAGTTAGACTTTTCCAGAACAGTCTTTAGGGACTCTTTGGGGAGTAAGTTGAGACTGCCTAGAGATGCAATGGTTCCTTCATGACCCTAGAGTTTCATTTCTCGAAGTGTGTAATATTAGAAACTTGAACTATGTAACTTGCTCCTAGGGACCCATTGATGATCAGAGAGATTTGGTTTCCCACACAGTGGTGATGAGGCAGCAGAATTGGGAATGTCAAACTCTGGTGATGTGTGCTTTAGGGAACAATAAAGATCAAATTTATGATCTCCTCTGTACTTCCTCAGGAATCTCCTTCTGTACTTGGAGCTGCTCTCAGCATATCTGTAACCATGGATTTTGTGGAAATATCATTTTCCCCCTTATTGACTCACTGTACTGAGAGTTTGTTGGTATGTATTACCGAATGAAGTGAAACCCTATAACCTGAACTATTTTTTCTCTTTCCTCCTATGGAAATAAATCAGACAGTTTAATTTATTTATATGCAGTTTGAGTCAAATTCTCTTTATATTTTCATGGTGGCATAATAGCTTTCAGAAATACTCCCATGGCAGCCATGAGCACTACAATAAGCAAAATCTGAAAGAGTGATTTCAGATTACACTCTAAATGTGCACAAAAATAATTTTGGAAAACTATATTATTTACTTAATAGTCCATTCTTAGGCAGTTTGAAAATGCCGAATGAATAGCGAATGCCATCAACCACTGAAATACTTTGATAGAGCTAGGCTGATCATAAACTTGATATATTAGGATATGAAGTTGCATTTTCAATATAATAAGTTCTAAAATATTAATAAAGTTGTAGATACAAAATGGCATCAAATCATTAAAGATGGGCAGTGTTGAATTCTATATGACCGACCATATGCCTGCTTTTGATAGTATGATATATCTTAATCAATTTTATGACCTAGAGAAACCGTTAGAAAGAGATGGATGTATTCAAGATCCAGATACATTAGCTGTGTATATTTTCAAATCACAAAAGAAAAGAAAAATATGTTCCATTTTATTTTGCTGAGCATTATACTTCTTGGCAAAGAGATTACAGTTTGTACCTGAAGGTAGACAAATGCTTAATGATAACTGAATTGAGTATTGCATTATTGATGCATTTATATTTAGATATAATTCTTGGTTTCCAAGAGAATTATTTAATAAAATAAGGACAATTTCCTGTTTAAAATCTGCTATAGGAAAATGAAATCTAGAATAATTTAAATCTTATATTTAAATTTTTATCAAAGCAGAGAAGATAACATTGAATAGTTGCTTAAATTTTTCTGGTTGCTTTTTATTGTTAATTATTACTTCTGAATTTATAAATGATGTATTCATACCTAAAGTTATTAACCCTGTAGAGGACAGGTTAAATAATAAATAAAATCAATAATTAAAATACTTCTTTGATCTCCTCTGTACTTCCTCAGGAATCTCCTTCTGTACTTGGAGCTGCTCTCAGCATATCTGTAACCATGGATTTTGTGGAAATATCATTTTCCCCCTTATTGACTCACTGTACTGAGAGTTTGTTGGTATGTATTACCGAATGAAGTGAAACCCTATAACCTGAACTATTTTTTCTCTTTCCTCCTATGGAAATAAATCAGACAGTTTAATTTATTTATATGCAGTTTGAGTCAAATTCTCTTTATATTTTCATGGTGGCATAATAGCTTTCAGAAATACTCCCATGGCAGCCATGAGCACTACAATAAGCAAAATCTGAAAGAGTGATTTCAGATTACACTCTAAATGTGCACAAAAATAATTTTGGAAAACTATATTATTTACTTAATAGTCCATTCTTAGGCAGTTTGAAAATGCCGAATGAATAGCGAATGCCATCAACCACTGAAATACTTTGATAGAGCTAGGCTGATCATAAACTTGATATATTAGGATATGAAGTTGCATTTTCAATATAATAAGTTCTAAAATATTAATAAAGTTGTAGATACAAAATGGCATCAAATCATTAAAGATGGGCAGTGTTGAATTCTATATGACCGACCATATGCCTGCTTTTGATAGTATGATATATCTTAATCAATTTTATGACCTAGAGAAACCGTTAGAAAGAGATGGATGTATTCAAGATCCAGATACATTAGCTGTGTATATTTTCAAATCACAAAAGAAAAGAAAAATATGTTCCATTTTATTTTGCTGAGCATTATACTTCTTGGCAAAGAGATTACAGTTTGTACCTGAAGGTAGACAAATGCTTAATGATAACTGAATTGAGTATTGCATTATTGATGCATTTATATTTAGATATAATTCTTGGTTTCCAAGAGAATTATTTAATAAAATAAGGACAATTTCCTGTTTAAAATCTGCTATAGGAAAATGAAATCTAGAATAATTTAAATCTTATATTTAAATTTTTATCAAAGCAGAGAAGATAACATTGAATAGTTGCTTAAATTTTTCTGGTTGCTTTTTATTGTTAATTATTACTTCTGAATTTATAAATGATGTATTCATACCTAAAGTTATTAACCCTGTAGAGGACAGGTTAAATAATAAATAAAAATCATCCAATAATAAATTTAAAAATACCTTCTTTGAAAGTATATCTTCCAAATATTAGTCCGATAACTAACCTGGTCTAATGTCAGTTATAATTCTGCCTGACATGAAATTAGTTTATCTCATTATCAACTGCGTTTTCATAATTGCAAATAACATAAAACTTTTTTTTGGTCTCTTTTTATTTATTTATTTATTTATTTATTTTTGGGAGGGGGTCGGGTTGGGGAGGGAGGGGAGCGGGCGGGCCACTTCTATTGGTCTTTCATTTCTTTATTTTCATCCGTCTTTGTTCTTTGGCTCCTGTGGGCCTCCCATCGCGGTGGCGTCTATCGTTGCAGAGTGCCGGCTCTGGGCGCATGCGCTCCAGAGCTCTGGCTCAGTGATTGGACACATCAGTCCAGCCGCTCCGCGGCACGTGGGATCTTCCCAGGCCAGGGATCGAACTGGCGCCCCTTGCACTGCAAGGCGGTGTCCTTACCCACTGGACCACCAGGGGAAGCCCTTGGTCTCTTTTTATTAATTTTTGGTTTATTTATTTTTATCCATCTTTATTCTTCAGCCTGTGTGGGCCTCCCATTGCAGTGACCTCTTTTGCAGCAGAGCACCAGCTCTGAGCACATGCACTCCAGAGCACTGGCTTGTAACTAGACACACTGGTCCAGTCCTTCCACTGCACGTGGGATCCTCCCGGGACAGGAGTTGAACTAGTGCCCCTTGCACTGCAAGGCAAACTGTGTACCAAATGAACCACCAGGGAAACCCAGCATAAAACTTTTTATACACCGGCTTTATCAAAGAAACCATCAGTACCATGTTTCCACTTATAGTCAATAAATTTAATTAAAAATTATGAATCCCTAATGTATTTTATCAGACTGCTTCAGTTGAAGTCTCTGATACCTTGTTGTTTGTTATTGTTTAGTCGCTAAATCATATCCAAGTCTTTTGTGACTCCATGAACTATAGCCTACCAGGCTCCTTCATCCATGGGATTCTCCAGCCAAGAATACTGGAGTGGGTTGCCGTTGCTTTCTTCAGATCTTCCCAACCCAGGCACTGAAACCATGTCTTCTGCATTGGCAGGAAGGTTCTTTATCATGAGTCCCCTGGGAAGCCCTCTGATACCTGCAGGAATGAAATAATTCTCTTCACCATAAGGATTTCATACTATTCTTATTATTGACTATATATCTCCATCTTTCAGGGGGCAATTTTTAATAGATTTTGGATCTGAATTTGTGTTGGAATAGTCATCCTAGTTTGTTTTCTTAAATCTCATATTTTCATTTAAATATGCACAGGACCCCATTTTCCTCAATTTAACTTTTTGGTTGTATTTTTTTTTTCTTTACTTTTATCTTTTTCACTTGGGTCTGGCTTATTATCCAATTTTATGCCCGTCAGACTGTAATGTACATACAAATAATATGGATATACTGCTAATTTGGATACAGATTCCAGGGTGTAACCTGCCATTCTGTCATTTTTAACAAGCTCCCAGATGATTCAGATGCTGCTGGTTCACAGCTACATTTTGTTTAGGAAGAAAACTAATCTCCTTTTTAATGTCATTCTCCCCTTTGTTTGTGAATACTTGCATAATTTACTTTCCAGCATTTTTAATGCTAATAATGGTTTTCTGGGCATGATACTGTATTCACTGACATCTGTGAAATATTCTACCTTAATATACAGTCACTCAGTGCAAAAGTGTTTTTAAGTTGTTTGTATATATACATATATATGCACATATATATGCAAATATATATGCATAGTTGTACAATATGTATATGGTTTATCCTGACTACATACATGAGGTAAGATTTTTGGATCAGAGATAGATCAGTTATTACTTTCAGAATATCTTGGCATTACTATCTAATGTCCCATTTCTAGGGTCAAAATGATGAAGGAGATGTCATTCTACATGTCCAGAAATGTCTGTTTGATAGGAGAGAAACCCCAACATTATGATTCTTAAAGTCTATGTTGAATAGCTTACATAGTTGTCCCTCCTCTTTTCAGGAAAAGTAGAGATTTTACTCTTCTAATGAAAACAGCAATAGCAACAAAATGTTTATTTTTCTATGTTTATTACCCTTGGAAAGGTAAATAATTGGCTTTAGTAATAATTAATCTGGAAATCCCTACTGAGAAATTCACCATCTCCAACTTATAAGTCATGGTTATCATTGAATCATCCTTTAACACAGGTTGGCAGTAATTTTGGTCAAAAGGTCCTGGCTTTGCAGATATGTGAAAATATCCAGGACACATTGATTTTCTAAAAACACATTTTCCATTTCCTTTTTGGATATCAGGTATTTTAGGTTTCAGAATTATATTCATTAAATTAACATATTACCATCCTTATTATTGGCCTGTAACTTCATTTTTCTCTTCTTACTTCCATTTACTTTTTCTAGTCTTTCTTTCCGTTCCACTGAATGTCCATAGCAAATCATTCTACAGAGTTTAATGTATATCTTTATTTGTTTATGTTCTTGTTTTAAATACATCTATTTTTGAATTAAGGTGAAATTAAGTAGAGTGAAAGGGAAAACCTTAAATATGCAATTCAGTAGGTCTGGACAAATACATACACCCTTGTAAATATTTCCCTATCAAAATATAGAATATGTTCACCAATGCAAGAAACTCATTTGTGTTATTCCTCAGTCACTGTAAGCCAGTCAGCTTCTCTCAAGGCAAAGAAGTAACAGCTGTTCTGATTTCTAACATTGTTACTTTTGCATATTCTAATATTTCATATAAAGAGTGTACTTTTTGTCCATGTACAACTCTTGAGATTCACTTTTATCGTATTCTTATCAACAATGTGTTTCTTCCTGAAGCAGAATAGCAATTTTTTACATAAGTAAAGAAATATTTGTTTATTCAGTTTCTTCTTAAAGATATTTGGATTGTTCCAGTTTGGGGTTATTATAGAAAAAGAATATTAAAAATATTCCTGTTGAAGTGTTATCTTGGTTAGATAATAGGAGTAACATTTCTGGGTTAGAGTAAAACCTACTATAACTTTTTTTAAGAGTTTATGAAAATTCCATTTATTCCATGTCCTCAGCAGAGTTTGGTAGTCTTTTTTCTTTATTTTAACCATTCTATGGTGTGTGAATGGAATTAGGAAATATGTCTTACATAGTTGTCCCTCCTCTTTTCAAAAGTAGAATTTATTATGGCAACAAAATGTTTATTTTTCTATGTTTATTACCCTTGGAAAGGTAAATAATTGGCTTTAGTAATAATTAATCTGGAAATCCCTACTGAGAAATTCACCATCTCCAACTTATAAGTCATGGTTATCATTGAATCATCCTTTAACACAGGTTGGCAGTAATTTTGGTCAAAAGGTCCTGGCTTTGCAGATATGTGAAAATATCCAGGACACATTGATTTTCTAAAAACACATTTTCCATTTCCTTTTTGGATATCAGGTATTTTAGGTTTCAGAATTATATTCATTAAATTAACATATTACCATCCTTATTATTGGCCTGTAACTTCATTTTTCTCTTCTTACTTCCATTTACTTTTTCTAGTCTTTCTTTCCGTTCCACTGAATGTCCATAGCAAATCATTCTACAGAGTTTAATGTATATCTTTATTTGTTTATGTTCTTGTTTTAAATACATCTATTTTTGAATTAAGGTGAAATTAAGTAGAGTGAAAGGGAAAACCTTAAATATGCAATTCAGTAGGTCTGGACAAATACATACACCCTTGTAAATATTTCCCTATCAAAATATAGAATATGTTCACCAATGCAAGAAACTCATTTGTGTTATTCCTCAGTCACTGTAAGCCAGTCAGCTTCTCTCAAGGCAAAGAAGTAACAGCTGTTCTGATTTCTAACATTGTTACTTTTGCATATTCTAATATTTCATATAAAGAGTGTACTTTTTGTCCATGTACAACTCTTGAGATTCACTTTTATCGTATTCTTATCAACAATGTGTTTCTTCCTGAAGCAGAATAGCAATTTTTTACATAAGTAAAGAAATATTTGTTTATTCAGTTTCTTCTTAAAGATATTTGGATTGTTCCAGTTTGGGGTTATTATAGAAAAAGAATATTAAAAATATTCCTGTTGAAGTGTTATCTTGGTTAGATAATAGGAGTAACATTTCTGGGTTAGAGTAAAACCTACTATAACTTTTTTTAAGAGTTTATGAAAATTCCATTTATTCCATGTCCTCAGCAGAGTTTGGTAGTCTTTTTTTTTCTTTATTTTAACCATTCTATGGTGTGTGAATGGAATCATAAAACAAATACTTCATTTACTAATTTGAGGAAAATTTGCATGTTTATAAGTATAAAATATCCTATCATAGAGTACAGAATATTATTATTTAAAGTTAAATAAGTTACTTTTTATTTTAATATCTTTAAAATTATTTTTTTTAATTCCAGAATGAATTTATGTGATCTTAGTTTGTGCCTCAACACTTCACTACCTTTCATTAGTATGTGAATAATGTGTTCATTACATTTTCTAGACAGTTACTACTGATAGAGGTGTAACTGATAACTTTGTACAGTTTCTAACAATTTGATTTTTTTCTCCACATGTAATTATCATGTATTATTTTAAATTGATGATCATTTATTTATTCAATTGCAATGAATACATATTTTAACTTTTCATTTCCTGAATCTATCACGTATGTCAGGATGATATTATTAAATAGTAGGATAAGAGAATATATCCTTTCTTATTTGATTTCAAAAGGCAATCATCTAGTTTCACCAAAGGCTATATTATTTACTTTGGGATTTTGGCATACTGTACTAATTACTAAGTTAAGGAAGCTGCTATTATTGTAATTCTGGGAGGACTTTTAATTAATTAACATAATCAACAGATTTTATGCTCTATCAGAATTTTTTCCTTCAGCTATTGAGATACTCATGTCTTTTTATTTTCCCCTTCAGATACTTAATAAATTGAACTGCATTATTTGTTACATTTTTTGATATTATCCAGTCTTCTAAATTTGAGATCTAACTTCATCATAACATATCAATGAATAAATTATTCCAATTTGATTTGTGGTAGATTTATTATTTTGGGATGTGTACTTCCTTGTGTCATTGGGGATTGTCTAAGTGTAAGTAGTTTGAAGTTTTCTTTCTCATTTTTTTAAAATTAAGTATTATTAGGAAGACCTGATAGATATTCTATTGGAGAACACTAGTAATTTCAGAGAGGAACTCAGAGAGTTTCTTGTGGGAGATTTTAAATTTTAAATTTATGAATTTTAATTTTCACTTCTTGAGAACTCATCATAGCTTCTCTGTTTGTTTAATTAACTGACTTTTCTCTACTGTCTTGTTCAAATGTAAAAATGTTCTAAGTTTTCAGTAGAGCTCTATTTATTTTATATGCATTCTCTATATGTCACATGATCAATATGAAAAATTCTAATCAACTTTTGTTTATATTGTCCAATATTTTGTTTTGAGTCTATTTTTCCCACAGTCAGATTTTATCCTTACCGCTTTTATTGACTCCTCACATGTTTTTCCTTCTATATGCTGGTTCATCTCTCTAGATGTAAATAGATGTACTTCAGAACTCCCCAGTCATTCTACATATCTTCCTACCTCTCCTATTATTTTTCTGTATGTTTCTGTGAGCTGAATTATAAATAAAATATATGTGACAGTTTATAAAATTTCGTTCAGCCAAGGTTGTTCTAAATTTTTAAAAGATCTGACATTTAGTTTTATTCTCTTTCGTTCTTTTTTTTTTTAAAGTCTTGTTCATTGCTTTAAATACATCAGCCTAGCTACTTAATAGTCTCTGTCAGGAAATGATAATGAATGACATTTTACAAAGTGTGTTCTTGCTTTTTAATATTTCTGTCACTGTTTCTAAAACCAAACCCAAGTACCTAGTTCCCTCAATTTGTAAGGCTGCCTATTGTCTGCTCGTTTTCCTTGAAATGTTTTCTTTGAAAATACTTTATGGCCAGATGGGATCCACATCTGCTTCTGCCAGACATGGAGGGGCACTAGCAATACAGAACCACTTTAAATCAAATTATCCATTCAAGATGCTGCAGACCTCACAAGTGGTGCAAATTTAGACATAGAGTCCCTTGAGAGCATACTTTGAGCTCTAATTTCTCATGAGAGACTTCAAATCTCAGAGGATTGAAATTATTTGTTGTATTCTCTCTGACCATAGTGAAATCTGTAAAGAAAATAGCAGCAAGCATAAAAACACCTTTATGTTTAAATTTAGAAATTAAGGTAAACATTTCTGCATATATACATCATAAAGGAAATCTATTTTGAAATTAGAAAATATATTGGATTGAAACAAAACTAGCACTTATGTATACAGGACAAAGATAAGACCATCATCAAAGAAAATATACCAATAGAAAGGCATATATAAGAAAAAAGAAAAAGGCTGTAGGATCAATGAATTATTTCAAGAAGTTATCGAAGAAGAAATCTAAATCCAGAGAATGCATACTAAATTGCTTCAGTCATGTCCAACTCTTTGTGACTCTATGGACTGTAGCTCACCAGGCTCTTTTGTCCATGGGATTTCCCAGACAAAAATAATGAAGTGGGCTGTCATTTTCTTCTCCAGGAGATCTTCCTGACCCAGGAATAGAACACATATCTCTTACATGTCCTTCATCGGCAGGCAGGTTCTTTACCATTAGCGCCACCTGGGAAGTCCCCCACCCCCACTCTGAGAATGCAAGTATAAGCAAATATTAAGAGTATCAATAAAAGCAGAAATTAATGCTGTATATCACAATCAGAAGAGAAAATTAACCAAGACAAAACCTTGTAAGTTAGATACTTTCCAAGACTGATCAATTAGAAATAAAGAGAAAGCACAAAAACATTATCATAAATACAAAAAGATAGTCACTACAAATAATATTGGGCTTCCTTGGAGACTCAGTGGTAAAGAATATGCTTGCCAATGCAGGAGATATGGGTCTGATCCCTGGGTTGGGAAGGTTCATGGGGTTACAATAGAGTTGGAGTTGACTTAGTAACAAAACAACAACAGATAATATTATAAAGATCATGATAGTATTTTGCAAATAATTATGCTAAAATTAAAAAAAAGCAATACAGAACCACTTTAAATCAAATTATCCATTCAAGATGCTGCAGACCTCACAAGTGGTGCAAATTTAGACATAGAGTCCCTTGAGAGCATACTTTGAGCTCTAATTTCTCATGAGAGACTTCAAATCTCAGAGGATTGAAATTATTTGTTGTATTCTCTCTGACCATAGTGAAATCTGTAAAGAAAATAGCAGCAAGCATAAAAACACCTTTATGTTTAAATTTAGAAATTAAGGTAAACATTTCTGCATATATACATCATAAAGGAAATCTATTTTGAAATTAGAAAATATATTGGATTGAAACAAAACTAGCACTTATGTATACAGGACAAAGATAAGACCATCATCAAAGAAAATATACCAATAGAAAGGCATATATAAGAAAAAAGAAAAAGGCTGTAGGATCAATGAATTATTTCAAGAAGTTATCGAAGAAGAAATCTAAATCCAGAGAATGCATACTAAATTGCTTCAGTCATGTCCAACTCTTTGTGACTCTATGGACTGTAGCTCACCAGGCTCTTTTGTCCAGGGGATTTCCCAGACAAAAATAATGAAGTGGGCTGTCATTTTCTTCTCCAGGAGATCTTCCTGACCCAGGAATAGAACACATATCTCTTACATGTCCTTCATCGGCAGGCAGGTTCTTTACCATTAGCGCCACCTGGGAAGTCCCCCACCCCCACTCTGAGAATGCAAGTATAAGCAAATATTAAGAGTATCAATAAAAGCAGAAATTAATGCTGTATATCACAATCAGAAGAGAAAATTAACCAAGACAAAACCTTGTAAGTTAGATACTTTCCAAGACTGATCAATTAGAAATAAAGAGAAAGCACAAAAACATTATCATAAATACAAAAAGATAGTCACTACAAATAATATTGGGCTTCCTTGGAGACTCAGTGGTAAAGAATATGCTTGCCAATGCAGGAGATATGGGTCTGATCCCTGGGTTGGGAAGGTTCATGGGGTTACAATAGAGTTGGAGTTGACTTAGTAACAAAACAACAACAGATAATATTATAAAGATCATGATAGTATTTTGCAAATAATTATGCTAAAATTAAAAAAAAGAGAGAAATATCCTAGGAAAAATAAAACAACAAAAAATGATATAAGATAAAAGTAGAAAATTTAAATAATTTTGTGTTTGAATCCATAACCATGTGATGAATCCAGGGGTCAAGGGAGGAGTGGGATGTTGGGGAGAAGTGGTGACGGGCAATTAGGTTGGCTGGATGTGTAATCTGTTGGGGATTGGGGAGCTATGGCAGGGGTCAGAGGAAGCAGAATGGTAAGAAGAGATGTTCTGTTCCACACCGTTGGCTAGCCTGAAGTCTCTTTATTTTCACGCAAAATTTCTTGTATTATTAAAGGTGGACTAGGATCAAACTATTCAAAATTTCAGAGAGTAATTCTAACTCCATACTTCCGTGATTGGTATGCCAGGGTAAAGAAAGTTTTATAACATCTTAAATAGAAATTTGGTGTTTCTGTCTGAAAACAACATCTACAATGTTCACTTGTTGGCTAGCAAGACAAGCTGTCTTGATTTTTGAGTTCAGAACTATGCAATTTCATCATAGGCCTATGTAAATTCTCCAATTCAAAAAATTGAGCATAGAAGATACAGAATTTATTAAAAAATGTAGAATACGTAGATAAAACAAATCCATCTCATATAAATATGCTAGTGATAGAGTCACTAGCAGAAATAGCTAATATAGGCAAATAGACAACATTTGTTGTAACATCAATGTACTAAGGTCAATTTACTAGAATAATAAAAGCAGAAATTAATGCTGTATATCACAATCAGAAGAGAAAATTAACCAAGACAAAACCTTGTAAGTTAGATACTTTCCAAGACTGATCAATTAGAAATAAAGAGAAAGCACAAAAACATTATCATAAATACAAAAAGATAGTCACTACAAATAATATTGGGCTTCCTTGGAGACTCAGTGGTAAAGAATATGCTTGCCAATGCAGGAGATATGGGTCTGATCCCTGGGTTGGGAAGGTTCATGGGGTTACAATAGAGTTGGAGTTGACTTAGTAACAAAACAACAACAGATAATATTATAAAGATCATGATAGTATTTTGCAAATAATTATGCTAAAATTAAAAAAAAGAGAGAAATATCCTAGGAAAAATAAAACAACAAAAAATGATATAAGATAAAAGTAGAAAATTTAAATAATTTTGTGTTTGAATCCATAACCATGTGATGAATCCAGGGGTCAAGGGAGGAGTGGGATGTTGGGGAGAAGTGGTGACGGGCAATTAGGTTGGCTGGATGTGTAATCTGTTGGGGATTGGGGAGCTATGGCAGGGGTCAGAGGAAGCAGAATGGTAAGAAGAGATGTTCTGTTCCACACCGTTGGCTAGCCTGAAGTCTCTTTATTTTCACGCAAAATTTCTTGTATTATTAAAGGTGGACTAGGATCAAACTATTCAAAATTTCAGAGAGTAATTCTAACTCCATACTTCCGTGATTGGTATGCCAGGGTAAAGAAAGTTTTATAACATCTTAAATAGAAATTTGGTGTTTCTGTCTGAAAACAACATCTACAATGTTCACTTGTTGGCTAGCAAGACAAGCTGTCTTGATTTTTGAGTTCAGAACTATGCAATTTCATCATAGGCCTATGTAAATTCTCCAATTCAAAAAATTGAGCATAGAAGATACAGAATTTATTAAAAAATGTAGAATACGTAGATAAAACAAATCCATCTCATATAAATATGCTAGTGATAGAGTCACTAGCAGAAATAGCTAATATAGGCAAATAGACAACATTTGTTGTAACATCAATGTACTAAGGTCAATTTACTAGAATAATAAATATGCATGCATAAAATACCATATATTCAAAATAAAATGAAAAGATCCTGATCTGAAAAGTGAAATAAAAAATTCACATCATAGGGAGAAACATTAATATACTTCACCCCATAAATGACAAACACAAAATAATGAAATAGATTTTTTGAAAAACATAGCTTATTACAACAATCTAGTAGAAATAATAAAATGCTGCATTAAACAGTGGTAAACAATAAGATTTTTTCAGATAAATGATGCAAAACATAATAAACCTCATCTCAATTCTATTAAATCATCCACAGAATTTTCTGGACAGGAATAGAATGAGAATAAATCAATAGCAAAGTGACAACAGAAAACCCCTGATGAAAAACTAAGGAATATACTTCTAGATAGCTTAAGGATAAATAAAAACATTACAAGGAAAATTAAAGTTACCTAAATTATGATAAATCAATCCCTAAAGGATGTACCTCAGCAGTATTCAGGAAACAATCTGTCCCCAAAGTTTATATAATAATGAAAAATATCTGAAAAACAATGATCTGAGTCTCTACTTCAATAACCTTGAAAAGAAGAAAAATTAAAATAGAAGAGAGGAAATAACAAAACAAAACCAGATATCAGAGAAACAGAGGCCTCAGCTATGGGCACTAAGTGATACTGCCCTTTTTCATATGCCTCTCATTCTCTATCAGTTTACCCGGTAGAAGCTATCTTGTTGGCAGCTGAGAGCAAAAAAAGTTAGCCCAATCAGACAAGAGCATTTCAAGTCTCTGCTTAAATAATTTTTGCTACTATCTAATAGCCAAACCAAAATTAGAGTGGAAGAGTGCTGAGAAATTACCAGATGAAATATGAATACAGGAAGAAATGAAACACTGGTGCCTCCAGGCAAATTAACCTATGGAGTTAGATATTGACAAAACAGTTACTGGTAGAAATGATTAGAAAAGGACAAAGTGATTCTGAAATGTTGGTTTGTTCCATGATTTGTTTTTGATTTTGTAGGTATATTAGTTTCTAAAAACGCAATGAACTATAGTTATTTTATGTATTGTTGTTGTTTGCTGTCCTTTAGTCACTGAGTCGTATCTGACTGTAGCCCTCCAGGCTCCTCTATCCATGGGATTCTCCAGGCAAGAATACTGGAGTGGATTGTCATGCTCTCCTTCAGGGGATTGAACTCACATCTCCTGCATTGATAGGTGGGCTCTTTACCACTGAGCCACCAGGGAAGTCCATTTGTATGTATGTGTGAGTGTGCATTAGTCGCTCGGTCGTGTCTGACTCTGCAATCCCATGCCTGCTAGGCTCTTTTCAAGGAATTCTCCAGACAAGAATGCTCGATAGGGTAGCCATTTCCTTTTCCAGGGGATCTTCCCAACCCAGGGATCAAACCTAGGTGTCCTGCCTTGTAGGCGTATTCTTTACTATCAGAGCCACCAGGGAAGTCCTTTGTATGTATAGGACACTTAAAATTTTCACTTTAAAAAATCCACAATATAAAAAACTTATTTAAATTACAGATGAAAAATACAGTTTCAAACATGATGTATTGTACTATGACCATAACATTTGTTACATTTAAAAAATAATTTAAAAGTGCAAGCCAAATGGTGGTAAAGATACCACTTTATATGCTTAGAAGATAGGAAATTTTGTATGCTTCTGACGGCTCTTTTTCCTACTTAGAGATGATCTGTACAACCACTTTAGAAAGCAGATTTCTAATATATACAAGTACTGATCCATATATTGTGTGACCTTGCAACTTCACACCTAGAAATAGAAAAAAGAGCTTTTGTGCACTAAGCAATTGGTACAAGTACAGGCATACATGATACTCTATACTACAGTAAATGTAATACCAATATGCATGATAACATGGATAAATTTAAGAATCCAGGTCCAAAAGAACATATATTGCATTGTTTGCATCTATATGAAGTTCAAAAGTCACCAAAACTTGCCTGCTGAGATAATACAACTCTGAAAAAATGCAAGCTCATCATTTCCATGGAAGGTATCATAGTGTTAACTTTGGGGAGATTGGAGTGCAATGATTGAGAATGGATATGAGAGGGGCTTTTATGGTTATCACATTATATTTGCGAAATAAATATTCATTTATTTCATATTTCATTTAGTTTCCTGTTTGGAGCTTACATGGGTTTTGTTTTGTGATAAATTATTGAGATTTACAGTTTTGCTTGATTCACTTTTATATATATTCTAGATGATTAGTTGTTTTATAATTAAATGGATTAAAATTAAAGTTATTTGAATTTTTTGAGGAAAGAGGGTGCATTTGGCTAGAGGTACTTTGAAGGTATCAACGATTCTGATAATATTTTATTTGCAGTTTGTGCACTGCATCAGAGGTGTAGTTTTTTACTCTCCTTTTAAAATCAAAATGTCTCTTAGATATACCACCTTGGTGTATTTTATATATTCCACAAAAAAGTATATTTTAAGAGAACATTTAGTCATGTATTTCCAGGTTAAAATATGCCTTTCTTCATAATTCTGCAATTCTTCTCAAGTATTCAAGTAACATAATCCAATCATTCAATTTATATGCAAGTAGAATTATTATAATGACATATATGCAAATGCAATTAAAGGTGCTCATCAATGCAAATAACTATAACTTCCAACTTGATAAATATTTCAGTAACTCCATAACAGGGTAGAATTTTTCAGGAAATGATTGCCTGCTGCATGTAATGAAATTTATTACAATTTCAAATGTTACTTTTAGGTGTATTTTGAGATGGTGAAGATATGCAAGTTTTTACATCCTGCTGCAATTTACATCCTGCAACAATTTACATCCTGTAAAAATCTGGAGGGGATGATCTGAAAGATCTAGTTGTTCAATTAAATCATTTACATCAGATTTCAAACAGCTGTACAACTCACCTCTCACCATTGGATAAAATTTAGTCCCTATCTATCTATATACCAGTAAATTCAGTTTATTTATTTTCATCATACCGAAGACTTAAATTATGCTTTGCCTCTTTTCCATTGTTTTTGCCATACCTACTGTCTCTAACTATTTCCTCTCTGTGCTGTGCTTAATCACACAGTCTTGTCCGACCCTTAGCGACCCCATGGTCTGTAGCCGGCCAAGCTTCTCTGTCCATGGGGATTCTCTAGGCAAGGATGCTAGAGTTAGTTGCTAGGCTCTACTCCAGAGGATCTTCATATTTATTCTATGGTTTTTTGCGAAATAAATATTCATTTATTTCATATTTCATTTAGTTTCCTGTTTGGAGCTTACATGGGTTTTGTTTTGTGATAAATTATTGAGATTTACAGTTTTGCTTGATTCACTTTTATATATATTCTAGATGATTAGTTGTTTTATAATTAAATGGATTAAAATTAAAGTTATTTGAATTTTTTGAGGAAAGAGGGTGCATTTGGCTAGAGGTACTTTGAAGGTATCAACGATTCTGATAATATTTTATTTGCAGTTTGTGCACTGCATCAGAGGTGTAGTTTTTTACTCTCCTTTTAAAATCAAAATGTCTCTTAGATATACCACCTTGGTGTATTTTATATATTCCACAAAAAAGTATATTTTAAGAGAACATTTAGTCATGTATTTCCAGGTTAAAATATGCCTTTCTTCATAATTCTGCAATTCTTCTCAAGTATTCAAGTAACATAATCCAATCATTCAATTTATATGCAAGTAGAATTATTATAATGACATATATGCAAATGCAATTAAAGGTGCTCATCAATGCAAATAACTATAACTTCCAACTTGATAAATATTTCAGTAACTCCATAACAGGGGTAGAATTTTTCAGGAAATGATTGCCTGCTGCATGTAATGAAATTTATTACAATTTCAAATGTTACTTTTAGGTGTATTTTGAGATGGTGAAGATATGCAAGTTTTTACATCCTGCTGCAATTTACATCCTGCAACAATTTACATCCTGTAAAAATCTGGAGGGGATGATCTGAAAGATCTAGTTGTTCAATTAAATCATTTACATCAGATTTCAAACAGCTGTACAACTCACCTCTCACCATTGGATAAAATTTAGTCCCTATCTATCTATATACCAGTAAATTCAGTTTATTTATTTTCATCATACCGAAGACTTAAATTATGCTTTGCCTCTTTTCCATTGTTTTTGCCATACCTACTGTCTCTAACTATTTCCTCTCTGTGCTGTGCTTAATCACACAGTCTTGTCCGACCCTTAGCGACCCCATGGTCTGTAGCCGGCCAAGCTTCTCTGTCCATGGGGATTCTCTAGGCAAGGATGCTAGAGTTAGTTGCTAGGCTCTACTCCAGAGGATCTTCCCAACCCAGGGATCGAACTCAGGTCACCTGCATTGCAGGAGTATTCTTTACTGTCTGAGCCACCAGAGGAAGCCCAGGAATACTGGAATGGGTAGCCTATCCCTTCTTAGTGGAAGTATCCAGGGGAACTTCCACTAATTTTATTTCTATACTTCTGCTCTGCTTCTGATTTATTCACACCTGTGTTTTTGTTTGATTCTTTTGTCAAAATTTAGGCAGCCTAGATATTTTACATGGTCCCTGATCATATATAAAACACCATGGGTTCTCTCCCTTGATTTGTCCAGATTTACCTTTTTTCCAAAGACAAGAAGTTAGACACAAATTTTATACCTATATTATCTATTATTGAAATATTATTATGTTGTCAGATTTTTAATTCTAAAAATGTGAGTATAAGCCAGAACAAACTAAATGCATTGCATTGTTAAAAGTTCTATTTAAGAATTTTGCTTTTAAAATGTATCCTATGACTTTTTTAAACATGTTGGGTAAGAAGAATGATCATTGTCGTCACCATCATCATTGTCATCATCATCATCACAGAGAAAAGGTGGAGATGAAACTCCTGTCTAAAAACTTTAAATTGCACATTAGCATAATACAATTTCAGATAAATTATTCAGCAAAAAAATACGTTCACTTCAGTTGAACACAAGGCTTTCTAAATTTACTTGACAAATTATTTTATACTGCACAAAACTGTTTAGTGATTTTCTAACTGATGCTTTTGAATGGTAAATACGAACTTAAGTCCATATATATTTTGCAATAATTCTTACTCTGTTGCTAATATTTCAGGTCACAGTTCAAATCATGTAATAATGGCCTTGTTGATTAAAACACAACACTCATGTAAGGCTAAGAAATACCCACAGATTTGAAATCATGCCAGCATATATTTTTAAAATATTTATATACCTACGTATTTGGTTGTGTTGGGTCTTAGTTATGCCACACGGGACCTTTGTTATGGCATGTGAGATCTTTTTCTTTTTTAAATTTTAGCCTCTTTTATTGGTTATTTATTCATTTATTTTCATCTATCCGTATTCTTTGGCATGTGTGGGCCTCCCATTGCAGTGGCCTTTCTCGTTGCAGAGCACTAGCTCTGAGAGCGTGTGCTCCAGAGAGCTGGCTCATAATTGGACACACCGGCAGCTCCGTAGCACGCGGAATCTTCCCAGCCCAGGGATCAAACTGGTGTCCCTTGAACTACAAGGCAGACTCTTTACCCACTGGACCACTACGGAAACCTCATGTGAGATCTTTTAGTTGCAGCATGTGACCTCTTTAAGTGTGGCATGTGGAATCTAGTTCTCTGACCAGACATCAAACCCATGCCCCTTGCATTCTGAGCTTGGAGTCTTAGCCACTGGACTAATGCTAATTACTGGGGAAATCCCCAACAATAGCATATCTTGAAGTTAACTCATTACCATACATTCTTGTATTTTACAAAATATCAAATAATAAGTTGTGTTGCACCCAAATGGTTAAGATACAGAATAACAGGAAAATCATCTATCAGACCAATTATGAGTACCACTACAATATTTGTTTTGACAAATACATTAGAAAAAGAAAAGGCTAGATTTTTGGCATAAACACTAATTCACTCCACCCATAATCTACTTCATAAAAAGCAAATTGAAGTTATAACACAAATTAAAGCAGCAAGTAACCAAATCATACAATTACTCATCTTTGAGATAAATGAAGTAGAAAGAGATGGATTTTGCTCTCAGTATTCCAAAGCAAATTACTTAAATAGTTAAAAATCAATTAAATGTACTTAATAAAGCTTGAGTAGAAACAGCTAATTTTTCTTTAAAAAAGAAAAGTCTGTCATACACACTTGATTTTCTTCTGTGACAGAATGACTGAGAAGCAGCTCACCAGGAAGTATTCTGTGAGGAACAGTATCAAATTTGGTTCATTACAATTTTCCTAAGGCCTAGAAAAGTTTGGGACACTGTGGAAGTCATGTCTGATTCTTTGTGACTCCATGGACTGTAGCCCACCAGGCACCTTTGAACATAGGATTCTCCAGGCAAGAATACTGGAGAGGGTTGCCATGTCCTCCTCCAGGGGATCTTCCCTATCCAGAGATGGAACCCATGTCTTTTATCTCCAGCATTGGTAGACAGGTTCTTTATCACTAGTGCCGCTTGGGAAGCAGCCAGCATGCACAGAAAAGTTTGGGGGGCTGTGGAAGTGCTCAAAACAAGAAAAAACATTGAATTAGTGAACATACCTAGTAGATCAAAGCAAATGACCAAATACAATTGCCTTACAGCATCTATATTTATAGTTCTATCATTTAACACACATCAAAAATCATGATAACTACAAGGCAGACTCTTTACCCACTGGACCACTACGGAAACCTCATGTGAGATCTTTTAGTTGCAGCATGTGACCTCTTTAAGTGTGGCATGTGGAATCTAGTTCTCTGACCAGACATCAAACCCATGCCCCTTGCATTCTGAGCTTGGAGTCTTAGCCACTGGACTAATGCTAATTACTGGGGAAATCCCCAACAATAGCATATCTTGAAGTTAACTCATTACCATACATTCTTGTATTTTACAAAATATCAAATAATAAGTTGTGTTGCACCCAAATGGTTAAGATACAGAATAACAGGAAAATCATCTATCAGACCAATTATGAGTACCACTACAATATTTGTTTTGACAAATACATTAGAAAAAGAAAAGGCTAGATTTTTGGCATAAACACTAATTCACTCCACCCATAATCTACTTCATAAAAAGCAAATTGAAGTTATAACACAAATTAAAGCAGCAAGTAACCAAATCATACAATTACTCATCTTTGAGATAAATGAAGTAGAAAGAGATGGATTTTGCTCTCAGTATTCCAAAGCAAATTACTTAAATAGTTAAAAATCAATTAAATGTACTTAATAAAGCTTGAGTAGAAACAGCTAATTTTTCTTTAAAAAAGAAAAGTCTGTCATACACACTTGATTTTCTTCTGTGACAGAATGACTGAGAAGCAGCTCACCAGGAAGTATTCTGTGAGGAACAGTATCAAATTTGGTTCATTACAATTTTCCTAAGGCCTAGAAAAGTTTGGGACACTGTGGAAGTCATGTCTGATTCTTTGTGACTCCATGGACTGTAGCCCACCAGGCACCTTTGAACATAGGATTCTCCAGGCAAGAATACTGGAGAGGGTTGCCATGTCCTCCTCCAGGGGATCTTCCCTATCCAGAGATGGAACCCATGTCTTTTATCTCCAGCATTGGTAGACAGGTTCTTTATCACTAGTGCCGCTTGGGGAAGCAGCCAGCATGCACAGAAAAGTTTGGGGGGCTGTGGAAGTGCTCAAAACAAGAAAAAACATTGAATTAGTGAACATACCTAGTAGATCAAAGCAAATGACCAAATACAATTGCCTTACAGCATCTATATTTATAGTTCTATCATTTAACACACATCAAAAATCATGATAAGTTACTAATAGCCATAAAGCATGTATATGTATTGCACATGGGTACACATATACATAGATAGATACATACATATATATCTAGTCTGTATAAGCATCTGGCAGATTAATAAGTATATATGATACATGCAGGCAGTGCAAGTTTCCCTCAGGAGTGAACTCTTCTCCCCTAGAGAGGTAAAATGTAAAATCTCAATGTAAACTTGATGAGAACTGGCATAGACAGAATGGTCTAGTCCTAATAAAACACTTTACAGAAAATTGACTGGAAATGTTAACATGTGAACCTCAGCGCAGTATGCATAAGAGTTACAGGTCAGCCTTAGCGTAACAGAGGACATGACATCACCAAAGAAAGGCTCATAGGTACCTATTCAGAAAATATGTAGATGTCCTGTCCAGCAAACACAAGTATGTTCTGTCACATTTTTATATTATGAAGTAGAACATAGAAATTACATGACTTACTCTTTTGGTCTGAATTCTGTTCATGAAGAATTGTTTGGATCACTGACATCTTGGAAGGTTTGCCTACGGATAGACATTGCCCTCTTCAGGTCAATGCAATATTTTGGTCTTTATGAAATATCCATTTACAGATATCTGTATATCTGTATTGTAAGTGATATATACTATCATATTAATTCTGGACCAGAGATAAGAGAGAGTTTCAAGGTATAAATCTGAGAAACAGATCCTTGGAAAGATTATTTTACCAAAATAAATATCTTCCAGTGTGGATATGACTATAAAATCAACCACACTCTCTGAATAATCACCTCTGTCATCCGTTTCAAAGAACATGCTATCTGTTTCTAGGTATTTCTTTCTTCTTAACAGACAATTGCTTAGGATAATTTTATCTTCATAGTAAAAGTGAGCAGAAGGTACAGAGATTTCCTACTTATCCTTGCTGCCATGTATTCACAGCCTCTGGCAGTAAAGAGGTACATTAGAATCAATGAACCCTCGTTGACACACTATTATCAGCGAAAGTGCATAGTTTACATTAGGGGTTGCTTTTTTGGTTGTTTTTTGTTTTTTTTGTGTGTTTTTTGGGGCAGGGGACGGGTTGGGCAGGGAGGGGGGCGGATGGGCCACTTCTATTGGTCTGTCATTGATTTATTTTTTTTCATCAATCTTTGTTCTTTGGCCCGTGTGGGCCTCCCATCGTGGTGGCCTCTGTTGTCACAGAGCACTGGCTCTGGGTGCATGCGCTCCAGAGCTCCGGCTCGGTAATTGGACACATTGGTCCAGCCGCTCCGTGGCACTTGGGATCTTCCCAGGCCAGGGATCAAACCTGCGCCCCTTGCACTGCAAGACGGTGTCCTTACCTGCTGGACCACCAGGGAAGCCCTAGGGTTTCCTTTTGATGGTGTATATTCTATGTATATGCTAAGTCACTCGAGTCACATTTGACTCTTTGTGACTTTATGGACTGTAGCGCTCCAGGCTCCACTGTTCATGGGATTCTCCAGGCAAGAATACTGGAGTGGGTAGCCATCTTTTTATCCAGGGTATCTTCCAAACCCAGGGATCAAACCCACATCTCTTTTGTCATTTCTTTTAGAACTATTAGCCTTCTATTTTCTGGATATACCACTGTTTATTTATCTACTCATCTAATGAAGGATATCTTGGTTGTTTACAAGTTTTGGCAATTATATATATAGTTGCTATAAACACCTGTATGTAGGTAGTTCTGTAGATGTATATCTTTAACTAATTT
Source organism: Tragulus kanchil (assembly GCA_022376925.1). Classification (NCBI taxonomy): domain Eukaryota; kingdom Metazoa; phylum Chordata; class Mammalia; order Artiodactyla; family Tragulidae; genus Tragulus; species Tragulus kanchil. Next base: position 155,834,284 of record JAIOJX010000028.1, on the reverse strand, counting down.
GGGTAAATACCAAGGAGAGCAATTACTGGGTCATACAGTTTAAGATTATTTCTAGGTTTGTAAAAAAACTGCCAAACTGTCTCCACAATGGCTTTATGATTTTGCACTTCCACTAGAAATAGATGAGAGATCCTGTGGCTCCACATTTAAGCTAGCATTGAGATTTTTGCAGTTCTAATAGGTGTGTTGGAGAAGGAAGTGGCAATCCAATCCAGTATTTTTGCTTAGGAAATCCTATGGACAGAGAAGCTGGTGGGCTATAATCCAAGAGGTCGTAAAAGAATTGGATGTGACTTAGCATCTAAACAACAACAATAGGTGTGTAGTTGCATCTCACTACTGTTTTAATTTGCATTTTATGTGCCATCTGTGTACCTTCTCTGGTGAGATTTCTGTGTAGGTTTTTTGTTATTCTTTTTTATTTTTAATTGTGTTGTTCTTTTGTTGAATTCTTAGAATTGTTTGTATATTTTGGATGAGTCATTTACCATGTATGCTTTTGCAAATATTTTCTCCCAGTCTCTCGCTTGTCTTTTCATTCTCTTAATAGTTTTTATTATTTTTTCCTCAGAGCCGATGTTTTAAATTTTAATGAAGTCCATCTTATCAATTATTTATTTGCTGAATCTTGCTTTGGTGTTTTGTTTAAAAGCCACCACCATACTCAGGGTCATTTAGATTTTCACCTGTGTTATTTTGCAGCTTTACATTTTACATGTAGGTGTATGATCAATTTTGAATTCATTTTTGCAAAGGATGTAATGTCTATGGCTAGATGCTTTTTTTCTTTGCATGTGGATGTCTGGATGTTCCAGCACCATTTGTTGAAAAAACTGTCTTTTCTCCATCTGTGTTGCCTTGGTCCTTTGTCAAACATCAATTGACTATACTTACGTGGGCATAAACTTCTTCTTAGTCTCCAGGTAGTCATTTCCTTTACAAGTATACAGGAGGCTGTGACATACAGTACTAGCCCAATACTTTTTCAAGATGGAAGGGCATACTCTTATGTGAGTGGGAGTGCTGCTAACAGACACCTTCTGCTGTCAAACTTCTTTGAGGTTGGTCTAGGCTGAAATGAGTGGTTTTACCCAAGGGTATGAGTCCTTCTGAGACAACTCAGATCCAGTGAATGATTAGCATAGAGTGAATAATAAGACAGACAGACCCTTCTTTGCCCAGCTTAGATTAACTGCAGATTCAGTTTTCCCTAAGACTATGGCTAAGTCCTTTGATGAGAATGCACTGAAACCCAGCTTCTCTCTTGTCTCATCCTTATTTCCACACCTTTTAATATATGTTGATAAGAAGAGCATGCTCTAATAAACTTCCTGTGTATTAATCTTTGCTTCACAATTTGCTTCCCAGGAACCAAACCTGTGATAATTGGCTAAATTATGGTCTGAGACCTCAGTGAGATGGCACTGTTTTTAAAAAGAGATAGCTGTTATTCAAGGGACAAAGGCTCTAGGTGCTTGAAAGTATGTTTAGTATGTTTTCAGGCATATACCTTGAATAAGTACAGACCTGTCTTTGTCTATATTTCTATGTTTTTATGTTACTTTCTATTTTGTTTATTTATTTAATCATTACCAAACCTATTTCCAAAAGAAACTGGTGATTTTTCAGAAGATTCCTGGTGCTGAAACATAACTTATTTGGAAAATTGGATTGAAGTGACTTAACGAATCTTAAGTGCCTTAATACAACAGCTTACCCTGTTTCCTACTCTAAAACTTGAGGAACTGAAAAATAATTTTCATGTTTAAACCTCACTGAACAAGAATGTTAAGTATCATTTTATAGATTTACTTGGAAAATGCAGGCCTGCCTTACTGCTTCCTATTTTAATAACTTGTGATTTTTAAAAACTGTCATGATCTTTATTGTTACATATTGAAATATATTTGCATAATTCTTAAATACTATTTTATATTTTCCTATGGTCCTGTTTATGCTATAATTCTAACAAATCACAAATAATTTTAAAATTCTGACAAAGCATTGCCTATCCTACAGCAAGTCCCTGTGCTACCTGCCTTAGTACCATTACCTTGAATTTCAGCTGAATTGTGTTTAATTTTCCAATCTATCACAAACTTTATATTTTATTTGGAATTATTATATTACTTATAATTTATTCTGAAACATCATGATCTATTCTAAAGGTTAAATTGATACAAATGTATGACATAGGTGCCTAGGGAAAAGGGCAGGATAGAGTTTAGGGGCAGAAGAAATTATACAGGAAGAAACTGAAGACTTTTTTATTTCAACATTTAAGAGACTCGATTTCTTTCTTCTCTCCCTCTTGCATCTTCTTGTAAGTTTTATATTAGATCCGGGGTTCAGAGGGACTGTATCAGTAATTTAGCTCAGATACAATATGGGTTAAATGGAATTTTGTGGGAAGCAACTGCTAGACATAACATTGTAGTACACCTTGGAGAAAACATATTTAGAATCCCAACAAACAGACCTATAAATAAAGTTTTATAACAGAATCTGTCTATAAACGAGGAGTTTTTCATCTAACTAAAATAAATACTGCTTTTCTTGAAAGCAGGAAATAACTCTTCTAAACATTTTCTTTGTATTTCTGGAACGTTTCAAACTATGTTGTGAAGCATTATAGTTCCCCTGAAGTACTATGAGATAGTTCTCTCACAATAATATGTTTAGAGTGGTTTGCTATTGTGGCAAAATAAATGATGTCTGAATACACTGGAGTTTAAAACTGTAAGAGTAAGGCCATAGGTTTTCTTTGTAGCTATGATTCAGCCATACTGTATAAAATGAGTGTCTGTTCATTACCACCTAATTTAAAATAATATTTACAGGAGAAAAGAAGCATTTTCTTTTTTTTTCTAATTTGGCCTCTTCTATTGATGTTTCTGTTTTGTTGTTTTTTTTTTTTAATCAATCTTTATTCTTTCGTCTGTATGGGCCTCCCATTGCAGTGGCCTCTCTTGTTGCAGAGCACTGGCTCTGGGCACATGAGCTCCACAGCGCTGGCTCCTAATTGGACACACTGGTCCAGCTGCTCCGCGGCATGTGGGATCTTCCCGGGCCAGAGATTAAACTGGTACCCCTTGCACTGCAAGGCAGACTGTGTTTACTGAACCACCAGGGAAGCCTGAAAGGAAGCAATTTTAAATAGACTCTGCAGATTTAATCTGATGACTGAAATGTAATTATGGAGTTGAAGTGTGAACACTCTTTTTAGTTTATGTGTATGTTAACTTTGCAGAAGAAAAGAGTGTTCAGTTTCAATCTTTGTTTTGGATATATAGCATCTCATATTTAGAAAGTATCACAGACTCTTTCATGCCAAGGGTGTGTTTCAATAAATCTCAGCTCATGAATGATTGATCTTAAAGAATTAGAAAACATCTCTAGTGTGAACAATTAGATCTCTTTTTATTGTGGAGTTCTGGTTCAACAAGCATGAAATTCTAGGGACTGGATTGTAAATTATAGTACTCCTGGGTCCTTTCTCCTTTGGCAAATTCTGATGTTTACAAAATGAATCCTCTACACCCCCAATTCATATACAAATGCTTCTATGTTCTATGATCTTTGCAATGCAGTTTGATGTTTCAGTCTCTCAAGTGTTGGTTGAGTCCAAGTTTAAAGAATACTATCAAAGTTGCCATAGACTTTTAAAAGATGATACCCAATGTAATGCACTGTTCAAAGAAAGATGAATACAATGATGCACAATTGGATCCATTTTACATAAATAATCAACTTGCCAATGTCAAGAATACAATTTCCTGTTCCTTGAGGTTTTTACATAGCCATGTGATTATTTCTGGCCAGTGATGTGTGAGTAGCAGAACTGTGTTTCACTTTTGGTCTAGCTATTTCATTTTTGATGGACAATTTCCTGGTCTTCTTCTCTCACACCACAGTTATTGGGAAGCGTGTGTCAGAATGAAGCCCCCAAACTGCCTGGTTTCTTAAGGACAGCTATGAACCAAAGCCTCTATTGTTAACCCACCCTAGGCATGCAGGATTAGTAAGAAATAAACCTTTTTTGTTAAAGCTACTGAGCCTAAATCTGGTGGCAAGGCTAAACCTATCCCAGCTAGTATAAAAAGGAGGGTAGAGATATTCATCTCTTTAATTATGGGACAGATATTATATAAGGAATATAGGAGAATTTTTTTTCTTTCCTAAATAAAGGAAGCTCCATTGTCACACCATTATTTTATACTATCTGCAAAATTGCATCACATATCTTTTTCTTGAATGATCTTTATGTAAGGGCTTCCCTGGTGACTGAGTGGTAAAGAATCCACCTGCCAACTTCAAGAGACATAGGTTCAATCCCTGTTCTGGGAAGACCCCGCATGCATCAGGCAACTAAGCCCGTGTGTCACAACTGTTGGGCGTGTGCTCTAGAATCCAGGAGGTGCAACTACTGAGCCCAGATGCATTAGAGCCCTGCTCCACAACAAAAGGAGTCACCAAAATGAGAAACCCTTGCACAGCAACTAGAGAAGACTCGCAGCCCACTGCAACTGCAGAAAAGCCTGCATGGCAGCGAAGACCCAGAGCAGCCAAGATAGATTTACATATTGGGTGTGCATTAATATAAGCTTATTGAAATACCAGTATTTGGGCTACATTCAAGAAAAAAGATAACCCAAATGGTTTATATCACAAAGCTAAGAGAAGTTAAGAGATTTGCCCAAAGTTGCCCATAATAATAAAAGTCTATGATATAGAAACTTACCTTTTCAGAAAACCAGGTCACAGTTCCATGAGTTACACTATATTTTCTTCATGTCGACACCAAAACTTGCACTTAGAGAACAGCCTGGGAACCTTGTACAGAAAAGAGTGTGTTGGAGGTAAGAATTCCTAAAGAATGAATTTGCAGATAGAGGGGAGAAATAAAGAAAAAGGAAACTGAACAAACTCCATCACAACACTTTTGGAGCAAATATTTGTATTTTTGTCTATGAAAGTCACACAACTATGGTTCAGAAAAGACTCAAAATAGCTATGGAAACTTCACGTTCACATCTCATGTGAACCTTTTTCAATCATTTCAATATCTTCTAAGCAGGTATACATTTCAGGGTCTGTTCTGTAGATCTTCCAGCAAAATTCTATTTTTGCCTTTGATAATTTCTGGATTTGTTTGTCTAGCCTGTATTTTTTGCCCCGATAAACATGTTTGATACATAAGCAGATTTTTTTTTTAAACTGTGCTTCTATTTTAGAAGAAAAGATACCCTGATTCTTTGAAAACATCATCACAATTATGTCCTGGAACTAAATTACCATTTCTAAAAGTTATTGAGATTTTTAGATAAGATTCAATATAAATGCACCCAGTTAAATTTTATTACCACTTATCAGAATCAGGCTATACATAATGTGTTATCTGTGCTTTGTTTATCTCTGTTTTAATAGGCATTTCATTGACATTTTGATAGACTCCTCGATTGCTTGAGGTTATTAAATTCTGTGCTTCAAGTTATTAAAGTGAAAGCAATGCAATTAAAAGTACTCCTTTGATCTTGCATCATTCGCTTATTTTTAGCTTCGAGTTGGGCGTGTGCTCTAGAATCCAGGAGGTGCAACTACTGAGCCCAGATGCATTAGAGCCCTGCTCCACAACAAAAGGAGTCACCAAAATGAGAAACCCTTGCACAGCAACTAGAGAAGACTGCAGCCCACTGCAACTGCAGAAAAGCCTGCATGGCAGCGAAGACCCAGAGCAGCCAAGATAGATTTACATATTGGGTGTGCATTAATATAAGCTTATTGAAATACCAGTATTTGGGCTACATTCAAGAAAAAAGATAACCCAAATGGTTTATATCACAAAGCTAAGAGAAGTTAAGAGATTTGCCCAAAGTTGCCCATAATAATAAAAGTCTATGATATAGAAACTTACCTTTTCAGAAAACCAGGTCACAGTTCCATGAGTTACACTATATTTTCTTCATGTCGACACCAAAACTTGCACTTAGAGAACAGCCTGGGAACCTTGTACAGAAAAGAGTGTGTTGGAGGTAAGAATTCCTAAAGAATGAATTTGCAGATAGAGGGGAGAAATAAAGAAAAAGGAAACTGAACAAACTCCATCACAACACTTTTGGAGCAAATATTTGTATTTTTGTCTATGAAAGTCACACAACTATGGTTCAGAAAAGACTCAAAATAGCTATGGAAACTTCACGTTCACATCTCATGTGAACCTTTTTCAATCATTTCAATATCTTCTAAGCAGGTATACATTTCAGGGTCTGTTCTGTAGATCTTCCAGCAAAATTCTATTTTTGCCTTTGATAATTTCTGGATTTGTTTGTCTAGCCTGTATTTTTTGCCCCGATAAACATGTTTGATACATAAGCAGATTTTTTTTTTAAACTGTGCTTCTATTTTAGAAGAAAAGATACCCTGATTCTTTGAAAACATCATCACAATTATGTCCTGGAACTAAATTACCATTTCTAAAAGTTATTGAGATTTTTAGATAAGATTCAATATAAATGCACCCAGTTAAATTTTATTACCACTTATCAGAATCAGGCTATACATAATGTGTTATCTGTGCTTTGTTTATCTCTGTTTTAATAGGCATTTCATTGACATTTTGATAGACTCCTCGATTGCTTGAGGTTATTAAATTCTGTGCTTCAAGTTATTAAAGTGAAAGCAATGCAATTAAAAGTACTCCTTTGATCTTGCATCATTCGCTTATTTTTAGCTTCGAGTATTACTATGGAAACATTTTAAAAGCCAGAGGTTGTTGATAAGTTTGAAGCAACATTCCTAAATAATAATAACAAACCTCCTATAGTTATTTCTTTAAAACTGCTGTTTGGACATTCTGAAATATAATTATCATTGATGGTCACCAAATATTAATATATAAAAAATATTTTGAGCTTCTTTTGTTCAGATTTGCTTTTCTTCGTGCTTCAAAAGAGGACAAAATATGGGAAATTACTGTTTTTGAGCCGAAAGTTTTATATTCTTGCAAATATGACAAGGATTTCAATTTCTAATAAAGTTTAATTAACATTAAGCTTGATTTTTATATAATTTTACCTAGATAGTAGTTCATTCATTGTATAACAATGAAATAGTGAGTGACTGAAGTTCATAACTTGTATTAGTAACAACAAACAATAACTTTCATTTATCAAAATCCTGCTCTATTTCAAATTCTGTACTACAGATTCTTTATATATGCATATATGTTTATATGTGTTGTGTTTAAACCTTAGAACAAAGTAAGAGGCAGGTAGAATTATCCTTTCTACAAGTGAAGATGCATGCTTAAGTTGACTAAAATTACTCCACTAATACATTCACGAGCCAGAATTCACATCTAGCACAATCTCATTCCAGAATTATGCTATGATACTTTACTACCTTGCTTTGCCTACAGACCATCTTTAAATTATATTTAAACATTTAGAATGATAACAGTTGATTTTTCTGGAGTTTTTGCCTGATTCCAGGTACTGCTATCATTGTTACAAATGTATTAACTCATTACTTCTCACAGCATCCCTGGGTTATTTTGGAACTAGTGAATGCTATAGAGAAGCTATATTATTTGCTAACCTAATGCAGGTGCTAATTGATAGAGCCAGGATTCAAACTGGCTCTACCATCCAGGCTCTTAACCTTCATTATTTATGCTGACTCTCAGCTCTAGCCATATTATCTTAAAGGGGAAATATTTTCATGAACCATCGATGAGAGCTCCCTTCCAGAAAGAGAATGTCTGTATGAATTTTCTGTTTGTCCACATTCACCTTTTAGTTTCTTATCTTTGCATCCTTTAAGCCGAATTTACCCTATCTCTGTATTTCACCTTATCTGTTAATTCTCCTAAATGCAGTGTTGATCTGAAGTCCTTTTTTAAAAATAAAAGTAATTTTAAAGATATCTCTTCAGTGTGTTAGGATGTCGTGAATATATAGCAATTTCTGCCAAGGGTGCAGTAGGGTGAAACTGCAGTCATATTGCTACATATTTACTCTAACAGGTATAAATTCTTATCTAAACCTAAGCAGAAATGCTTGAAATAGATTATATATTTATCTTTGAAAGTGGCAGTCTAGCTCTATCTTGGCACCATAGTTCTAAAATTGTAGGCTTCTTCCTGGTCTTAAATACAGAACCAGTTTGTTTCAGAATCTGCCTGAGCATCTGCCTCAGAAAACCAATCTCTTTAGGAATGGGGCCTTGTTTCATCTTTGACAATCCCACTGTGTTTAACTTAAAGACAGTTGCTCTTCTCTATCATAATGAGTTTCCACCATAACGATAACTTACCTGAATAATCCTAATTCTTTACTCTGTGTTTAAACATTCCCAAGTAACATCCCTGGCTTTCCAGATGGGATTCCACCCAGCAGCTCTGATTATGGCCCCGATCTCTTGTTATTGCATGTACTACACAGGAGACATTGTTCACAGAAGTTTCATCAGTGTTAGCATATGTTTCCAGACCTCAGTAACTTGTCACGTCTGCTTTGAATGTACTGCTCTCAGCCAAACAAAATATCAGTGCAGAGCTGAGTAATAATTTTTCATTCCCTCCTTGAACTTTGCATGAGTTTCTATTACTATGGCCAAAAATGGCATTAGGTTTTATAACAGCCATATCATTTATGGCTTGTGATGAATTTTCACTTAAAGGGAATCCATGAAACAGTTGCTGTAAAGACAAGAGTCCTCCCTTATGCACTTAGTTAATTAAATTTATCATCTAGATGCATGTTAACATCTTTATGCATGTTAAGTGTTCACAATTACATTTGACTGTTTTTATCTGATTCAATTTGTTTTAAAATCTAGGTTCTGTCAGCCATTTAGCTACTATCTCTTGCATTTGTGACTTCCACAAATATGACCACAGTAGTCTGCTCTGAAATGGACAGGTCAAATCCGAGTTTTGACATGTCCTAGGACATTTTTTCACCTTATCTGTTAATTGTTCTAAATGCAGTGTTGATCTGAAGTCCTTTTTTAAAAATAAAAGTAATTTTAAAGATATCTCTTCAGTGTGTTAGGATGTCGTGAATATATAGCAATTTCTGCCAAGGGTGCAGTAGGGTGAAACTGCAGTCATATTGCTACATATTTACTCTAACAGGTATAAATTCTTATCTAAACCTAAGCAGAAATGCTTGAAATAGATTATATATTTATCTTTGAAAGTGGCAGTCTAGCTCTATCTTGGCACCATAGTTCTAAAATTGTAGGCTTCTTCCTGGTCTTAAATACAGAACCAGTTTGTTTCAGAATCTGCCTGAGCATCTGCCTCAGAAAACCAATCTCTTTAGGAATGGGGCCTTGTTTCATCTTTGACAATCCCACTGTGTTTAACTTAAAGACAGTTGCTCTTCTCTATCATAATGAGTTTCCACCATAACGATAACTTACCTGAATAATCCTAATTCTTTACTCTGTGTTTAAACATTCCCAAGTAACATCCCTGGCTTTCCAGATGGGATTCCACCCAGCAGCTCTGATTATGGCCCCGATCTCTTGTTATTGCATGTACTACACAGGAGACATTGTTCACAGAAGTTTCATCAGTGTTAGCATATGTTTCCAGACCTCAGTAACTTGTCACGTCTGCTTTGAATGTACTGCTCTCAGCCAAACAAAATATCAGTGCAGAGCTGAGTAATAATTTTTCATTCCCCTCCTTGAACTTTGCATGAGTTTCTATTACTATGGCCAAAAATGGCATTAGGTTTTATAACAGCCATATCATTTATGGCTTGTGATGAATTTTCACTTAAAGGGAATCCATGAAACAGTTGCTGTAAAGACAAGAGTCCTCCCTTATGCACTTAGTTAATTAAATTTATCATCTAGATGCATGTTAACATCTTTATGCATGTTAAGTGTTCACAATTACATTTGACTGTTTTTATCTGATTCAATTTGTTTTAAAATCTAGGTTCTGTCAGCCATTTAGCTACTATCTCTTGCATTTGTGACTTCCACAAATATGACCACAGTAGTCTGCTCTGAAATGGACAGGTCAAATCCGAGTTTTGACATGTCCTAGGACATTGTACCATTGGTACCAATTATAACAATCAGTTATCTTTAAACACGCACTATCAACCAGACCACTAGTTGCTAGAGATGCCACTGATGCTAGTGAGCAAGTGTGTACTGAGTTTTTGCAAAGGTTTCCATTGATGATCATTCCCTCAGCTTATTTATATTGAGGAGTAGATTGATTTTTCTCTTCAGTATAAATGATTTTCAATCTCATCAAGTTTCAGTACTAGAAGTCAACACAGCCTCTCCTTCTTGACACATGAAGTATATAGCCTCATCTTTAACCAAAAGAATGGGAACACAATGTTCTGGGACTTTTAAAAGAACATAACCTTGAGATAGTTGATACATTATACCTATCCAAGTTGTAAGTGAGATAGAATTATTCTTTATAGACTATATCCCCAACAGTCTACCACCATACCACCCTGAACACGCCCAATATCATCTGATCTCAGTAGCTAAACAGGGTTGGGCTTTGTTAGTATTTGGATGAGTGAATACATCCTAAACAATATACAATTATTCCCATTACTAAGGTAATCAATACTTGGAGTGTGAACACACATGTGTAAATTAGATGAAACACCTATACTGTGTGCAAATTTATATGAATATGTATTTTGAGTAGGCTAACCATACCTTATAGTAAGGTTTTCAAAATCATATATGCATAAAATAACAAAAAGAGGTGTTATAAAAGTTGTTGTAAAATAGTTCTCTGAATTTAGACACTTTCCCAAAGTCAGGTATAGTTAAAAAAATTTTTAACAGACAATATAGGCATTTTTGACTTTAGGCTTGTGATGAATTTTCATAAAGGGAATCCATGAAACAGTTGCTGTAAAGACAAGAGTCCTCCCTTATGCACTTAGTTAATTAAATTTATCATCTAGATGCATGTTAACATCTTTATGCATGTTAAGTGTTCACAATTACATTTGACTGTTTTTATCTGATTCAATTTGTTTTAAAATCTAGGTTCTGTCAGCCATTTAGCTACTATCTCTTGCATTTGTGACTTCCACAAATATGACCACAGTAGTCTGCTCTGAAATGGACAGGTCAAATCCGAGTTTTGACATGTCCTAGGACATTGTACCATTGGTACCAATTATAACAATCAGTTATCTTTAAACACGCACTATCAACCAGACCACTAGTTGCTAGAGATGCCACTGATGCTAGTGAGCAAGTGTGTACTGAGTTTTTGCAAAGGTTTCCATTGATGATCATTCCCTCAGCTTATTTATATTGAGGAGTAGATTGATTTTTCTCTTCAGTATAAATGATTTTCAATCTCATCAAGTTTCAGTACTAGAAGTCAACACAGCCTCTCCTTCTTGACACATGAAGTATATAGCCTCATCTTTAACCAAAAGAATGGGAACACAATGTTCTGGGACTTTTAAAAGAACATAACCTTGAGATAGTTGATACATTATACCTATCCAAGTTGTAAGTGAGATAGAATTATTCTTTATAGACTATATCCCCAACAGTCTACCACCATACCACCCTGAACACGCCCAATATCATCTGATCTCAGTAGCTAAACAGGGTTGGGCTTTGTTAGTATTTGGATGAGTGAATACATCCTAAACAATATACAATTATTCCCATTACTAAGGTAATCAATACTTGGAGTGTGAACACACATGTGTAAATTAGATGAAACACCTATACTGTGTGCAAATTTATATGAATATGTATTTTGAGTAGGCTAACCATACCTTATAGTAAGGTTTTCAAAATCATATATGCATAAAATAACAAAAAGAGGTGTTATAAAAGTTGTTGTAAAATAGTTCTCTGAATTTAGACACTTCATCAATTTGCCAAATGCAGTCATTAGTTTGCTATCTCATAGGATTAATAATTCTAAATGAACATCATTGTGATTCTAGCTGCTATCATGGACAGCATTATATGAGACAGCTATAGGGGAAATTTGTCATTCTAATATAGAGCTGTTGATAAGGCCATATTTTCCTACCTAATGTTCTTTTTATTAGGAATCACAAAATAAATGTTGGATAAGTGTTAGAATTTGAATAACTATGCTTCTGCTGGGGGCATGGGCTACTTGCTAATATCTGTTGCGAGCTTTCCAAAAATTTTTTTTGATCTTTCGGAGGGTGGGGTGGGGAGGGAGGGGGATGGGCGGGCCACTTCTATTGGTCTTTCATTTCTCTATTTTCATCCGTCTTTGTTCTTTGGCCTGTGTGGGCCTCCCATCACAGTGGCGTCAGGATTACAGAGCACCGGCTCTGGGCTCATGTGCCCCAGAGTTCCGGCTCGGTAATTGGACACATCAGTCCAGCCACTCCGCGGCACGTGGGATCTTCCCAGGCCAGGGATCGAACCGGCGCCCCTTGCAGTGCAAGGCAGTGTCTTTACCCACTGGACCACCAGGGGAAGCCCCGAATTTTTTCTACCTCCTTTAATTGGCGGTTAGAAACTATAAAAGAAGAAAAATTAGGATACCTGTGCTCTGGTCTTGGTGTGTGTTATGGTGTATATATATTTCTGCTGTGAGGTGTCACAGTAAATTAATGTGTTTTGCTTGATTGTATGTTACATATAATTCAGAACTAATAGTAACTGAGTCACAAAGCTTGAGAATGATTTGCTTACATTTATAATATATTTAGAATGTAGAGTCAATGACATTATAATGCTTTAAAAATAATTATAATATTTTACTGAGCATTTTTCTGTCAGCTTATATGTGAATTAGATTTTTTGAGTAGAAGCACCTATACTGTGTGCAAATTTATATGAATATGTATTTTGAGTAGGCTAACCATACCTTATAGTAAGGTTTTCAAAATCATATATGCATAAAATAACAAAAAGAGGTGTTATAAAAGTTGTTGTAAAATAGTTCTCTGAATTTAGACACTTCATCAATTTGCCAAATGCAGTCATTAGTTTGCTATCTCATAGGATTAATAATTCTAAATGAACATCATTGTGATTCTAGCTGCTATCATGGACAGCATTATATGAGACAGCTATAGGGGAAATTTGTCATTCTAATATAGAGCTGTTGATAAGGCCATATTTTCCTACCTAATGTTCTTTTTATTAGGAATCACAAAATAAATGTTGGATAAGTGTTAGAATTTGAATAACTATGCTTCTGCTGGGGGCATGGGCTACTTGCTAATATCTGTTGCGAGCTTTCCAAAAATTTTTTTTGATCTTTCGGAGGGTGGGGTGGGGAGGGAGGGGGATGGGCGGGCCACTTCTATTGGTCTTTCATTTCTCTATTTTCATCCGTCTTTGTTCTTTGGCCTGTGTGGGCCTCCCATCACAGTGGCGTCAGGATTACAGAGCACCGGCTCTGGGCTCATGTGCCCCAGAGTTCCGGCTCGGTAATTGGACACATCAGTCCAGCCACTCCGCGGCACGTGGGATCTTCCCAGGCCAGGGATCGAACCGGCGCCCCTTGCAGTGCAAGGCAGTGTCTTTACCCACTGGACCACCAGGGGAAGCCCCGAATTTTTTCTACCTCCTTTAATTGGCGGTTAGAAACTATAAAAGAAGAAAAATTAGGATACCTGTGCTCTGGTCTTGGTGTGTGTTATGGTGTATATATATTTCTGCTGTGAGGTGTCACAGTAAATTAATGTGTTTTGCTTGATTGTATGTTACATATAATTCAGAACTAATAGTAACTGAGTCACAAAGCTTGAGAATGATTTGCTTACATTTATAATATATTTAGAATGTAGAGTCAATGACATTATAATGCTTTAAAAAAATAATTATAATATTTTACTGAGCATTTTTCTGTCAGCAATTGTGCTGGGTCTTATAGCTGTGTTATCATTTTTATTTATTCAAGAGTTCATTTTTTCTTTCTAAAAATATTTTCAGTACCCATAGCTTGCCAAAATTAATCAAGGGAAGCTTGAAGAATCAGTCATTTGACCTCCAGCAATAGCAGGAGCTCTGATTCAAGCTTCATAACTCCTTCTCAACCTCAAAGAACTAATAAAGGTGAACTTACAAAGATATATACATAATCTGACAAATTATTGTTTTCTTGGTGGGTAGAAACATTGCCATTAAATGCAGAGTTGTTTGTGGAGACAATAAATGTCTATATTGACACAGAATCAAAGTTTTTAAAACTCTTTTTTGAGCCAGCCAGTAGATCTTGGATATGGTAGAGAAATACACTGTGACTTGTCAATATCTTGTTAATGTTTCAGTGTCCTTAAGCTCATCTTTGAGTAAAAGGCATTTGGTGTGGGGAGAAAATAAGGAAACCTAGTTTTTCAATTGTGCTTAAATTCCAATGCTTTGTATAAAAATTTATTATTAAAACATGTTTTAATTCCAATTTGGTTTCAATATGGAGAACATCTCTATAAAAGGCTACATTTTTAAATTATAGATCTTTAAATTTTTATTTTTCCTGAAAAATTATTCTTAGGTAATTCATTGGAATTTTGATGCTATAGTTCTTACAACATGTGAGTTTCTAGTTTTAGCCTATTTATTGGTTTTGCATTATTTATAGCAAAAGGAAAAACACTTTTCTCATCCATCAATTTTTAGGTAACATCCAGGCCGAATCGCGCCTTGCAGTGCAAGGCAGTGTCTTTACCCACTGGACCACCAGGGGAAGCCCCGAATTTTTTCTACCTCCTTTAATTGGCGGTTAGAAACTATAAAAGAAGAAAAATTAGGATACCTGTGCTCTGGTCTTGGTGTGTGTTATGGTGTATATATATTTCTGCTGTGAGGTGTCACAGTAAATTAATGTGTTTTGCTTGATTGTATGTTACATATAATTCAGAACTAATAGTAACTGAGTCACAAAGCTTGAGAATGATTTGCTTACATTTATAATATATTTAGAATGTAGAGTCAATGACATTATAATGCTTTAAAAAAATAATTATAATATTTTACTGAGCATTTTTCTGTCAGCAATTGTGCTGGGTCTTATAGCTGTGTTATCATTTTTATTTATTCAAGAGTTCATTTTTTCTTTCTAAAAATATTTTCAGTACCCATAGCTTGCCAAAATTAATCAAGGGAAGCTTGAAGAATCAGTCATTTGACCTCCAGCAATAGCAGGAGCTCTGATTCAAGCTTCATAACTCCTTCTCAACCTCAAAGAACTAATAAAGGTGAACTTACAAAGATATATACATAATCTGACAAATTATTGTTTTCTTGGTGGGTAGAAACATTGCCATTAAATGCAGAGTTGTTTGTGGAGACAATAAATGTCTATATTGACACAGAATCAAAGTTTTTAAAACTCTTTTTTGAGCCAGCCAGTAGATCTTGGATATGGTAGAGAAATACACTGTGACTTGTCAATATCTTGTTAATGTTTCAGTGTCCTTAAGCTCATCTTTGAGTAAAAGGCATTTGGTGTGGGGAGAAAATAAGGAAACCTAGTTTTTCAATTGTGCTTAAATTCCAATGCTTTGTATAAAAATTTATTATTAAAACATGTTTTAATTCCAATTTGGTTTAAATATGGAGAACATCTCTATAAAAGGCTACATTTTTAAATTATAGATCTTTAAATTTTTATTTTTCCTGAAAAATTATTCTTAGGTAATTCATTGGAATTTTGATGCTATAGTTCTTACAACATGTGAGTTTCTAGTTTTAGCCTATTTATTGGTTTTGCATTATTTATAGCAAAAGGAAAAACACTTTTCTCATCCATCAATTTTTTAGGTAATGTCATTAAAACCAAGTTTATATCTTTCTTTAAACAAAATGTCATTGTATCATTTGCGAAGAGAGTTTAGGAATTAAAATAGTTAAAAAAGTTAAACACCTCAAGTGTCTAATAATTAAGTTTATTGATTGTGATTTCTTTCACTGTGACCTATAATACATAACAAGTATTTGAAAGCAATATCCTATATGTATATCCCTTAGAAAGTAGTTGAAGCATTGCTTATAACATTATAAAACTGAAAACTTTAAAATGACTACCATTGGGATCAACTGTGTGTTGTTAAATCAGTGGTGGAAGTTTACAAGGTCATCAGGATTTGATGTAAATTTCACTGTATAAATATATGCAAAATGCAGTACAGAATATATGATATCATCCTTTTTATAAGAATAAAAATATACTGTTAGAAAAGTAGGCTGATAGATAATTTCCAAAATAAAACAAGTGCAAGCCTCTTAAGTGGTATATGTTGGGGAGAAAAAAATTCTTTTTATTTTATGCTTTTGTAAAGTTTTGTCTTTATTTCAAATGATTCCACAAGGACTATCCTTGTCCATAAACCTTTGTAAGAAGTCTGAATTTTTCTTAAGATAAATTCCTAGAATCATGATTCTATGATATAAACAATAATGAGTAAAACATTTCTCAACCAATTCTATATTGTTTAAGCTGCTACCAGCAAATATCTGATAGAGGACTTGTCTGCAGCCTTAAAATTGTAAATGTTTATTTTAACCTATGTGATGTAAGGCAAAAATTCATATGTATTAACTCATGAAAATTAGATGATTGAATAGTTTTTCTCATATTTGAGTAATTTGTAGGTTTTCAATTAATTGTTTATACTATACCATGATATATTAATAACACTAATAGACTTCATTATGCTCTAGAAAGTTAAGTAATAACTATTTTGTTCTATTTTGTATTTGTAAACATGTAAGATTTGTGTATAACAAAAATATCTGAATCTAGGATATTCAAAAGAACACTAAAAATAACTTAGGCCAAATTCTTAGGTTTAAAGATTAGGAAAATCATGTCAGGTAGGTGAAGTGATAATGCCTCTATTTTAGAAGTTAAGAAATAGAAAGTCATCATCAGGCTTTGGTGTGAGGATCCATTGTCTTTTCCCAGTATCAAGCTTGGTCCCCAGAATAGCCATATTATCATAACATCTTAATTCCTAAGTGGATGGCAGTGAGGTGTGTCATGCCTGTGTCACCTGTGTTTTATTTTTGGTACTGTGAATGCCTGCATATATCTTGCACATTGTGCCAGTATTACAAAGTGACATTTATTCTCAAAGAAATGCTGAGTTCTCCTTTTCCTTTCTTTAAATTAGTAGCTGAACTGGAAAATGCAAGCTGTCAAATGTGTGTTTCTTTGTTGATCCCCTAAATAGAGTAGCTTCATATTAATTACCTGCTAGCAACCAAAGGTATGTATTGCTTAAGAAACCGGAGCTCTGAATATCCCATACTTATTTTGAGAAACAGTAAAAATACCTAAGTGAATCCAGAGTTAGTTGGTGAATTTGCATAGAAAGGGGATACTGTGTTTTAAAATCATCTAAAATTCATCTTGAGTTGCTGTCATGTTTTTATATTCTTTAATACCCATAAGAAAAGTCAAGAATATGAAAGGAGAAAAAAAGACTTGATAAACCTGAAGAAACATTCTGTATTCTTTTAATGAGAAATAATTACAAGTAAATTGGATATCCTTGACCTTAGTAACTGATATAAACAATAATGAGTAAAACATTTCTCAACCAATTCTATATTGTTTAAGCTGCTACCAGCAAATATCTGATAGAGGACTTGTCTGCAGCCTTAAAATTGTAAATGTTTATTTTAACCTATGTGATGTAAGGCAAAAATTCATATGTATTAACTCATGAAAATTAGATGATTGAATAGTTTTTCTCATATTTGAGTAATTTGTAGGTTTTCAATTAATTGTTTATACTATACCATGATATATTAATAACACTAATAGACTTCATTATGCTCTAGAAAGTTAAGTAATAACTATTTTGTTCTATTTTGTATTTGTAAACATGTAAGATTTGTGTATAACAAAAATATCTGAATCTAGGATATTCAAAAGAACACTAAAAATAACTTAGGCCAAATTCTTAGGTTTAAAGATTAGGAAAATCATGTCAGGTAGGTGAAGTGATAATGCCTCTATTTTAGAAGTTAAGAAATAGAAAGTCATCATCAGGCTTTGGTGTGAGGATCCATTGTCTTTTCCCAGTATCGAGCTTGGTCCCCAGAATAGCCATATTATCATAACATCTTAATTCCTAAGTGGATGGCAGTGAGGTGTGTCATGCCTGTGTCACCTGTGTTTTATTTTTGGTACTGTGAATGCCTGCATATATCTTGCACATTGTGCCAGTATTACAAAGTGACATTTATTCTCAAAGAAATGCTGAGTTCTCCTTTTCCTTTCTTTAAATTAGTAGCTGAACTGGAAAATGCAAGCTGTCAAATGTGTGTTTCTTTGTTGATCCCCTAAATAGAGTAGCTTCATATTAATTACCTGCTAGCAACCAAAGGTATGTATTGCTTAAGAAACCGGAGCTCTGAATATCCCATACTTATTTTGAGAAACAGTAAAAATACCTAAGTGAATCCAGAGTTTAGTTGGTGAATTTGCATAGAAAGGGGATACTGTGTTTTAAAATCATCTAAAATTCATCTTGAGTTGCTGTCATGTTTTTATATTCTTTAATACCCATAAGAAAAGTCAAGAATATGAAAGGAGAAAAAAAGACTTGATAAACCTGAAGAAACATTCTGTATTCTTTTAATGAGAAATAATTACAAGTAAATTGGATATCCTTGACCTTAGTAACTGACATTTAGTGAAGAGAAATAATAAATATGAACAAACTAATTTGAGGCATTTTATATCAATGGAGAGATTAAACTGGGTTTTCATCATCTATGAGAATACAGAAAGGTTGAATTGCTTACATGTGATCTCACAATAGCACAGTGAAGCCACAATTAGAACCCAGGAAGTTCTGAATCATAATCCTAAATTAGTTTAGTGAGTTTGGTTTTGTTAACTCAGTATTTATTATCTTTTTTCCCCACATAAAAGCAAAGTTTTCTAGCCAAAAAATGATTATCAATTACTATTAGTAGAAATCATCACATTAAAGTTCATAATTTTGATAAAGAGCTATATTATAAGGCAGATATAATGGTTCCCAAATTTATAGATACAGAACATGAGATTTCAAGCAGTCGTGACTTTCTCTGTCTTAGACACCTGGTAAAAACTGAATCAGTACTTAAATATAGGTTTTCTCCAAGTTCATGTGTCATATGCATAATGCAAATATTTAAGTTTCTTTTTCTTTGCAAGTGGCAGAAACCCAACTTCCTAGCTTAGGTTAAAAATGGAGGCTTTTGTTGGCTCACAAATTGTAAATAAGAGTTAAAAATTATTAAACTGGAAAATATGCAGGAAGAAATCTAAAAATGACTCAAACACAGAAACACAGGATGCTGACATTTTCTGTTTTCTCCTTCATCTCTCTGTCTCACACACAGAGGCATCTGCTTTTCTCTGAAGGGTTCCTTCATTCTCTTTCAAGACTAAAGACTTTCTCCCTATCATGGGAAAATGGTAATGCCTTGCGCTCTTGGGAACAGGCTTTTATCCCAGCTTCTCTCAAATACTTCTTGTTGGTTAACAAATAGCATAGTCTAGACTCCCCCAAGGCATTGAGAGAATAAATCTGCCATTATGCAGTTCTTCATCTGCCTCAGCAGTCCACTCAGAAACTCTGGCAAAATTCATTTTATGACCCATGGAATTCTCCAGGCAAGAATACTGTACTGGGGAACCTTTCCTTTCTTCAGGGAATCTTCCCAATCCAGGGAATAAACTAACCCTGGTCTCCGGCATTGCAGGCAGATTCTTTACCAGCTGAGCTACAAGGGAAACCCAAGTGAGCGTCTGGTTTTGTGCTAAGAGTAAGAACCCAAATTAACACCTAATCCATGTATTCTATGGCCAGTTCTTGGATTTGTTGTTGTTCAGTTGCTAAGTCATATATGACTTTTTGCCATCCCTTGAACTCAAGTACAACAGGCTTCCCTGTCCTTCACTGCCTCCTGGAGTTTGCTTAAACTTATGGCTGTTGAGTCCATGATGCAATCCCACCATTTCATCTTCTGTCTTCCACTTCCTCTCTTGCCCTCAATCTTAACCAGTATCAGGATCTATTTCAATGAGTCCACTCTTCATATCAGTTTTGGGGCAGACTATATTATCTCTAATTTTCATGAACACACTGAAGAGCAAGCAATATATTCCACTTTACTGATGAGGAACTAGGGAGGGGTTGAGATTTTCACCCGCTTCAGTGCAATCCTAAAGCCCTGTCTTTTCCTATGTTTCTGATAAACATACACTAGTGTTTATTGGTTTTATGATTCACTTTAAATAACTCATTAGGCTAATGTTTGTCATTAGCCTATTATTCACAAAGACATTAAATTTGCAAGCTACTTTTGAAAGAAATACACATGTGCAATTAATATCAAGAAAAAAATTTTTTGCTGAAATCAAATTTATCCTGTTTTTTTTTTTTTGCTTAACAAATTCATAAGTATATCAGACAAGTTATGATATTTTAGAATTTAAAGTGATTTTAAAACAGAAGTATTTCAGTACAGTCTCTATAATATCAGAGGAAGGAAGTTTTAAAATTTATGTCACATGTCAGTAAGTTATATGTACATAGTATTTTTAATTACCATTTTGATTAATGACAGAAATGTATTCTCCAAATATAAAATAAGAAAAATCTATGGCAGAATAATACATAGAATTTCAATAAATATAAAACTAAACATATAAGATATAATAATAGTAGCATAAATACTTTTATCATCATAAGTATAATAAAAAGGAAAGAATTTGTTGTGTCTTATGCAGTTTTATGACCCATGGAAATTTTTTCCAGGCAAGAATACTGTACTGGGGAACCTTTCCTTTCTTCAGGGAATCTTCCCAATCCAGGGAATAAACTAACCCTGGTCTCCGGCATTGCAGGCAGATTCTTTACCAGCTGAGCTACAAGGGAAACCCAAGTGAGCGTCTGGTTTTGTGCTAAGAGTAAGAACCCAAATTAACACCTAATCCATGTATTCTATGGCCAGTTCTTGGATTTGTTGTTGTTCAGTTGCTAAGTCATATATGACTTTTTGCCATCCCTTGAACTCAAGTACAACAGGCTTCCCTGTCCTTCACTGCCTCCTGGAGTTTGCTTAAACTTATGGCTGTTGAGTCCATGATGCAATCCCACCATTTCATCTTCTGTCTTCCACTTCCTCTCTTGCCCTCAATCTTAACCAGTATCAGGATCTATTTCAATGAGTCCACTCTTCATATCAGTTTTGGGGCAGACTATATTATCTCTAATTTTCATGAACACACTGAAGAGCAAGCAATATATTCCACTTTACTGATGAGGAACTAGGGAGGGGTTGAGATTTTCACCCGCTTCAGTGCAATCCTAAAGCCCTGTCTTTTCCTATGTTTCTGATAAACATACACTAGTGTTTATTGGTTTTATGATTCACTTTAAATAACTCATTAGGCTAATGTTTGTCATTAGCCTATTATTCACAAAGACATTAAATTTGCAAGCTACTTTTGAAAGAAATACACATGTGCAATTAATATCAAGAAAAAAATTTTTTGCTGAAATCAAATTTATCCTGTTTTTTTTTTTTTGCTTAACAAATTCATAAGTATATCAGACAAGTTATGATATTTTAGAATTTAAAGTGATTTTAAAACAGAAGTATTTCAGTACAGTCTCTATAATATCAGAGGAAGGAAGTTTTAAAATTTATGTCACATGTCAGTAAGTTATATGTACATAGTATTTTTAATTACCATTTTGATTAATGACAGAAATGTATTCTCCAAATATAAAATAAGAAAAATCTATGGCAGAATAATACATAGAATTTCAATAAATATAAAACTAAACATATAAGATATAATAATAGTAGCATAAATACTTTTATCATCATAAGTATAATAAAAAAGGAAAGAATTTGTTGTGTCAAAAATTATGGTTTACAAGTTTCTCAAATGGAATTTGAGTTAAAATATGTTTTGTTTTAGATGATTTTGTGTTGTAGCAGTGGTAGTTTCCTTTTTATTTATGGAGGATATTAGTTCAATTAATAGAGTTAGTTTGGTAAATAATTTTGCATTATCTTCAATGTCTACACCTAAAGGTAAATTAGTGATGCAAAAACTTGACCTACTAGAAAGAACTCCGATGCTAGGAAAAACTGAAGGCTAGGGGAGAAGGGTCCAACAATGAATGAGATGGTTGGATGACATCATCAACTCAGTGGACATGATTTAAGAAAACTCTTTAGATGGTGAAAGGCAGGGAGAATCAGACATGATTGAGTGACTGAACAATGACAAAGGCAAATTTAATAAAGAGGATTTAAATACTCTTTGAGTTAACATGTTTTTGACATACTGAAAGCTGTTTTCAGTTGTGATAAGTGAATATCCAAGCCACTGGTCTGATATTCAGTTTCCATCTCCAAGGACAACAATAAGGAAATTGAACCACGCCAGAGGCTCAAGTCATGGTGATATTTTATTGATCAATGAATGACCTCTCTCTTACTTAACTAATACCCCATAACATTGTGGCTAAAACCTGCCTCTCCCAACCCCGCAGATGAGCGGATCAAGGCAAGTATGGTAGGAAATGCTAGGCAAATATGGAAACTTAGGCATTTTGCCATTTGCAGACTAAGAAAATGCTGAGTGTCTTACCAATATAAATTCTGACAGATTTAGCTATGAGAAGAGACATTTGTTTTTTCTGATACGTGTCAATATCTTACTATAAACAGAAAGCCTATACTCTGGAAAAAATACTGAAAAAAAGTATAGACAGAAAAGAACTTACATGGTAGCTAAGACAGTAAAGAATCCACTTGCAATGCAGGAGATCTGGGTTCTATCCCTGGGTAGGGAAGATCCCTGGAGAAGGCAATGAGAGCCTACTCCAGGATTCTTCCAATAGACCGAGGAACCTGATGGGCCACAGTCCATGAGGTCACAAAAAGTCAGACATGACTGAGTGACTTAACACACACACATAAATACAAAGTCTATAATCTGCTGCCAGTAACCAACTAATTGGAAAAGACCCTGATGCTGGGGAAAACTGAAGGCAGAAGGAGAGGAGGGTGATATAGAGGATGAGATGATTGAATGTCACCAATTCAATGGACATGAAGTTGGGCAAACTCCAGAAGACGGTTGGGGGAAAGGGAGGCCTGGTGTACTGCAGTCCATGGGGTCACAAAGAGGCACACATAACTTAGTAACTGAATGACAACATAGACAGAAAGAAGACACTGATAGAAGGCACTCCTTCTCCTATTCTGATGATAATCCCTTCTTAAAACTAAATCCTGAAAAAATAAAAAAAAGCTAAATCCTGTTTTGTTTTGTTTTTTTTAAATGAGTACATTAAAACACTTTAGATCACTGAGCTAAGCTTCCTGTGCTTTATAGCAGCTTCTTTCTAGATATCTATTTACACAGGGTAATGTAAATGTGTCAGTGCTACTCTCTTGATTTGTCTCACTCTCCTTTTCTCCACTCTCCATGTCGACATGTCTGTTCACAATGTCTGCATCTCTATTCTTGCCCTGGGCATAGATTCATCTGTGCCATTTTTCTAGAGTCTATAAATGTTCTCTGGGATGACCTATAGGTTCAGGATGGCGGTGGGAGTGGTGGCAAAATATTTCAAGAAAGAGGTTTAGTTCAGTTCAGTTGTTCAGGCATGTCCAATTTTTGGCATCCCCATGGACTGCAGTAGGCCAGACTTAATCATTTTCTGGAGCTTGCTGAAACTCATGTCCATTGAGTTGGTGATGTCATCCAACCCTCTCATCCTCTGTTGCCCACTTCTCCTCCTGCCCTTAATATTTCCCAGCGTCAGGGTATTTTGCAATGAGTCAGTCTGGGCAAAAGTATTGGAGCTTTAGCTTCAGCATCAATCCTTTTAATAAATATCCATGGTTGATTTCGTTTAGGATTCACTTGTTTGATCTCCTTCCTTTCCAAGGGATTCCCCCTAAGAATGAGAGTATAGGCTTCCAATAGACCGAGGAACCTGATGGGCCACAGTCCATGAGGTCACAAAAAGTCAGACATGACTGAGTGACTTAACACACACACATAAATACAAAGTCTATAATCTGCTGCCAGTAACCAACTAATTGGAAAAGACCCTGATGCTGGGGAAAACTGAAGGCAGAAGGAGAGGAGGGTGATATAGAGGATGAGATGATTGAATGTCACCAATTCAATGGACATGAAGTTGGGCAAACTCCAGAAGACGGTTGGGGGAAAGGGAGGCCTGGTGTACTGCAGTCCATGGGGTCACAAAGAGGCACACATAACTTAGTAACTGAATGACAACATAGACAGAAAGAAGACACTGATAGAAGGCACTCCTTCTCCTATTCTGATGATAATCCCTTCTTAAAACTAAATCCTGAAAAAAAAAAAAAAAGCTAAATCCTGTTTTGTTTTGTTTTTTTTTTAAATGAGTACATTAAAACACTTTAGATCACTGAGCTAAGCTTCCTGTGCTTTATAGCAGCTTCTTTCTAGATATCTATTTACACAGGGTAATGTAAATGTGTCAGTGCTACTCTCTTGATTTGTCTCACTCTCCTTTTCTCCACTCTCCATGTCGACATGTCTGTTCACAATGTCTGCATCTCTATTCTTGCCCTGGGCATAGATTCATCTGTGCCATTTTTCTAGAGTCTATAAATGTTCTCTGGGATGACCTATAGGTTCAGGATGGCGGTGGGAGTGGTGGCAAAATATTTCAAGAAAGAGGTTTAGTTCAGTTCAGTTGTTCAGGCATGTCCAATTTTTGGCATCCCCATGGACTGCAGTAGGCCAGACTTAATCATTTTCTGGAGCTTGCTGAAACTCATGTCCATTGAGTTGGTGATGTCATCCAACCCTCTCATCCTCTGTTGCCCACTTCTCCTCCTGCCCTTAATATTTCCCAGCGTCAGGGTATTTTGCAATGAGTCAGTCTGGGCAAAAGTATTGGAGCTTTAGCTTCAGCATCAATCCTTTTAATAAATATCCATGGTTGATTTCGTTTAGGATTCACTTGTTTGATCTCCTTCCTTTCCAAGGGATTCTCAAGAATCTTAACCAGCACTGCAGCTTGAAAGCATCAATTCTTTGGTACTCAGCTTTCATTGTGGAACAGGTCTCACATCTGTGCATGACTACTGGAGAAACTATGTCTTTGACTATAGGGCCATTGTTGGCAAAGTGATAGCTCTGCTTTTTTATACACCATCTAGATTTATCAAAGCTTTTCTTCCAAGGAGCAAGTGTCTTTTAATTTTATGGCTGTGGTCACCATCCATACTGATTTTGGAGCCCAAGAAAATAAAGTCTGTCACTGTTTCTATTTTTCCCCCATCTATTTAATATGAAGTTATGGGACTGGATGCCATGATCTTAGGTTTTTGAATGCTCAGTTTTAAGCCAGTTTGTTCACTCTCTTTGTTCATTTTCATCAAGAGGCTCTTTAGTTCCTGTTCCCTTTTGGTCAGTAAGGTGGTGTCCTCTGCATATCTGAGGTTACTGATATTTCTCCGCGGTATTTTCTTTTTTTAAAAAGATTTATTTATTTATTTATTTTGGACGGGGGTTGGGTTGGGGAGGGAGGGGAGCGGGCCACTTCTCCTGGTCTTTCATTTCTCTATTTTCATCCGTCTTTGTTCTTTGGCTCCTGTGGGCCTCCCATCACAGTGGCGTCTGTCCTTGCAGAGCGCCGGCTCTGGGCGCACGCGCGCCAGAGCTCCGGCTCGGTATTGGACACATCGGTCCCGCCGCTCCGCAGCACGTGGGATCTTCCCAGGCCAGGGATCAAACCGGCACCCCTTGCACTGCAAGATGGTGTCCTTACCCACTGGACCACCAGGGGAAGCCCTCTCCGTGGTATTTTGATTCTACCTTGTACTTCATCCCCCCCAGGGTTTCGCATATTGTACTCTAGTTAAATAAGCAAGGTGACAATATAAGGCCTTGACATACCTCCTTTGCCAATTTTGAACCAGTCGGTTGTCCCATGTCTGGTTTTAAGTGTTGCTTCTTGTCCTGCATACAGGTTTCCCAGGAGGCAGGTAAGATCTGGTATTCACATTTATTTAAGACTTTTCCCCAGTTTATTGTGGTCCACACTGTCAAAGGTCTTAGCATGGTCAATGAAGCAGAAGTAGATGTTTTTTTCTGGAATTCTCCTGTTTTTGTTTTTGTTTTTTTCTGTGATCTAATGGATGTTGGCAATTTGATCTCTGGTTCCTCTGCCTTTTCTAAACCCAGCTTGAGCATTTGGAAGTTCTTGGTTCACATACTATTGGAGCCTAGTTTAAAGGATTTTTTTTGAGCATTACCTTGCTAATATGTGATGTGAGTGAAAGTGTGTGGTAGTTTGACCAGTACTTGACATTGTCCTTCTTTGGGGTTGAAATGAAAACTGATATTTTCCAATCCTGTGTCTACTATTGTATTTTCTGAATTTGCTGGTATACTAAATGCAACAGTTTTAACAGCATCATCTTTTAGGATTTGAAATAGCTCAGCTTTAATTCCAACAACTCCACTAATTTTTTTCTTACTAATTCTTCCTAAGGCTCACTCAACTTCACACACCAGGATGTCTGGCTCTGGGTCACTGACCACACCCTCGGAGTTACTTCAGTCATTAAGACGTTTTTGTACAGTGCTTTTGTGTATTCTTGCCATCTTTTCTTAATATTCCCTACTTCTATTAATCCCATATGATTTCAATCCATAATGTGCCCATCTTTGCATGAAATGTTCCCTTGGTATCTTTAATTTCTTGAAGAGGTCTCTAGTCTTTCTCATTCTATTGTTTTCCTCTATCTCTTTGCATTGTTTATTTAAGAAGGATTTCAAATTTCTCCTTGCTATTCTTTGGATCTCTGTGTTCAGTTAGGTATTTCTCTTTCTCTTCTGCCTTTTACTTCTCTTCCTTTCTCAGGTATTTGTAAAGCTTCCTCAGACAACCAGTTTGCCTTCTTGTATTTCTTTTTCTTTGGGATTGTTTTGGTCATTGTCTCCCATACAGTGTTAGAAACCTCTGTTCGTAGTTCTTCAGGCACTCTATCAGACCTGATCCCTTCAAAGTATTTGTCACTTCCAGTGAATAATCATAAGGGATTTGATTTAGGTCATGACTGAAAGGCCTAGTGTTTGTCTATACTTTCTTCAGTTTAAGTCTGAATTTTGCAATAAGGAACTCATGATTTGAATGAGAGTCAGCTCCTGGTCTTGGTTTTGCTGACTTTATAGAATATCTCCACATTTGTCTTCAAAGAAAAGAATGTAATTAATCTGATTTTGGTAGTGATCATTTAGTGATGAACATGTGTAGAGTCATCTCGTGTGTTGTTGGAAGAGGATGTTTGCTATGACCAGTGCGTTCTGTTGGCAAAACTTTATTAGCCTTTGCCCTGCTTCATTTTGTACTCCTAGGCCAAATTTGCCTGTTACTCCAAGCACCTCTTGACTTCCTAATTTTCCATTCCAGTCCCCTATAATAAAATTAAGATCTTTTTTGGCATTAGTTCTAGAAGATTATGTAGGTCTTCATAGAACCATTTAACTACATCTTCTCTGGGATAAGTAGTTGGGTCATAGACCTGGATTACTGTGATGTTGAATGGTTAGCCTTGGAAATAAACTGAGATCATTCTGTCATTTTTTACAATGCATACTTGTCATTGCATTCAAGTATTGTATTTTGGGCCCTTTTGTCAACTGTGAGGGTTCCTCCATTTCTTCCAAGAAATTCTAGCCCACTGTAATAGATACAATGGTCATCTGAATTAAATTTGCCTATCCTTGCCAATTTTAGTTCACTGATTCCTAAAGTGTTGACGGTCACTGTTACCATCTCCTGGTTGACCACTTTCAATTACCATGATTCCTGGATCTAACTTTCCAGGTTCCTATGCAAGATTGTTCTTTATGTTATCAGACTACACTTTCACCAACAGACACATCCACAACTTAGTGTTGTTTCTGCTTTGACTCAGCCTCTTGCTTTTTATTTCTTTTTTTAAAAGATTTATTTACTTACTTTCGGATGTTCTAGATTCTGGTTGCATTGTACAGACTTTCCCTAGTTGTGGAGAGTGGAGATTACTCTCCAGGCACGTGGAATCTTCCTGGACCAGGGATCGAACCTGTGTCCCCTGCATTGCTAAGGCCCCATGTCACTTCCAGTGAATAATCATAAGGGATTTGATTTAGGTCATGACTGAAAGGCCTAGTGTTTGTCTATACTTTCTTCAGTTTAAGTCTGAATTTTGCAATAAGGAACTCATGATTTGAATGAGAGTCAGCTCCTGGTCTTGGTTTTGCTGACTTTATAGAATATCTCCACATTTGTCTTCAAAGAAAAGAATGTAATTAATCTGATTTTGGTAGTGATCATTTAGTGATGAACATGTGTAGAGTCATCTCGTGTGTTGTTGGAAGAGGATGTTTGCTATGACCAGTGCGTTCTGTTGGCAAAACTTTATTAGCCTTTGCCCTGCTTCATTTTGTACTCCTAGGCCAAATTTGCCTGTTACTCCAAGCACCTCTTGACTTCCTAATTTTCCATTCCAGTCCCCTATAATAAAATTAAGATCTTTTTTGGCATTAGTTCTAGAAGATTATGTAGGTCTTCATAGAACCATTTAACTACATCTTCTCTGGGATAAGTAGTTGGGTCATAGACCTGGATTACTGTGATGTTGAATGGTTAGCCTTGGAAATAAACTGAGATCATTCTGTCATTTTTTACAATGCATACTTGTCATTGCATTCAAGTATTGTATTTTGGGCCCTTTTGTCAACTGTGAGGGTTCCTCCATTTCTTCCAAGAAATTCTAGCCCACTGTAATAGATACAATGGTCATCTGAATTAAATTTGCCTATCCTTGCCAATTTTAGTTCACTGATTCCTAAAGTGTTGACGGTCACTGTTACCATCTCCTGGTTGACCACTTTCAATTACCATGATTCCTGGATCTAACTTTCCAGGTTCCTATGCAAGATTGTTCTTTATGTTATCAGACTACACTTTCACCAACAGACACATCCACAACTTAGTGTTGTTTCTGCTTTGACTCAGCCTCTTGCTTTTTATTTCTTTTTTTAAAAGATTTATTTACTTACTTTCGGATGTTCTAGATTCTGGTTGCATTGTACAGACTTTCCCTAGTTGTGGAGAGTGGAGATTACTCTCCAGGCACGTGGAATCTTCCTGGACCAGGGATCGAACCTGTGTCCCCTGCATTGCAAGGCAGTGCCTTTAGCTACTGGACCACTGGAGAAGCCTCCAGCCTCTTAATTCTTTCTGAAGCTATTTCTCTGATCTTCTCCAATAGTGTATTGGAGTGGATATGTGTATACATAGAGCTAATTCACTTTGTAGTACAGCAGAAACTAGCACAACCTTGTTAAGTACTTATATTCCAATAATAGAAAATGTCATATGTGAATAGTAATGAGCAATAAAAAGTTAAAATTTGAAGTCATAAATTAAAAAACTAAGAAAAGACAGTCATTTTCTCTTCTGGGGTAATTGTTTCAGGTTTTGAAGCTCACTAAAAATTACATAATTCAGATTCAAGGTTTCCAAGGAACACAAGCAGCTGAGATAACTGGGAAGAAGGTTATGATCAGGGGATTCTGCCATGTCCTTTATTTAGAAGTACCTTGGATGGCACCTCTCTCTTTCCCCCAGTTCCCATCATGTCTGCACTGGAACTGTCATCAAGATGTATAGTTCTGAGGTATATCTGTATTTCCCTTATTTGATTATTTTGTAGAGGCAAAGAAATTAAAATTTATTGTTCCCTAATGTTGTCATGTATTACTAATGGTACCACATATTTTGATATATGGGGATTCCCAGGTGGCAGTAATGGTAAACAATCTGCCTGACAATGTAGGAGACACAAGAGATATAGGTTTGATCTCTGGGTCAGAAAGATCCTCTGGAGGAGGACATGGCAACCCACTTCAGTATTCTTGTCTGAATTAAATTTGCCTATCCTTGCCAATTTTAGTTCACTGATTCCTAAAGTGTTGACGGTCACTGTTACCATCTCCTGGTTGACCACTTTCAATTACCATGATTCCTGGATCTAACTTTCCAGGTTCCTATGCAAGATTGTTCTTTATGTTATCAGACTACACTTTCACCAACAGACACATCCACAACTTAGTGTTGTTTCTGCTTTGACTCAGCCTCTTGCTTTTTATTTCTTTTTTTAAAAGATTTATTTACTTACTTTCGGATGTTCTAGATTCTGGTTGCATTGTACAGACTTTCCCTAGTTGTGGAGAGTGGAGATTACTCTCCAGGCACGTGGAATCTTCCTGGACCAGGGATCGAACCTGTGTCCCCTGCATTGCAAGGCAGTGCCTTTAGCTACTGGACCACTGGAGAAGCCTCCAGCCTCTTAATTCTTTCTGAAGCTATTTCTCTGATCTTCTCCAATAGTGTATTGGAGTGGATATGTGTATACATAGAGCTAATTCACTTTGTAGTACAGCAGAAACTAGCACAACCTTGTTAAGTACTTATATTCCAATAATAGAAAATGTCATATGTGAATAGTAATGAGCAATAAAAAGTTAAAATTTGAAGTCATAAATTAAAAAACTAAGAAAAGACAGTCATTTTCTCTTCTGGGGTAATTGTTTCAGGTTTTTGAAGCTCACTAAAAATTACATAATTCAGATTCAAGGTTTCCAAGGAACACAAGCAGCTGAGATAACTGGGAAGAAGGTTATGATCAGGGGATTCTGCCATGTCCTTTATTTAGAAGTACCTTGGATGGCACCTCTCTCTTTCCCCCAGTTCCCATCATGTCTGCACTGGAACTGTCATCAAGATGTATAGTTCTGAGGTATATCTGTATTTCCCTTATTTGATTATTTTGTAGAGGCAAAGAAATTAAAATTTATTGTTCCCTAATGTTGTCATGTATTACTAATGGTACCACATATTTTGATATATGGGGATTCCCAGGTGGCAGTAATGGTAAACAATCTGCCTGACAATGTAGGAGACACAAGAGATATAGGTTTGATCTCTGGGTCAGAAAGATCCTCTGGAGGAGGACATGGCAACCCACTTCAGTATTCTTGTCTGGAGAATTCCGAGAACAGAGGAGCCTGGTGGAGCCATGGGCCATGGACAGAGTTGCAAAGAGTCAGACAGAACTGAGGCAACTTAGCACACACACATGCATTTGATATATATTCTTAATTATTATACCTCAACCCAGCTAAGTGCAAGAAACATCAAATCATATTAATAGCAATAAGCATAATCACAGGTGTGGAGTATGGATTACAATATTCTTGATGCTTTGAGACTTATGTTCTATGTATATATTGAATTCACCCTGATCTTTGTGATCTGTTTTTAATCAATGCTGTTTTTATTATTTCATCAGCTTTGTGTCAGATTAATGAGTTTCAAAGGCTGACAAAGAGTTCATGACTCATAATACTTCTATTAATTGCTTGCTTTAGGGTTAATGTTACATGCTAAACAATAGCAATTAGATTCTTTTTGATTTTTATGTGGTAAAGGTTGGAATCCATTCTCTAATAGCTGCTTATATTTATTTACAACTTTTTACAGTCATGTTTACAACAATCCAATTTTACAGATGAAGGATCAGTGAGGTTAAGTGCCTTACACAGCATCAGCCAGTAGATGAATTAAGGACTGAGATTAGCATTTCAAATTTCAGTTTCTCCATGAATCACTGGGCCATGCTGCCTTGAAAAGTATTAAAGGAGACTTCTTGGTAAATTTTTTAAAATCTTCACATTTTATGATGAATTTTGAATATTATTTTTTAGGGGACTTATAATAACATTTAAATTCAGTAAATGTACATAGTCAAATTCAGTATCGGCCATTGTAATACATAAATAAATTTTTAGCAAAAAATTTACTAGTACTTTGATTCTGACTATGTATTTAGATTACAGAAACAAATTAGTTTGTCTTTTTGTTTTATAAAATGATATAAGTTGTTTACTAGTAATGGTCTGTGAAGTTAATAGGGAGAAAGAAATTAATTATTTTCCCTAATGTTGTCATGTATTACTAATGGTACCACATATTTTGATATATGGGGATTCCCAGGTGGCAGTAATGGTAAACAATCTGCCTGACAATGTAGGAGACACAAGAGATATAGGTTTGATCTCTGGGTCAGAAAGATCCTCTGGAGGAGGACATGGCAACCCACTTCAGTATTCTTGTCTGGAGAATTCCGAGAACAGAGGAGCCTGGTGGAGCCATGGGCCATGGACAGAGTTGCAAAGAGTCAGACAGAACTGAGGCAACTTAGCACACACACATGCATTTGATATATATTCTTAATTATTATACCTCAACCCAGCTAAGTGCAAGAAACATCAAATCATATTAATAGCAATAAGCATAATCACAGGTGTGGAGTATGGATTACAATATTCTTGATGCTTTGAGACTTATGTTCTATGTATATATTGAATTCACCCTGATCTTTGTGATCTGTTTTTAATCAATGCTGTTTTTATTATTTCATCAGCTTTGTGTCAGATTAATGAGTTTCAAAGGCTGACAAAGAGTTCATGACTCATAATACTTCTATTAATTGCTTGCTTTAGGGTTAATGTTACATGCTAAACAATAGCAATTAGATTCTTTTTGATTTTTATGTGGTAAAGGTTGGAATCCATTCTCTAATAGCTGCTTATATTTATTTACAACTTTTTACAGTCATGTTTACAACAATCCAATTTTACAGATGAAGGATCAGTGAGGTTAAGTGCCTTACACAGCATCAGCCAGTAGATGAATTAAGGACTGAGATTAGCATTTCAAATTTCAGTTTCTCCATGAATCACTGGGCCATGCTGCCTTGAAAAGTATTAAAGGAGACTTCTTGGTAAATTTTTTAAAATCTTCACATTTTATGATGAATTTTGAATATTATTTTTTAGGGGACTTATAATAACATTTAAATTCAGTAAATGTACATAGTCAAATTCAGTATCGGCCATTGTAATACATAAATAAATTTTTAGCAAAAAATTTACTAGTACTTTGATTCTGACTATGTATTTAGATTACAGAAACAAATTAGTTTGTCTTTTTGTTTTATAAAATGATATAAGTTGTTTACTAGTAATGGTCTGTGAAGTTAATAGGGATATAAATATTCTTACCTGGTAAATATATTCATTTTTGTTAAGTATATTTACAGTAGACTATATTATAGAGAAGAGGATTCTAGGCTTGTAAATTGCAAATTTGGAACCAAGCTTCATCCATAAATGGATAATACATGAATAAACTGAGTTTTTACAAATGACCTCTAACTAAAAATACATCATATATCATAAAGTACATCTAAAAGCTACTGTGAAGTGAACCCATTTTTGTGTGAATAATTACATCCCTTAATGAACTCCTCAATAACACATGGTATGATTGAGAAAAAATTCTTACAGCACAATCATTGATTCACAGAAGACAGGCTCCAGAGGATATTAATGCCTCTCAGCAGTGCTGACGGTAGAGCAGAGATCAAACGTTTATCTATTCACTTATTCAGGAAGCTTAAGTTTTTGCTTTGAATGAAAGAGCACAACTTCCCTAGAGAGATCACTTCTGTTTCACTGTATCTGATACTCCCTTTGTCCAACACTCACAGAATCATATAATTCTCGAACTAAAATAAAATTTAGGATCCTTTGACCTAACTAACCTTTCACCTTTCCATGGTAAAGCAGAGTTTTAAAGAGGTAGACGTACCTTTCAGGGATTACACAGTTACTTTATAGTTTTGTCATTTTCTGTAATTTTCACCTATTTCTGAGTGACTCCAAGAAGCATGATTCTACTAAGAGCTCCCTTCCCCCCTTCCCCACCTTCCTGGCCTTGTTTCTTCCACAGACAGGTTTTTTTTTTTTTTTTTCCTTGAAAGCTGTATGATGCAAGAGAGTAGTTTCAAATTTGGCACATTAATTAATGTTTTTAATTTGTAAATTAGGAAAAAGAATTCCTTTTTCATAGTATTGCCATAAGCTTGCATTGGATAATCAATGTAAACTACCTATTTAGCAGTTAACTTTATATTATTCCATAGCTCTTATGCAGAATATGGCATCATTACCTGAAAGGGCACTGTATAGAGATCTGAAAGATCTCTCCACATAATAGCATTACATAAACATTATATAAAAGACATTATGTAAAAAAAAAAATTCAGTCTCACATGTGTTTTCTGTCCTGTTGAATTCTCAGATTTTTCTTTTTTAATACTGGTGAAAACACTAATCCAAGTATTAAACATGTATAAAACTGATAGAAACATAAAATTTATATCATTGCCTTTTTTCTACTTATAAAATATAAAAGAATTAGAAACATATGAGAAAATGAATTATTGCTTGTCTTGAGTGGGTAGAAGTCCTATGTTAGAAAGATCATCAGCACTCTCTAAAAGCCTTTAAAAATTTTCAGAAGAGGAACAATTTTATATGGAGGTACAAGTTTAGATATATTTTAGAAATGTTTTTATTTTCATGTATTGAATATCATCATATGATCATCAGTGTTACTAGATAGGAAGCGAATTTTTTATTAGAATATGCCTCTCAGCAGTCTGACGGTAGAGCAGAGATCAAACGTTTATCTATTCACTTATTCAGGAAGCTTAAGTTTTTGCTTTGAATGAAAGAGCACAACTTCCCTAGAGAGATCACTTCTGTTTCACTGTATCTGATACTCCCTTTGTCCAACACTCACAGAATCATATAATTCTCGAACTAAAATAAAATTTAGGATCCTTTGACCTAACTAACCTTTCACCTTTCCATGGTAAAGCAGAGTTTTAAAGAGGTAGACGTACCTTTCAGGGATTACACAGTTACTTTATAGTTTTGTCATTTTCTGTAATTTTCACCTATTTCTGAGTGACTCCAAGAAGCATGATTCTACTAAGAGCTCCCTTCCCCCCTTCCCCACCTTCCTGGCCTTGTTTCTTCCACAGACAGGTTTTTTTTTTTTTTTTTCCTTGAAAGCTGTATGATGCAAGAGAGTAGTTTCAAATTTGGCACATTAATTAATGTTTTTAATTTGTAAATTAGGAAAAAGAATTCCTTTTTCATAGTATTGCCATAAGCTTGCATTGGATAATCAATGTAAACTACCTATTTAGCAGTTAACTTTATATTATTCCATAGCTCTTATGCAGAATATGGCATCATTACCTGAAAGGGCACTGTATAGAGATCTGAAAGATCTCTCCACATAATAGCATTACATAAACATTATATAAAAGACATTATGTAAAAAAAAAAATTCAGTCTCACATGTGTTTTCTGTCCTGTTGAATTCTCAGATTTTTCTTTTTTAATACTGGTGAAAACACTAATCCAAGTATTAAACATGTATAAAACTGATAGAAACATAAAATTTATATCATTGCCTTTTTTTCTACTTATAAAATATAAAAGAATTAGAAACATATGAGAAAATGAATTATTGCTTGTCTTGAGTGGGTAGAAGTCCTATGTTAGAAAGATCATCAGCACTCTCTAAAAGCCTTTAAAAATTTTCAGAAGAGGAACAATTTTATATGGAGGTACAAGTTTAGATATATTTTAGAAATGTTTTTATTTTCATGTATTGAATATCATCATATGATCATCAGTGTTACTAGATAGGAAGCGATGTATTAGTAATTATTTCTTGGTGTATAGTTATGAGAAACATGCAATATATATGTAAAGTATACAGCTAGAGGTGTGTATACTCAGGACCTCATCAATAAAATCACTACAATCAAGAAAATGAACATATTTATTAACCTGAAAAACTGATTGATGCTCCTGTATAATTCTAGTCTTTCACTCCCCTTTTCTGTCTTCAGAAAAGGACTGATTTGTTTTCTATCACTGCATGTTAGTTTGCATTTTCTAGAACTTCATATAAATGAAATCATTCTATATGCAATATTTTTTGTTCTTTCATTCAACATGACTATTTTGAGATTCACCAATCTTGTTCATATCAATAGTCTATTTCTTTGTATGATTAAGTCGTATCCCACTTCATCAATATATCATATGTTGTTTATCTGTTCATAAAATGATGGATATTTGGGTTTGAAGTTACTACAAGTTTTAAAAATTTATTTTACAAATATAGTTGCTATGAGTATTGCAACTATATAAGTTTATTGCAAGTGAACTTATGCTTTCATTTATTTGGGTTAATTATCAAAAAATGGAAAAACTGAATCATGATCATGACATGTGAATCATAATATTCTCTTTTGAGAAAACTGGCAAACTGTTGTATAAAGTGAACGTACCATTTTCATTTGCACCAACAGTGTGTAAGAGTTTTAGTTACTCCAAATACTCACTAACACTTGACATGGTCAGTGTTTTGACTTTATCCAGTATTTCACTATGATTTAATTCTCATTCCTCTAATATCCGTGTTCATCTTTTCATGAGTTCATTTGTTATTCATTTAGCTTTTGTGATAAAGTGAAAGTGTTAATTTCCCATTCGTATCTGGTTCTTTGCAACCTCATGAACTGTAACCCACCTGTTTCCTCTGTCTGTAGAATTTTCTAAACAAGAATACTAGAGAGGGTAGCCATTTCCTTCTCCATGGAATATTTTTGACTCAGGGATTGAACCTGGATCTCCTGTATTTACAAACAGATTCTTTACAGTCTGAAATTTTATTAAAAAATTACAAAATGGGGCTTCCCTGGTGATACAGTGGGTAAGGACACTGCCTTGCAGTGCAAGGGACGCTGGTTCGATCCCTGTCCTGGGGAGATTCCACGTGCCGTGAAGGGGCTGGACCAATTGGCCAACTACTGAGCCGGAGCTCTGGAGCACATGTGCCCAGAGTTGGTGCCCTGCAGAGAGAGAGGCCACTGCAATAGAAGACCCGCACAGGCCAGAGAGCAAAGATGGATGAAAATAAATAATGAAAGACCAATAGAAGTGCCCCCCCCCCCGAAAGAAGAAAAAAATAATAAAAAAAAGAAGACATGATCCTTGGGATTATGCTAAGTAAACATTTCTGATACTATATTATCCTCCCTAGTAAGAGAACCTAGGATATTGTTTAGGGTGATTATAGTTTGCCACAGTAAGAAAAGTCTTATTTCAAGCATGAAAGCCGTAACTGTGCTAAAAACTCCTTGAAAATTTTAAAGGGTATTCTTAAAAGAACGCAACACTCTGTCAGGTATAAGACATATGTGGCTGTGAATAGCAGTAAAGTTTTATTATGAAATTCCACATCAACATATAATTTTCACACACACACACACACACACATACACACACACACACAAACACTTGTCCAAAGGCAGGGTTTTATTTTAAATCCACTGACTGTTAAGAGTTGGAGAGAAAAAACAGATACTGTGTTTCCTAAAAGGAAAAACAAAGAATTGTAGCAATGGGTATTTATTGACTACCTACATATTGCTAGATAGTATGCTAAGTGTTTTACATAGATTTATAAACATGTCACCTTTAACAATTCTGAAGAATTAAGTAATGTATTCATTCTTACAAATAAGGGCAATAAAGAGTGTTTGGATATTTTCATGAAATAAAATGGAAATACTATGTCTCTAAGACAACAGCCTTACCCATGAGTTGAAAGAACATATATTTAGTGCCTCACAATTCTAAATTGACTACTTTCCAACACTGAAATGCATTGCTAAGAATTTGAGGTCTTGAACTTGATAGGCAGAAATTGTACTAATTTCTTCTAACAATGTGAATGCTAAGGGAAGAGTCTAGATAACCCCCAATTAGGGGTTTCCTTCTCCATGGAATATTTTTGACTTCCTACTGTTTTTTGAATTTAAAAAAAAGGGTTGGGTAAGGACACTGCCTTGCAGTGCAAGGGACGCTGGTTCGATCCCTGTCCTGGGGAGATTCCACGTGCCGTGAAGGGGCTGGACCAATTGGCCAACTACTGAGCCGGAGCTCTGGAGCACATGTGCCCAGAGTTGGTGCCCTGCAGAGAGAGAGGCCACTGCAATAGAAGACCCGCACAGGCCAGAGAGCAAAGATGGATGAAAATAAATAATGAAAGACCAATAGAAGTGCCCCCCCCCCCCGAAAGAAGAAAAAAATAATAAAAAAAAGAAGACATGATCCTTGGGATTATGCTAAGTAAACATTTCTGATACTATATTATCCTCCCTAGTAAGAGAACCTAGGATATTGTTTAGGGTGATTATAGTTTGCCACAGTAAGAAAAGTCTTATTTCAAGCATGAAAGCCGTA
Organism: Tragulus kanchil; assembly: GCA_022376925.1. Lineage (NCBI taxonomy): Eukaryota > Metazoa > Chordata > Mammalia > Artiodactyla > Tragulidae > Tragulus > Tragulus kanchil. The sequence goes on along the minus strand of JAIOJX010000028.1, from coordinate 155,796,000 downwards.
ACTGTGCTAAAAACTCCTTGAAAATTTTAAAGGGTATTCTTAAAAGAACGCAACACTCTGTCAGGTATAAGACATATGTGGCTGTGAATAGCAGTAAAGTTTTATTATGAAATTCCACATCAACATATAATTTTCACACACACACACACACACACATACACACACACACACAAACACTTGTCCAAAGGCAGGGTTTTATTTTAAATCCACTGACTGTTAAGAGTTGGAGAGAAAAAACAGATACTGTGTTTCCTAAAAGGAAAAACAAAGAATTGTAGCAATGGGTATTTATTGACTACCTACATATTGCTAGATAGTATGCTAAGTGTTTTACATAGATTTATAAACATGTCACCTTTAACAATTCTGAAGAATTAAGTAATGTATTCATTCTTACAAATAAGGGCAATAAAGAGTGTTTGGATATTTTCATGAAATAAAATGGAAATACTATGTCTCTAAGACAACAGCCTTACCCATGAGTTGAAAGAACATATATTTAGTGCCTCACAATTCTAAATTGACTACTTTCCAACACTGAAATGCATTGCTAAGAATTTGAGGTCTTGAACTTGATAGGCAGAAATTGTACTAATTTCTTCTAACAATGTGAATGCTAAGGGAAGAGTCTAGATAACTCTGCCTTTGTTCTAGGAATTATAAATTATGAAGATGTGAAATTCACTGAAATCTAAAAAAATGATATATATTACTGTACCAGGACTTTTAACTTTTCAGATATTTTATGCTTTTTTATTCAACTGAAAATTGAAGGGATAAAATTCATTTACCAAGTCTTACTTACAGCAAGGCTATTTCAGAGAATGAATGAGATGTGTGTGTGTGAAAATTGGAAATAAAATGCAAATGTAGCAAAAGTGTACAATTTACTTTGATTACAGTATAGGTCAGCTTGGCAGATGAGTTGCTCGAAATAAATGATCAAGATTGTATGAGTTAATTCTGTGGCATGCTGAGACATAACTGGCAGTGTTTCTAATGCCCTGCACCAGGAAGCACATAATTACTGCTGTTATTATGGAGGATATGAATGTGGTCTCCTAGCAATATGCTAAACACCCTCCCTCTTGAGCACTTAAAATGCTCCATCTGCTGCAACTGGGGAAAGATTTTTCCACATAGAAAATAGAAAATAGCATTTTTTTTAAAAGTAGTAAAAGAGCAATTAAATTTTACATCTATCTATCTATCTATCTATATGTATGCTTTACACTAATCTTGATTTTTAAGATCAATTCCTAATGAGTGAGTAGTATAGGACAGTCTTATCTTCTAGGTATTAATACCTTGATTTAAAAAATGCCAGGGAAAAGGATGAGGGGAAAGGACAGTTAGGGAGTTTGGGGTGGACATATATACATTGCTATATTTAAAATGTATAACCATCAAGGATCTACTTTATCTACACCAATGCTATGTGGCAGGCTGGATGGGAAGGGCATTTGGGGGACAATGGATACATGTCTATCTATGGCTGACTACCTACATATTGCTAGATAGTATGCTAAGTGTTTTACATAGATTTATAAACATGTCACCTTTAACAATTCTGAAGAATTAAGTAATGTATTCATTCTTACAAATAAGGGCAATAAAGAGTGTTTGGATATTTTCATGAAATAAAATGGAAATACTATGTCTCTAAGACAACAGCCTTACCCATGAGTTGAAAGAACATATATTTAGTGCCTCACAATTCTAAATTGACTACTTTCCAACACTGAAATGCATTGCTAAGAATTTGAGGTCTTGAACTTGATAGGCAGAAATTGTACTAATTTCTTCTAACAATGTGAATGCTAAGGGAAGAGTCTAGATAACTCTGCCTTTGTTCTAGGAATTATAAATTATGAAGATGTGAAATTCACTGAAATCTAAAAAAATGATATATATTACTGTACCAGGACTTTTAACTTTTCAGATATTTTATGCTTTTTATTCAACTGAAAATTAAAGGGGATAAAATTCATTTACCAAGTCTTACTTACAGCAAGGCTATTTCAGAGAATGAATGAGATGTGTGTGTGTGAAAATTGGAAATAAAATGCAAATGTAGCAAAAGTGTACAATTTACTTTGATTACAGTATAGGTCAGCTTGGCAGATGAGTTGCTCGAAATAAATGATCAAGATTGTATGAGTTAATTCTGTGGCATGCTGAGACATAACTGGCAGTGTTTCTAATGCCCTGCACCAGGAAGCACATAATTACTGCTGTTATTATGGAGGATATGAATGTGGTCTCCTAGCAATATGCTAAACACCCTCCCTCTTGAGCACTTAAAATGCTCCATCTGCTGCAACTGGGGAAAGATTTTTCCACATAGAAAATAGAAAATAGCATTTTTTTTAAAAGTAGTAAAAGAGCAATTAAATTTTACATCTATCTATCTATCTATCTATATGTATGCTTTACACTAATCTTGATTTTTAAGATCAATTCCTAATGAGTGAGTAGTATAGGACAGTCTTATCTTCTAGGTATTAATACCTTGATTTAAAAAATGCCAGGGAAAAGGATGAGGGGAAAGGACAGTTAGGGAGTTTGGGGTGGACATATATACATTGCTATATTTAAAATGTATAACCATCAAGGATCTACTTTATCTACACCAATGCTATGTGGCAGGCTGGATGGGAAGGGCATTTGGGGGACAATGGATACATGTCTATCTATGGCTGAGTCCCTTCACTGTTACCTGAAATTATCACAGCATTGTTTGTTAATTGGCTATATCCCAATGCAAAAGAAAAAGATTAAATAAAATAAAATAATTTAAAAAGCTATAAATAAATGCAAATATGGATAATAAATGATAGTGATAATTTTAATTATTCAATGCATGTTTTTATTTAAAATGTATTATCTATATCTTGCTTTTAAAGCACAAATTGGTTCTGTGCATATGAAAAGCAATGTTTGCATTAAACATACATAAGATAAGGCAAAAACTAAAAAAAAAATTGAGAAATATATCTAAATAAATCCATACACTAATTACATTTTAGACATAAGTCCTCTGTGTTAAGTGAAGCATTCTATAGATGTTATTGTAATATTTCATTTTGATTCATTCAGTACACTTTTTTAACATGTGAAGCATCATATCAAACTCTATAGGGTTTCATTCAAAACCTAGATAAAGTTAATTAGATTAAAAAATAAATTAAACATAGAAGTTGATCTCCTATCCAAATATTCGCTTCTGGAATCCTGAATGCCAAGAAAATACATTTTCTAAATTCACTTGATGAGATCCTGTCTTTTATAGGTGGTGTTTTTATTATTATTATTATTATTATTATTATTATTCTTTTAGATTTGTCCAGGTAACTCCAGATGTGCATTGCTCATTGCTAATACATAATTAAATATCTAAGGAATATTCAAAGACCTGGGATGTCATGTAAAATACCACATTAACTTTTTATTAAAACTGTTCTTGTAATAAAAGTCACTCATCCTCAATCAGAATCACCTTTGAAAAAACTAGGATTTGTGTATTACAGATGCTAATAATTGAAAATAACGGCTATTTCAGTTTATATTGTAGAATTCTAAACCACTGTCCTAATTCTGAAAGAAATTGATAGGGATTTCTATTTATGCTTAGTTATATAGTAAATTCATAGTTTATCCTTTTCTTTAAGTCAGGCAATGTTGAATGAATGTTTTCTTGCTAGGAATATTTGAGTACTAGAATTCTTGAACTAAATACCTTTTTCTAAGTTCAGATATTCTTTGTGTTATAATTATCATACAAGCTTTATGAACACAAACATAACTTCCTACCCTCATCTTTTCTGCCAAATTATTAAATTAACAGTGCTGAATTTGCCTATTGCAGCTTCTCCTCTCTCCACAACTCTTTTCTACAACCTAGATTCTTGTTCTCATTAGCCTTATCATGCAGAGACTAAATTAAACCTGTCTGGATACTTGTACCAGTCAAAATTTAAAAACAAAATCTAGAAACTAGGTTAAAGTAAAAAAATTTAGGAACAAATTCTGCACCTTTATTATGTGCTAGTTCTCATGTATACAACCTCAATTCATTTTTACAGCTCTGGTAAGTGATGTATTATTACCCTTCTGTAATAAATTGGGAAACTTAAGTATTGAAATGTTAACCATCTATGGAGAGAATTTACATCTGGGCAGGGGGGAAGCTATATGTCGCCAGTGTTTGTGGTTTTTTTTCTTTTATTGAATAATGTATAAGACAGTAAGTATGATATAATATAAAATTCATATTAAAATGTGATAAAACATTCCTATAGTCTCCAGTCTTTTAGAGGGATAGACAATTTATAATTAATACATAAAGTAATAGAATAATTAAAAGGTTCTCATTAGAGTTATGAGAGAATGTGGAAGTAATCAGCCTCAGAATGCTAAAAAGATTTAGCTCCACATTATTTATTTAATAAACCTTATACCCTTTTTTGGGTGCTTGCTCCGCATAATTCTTTCTGCTAGATCTATAGATGTATACAGAAAAAACCCACAAAGTTTAAATTACACAGGAAAGAAAGAGGAAAATACAAAAAAAATATCAAGTTTTAAAAATTAGCTTCTAATATTGATAAATGCTGCAAAAATAATAATAATGTGAAACTAAGTGCTAAGTAAAAGGAAATGACATTAGAGTTAAACCTGAAGGTTTAGAGTTACTGGGACATGTGGAAAATTTAGAGAAGAACTCTCCAGACAGAGGAAACAGATTAAAAAACTAATACTTTAAAAGCTTTGGTGTCTCCCAGAAACAGAAAGCAAAATGATCAGATGGAAGGTATGTGGAGATAATGTTGAAGTAGGTGTGTATTATTCACCTTGTAAGTCATGGTGAAGAATTTGGAATTTATTCTGAGAGTAACTACAGATTTTTAGAGTTTTGTGCAGAAAAATAACATGGAATTTTTAAAAATGTTATTACGAAGATTAGATGACACATACTTCTGGGCAGAACAGAGTAATAGGGATGAGATTTTCTCTCACACTGAACAAACAAACAAAAATGAAGCAAAACAAAGGGGAAAGAGGTGTTTTTCAAGACATTTGACATCAACGAGTGAAAGGCTGTGACTGTATTAGTTGACTCAGATAAAATCATGTGATACAATCTAATAACCTTTTCTCTCAGAAACTCTCGGCATGTGCATTCAAGCAAGTACTAACCAGGCCTGACCCTGATTAGCTTCTGAGAGCAGACCAGATTGGGCATGTTCAGGGTGGTATGACCACAGACAAGTAGGCTGTCTTCCATGTATAATCATAAACCTGTCAAATCTGTCTAACACAGAAAAAAAAATATAATATAAAATTCATATTAAAATTGATAAAACATTCCTATAGTCTCCAGTCTTTTAGAGGATAGACAATTTATAATTAATACATAAAGTAATAGAATAATTAAAAGGTTCTCATTAGAGTTATGAGAGAATGTGGAAGTAATCAGCCTCAGAATGCTAAAAAGATTTAGCTCCACATTATTTATTTAATAAACCTTATACCCTTTTTTGGGTGCTTGCTCCGCATAATTCTTTCTGCTAGATCTATAGATGTATACAGAAAAAACCCACAAAGTTTAAATTACACAGGAAAGAAAGAGGAAAATACAAAAAAAATATCAAGTTTTAAAAATTAGCTTCTAATATTGATAAATGCTGCAAAAATAATAATAATGTGAAACTAAGTGCTAAGTAAAAGGAAATGACATTAGAGTTAAACCTGAAGGTTTAGAGTTACTGGGACATGTGGAAAATTTAGAGAAGAACTCTCCAGACAGAGGAAACAGATTAAAAAACTAATACTTTAAAAGCTTTGGTGTCTCCCAGAAACAGAAAGCAAAATGATCAGATGGAAGGTATGTGGAGATAATGTTGAAGTAGGTGTGTATTATTCACCTTGTAAGTCATGGTGAAGAATTTGGAATTTATTCTGAGAGTAACTACAGATTTTTAGAGTTTTGTGCAGAAAAATAACATGGAATTTTTAAAAATGTTATTACGAAGATTAGATGACACATACTTCTGGGCAGAACAGAGTAATAGGGATGAGATTTTCTCTCACACTGAACAAGCAAACAAAAATGAAGCAAAACAAAGGGGAAAGAGGTGTTTTTCAAGACATTTGACATCAACGAGTGAAAGGCTGTGACTGTATTAGTTGACTCAGATAAAATCATGTGATACAATCTAATAACCTTTTCTCTCAGAAACTCTCGGCATGTGCATTCAAGCAAGTACTAACCAGGCCTGACCCTGATTAGCTTCTGAGAGCAGACCAGATTGGGCATGTTCAGGGTGGTATGACCACAGACAAGTAGGCTGTCTTCCATGTATAATCATAAACCTGTCAAATCTGTCTAACACAGACTTTTATAAATTAAATCCCAAAATAATATAACTAAAGCAATAGAAAAAGCAGGAAAGTGTAACTTCTGGAAAATTATAAATATAACTTCTGATAATTACAGTGAGCATACCAAACTTAATGTCAAGAAATGAACAGTTGACTGTGGGTAGACTCAAAATATGTGGACAGTAATTGTTGGTGATACAGAGCGAGATGATAAAGAGAAGCAAAAATAAGTGAACAAAGAAATACTAGCAATCTCTGTCTAAAGATTTGAAAATATCTCATGAGTAGGATTTTATATTTCTCATGAGACCAAAATTTTACTTATGCTAAATGTTTGTCATAAGATGTATTCATATTTCCTTTTTTTCATCAATATTAGCTCAACATTATAGCCTTAATAAGGTAACTCCTAGAGTTGCTGAAAAAAATAATGTCATGATCTTTTAATGTTCAATTATATTTTAATGTACATTACCACATAATAAAGTAACTCAAATATTTAATGTTGGAAGGGGACTTCCTTTTCTGGGAAATTGAAAATCTCTTTTTTTGTTTTTTTTTTTGTTTTCAAATACTGCCAGGTTCTTTTTTCACCATGACTTCTACAAAATGCTCAGAAGAGAATTTAATTTGATTTTCTCTACCAATTTATTTTTGTCTTACCCAGTAGGACACATCACCAGCATAAGCAGTTGGCTTCACCTCTTGATGCACTAGGAGAGCTGTCCACTAGACAACTGAGACTTTTCTCACCTAGGTCCTGATACTGTGCCCCTGTCTTTCTTGAGATTTTTCTCTATTGATTATTCTATCTCATATTCTTCAACATCGCCCACTCTTTCTATTATCTCTCATTGACATTCAAGAGTATTTACTCTATAGCGCAATTTACAAGTTATTCTCTAATATAAAACCCCCTTGACTCAATTTTCTTCTAATCCTGCTCATTTGATATTCTCACATGCATTCTCTGCAACATTCCCCACTGTCATTTGTTGAACATCAAGTTGCTCAAACCACCCCATGAAATGTTCTATGAGTGAGGCATAGGTTTTATTTTGAAAGCAGAATTTTACATGGATGAGGTTTACAAGAAAAGAGAAAGCATAGATCTCTCATTCTTCCATACTATCAGATGGAGGTGTGTTTGGACTTTGCCTTGATCTTTATCACACAAGGGTGGGTACTTTGTCAGTTTGAAAATAAACCCCCTGGCACCAAGCTAGGTAGATTTGCATGCTGATCTATTAAGCAGAGCAATATGAGAATGCAGGCTGCTCAGCACCTGGCGTCCTTGTGGGCATATGGGACTTCCCTTGCACTGAATGGGAAATTGGCTTCCCCTCTCTGGAATCACTAATCCCATGGGAAGTTGAATTTGGATTCAACCCTACCCACTGGGAGGAAGGTTGTAAGGAGGCCCTGTGTTCCAGGTAGCTCTTTATCTAGGCCATACAGAGTGAACACCCAGGATGGGCAAAGCTACTCCTTGCATTACACTCCCTGAAAGAATGACCAGTTTCCTGTCTCCACTGTTTAACACTTGTTTTCAGTTCCCCACAAGTCTGAAACTCCCTTTACCACATCACTCACACTCTCCTTCAGCCAAATTCAAAGAAAACTAGGTTCATGTTAAACCTACTGTTGTGTGGCATTCTGTCACAGCTGTTCACTTAAACCTTCTCAATTTGATCAGTGAGATTGTGAGGAGCCAAGACTTAGGCCAAATTTTGCCACATGTACAGTTGTGGAACAAACAAAAAATTATGAACAAAGCAAGCAAAGGGAAGTTCCTAAAGCTGTCCAGGAGACAGAAAAGTTCCATCTCTATGCTTTTGGGTGCTCTGGTTACATCTTTTGAGGCAGATATATGCATTTAGAGCCTGATCCAGAGCCAGAATTCATCATGCCCAGCTATCAGAAATGAAAAGACATTTCTATCTAAGTCCTGTTTCATTTGATATTATCTCACCCCTTTTTTTTGACATTCAAGAGTATTTACTCTATAGCGCAATTTACAAGTTATTCTCTAATATAAAACCCCCTTGACTCAATTTTCTTCTAATCCTGCTCATTTGATATTCTCACATGCATTCTCTGCAACATTCCCCACTGTCATTTGTTGAACATCAAGTTGCTCAAACCACCCCATGAAATGTTCTATGAGTGAGGCATAGGTTTTATTTTGAAAGCAGAATTTTACATGGATGAGGTTTACAAGAAAAGAGAAAGCATAGATCTCTCATTCTTCCATACTATCAGATGGAGGTGTGTTTGGACTTTGCCTTGATCTTTATCACACAAGGGTGGGTACTTTGTCAGTTTGAAAATAAACCCCCTGGCACCAAGCTAGGTAGATTTGCATGCTGATCTATTAAGCAGAGCAATATGAGAATGCAGGCTGCTCAGCACCTGGCGTCCTTGTGGGCATATGGGACTTCCCTTGCACTGAATGGGAAATTGGCTTCCCCTCTCTGGAATCACTAATCCCATGGGAAGTTGAATTTGGATTCAACCCTACCCACTGGGAGGAAGGTTGTAAGGAGGCCCTGTGTTCCAGGTAGCTCTTTATCTAGGCCATACAGAGTGAACACCCAGGATGGGCAAAGCTACTCCTTGCATTACACTCCCTGAAAGAATGACCAGTTTCCTGTCTCCACTGTTTAACACTTGTTTTCAGTTCCCCACAAGTCTGAAACTCCCTTTACCACATCACTCACACTCTCCTTCAGCCAAATTCAAAGAAAACTAGGTTCATGTTAAACCTACTGTTGTGTGGCATTCTGTCACAGCTGTTCACTTAAACCTTCTCAATTTGATCAGTGAGATTGTGAGGAGCCAAGACTTAGGCCAAATTTTGCCACATGTACAGTTGTGGAACAAACAAAAAATTATGAACAAAGCAAGCAAAGGGAAGTTCCTAAAGCTGTCCAGGAGACAGAAAAGTTCCATCTCTATGCTTTTGGGTGCTCTGGTTACATCTTTTGAGGCAGATATATGCATTTAGAGCCTGATCCAGAGCCAGAATTCATCATGCCCAGCTATCAGAAATGAAAACCAGCACTAGGATGCAGTCCAAACCAATACCTTTGTGTTGGAACTTTTGCGGATGCAGCCAAACCAATGAGGATGGGTACATACTTACTCTTAGTTAAAGGTGAGGAGGGTCTCAATCCTTCCAGCTAATCCGCATCTATTGAATGCTTTTAACTTTAGTAACGGGAGCTTGTTTTCTGCCTTCCTTATGATAAGAGGTCACTTTTATCATTGTGTGCTCATTTTCGTAGTGTCAGTTGTTAAGATAGAGTTTCAGAAATGCTTGCCTCTGCCACTTCTAGAGCATGACCTTCCCCTAGACCATATCTGATAATCTCGCTGGAAACTGTATTCTTGGTACCATGGCAGCTGAGGAGTACTAGACTATGCATTCTTGATTGTTACATTTGGATCTCCCTAGAATTCAGAAATGAATGCTATTGACACATGCATTCTCAACACTGAAATGGTTTAAAGGAACCTGCAGGCATGGTGACCACTGGAATGTTGTGTCATCCCTGTGCTACTGTGCAGATAGTTCCTCAAGTCAATAGTGCTCTTGTCAGCTTGGCTACCTCAACAAATTTATGAAGTTTATTAGAGATAAAGCCCATATTTCCAATAGAAGATCTTCTATTTCTTCTTTCTGTTCCACTCTCTACCTCCCTGCCTTACTCTTCATCACTGTGCATTTTCCAACTTGTACTTAACTTTTAAAAGATTGATGCTCAGTGATCAATGTTATAAATATGAAAGTAAATCCTTAGTCTTTTTTTTTGTGGGTTCTTGGAGAAATACATTATTAATATATCCCTCAGGTTTTTAAATATATATTTATTTACTTATTTAGTTATTTGGTTGCACCAGGTCTTAGTTGCAGCATGCAAAATCTTAGTTGCAGCACGTGGAATCTAGCTCCCTGACCAAGAACTAAACTTGGCCCCTGCCTCAGAAGTGTGGAGCTTTTGCCACTGGACTACCAGGGACATTTCCCAGTTTTCATCATTCAATTTTTTGTCACTAAATCTCATCTTTTGAGGCAGATATATGCATTTAGAGCCTGATCCAGAGCCAGAATTCATCATGCCCAGCTATCAGAAATGAAAACCAGCACTAGGATGCAGTCCAAACCAATACCTTTGTGTTGGAACTTTTGGGATGCAGCCAAACCAATGAGGATGGGTACATACTTACTCTTAGTTAAAGGTGAGGAGGGTCTCAATCCTTCCAGCTAATCCGCATCTATTGAATGCTTTTAACTTTAGTAACGGGAGCTTGTTTTCTGCCTTCCTTATGATAAGAGGTCACTTTTATCATTGTGTGCTCATTTTCGTAGTGTCAGTTGTTAAGATAGAGTTTCAGAAATGCTTGCCTCTGCCACTTCTAGAGCATGACCTTCCCCTAGACCATATCTGATAATCTCGCTGGAAACTGTATTCTTGGTACCATGGCAGCTGAGGAGTACTAGACTATGCATTCTTGATTGTTACATTTGGATCTCCCTAGAATTCAGAAATGAATGCTATTGACACATGCATTCTCAACACTGAAATGGTTTAAAGGAACCTGCAGGCATGGTGACCACTGGAATGTTGTGTCATCCCTGTGCTACTGTGCAGATAGTTCCTCAAGTCAATAGTGCTCTTGTCAGCTTGGCTACCTCAACAAATTTATGAAGTTTATTAGAGATAAAGCCCATATTTCCAATAGAAGATCTTCTATTTCTTCTTTCTGTTCCACTCTCTACCTCCCTGCCTTACTCTTCATCACTGTGCATTTTCCAACTTGTACTTAACTTTTAAAAGATTGATGCTCAGTGATCAATGTTATAAATATGAAAGTAAATCCTTAGTCTTTTTTTTTGTGGGTTCTTGGAGAAATACATTATTAATATATCCCTCAGGTTTTTAAATATATATTTATTTACTTATTTAGTTATTTGGTTGCACCAGGTCTTAGTTGCAGCATGCAAAATCTTAGTTGCAGCACGTGGAATCTAGCTCCCTGACCAAGAACTAAACTTGGCCCCTGCCTCAGAAGTGTGGAGCTTTTGCCACTGGACTACCAGGGACATTTCCCAGTTTTCATCATTCAATTTTTTGTCACTAAATCTCATCTGTTATTAATTTCTTTCTGATTTCTGTCCCTGATTCCTATTTTGTCCCTTATCTAGTCTAATAAATTTGACATATGTCCTTATAATGTCATATCTTGTATCTGTATCTTTTTGTAATATACATTGCTTCATTGAAATTTTAAATAATAGATGTCATTCTTAGAGAGGTTTTATCTTCAAAAAAAAAAAAAAAAAAAAAAAACTGAACAGGAGATACAGAGTTCACAAACCTGCCTCTATTTGTGTTAACATTTATAGCAATGATAAACTGCCCAGGATTGAACCCATGTCTTTTATGTCTCCTACAATAGCAGGTGGGTTCCTTACCACTGGCACCACATGGAAAGCCCATTGACTTATAAGGAAAAGTCAGTTGTTTACCTTGAGATTCGCTCTTGGGTTTAAGAGTTCTATCGTTGTTTTTTTTTTTTTAAATGCATAATCTACTGATAAATGTATATTCAGACAGCAATGGAGAATAAGACATAGAGAACAGATTTGTGGACACTGGGGGGAGGGAGGAATGGGTGAGGTGTATGGAAAGAGTAACATGGAAACTTACATTACCATATGTAGAAGAGACAACCAATGTGAATGTGCTGTAAGACTAAGGAAACTTACACAGGGGCTATGCAACAACCTGCAGGGGTGGGATGGCAAGCAAAATGGGAGGCATGTTCCAGTGGGAGGGGTCAGGTGTATACCTTTGACTGATGGAGTTTATGTATAGAAGTAAACAATGAAGTTCTGTAAAGGGAAAATAAAAATAAATTGAATTAAAAAAATGTAATCTCATTGCATGGTATTTATCTACTATAGGATGATTTTTTTGTTTAGAATTTGTTTAGTAGAAAGTCTTGAGTTTTATATAATAAATTCAAACATATATTAGAAATTGAGCCAGAAAGCCAAATTATGTTTCTCAAAGTGAACAAAAATATATCTAGAATATTGGGTGTGTAGATAGGTGCACAGTAGATGAAATGCAGCATATTTCTTCATATTGACAAAATATTCTTACTTTTTTAAACTGGAGTACTTATTGCTGTATTGGGTTCTTAGGTATTTCTTATAATGTGTGCTTACTTTTAAGCAATCTCTTCCTAATATGATCATTGTGCAGGGATATGAGGCAAATAAGAGTATAATGGAAAGTAAATGTCAGGCACTATCTGAACTCATCTCCAATTTTAAACAGTGGATCACATGATGCCCATGACCTTGCTTTATTTCATGTAGCAAAGCTAAGTTTTATCTCATGGCCTTCTTTATTAAAAAGTTCCCATTATTCTCAATTAAAAAATGCATAGTATCAGATATATAGCAATTTCACTGCCTAAGACACCCCTTCCTCCTATTAGTCTTTGCTCCCTTATCCCTCAGTCTATGGCAACCACTGCTTTTTGTTAACAATCTAATGGTTTTGCCTTTTCCAGAATGCCACATCCATAGCCTTTTCAGACTAATTTCTTTCACTTAGTAATGTGTGTTCAGTGTTCCTCCATGTATTTTAATGACTTGCTAGTTCATTTCTTTTTGTTGCTGAACAATAGTCCATTTCTGGATGTATAACAGTTTCTTTATACTTCTACCTATTGAAGCACATCTTGACTGTTTCTATGTTTGGGGAATTATGAAAAAGAAAAGGTGCTGCAAACATGTACTTGCAGATATGCGTGTGGATGTAAGTTTTCAACTCCTTGGGAAAATACCAAGGAGCATGAACACTATATCAAATGGTAAGAATGCTGTAAGTTTTGTAAGAAAGTTCCAGGTTGTCTTCCAGAGCAGCTGTATCATTTTGCATTCATGACATCAATGGATGAGAGTTTTGGTTTTTCTACTTCCTTTTTTTGTGTTGTCCATGTCATGGATTTAGACCAATCTAGTACATATATAGTGATATTGCAATATTGTTTAGAATTTGTTTAGTAGAAAGTCTTGAGTTTTATATAATAAATTCAAACATATATTAGAAATTGAGCCAGAAAGCCAAATTATGTTTCTCAAAGTGAACAAAAATATATCTAGAATATTGGGTGTGTAGATAGGTGCACAGTAGATGAAATGCAGCATATTTCTTCATATTGACAAAATATTCTTACTTTTTTAAACTGGAGTACTTATTGCTGTATTGGGTTCTTAGGTATTTCTTATAATGTGTGCTTACTTTTAAGCAATCTCTTCCTAATATGATCATTGTGCAGGGATATGAGGCAAATAAGAGTATAATGGAAAGTAAATGTCAGGCACTATCTGAACTCATCTCCAATTTTAAACAGTGGATCACATGATGCCCATGACCTTGCTTTATTTCATGTAGCAAAGCTAAGTTTTATCTCATGGCCTTCTTTATTAAAAAGTTCCCATTATTCTCAATTAAAAAATGCATAGTATCAGATATATAGCAATTTCACTGCCTAAGACACCCCTTCCTCCTATTAGTCTTTGCTCCCTTATCCCTCAGTCTATGGCAACCACTGCTTTTTGTTAACAATCTAATGGTTTTGCCTTTTCCAGAATGCCACATCCATAGCCTTTTCAGACTAATTTCTTTCACTTAGTAATGTGTGTTCAGTGTTCCTCCATGTATTTTAATGACTTGCTAGTTCATTTCTTTTTGTTGCTGAACAATAGTCCATTTCTGGATGTATAACAGTTTCTTTATACTTCTACCTATTGAAGCACATCTTGACTGTTTCTATGTTTGGGGAATTATGAAAAAGAAAAGGTGCTGCAAACATGTACTTGCAGATATGCGTGTGGATGTAAGTTTTCAACTCCTTGGGAAAATACCAAGGAGCATGAACACTATATCAAATGGTAAGAATGCTGTAAGTTTTGTAAGAAAGTTCCAGGTTGTCTTCCAGAGCAGCTGTATCATTTTGCATTCATGACATCAATGGATGAGAGTTTTGGTTTTTCTACTTCCTTTTTTTGTGTTGTCCATGTCATGGATTTAGACCAATCTAGTACATATATAGTGATATTGCAATATTGTTTTAATTTGCAATTCTCTATTGATGTTCAGCATTCTTATATATACTTATTCACCATTAGTATGCCTTCTTTGACGAGGTTTTTGTTCATACCTTTTGTCTACTTTTAAATTAGATTATTTGTCTTCTTATTTTGAGTTTTACAAGTTATTTTCATATTTTGGCTAGTCTTCCTACCAGTTCTGGCTCTAGAGGAGGGCTTCTGCTCACAGGATGCTGTGATTATTGGTATCTGCTTTATTCTACACTTTGGTGGGCAGAGATCTGCCGTATGACTTCAATTCTCTAGTGAATCTAAGAAGAATTGCTGATTTCCAGTGTGTTTATCTTTCTTCTTGTTTTGAGGATGTTTGATGATATTGAAGTCTTTTCATGTTTGACCTGAACAGGAAGTCTAGCATTTTTGACACTCAAATAAATTTACACTAAACATTTAAAATCTACTCTTGATGCTCAAGTCATCTATCTTATCAACTGTCTATTCTTTTGTACTGTGCTCTAGTCACATATTACTGTTTTATTCCCCTAATGATAGATACCTAGGGTGCTTCTAACTCTCTGCTCCAACAATTTCCTGATGGACATACTCAGACATTTCCTTGTTCATATTGCCTTCTGTACTAATAATTATAATGTACTGTATATTTTCTAAATATATTATATATATATAAACTCAATTCCATTCTTAGCAAAATTTTTTAGACAAAGGCCATTCCTATTTTAATTTATCAAAAGAAGAGACTGAAGCATACAGAAAAGTTAAGTAAGTTACTTGGTAGTAAGCAGATGAATTAAAGCATTCCAAGGACAGAGGATCCTAGTAAGCCACAGTCTATGGGGTCGCAAAGTCAGACATGCCTGGGCAACTTGCACTGTCACTTTTTTCAAGCAGATGGGTAGAGTAAAACCAAATCATCTTATTTCAGAGATAACTTTTTACCACTATATTATACTTGGTTTTGCACTAAGAATGCTGTAAGTTTTGTAAGAAAGTTCCAGGTTGTCTTCCAGAGCAGCTGTATCATTTTGCATTCATGACATCAATGGATGAGAGTTTTGGTTTTTCTACTTCCTTTTTTTGTGTTGTCCATGTCATGGATTTAGACCAATCTAGTACATATATAGTGATATTGCAATATTGTTTTAATTTGCAATTCTCTATTGATGTTCAGCATTCTTATATATACTTATTCACCATTAGTATGCCTTCTTTGACGAGGTTTTTGTTCATACCTTTTGTCTACTTTTAAATTAGATTATTTGTCTTCTTATTTTGAGTTTTACAAGTTATTTTCATATTTTGGCTAGTCTTCCTACCAGTTCTGGCTCTAGAGGAGGGCTTCTGCTCACAGGATGCTGTGATTATTGGTATCTGCTTTATTCTACACTTTGGTGGGCAGAGATCTGCCGTATGACTTCAATTCTCTAGTGAATCTAAGAAGAATTGCTGATTTCCAGTGTGTTTATCTTTCTTCTTGTTTTGAGGATGTTTGATGATATTGAAGTCTTTTCATGTTTGACCTGAACAGGAAGTCTAGCATTTTTGACACTCAAATAAATTTACACTAAACATTTAAAATCTACTCTTGATGCTCAAGTCATCTATCTTATCAACTGTCTATTCTTTTGTACTGTGCTCTAGTCACATATTACTGTTTTATTCCTCTAATGATAGATACCTAGGGTGCTTCTAACTCTCTGCTCCAACAATTTCCTGATGGACATACTCAGACATTTCCTTGTTCATATTGCCTTCTGTACTAATAATTATAATGTACTGTATATTTTCTAAATATATTATATATATATAAACTCAATTCCATTCTTAGCAAAATTTTTTAGACAAAGGCCATTCCTATTTTAATTTATCAAAAGAAGAGACTGAAGCATACAGAAAAGTTAAGTAAGTTACTTGGTAGTAAGCAGATGAATTAAAGCATTCCAAGGACAGAGGATCCTAGTAAGCCACAGTCTATGGGGTCGCAAAGTCAGACATGCCTGGGCAACTTGCACTGTCACTTTTTTCAAGCAGATGGGTAGAGTAAAACCAAATCATCTTATTTCAGAGATAACTTTTTACCACTATATTATACTTGGTTTTGCACTGTTATATAGCTTAGATTACAGAATACAATCTGAAGTAATGTTATTAGTGATATCTACATTTACCCGCAAAATGGCTATGTATGTCCACTTTGACCAGCAATGAATGATATGAGTGATTGTGTCTTCTTATCCATAACAACCTGGTAGTAGAGATTATTCTTACTTTTCGTACTGTGGTGATAGACATATAAATATGTTTTACTGCAGTTTTAATTTAATTTGGTAATTTAGTTTATATTAATGTTATTTAATTACCAGTGAGGTTGGAAAATAATTTGGGAAATCTGTGAAAATTATAATCCTATTTCCTGGCCATTTTAGATCTGTTTCTCATCATGTTCTTGTCAATTTCTAGAGTTTCTCCTATATTTCAGGTAGTAACAGCTTATTAATTTTAGTATATTAAATGTCATTTCCCAGACTGTCATCAGTTCTATTACATGCATCTGTGCTATTGTTCATTAAATAAAATATTTGATGTTATGAATTTGTCACATATGCATAGGAGGAAGTCAAGGCAGAGTGCAGATAGAGAGATGCAGAATCTTGGGCATATACTGTTAGTGTCTGTGAGTGGAGAATTTTGATGTTCTCAGACTAAGGCCATAGTGATCAATTCAAACCAGAAGAACACAGTTTGGATAAGTCATGTGAAGGTCTTATCTAAGAAGCACACGAAGAAGACTGGACCACAGGTACTGTTGGACAAATCATGTCACGAACTTACATTTGCTTACACCTCTGTGGGTTCCTATCTAGGGCATGCACCTGTATGAGAGGCAAGTGTCAGTATAAGGTCCCCCAAGACTGATTGGTCAAATAATAAATAAATACTAAGGTAGCAGTGTGTGTGTGTGTGTGTGTGTGCTCATTTATTCAGTCATGTCCAAGTCTTTGAGACTCCATGGACTGTAGCTTGCCAGTCTTCTCTGTCTACGGCATTTTCCAGGCAAGAATACTGGAGTAGGTTGCCATTTCCTCCTTCAGGGATCTTCCAATGCAGGGATCAGCCCTGCATCTCTTGAGTCGCCTGCATTGACAGACAAATTCTTTACCACTGGCAAATTCTGAACCACCTGGGAAACAAGGCAGCAATTCTTGTTGTTCCATTGCTGTCATGTCTGACTCTTTGTGACCTCATGGATTGCACCACACTAGGCTTCCCTATCCTTTACTATCTCTTGGAATTTGCTCAGACTCATGTCCATTAAATTGGGGATGCTATTTAACCATTTCATTCTCTCCTGCCCTCTTCTCCTCCTGACCTCAGTCTTCCCCAGAATCAGGGTCTTTTCCAGTTCTACCTGTAATTCAGCTAAATATGTTTTACTGCAGTTTTAATTTAATTTGGTAATTTAGTTTATATTAATGTTATTTAATTACCAG
Organism: Tragulus kanchil; assembly: GCA_022376925.1. Lineage (NCBI taxonomy): Eukaryota > Metazoa > Chordata > Mammalia > Artiodactyla > Tragulidae > Tragulus > Tragulus kanchil. The sequence goes on along the minus strand of JAIOJX010000028.1, from coordinate 155,777,973 downwards.
TGAGGTTGGAAAATAATTTGGGAAATCTGTGAAAATTATAATCCTATTTCCTGGCCATTTTAGATCTGTTTCTCATCATGTTCTTGTCAATTTCTAGAGTTTCTCCTATATTTCAGGTAGTAACAGCTTATTAATTTTAGTATATTAAATGTCATTTCCCAGACTGTCATCAGTTCTATTACATGCATCTGTGCTATTGTTCATTAAATAAAATATTTGATGTTATGAATTTGTCACATATGCATAGGAGGAAGTCAAGGCAGAGTGCAGATAGAGAGATGCAGAATCTTGGGCATATACTGTTAGTGTCTGTGAGTGGAGAATTTTGATGTTCTCAGACTAAGGCCATAGTGATCAATTCAAACCAGAAGAACACAGTTTGGATAAGTCATGTGAAGGTCTTATCTAAGAAGCACACGAAGAAGACTGGACCACAGGTACTGTTGGACAAATCATGTCACGAACTTACATTTGCTTACACCTCTGTGGGTTCCTATCTAGGGCATGCACCTGTATGAGAGGCAAGTGTCAGTATAAGGTCCCCCAAGACTGATTGGTCAAATAATAAATAAATACTAAGGTAGCAGTGTGTGTGTGTGTGTGTGTGTGCTCATTTATTCAGTCATGTCCAAGTCTTTGAGACTCCATGGACTGTAGCTTGCCAGTCTTCTCTGTCTACGGCATTTTCCAGGCAAGAATACTGGAGTAGGTTGCCATTTCCTCCTTCAGGGATCTTCCAATGCAGGGATCAGCCCTGCATCTCTTGAGTCGCCTGCATTGACAGACAAATTCTTTACCACTGGCAAATTCTGAACCACCTGGGAAACAAGGCAGCAATTCTTGTTGTTCCATTGCTGTCATGTCTGACTCTTTGTGACCTCATGGATTGCACCACACTAGGCTTCCCTATCCTTTACTATCTCTTGGAATTTGCTCAGACTCATGTCCATTAAATTGGGGATGCTATTTAACCATTTCATTCTCTCCTGCCCTCTTCTCCTCCTGACCTCAGTCTTCCCCAGAATCAGGGTCTTTTCCAGTGAGTCAACTCAATACCATGAAGTAATTCAGCTAAATCTTCAACAGATGTAGTCAAATCGATCTGTTTTCCTTAGAGTGAATGCTTTTGGCAACCTGTCAAGAGCTCTCTTCCCACTCTAATTCATGGTGAAATTGGCCTGAATGTTCTTCTTTGGCTTTTTGGTTTTACTTCCTACATTTAGTTATTTAACATATCAAGTATATACATTAACTAAAGATTCAACTTTATTTCCTATCTAGTTAGCCAGTTTTTGCAGTACCATGCAGCATTGATCATATGGCCACCTTTATCAAATCAATGTTTCTATACACACATAGGTCTATTTTTGAGTTCACTCTTACTGTCCCAATGATATAAGAATATCTGATAGGGTTATTTAAAATGATTTAGGTGGTATTGGCTCTTTAGTCTTTGAAACAAATTTTGAAAATTGAGTTTTCTCAAAAAATAAAAGCAATTTAAATTGTATCAGTATTACATTGAATGTGTAGTGATTGGAAAATGGATATTTTCACAATGTTTCAGTCATTCCATAAATGAATATTTGGCTCTATTTTTATGTATTTCAATGGAAGTTATAAATGGCTATATTAGTAAAACTGAATATACTTCATTTAATAAACATAGATAAAGTCCTTTATGAAGATACATTTAATTATAAGAACAAACCAGTTATTTGGATATGGTAAAGTTATCCTATATTTTCTTAAAAGTGTTAGTCAAATATATGTAACTCTTCTTGCATAGTGTAGCCTAGAAGCTATGTCTCAAAGTCCTAATTGAGAGGTCTGTATACTATACTCTGCAAAATTGTCCATGGACTGTAGCTCAGTCTTCTCTGTCTACGGCATTTTCCAGGCAAGAATACTGGAGTAGGTTGCCATTTCCTCCTTCAGGGATCTTCCAATGCAGGGATCAGCCCTGCATCTCTTGAGTCGCCTGCATTGACAGACAAATTCTTTACCACTGGCAAATTCTGAACCACCTGGGAAACAAGGCAGCAATTCTTGTTGTTCCATTGCTGTCATGTCTGACTCTTTGTGACCTCATGGATTGCACCACACTAGGCTTCCCTATCCTTTACTATCTCTTGGAATTTGCTCAGACTCATGTCCATTAAATTGGGGATGCTATTTAACCATTTCATTCTCTCCTGCCCTCTTCTCCTCCTGACCTCAGTCTTCCCCAGAATCAGGGTCTTTTCCAGTGAGTCAACTCAATACCATGAAGTAATTCAGCTAAATCTTCAACAGATGTAGTCAAATCGATCTGTTTTCCTTAGAGTGAATGCTTTTGGCAACCTGTCAAGAGCTCTCTTCCCACTCTAATTCATGGTGAAATTGGCCTGAATGTTCTTCTTTGGCTTTTTGGTTTTACTTCCTACATTTAGTTATTTAACATATCAAGTATATACATTAACTAAAGATTCAACTTTATTTCCTATCTAGTTAGCCATTTTTTGCAGTACCATGCAGCATTGATCATATGGCCACCTTTATCAAATCAATGTTTCTATACACACATAGGTCTATTTTTGAGTTCACTCTTACTGTCCCAATGATATAAGAATATCTGATAGGGTTATTTAAAATGATTTAGGTGGTATTGGCTCTTTAGTCTTTGAAACAAATTTTGAAAATTGAGTTTTCTCAAAAAATAAAAGCAATTTAAATTGTATCAGTATTACATTGAATGTGTAGTGATTGGAAAATGGATATTTTCACAATGTTTCAGTCATTCCATAAATGAATATTTGGCTCTATTTTTATGTATTTCAATGGAAGTTATAAATGGCTATATTAGTAAAACTGAATATACTTCATTTAATAAACATAGATAAAGTCCTTTATGAAGATACATTTAATTATAAGAACAAACCAGTTATTTGGATATGGTAAAGTTATCCTATATTTTCTTAAAAGTGTTAGTCAAATATATGTAACTCTTCTTGCATAGTGTAGCCTAGAAGCTATGTCTCAAAGTCCTAATTGAGAGGTCTGTATACTATACTCTGCAAAATTGTCTGCTATATAAATAGAAAAGAACATTCACATCCCATCTGAGAAACAAAATTTTTGAGCTAGAAGTTTAGTGAAAATTCCATTTATAGAGAACACTCCAGAGGAATATTCTTTTTACTTGACTTTGTATTCTTGAAAGCACTCTTGTTTGAAGTATAATTTGCTATGTCAGAAATGATTTTTATGGCCTTACCTTTTATTAATACATTCATGGTATGGATGCAAACTAGAGGAATGGACACATTTGTGATTTTAGGAAATTATCATGATTTTCAGTTGATATCTAACAGAAATTTTAAACCAAACAAAGCAACAACTCTCTTTTGTATAGGTTAACATTCAGTGTTAATGAATAAGATATTTTCATAAAAAATTTCCACAAGCACATCTAAGTAAGAACATAAGTCTCTCTTATTACTGTGGTTATGTACGTGAGTAAAAGTATTCTTTATTTGCCAAGAAATCTGTTTGGGCACAATAAACAGTGAATCCATGTTTATGTTTCATCTTGGATAAATTCTCTTTTTAGGGGAAATCATTTATTTTATTCAAATTATCTTTATTACTGACAACATTAACTAGAGAAGATGAGTCAGCGCCATCTGGCATTCTTTAGTAGCTTATTTTGACACCTCACTCATTTGTGTAAATAATTCACTGATCTAATATAAGCTCACTTTCCAAAATGCAAGGTACTTTTATTTCCAGACTAAATCAACATACATTTACATTTTATAGGTGGAAGTATATTAATGCATGGAGCATAACTAAACCATTTTAGTATGCTTGCTCTCTCACCTCCATCTATTTACTTACTGTAGAAACTCTTTTCCTATACGTTGCATGATATTAAGTTGAACTAGAGACCTGAGTTTTGGTATTAATGTCAATCTGACTGACAAAATGTCAGAAATCTTCAGAAACTAGAGTAGAAGCGTCATTCTCCTATTTCTATACTTGACATATATGTACAAAGTTTTAAACTCTGTTGAATGATATGATAGGTAGACAATATTTCTGACTCTCAACATGGATCATGACAAACTCAGTGGGGGCAACATAACTTCCCCTAACTGTTGCAGTTCCATATGGGCAGTTTTCCTTGGTCATCTCACTGGAACTGAAAAAGCAAGTCAACTTTCATTCTAAAAATATGATATCCCTTCACTTCTATTGTCATATATAATATGTCAACATCATAGTGATAGAGGTGAATAGACAGATTTGGTAAGGAGGCCAGTGGATTCCAAGGAAGAGGAGGAGGAAGAGTAACAAACATTTTCTAGCCTAAAATGTTGGCCATAATAAAGATCTACTCTGAAGCTAACTTTATTGCCTCATGGAGGCAAATTATTTTGCTTTGGAATGTCTCATCTATTCCTGATGCCTGGAGATTATCCTCTGGCTAATCTTAAATTAATGTTGTAGGTTGTGGGCCTAGGAAGACCTTTACAGCCTTAAGATATTATTTTGATCTATTGTTAATAACCAACTGGAAAAGTACAAAATGCCTCACTGAAATTATATTCTGGGGGTACTCTTCTATCCCTCTTCCTGTTACTTTAGTTGGAAGCTTTATCTATCTGTTTTTTTTTTTTTTTAATAAACTTTTTACTGCACGAAACTCTGAGTAACCAAAGCCAAGTCTTTTTGGTCCCAATGTGAAATTTTCTCCTTTGGAGACAAAGAATCCAACACCATTCACAGTAAGCTATTTACCATCATCTATCAATAGGCATATGTTACAATGTACTTTTTCTTGATATTATTTGAATAGAAAATAATTTCCAAGTTTCTTTCTCCTTAGTCTTTGGATAAATAAAATATGGATCTGCTTAACTATAGCTCTTCTAAATTTTGTAGCATGGTGTTATATAAAGGCCATGAACATAATTTCCTTATCAATCATCCAAAATGGCCAATAAAAGAAAACAAGTTTTTAGATATAGTAATTTTCTATCCTTTATAAAATACAAAAAAACAATGACCAAAGTCTTCTATGTTCTCTCTGTTGAAATATAAGGGAGTTTCCAAATACACTCTAAAAGTTATTTTTGGAGTACTTCTTAGGCATACTTATATTTATTATATAATGCTGTATTTAGTTAATAATAGTTTTAAAACTAATGACCCAGTATAATCAATGTATTGTTGGTACTAAACTCATTAGAAAGTCCTGAAATTTAAACATTTTGTTTTCGCATTGTGTGACAAATATTTACTTTATGATCTCCTAATTTGGTAACAAGAAGATGAAAATGCCCATAGACATACACAGGTACCCCCCACATGCAAGCATACACACACAAACACGCACATAAATATTCTTTCAAGGAACTTAATCTATTAGGAGATGTGCACACAAAAATAGTTATATTGTGGTAAATGCATGAAGCAGATATGGCAATGCCTTACTCATTTCCATTAGAGCTTACAGTTCCAAGGCATGAAAGCCTGATTTCCAGTGGCTATTTCCAGTTTGTCACCCAATTTGTGTCTCTGGCTGCTGGACCTGGTTCCATCTGGGTGAGGGATAGGTCAAAAATATTAGAGAAATAACCATTTCCATCCAGGAGCACTCTACAAATAAATGATGGAAGTTGGATAATTTTGGGTGTCTCCTACATTGGTTCTTGAGTTTCCCTAGTGGAGCTAAGCTTCACTGACTACAATGACAACTCAACAAATAAGATACACTTATTGTCTGCATATACTACCTGTCACTTCCCCAGTCTGTTACCAAACTCTGAGTAACCAAAGCCAAGTCTTTTTGGTCCCAATGTGAAATTTTCTCCTTTGGAGACAAAGAATCCAACACCATTCACAGTAAGCTATTTACCATCATCTATCAATAGGCATATGTTACAATGTACTTTTTCTTGATATTATTTGAATAGAAAATAATTTCCAAGTTTCTTTCTCCTTAGTCTTTGGATAAATAAAATATGGATCTGCTTAACTATAGCTCTTCTAAATTTTGTAGCATGGTGTTATATAAAGGCCATGAACATAATTTCCTTATCAATCATCCAAAATGGCCAATAAAAGAAAACAAGTTTTTAGATATAGTAATTTTCTATCCTTTATAAAATACAAAAAAACAATGACCAAAGTCTTCTATGTTCTCTCTGTTGAAATATAAGGGAGTTTCCAAATACACTCTAAAAGTTATTTTTGGAGTACTTCTTAGGCATACTTATATTTATTATATAATGCTGTATTTAGTTAATAATAGTTTTAAAACTAATGACCCAGTATAATCAATGTATTGTTGGTACTAAACTCATTAGAAAGTCCTGAAATTTAAACATTTTGTTTTCGCATTGTGTGACAAATATTTACTTTATGATCTCCTAATTTGGTAACAAGAAGATGAAAATGCCCATAGACATACACAGGTACCCCCCACATGCAAGCATACACACACAAACACGCACATAAATATTCTTTCAAGGAACTTAATCTATTAGGAGATGTGCACACAAAAATAGTTATATTGTGGTAAATGCATGAAGCAGATATGGCAATGCCTTACTCATTTCCATTAGAGCTTACAGTTCCAAGGCATGAAAGCCTGATTTCCAGTGGCTATTTCCAGTTTGTCACCCAATTTGTGTCTCTGGCTGCTGGACCTGGTTCCATCTGGGTGAGGGATAGGTCAAAAATATTAGAGAAATAACCATTTCCATCCAGGAGCACTCTACAAATAAATGATGGAAGTTGGATAATTTTGGGTGTCTCCTACATTGGTTCTTGAGTTTCCCTAGTGGAGCTAAGCTTCACTGACTACAATGACAACTCAACAAATAAGATACACTTATTGGCTGCATATACTACCCTGTGTCACTTCCCCAGTCTGTTACCAATGTTTTCTGGGATCACCTTCCAAATAACTCACCTTCAAATACTTAATATACGCTTCTGTGATGATCCAGATAAGACAATGCAATCATGAAAAGTATTCATGGTAACAGAGGTGAGCGATACTTTCCCTATAGAGATGATCATTTGAGACTTTATAGATGTGCTGAATGTTGTGCTGAATGTTGGAGTCTAAAAGATTATATAAACTTAAAGTCATGTAAGGTGTAGGAATTTAACTCTACAAAACTTAAAGCCCATGTGACAAAGCACAAAAGTGAAGACTGTCTTAGTAATGTTTCAAAAGAACCAGGGCAATTTCTAGCTTTAGAAAGTTAAAATTGAGGATGAACAATGTAAAATTTTTTATTGAATAAATGGTAAAATTGTTTTAGAATTGAAACTTTGTCAGGTTGATGTGTTGAAGGAGAAGTGTATTAGAGCGGAAATGACGATTATGATAGAGAAATTGAGTGACCAGTCATGGTCTCTGAACTGTATGGGACTCAACAGGGATTAAGAAAGGCTGATATACTAGGAGCAAAAATCAATATCCTGACCCAAGGATTAAATCTGTGTCTCCTGTGTCTCCTGCATTGACAAGCAGATTCTTTACCATTGTGCCACCTGGGAAGACCCTATTCCCAGTAAGGCCATCAGGAAAAGGATGCCAGAAATTTTAGTAAAAATATTAAGTATATTTGGGAATTTTCTTAATATTTTCTCAAAAGAAAATATTTCTTGAATGCCTACTGTATGCACAGATCCATGCCAGATTTGAGCAAACAATCAAAAGATAATAAAATACACATACACATTTCCTAAAATGGTATAGGAGACTATGTATTTTACAGAGTACAGTGAAAATGTATTTACTGCTAATATCAATAACCAAATAAAAGTCTACATATGTAGTATTTTACCATTCTCCCAAAAAAGGGGTTTTTGGGCTCCTACATTGGTTCTTGAGTTTCCTAGTGGAGCTAAGCTTCACTGACTACAATGACAACTCAACAAATAAGATACACTTATTGGCTGCATATACTACCCTGTGTCACTTCCCCAGTCTGTTACCAATGTTTTCTGGGATCACCTTCCAAATAACTCACCTTCAAATACTTAATATACGCTTCTGTGATGATCCAGATAAGACAATGCAATCATGAAAAGTATTCATGGTAACAGAGGTGAGCGATACTTTCCCTATAGAGATGATCATTTGAGACTTTATAGATGTGCTGAATGTTGTGCTGAATGTTGGAGTCTAAAAGATTATATAAACTTAAAGTCATGTAAGGTGTAGGAATTTAACTCTACAAAACTTAAAGCCCATGTGACAAAGCACAAAAGTGAAGACTGTCTTAGTAATGTTTCAAAAGAACCAGGGCAATTTCTAGCTTTAGAAAGTTAAAATTGAGGATGAACAATGTAAAATTTTTTATTGAATAAATGGTAAAATTGTTTTAGAATTGAAACTTTGTCAGGTTGATGTGTTGAAGGAGAAGTGTATTAGAGCGGAAATGACGATTATGATAGAGAAATTGAGTGACCAGTCATGGTCTCTGAACTGTATGGGACTCAACAGGGATTAAGAAAGGCTGATATACTAGGAGCAAAAATCAATATCCTGACCCAAGGATTAAATCTGTGTCTCCTGTGTCTCCTGCATTGACAAGCAGATTCTTTACCATTGTGCCACCTGGGAAGACCCTATTCCCAGTAAGGCCATCAGGAAAAGGATGCCAGAAATTTTAGTAAAAATATTAAGTATATTTGGGAATTTTCTTAATATTTTCTCAAAAGAAAATATTTCTTGAATGCCTACTGTATGCACAGATCCATGCCAGATTTGAGCAAACAATCAAAAGATAATAAAAATACACATACACATTTCCTAAAATGGTATAGGAGACTATGTATTTTACAGAGTACAGTGAAAATGTATTTACTGCTAATATCAATAACCAAATAAAAGTCTACATATGTAGTATTTTACATTTTTATGGTCTTTATTCATTACTTCTCCTCCTCACCTCTCTTTTCATTTCCTTCCTTCCTGCCTTCCTCTTTTTTCTCGTTCTTCTTTCTTCTACCTCTATCTATCTATATAATCACAAATTATTTCTCTCTTTGATCACCCTTTTTGTTTTGTGGGGGTTTTTTCATTTTTTTTCTATACACTGTTTCAATATTCCACTCACTCATAACTATAGATTTTCATCATATTTGAAAAATTTCTGTGTGAATTTAGTTAAAAGCATTAGGTACAACTAAATAATTCAAGCAATTTAATACCATACATTACCATAAATGCTTTAAAGAGTATTTCCAACTGGATCATTTAATTTACTCATTTAACATACCTCACAAAATTGTTTCCCAGAGTTAAGATTTACAGGTTATGTGATTTGGCCTTATAGAAACAAAGGAAGATTCCTGATCTCTCAAATATAAATTCAGTGCCGTATCTTTTCTAAGAATCAGTTCAAAGGTTTATGATGTAAAGCCACTATGTACAATCTATTCTACAAAGCTAGACTTGATTTGTGCTCTTAGAGGTGGCACAAGATAAAATATATACCTTCTCTGTCCTATAAAGCCTCATAATTGCCTTGAGAATATAAGCATAAATAATAACAACTCTATTGTTGGAAGACTGTCGAGTCTTTCAAGGGAAGAAGTGTATTGCCACTTTACCCCTTTCATCCTGAAAACATGTTATAATATTTCTTTTGATAGAGTGAAATGCACCATGACTACAGGAGAGAATAACACATGTTCCCCATATTGAAATACCTAGGTGTCTTGAAATACCTTAATGAGATTTCATTTTCCCCAATTTTGACTATAAATTCAATTTGCTTCATTACCCCACTTATTATACTCACATGCTTAACAGAGAAAAAAAATCTACTTTCATTTTTATTTTCTTGTATACAATTTCCCCTGTCATGGGAAATCTTCAAAGAACAGTTATTATTTCACTAGGAGTTTTACAGCACTGTCTTACAACCCCTTGTGAGGTAAATTTTAAACTAAGTTAACTTATAAGTACTACAAACATTTTAAACCATGTTTACTTTGTTTTCTTAGTAATTTCTTTTCTCCTTGTGTAGAGTATGATGGATAATTTATAGGATAATTGTGGGAAACTATATTCTATTTTTAAGAAATGACTTTTTTGAAATGCTATCTTAGCACCATTGTATAATTCTCATTTGTATTATACTTATAGCTCAATATTTGATGTAATTTGAATTTTTTAAACTTTAGAAATAAATGTATTTCAGCTATAAATTCTTTAAAAGACTGCTAGTATATTTTGCTGCATCTCTTTGAAAGAGGTTTAAAAAAGTAATTTGTGTTTGCATATATCCAGAGTATAATCTATTCTTTTTTGGCATATGTATTAGTTACATTATTGTACAAAATATTTATATTACTTTAAAATAACTCCAAGAGTTCATTTACAATTGGTGTAAAATTTTAATATTATTTTAGTAATATGTATAGCTATTGTCTCTATGTATTTGAAAAAAAAGTTTAAAGCTAAGGAAAACTATAGAAAATGGTGGTGACAAGGGTTAGAGTACTAAAATAGGTGCCACATGAAATATAGCCATATCCAGGATACATGCATACATATATATACATGTGTGCATATATATATGTATATGTGTATATATATATATATATATATATATATATATATATATATATAGTCCACTTCTATTGATGTTTCATTTATTTCTTTGTTCTTTTGGCCTGTATGGGCCTCCCATCATAGTGGTCTCTCTCGCTGCAGAGAACCAGTTCTGGGCGCATGTGTTCCAGAGGTCTGTCTCGGTAGTTGAACACATCGGTCCAGCTGCTCCATGGCATGTGGGATCTTCCCAGGCCAGGGATCGAACCAGCGCCCCTTGCACTGGAAGGCGGTGTCCTTACCCACTGGACCACCAGGGAAGCCCCAGAATATATTTTGAAGTAGATTACAGAAACAGGACAACTAAATATTTTGTAGGATAATAGATTGGGTCCTGAGTCCATAAATATTTTATTGTAACATTCTGTGAAATTCAGTAGTCTGTGGAGTAAAAAGGAATACTGCATAAATGATCATTTAATTCCTGGACTTTGGTGGTCTCTAAGAAACTTACTCTGAAATATTAAGAGGTAATATAGTGCTATGTCCTCAAGCTATCTTTAAATTGCTAGAAAAGAAAGCTGGAGAGACTGAATGAGAGGGATAATGAAGCTATGAAAGAGTGACAAGAACAGACAAGACAGAGATGGTAAACAGAAAAATGACAACTGCTAAGCTTCTTCTGTAAGTTTAAAATTGCTCCTTTATTAAAAAGTGAAAGATGGTCCATGTGTTCTAAATGCTTGTACAGAATAGTCTTGGAAGATGGAGCTAGGGTCCTGCTAAAAAGCAATTATTGCTAAAGGTATTTTTCCTTCAAAACATAGAGTAGGTGGGCTTAATTCCATGTTCATTGAAAAGTTTTAAAGCTAAGGACATTATTGTACAAAATATTTATATTACTTTAAAATAACTCCAAGAGTTCATTTACAATTGGTGTAAAATTTTAATATTATTTTAGTAATATGTATAGCTATTGTCTCTATGTATTTGAAAAAAAAGTTTAAAGCTAAGGAAAACTATAGAAAATGGTGGTGACAAGGGTTAGAGTACTAAAATAGGTGCCACATGAAATATAGCCATATCCAGGATACATGCATACATATATATACATGTGTGCATATATATATGTATATGTGTATATATATATATATATATATATATATATATATATATAGTCCACTTCTATTGATGTTTCATTTATTTCTTTGTTCTTTTGGCCTGTATGGGCCTCCCATCATAGTGGTCTCTCTCGCTGCAGAGAACCAGTTCTGGGCGCATGTGTTCCAGAGGTCTGTCTCGGTAGTTGAACACATCGGTCCAGCTGCTCCATGGCATGTGGGATCTTCCCAGGCCAGGGATCGAACCAGCGCCCCTTGCACTGGAAGGCGGTGTCCTTACCCACTGGACCACCAGGGAAGCCCCAGAATATATTTTGAAGTAGATTACAGAAACAGGACAACTAAATATTTTGTAGGATAATAGATTGGGTCCTGAGTCCATAAATATTTTATTGTAACATTCTGTGAAATTCAGTAGTCTGTGGAGTAAAAAGGAATACTGCATAAATGATCATTTAATTCCTGGACTTTGGTGGTCTCTAAGAAACTTACTCTGAAATATTAAGAGGTAATATAGTGCTATGTCCTCAAGCTATCTTTAAATTGCTAGAAAAGAAAGCTGGAGAGACTGAATGAGAGGGATAATGAAGCTATGAAAGAGTGACAAGAACAGACAAGACAGAGATGGTAAACAGAAAAATGACAACTGCTAAGCTTCTTCTGTAAGTTTAAAATTGCTCCTTTATTAAAAAGTGAAAGATGGTCCATGTGTTCTAAATGCTTGTACAGAATAGTCTTGGAAGATGGAGCTAGGGTCCTGCTAAAAAGCAATTATTGCTAAAGGTATTTTTTCCCTTCAAAACATAGAGTAGGTGGGCTTAATTCCCATTATGAAATCATTCTGTTTTCTTAAGTCAGAGTTTCTTTTTGTAATAAAACTTATTGGTTATGCATTTACCATCTGGCTCTCTTTGTGTTATCCTTTAGGAACAAGAGCTCTGGTACAAAGAAACATCAATAATCTAGCAATTCCTATCACTGTGTGTAATAATGTCCTTTGTTTCTGGCCTTGGATCCTGCATCCTCTGCCAGCATGCTGAAGCTCTAGTAAGCTAACTTTTCAATTTGCAAGTGAGAAAATATCTCAGGTTCTTCATAGTTCTTCACAGATATATATTTTATTAGTTAAAGTCTTCTTTATATCCTTCAGACATTAAAATCAGGTCTGCATGAAATTTAACCTCAGCCTGGATTGGAATTAAGCTTATATCTTTAATGAGAACTGAGATTTTTATGATACGGAAATTTTATCTCCGAGAACTTAGTCTGTCTTCCTACTTAGTTATGTGTTTTGGTCTTTCTCTGTTGAAATTAGATATTTTCTTTGTAAAGTCCTTGGAAATGTATTTTAAGTGTATCTTTATATTTGCAATGTGTGTGAGCCTGTGAGTATGTGTGTGTTTAAGAAACATGTAGCTGAGGAAAGGCATACCTCACTATATTATGCTTTACTTTATTGTACTTTGTGGATATTGTGCTTTTTACATTTTGAAGATTTGTGGCAACCTTGTATTTAGCACCAATGTTTTCAACATTTGCTCACTGTAGCATCTCTGTGTCACATTTTGATAATTCTTGTGGTATACCAAACTTTTAAATTATCATGCTCGTTATGGTGATTTGTAATCAGTGATCTTTGATGTTGCTCTTATAATTATTTTGGTGTGACACAAATCATACCCATATAAGATGGCAAATTTACTCTGTGTGTGCATTTTGATTGCTCAGTGGACAGGGAATTCCATCCTTTCTTCTCCTCAGTCCTCCCTATTCCCTGAGATGCAACGATATTAAAATTGGGTGAGTAAATAATCCTACAAAGCCCTCTACGTGTTCAAATGAAAGAGTTGCATGTCTCTCACTTTAAATTAAATGTTAGAAGGAGGGGCTTCCATGGTGGTCCAGTGGGTAAAGAGTCCACTTTGCAGTGCAAGGGGCACCAGTTCGATCCCTGGTCTGGGACGATCCCACATGAGACAGAGCAGCTGGACTGGTGTGTCCAATCATGAGCCAGCACTCTGAGCGCATGCGCCCAGAGCCAGTGCTCTGCAACAAGAGAGGCCACTGCAATGGGAGGCCCACACAGGCCGAAAAATGGATCCTGCATCCTCTGCCAGCATGCTGAAGCTCTAGTAAGCTAACTTTTCAATTTGCAAGTGAGAAAATATCTCAGGTTCTTCATAGTTCTTCACAGATATATATTTTATTAGTTAAAGTCTTCTTTATATCCTTCAGACATTAAAATCAGGTCTGCATGAAATTTAACCTCAGCCTGGATTGGAATTAAGCTTATATCTTTAATGAGAACTGAGATTTTTATGATACGGAAATTTTATCTCCGAGAACTTAGTCTGTCTTCCTACTTAGTTATGTGTTTTGGTCTTTCTCTGTTGAAATTAGATATTTTCTTTGTAAAGTCCTTGGAAATGTATTTTAAGTGTATCTTTATATTTGCAATGTGTGTGAGCCTGTGAGTATGTGTGTGTTTAAGAAACATGTAGCTGAGGAAAGGCATACCTCACTATATTATGCTTTACTTTATTGTACTTTGTGGATATTGTGCTTTTTACATTTTGAAGATTTGTGGCAACCTTGTATTTAGCACCAATGTTTTCAACATTTGCTCACTGTAGCATCTCTGTGTCACATTTTGATAATTCTTGTGGTATACCAAACTTTTAAATTATCATGCTCGTTATGGTGATTTGTAATCAGTGATCTTTGATGTTGCTCTTATAATTATTTTGGTGTGACACAAATCATACCCATATAAGATGGCAAATTTACTCTGTGTGTGCATTTTGATTGCTCAGTGGACAGGGAATTCCATCCTTTCTTCTCCTCAGTCCTCCCTATTCCCTGAGATGCAACGATATTAAAATTGGGTGAGTAAATAATCCTACAAAGCCCTCTACGTGTTCAAATGAAAGAGTTGCATGTCTCTCACTTTAAATTAAATGTTAGAAGGAGGGGCTTCCATGGTGGTCCAGTGGGTAAAGAGTCCACTTTGCAGTGCAAGGGGCACCAGTTCGATCCCTGGTCTGGGACGATCCCACATGAGACAGAGCAGCTGGACTGGTGTGTCCAATCATGAGCCAGCACTCTGGAGCGCATGCGCCCAGAGCCAGTGCTCTGCAACAAGAGAGGCCACTGCAATGGGAGGCCCACACAGGCCGAAGGATAAAAATGGATGAAAATAAATAAATAGAAAATCAATAAAATAGGCCAAAAAAAAAAAAATTAGAATGATCAGGCTTACTGAGAAAAGCATATCAAAAGCTAAGGTAGGTTGAAAACTAGGCCTCTTGTGCCAAACAGTTAACCAAGTGGTGAATGAAAAGAAAATGTTCTTAAAGGGAATCAAAAGTCCTGCATCAATGAACACGCAGATGATACAAAAGTGAAACAGACTTACTGCTGTCATAGAGAAACTTTTAGTGATCCCACATGGAAGATCAAACCAATCAAATGTTCCCTTAAGGCAAAGCCTTATCTAGAACAAGTCTCTAGCTTTCTTCAGTTCCATGAAGAAGCTACAGAAGAAAAGTTTGCATATCAATCCTGTATGACTGATTCCTGAGATTTAAGGAAAGAACCCATTTCCACAGTATAAAATTGCCAATATAGAAGCTGGAGCAAGTTAGTCAGAGGATATAGCTAAGATAAATCATGAAGGTGGCTACATTAAATGACAGATTATCAGTGTAGACAAAGCAACCATCTACTGGAAGAAGAGGACATCTAGGACTTTCTTAGCTAGAGAAGTGAAGTCAATGCCTGGTTTCAAAACGTTAAAAGACAAACTGGTTCTCTTGTAGTTTAATACAGCTGATAACTTTAAGTTGAAGACAATGCTTGTTTACTATCCTGAAATTCCTAGGGGACTTAAGGATTGTGGTAAATCAACTCTGCTTGTGTTCTATAAATAGAACTACAAAACCTAGATGACAGTACAACTGATTACAGCCGTTTCCTGAATATCTTAAGCTCACTGTTGAGATCTACTTCTCAGAAAAAGAAAAGTTTTTTTTTTGAAACATTGCTGTTCATTGCCAATGCATCTTGTCCCTCAAGAGCTCTGATGAAGGCATACAATAATGTTGTTTTCATTCCCAATAACAAGAACATTCTGCAACCCATGGGTCAACAAGTAATTTCTATTATTTAATAAATATATCTTATAAGGTTATAGTAATAATAGATAGAGATTCCTCTGGTAGATATGGACAAAGTCAATTTAAAAAAAAAAAAACCTTCAAGGATACAGCCTTGTGGTGAAGGAACTCACATAACTCAATGAAGCTATAAGCCATGCTATGCAAGCCTCTCAACATCACAGTAATCCAAGTCTATGCCCCAATCACTGGTGTTGAAGAAGCTGCGAATGACAGGTTCTATGAAGACCTACAACATCTTCTAGAACTAACACCAAAAAAGACATATTTTTAATCATACAGGATTGATATGCAAAAATAGGAAATCAAGAGATATATGGAATAACAGGCAAGTTTGGCCTTGGAATACAAAATGAAGCAGGGCAAAAACTAACTTGCAGGTTAGCTTTTGAGGGTCATATGGCTCAAAAGGGTCATAGAACTTTGTGAATCAGATTATGTTACAGCATCATCCAAAGCCAGGCCATTGTAAATATAAATAGAAGACTTCAATAGAATTATCTAACATAGAGATAATTATAAAGTAAGTATAAATTATTTTCATCATAGGGGATTTGAATGCCAAAGTAGGAAGTCAAGAGATATCGGGAGTAACAGGTAAGTTTGGCCTTGGAGTACAAAATGAAGCAGGGCAAAAACTAATAGAGTGTTGTCAATAAAAAATACCAGCCATAGCATTACCCTTTTCCAACAACCCAAGAGATGACTCTATACATGAACATCACAAATGGTCAATGCTAAAATCAGATTGATTATATTTTTTTTGCAGCAGAAGATGGGACGCTCAATACAGTCAGTAAAAACAAGACCTGGAGCTGACTGTGGCTCAGCTCATCGGCTCCTAATTGCAAAATTCAGGCTTAAATTGAAAAAAGTAAGGAAAATTGTTAGGTTATAAATTAAATCCCTAAGGTAATTGCTTATTCTCTTCACATATGCATATATTCTCTCTTCCATCTAGATTGTAAAATCATTCAGGTTGAAGATTAGTCATATTTTTATTTATAGCAACTTGAATAATGTTTTACAAATGGTTTGTCTCAGTAAATGACCTTATTTTTCTCACTTTTTATGATATGAAGATAAATTTGAAGCATTTGCAGACAATTGTCATAATTCTCATAATTAGAAGACATTTTAAAGTGAGCTGATAAGGTTCTACTACAGCAGAATATTTATAGTAACTCACACTAATATATGAGTGATTATTTGTTAGGCCCTGTATTTGTATCTTTAATATTATTTTTATTTTTATGAAAAATCACATAAAATATATATTTTTTAAGATTTATTTATTTATTTATTTTGGGCGGGGGTCGGGTTGGGGAGGGAGGGGAACGGGTGGACCACTACTATTGGTCTTTCATTTCTCTATTTTCACCCATCTTTGTTCCTTGGCTCCTGTGGGCCTCCCATCACAGTGGCTCTGGGCGCATGCGCCCCAGAGCTCCGGCTCGGTAATTGGACACATCAGTCCAGCTGCTCCGCGGCACGTGGGATCTTCCCAGGCCAGGGATCGAACCAGCACCCCTTACACTGCAAGGCATTGTTTCCCGGGTCATAGAACTTTGTGAATCAGATTATGTTACAGCATCATCCAAAGCCAGGCCATTGTAAATATAAATAGAAGACTTCAATAGAATTATCTAACATAGAGATAATTATAAAGTAAGTATAAATTATTTTCATCATAGGGGATTTGAATGCCAAAGTAGGAAGTCAAGAGATATCGGGAGTAACAGGTAAGTTTGGCCTTGGAGTACAAAATGAAGCAGGGCAAAAACTAATAGAGTGTTGTCAATAAAAAATACCAGCCATAGCATTACCCTTTTCCAACAACCCAAGAGATGACTCTATACATGAACATCACAAATGGTCAATGCTAAAATCAGATTGATTATATTTTTTTTGCAGCAGAAGATGGGACGCTCAATACAGTCAGTAAAAACAAGACCTGGAGCTGACTGTGGCTCAGCTCATCGGCTCCTAATTGCAAAATTCAGGCTTAAATTGAAAAAAGTAAGGAAAATTGTTAGGTTATAAATTAAATCCCTAAGGTAATTGCTTATTCTCTTCACATATGCATATATTCTCTCTTCCATCTAGATTGTAAAATCATTCAGGTTGAAGATTAGTCATATTTTTATTTATAGCAACTTGAATAATGTTTTACAAATGGTTTGTCTCAGTAAATGACCTTATTTTTCTCACTTTTTATGATATGAAGATAAATTTGAAGCATTTGCAGACAATTGTCATAATTCTCATAATTAGAAGACATTTTAAAGTGAGCTGATAAGGTTCTACTACAGCAGAATATTTATAGTAACTCACACTAATATATGAGTGATTATTTGTTAGGCCCTGTATTTGTATCTTTAATATTATTTTTATTTTTATGAAAAATCACATAAAATATATATTTTTTAAGATTTATTTATTTATTTATTTTGGGCGGGGGTCGGGTTGGGGAGGGAGGGGAACGGGTGGACCACTACTATTGGTCTTTCATTTCTCTATTTTCACCCATCTTTGTTCCTTGGCTCCTGTGGGCCTCCCATCACAGTGGCTCTGGGCGCATGCGCCCCAGAGCTCCGGCTCGGTAATTGGACACATCAGTCCAGCTGCTCCGCGGCACGTGGGATCTTCCCAGGCCAGGGATCGAACCAGCACCCCTTACACTGCAAGGCATTGTCCTTACCCACTGGACCACCAGGGGAAGCCCACATAAAATATTTTTATTTAAAATTTTTAAACTAAGAAAACTAATTTAGGGCATGTTTAACTATTTACCTACAGTTACACCACTAGAAGCATCTCCCTGAGAATGGATAAAGAGAAAAAACACATTTTCTGTGAGGAAGCTTACCTCCACCCAAACCTCAAAGAATTTGAACCAACAGACTTTCAAGAAAAAATTGTAAATCACAATAAAAACATCACAAATGTCATTATTAATTTAAACTTATCTTTAATTTGAATCTAAAATATGATGTCTGCATCAAAGTAAACTACTACTGCTCACAGCAAGAGCAATGTAGATTGCCATCTCCCAGTTTTCCCCTTTCAGGGTGATGTAGTGAGAGGAAAATGGTTGCATTTTGAATATGCAGCAGAAAAGCCATGGGGTTGATGATCCCCCAGATAATATGAACACAGGAGTAAATAAAGGATAACTGCCTTCCTTATGAGATAAGAGAAAGGAGAGGAAGAAGTCTTCCTAATCTAAACAAATCTTGTTGCTAGACCAAACCTGATGAGAATCTCAATACAGTCAGTAAAAACAAGACCTGCAGCTGACTGTGGCTCAGCTCATCAGCTCCTTATTGTACAATTCAGGCTTAAATTGAAAAAAAGTAAGGAAAACTGTTAAGCTGTAAATTAAATCCCTTAAGATAATCATTTACTCTCTTTACATATATGTACTGTCTCTTCCATATAGATTGTAAAATCGTTCAGGATGGTGAGTCCATTGGTCAGCACATAGTAAAGTCGATCTACTGATGCCAGATTGTGTTGAAGAAAAGTGCAGCATTCGTGACAGGGTTTCTAAGCAAGGGGTCCATGCTCAAAAGTCCTGAACACCCTGATGGAACTGAGGCAAATGTTTTTAAAAATGGTGAGGAAGAGGGTTTTGGGGAGCATGATTACCTTATGGACATTCTTTTGATTGTTGATGGTAAAATAACTGAGAGTTGATAACATCAAACTTCTATTTCCAAATGGTCTTGGGTCTGGGTGCTTGTGATCAGCATACTATTAACTTTTTCCACCTCATGGGGGTTTTGGTATCTGCAAGACAGCTCAAAGGACATGAAATATTATCAGAATATCATTGATAACATTTGATGAGCAGCTAAGGGTCCTTGACTTTGTTCGAATGCTATGCTATTACTTTGTCTTCCTTGATTGTTTTCCTTGATCCTGTATTGTTCCAAAGTTTACTCTTTAGAACTCAGGAAAGGCTTAGGAGTCTCTTTGCTTTCTTTTTTCCTACAAACAAGAGACAAGTGGAGGACATGGTGAGATCTGTTCTGGGAAGGCCCTATGGATGGTGTTACTCATTAGAGGAAACACATAAAACTCCAATGTCATTTAATTTTTTTGAATCTAAAATATGATGTCTGCATCAAAGTAAACTACTACTGCTCACAGCAAGAGCAATGTAGATTGCCATCTCCCAGTTTTCCCCTTTCAGGGTGATGTAGTGAGAGGAAAATGGTTGCATTTTGAATATGCAGCAGAAAAGCCATGGGGTTGATGATCCCCCAGATAATATGAACACAGGAGTAAATAAAGGATAACTGCCTTCCTTATGAGATAAGAGAAAGGAGAGGAAGAAGTCTTCCTAATCTAAACAAATCTTGTTGCTAGACCAAACCTGATGAGAATCTCAATACAGTCAGTAAAAACAAGACCTGCAGCTGACTGTGGCTCAGCTCATCAGCTCCTTATTGTACAATTCAGGCTTAAATTGAAAAAAAGTAAGGAAAACTGTTAAGCTGTAAATTAAATCCCTTAAGATAATCATTTACTCTCTTTACATATATGTACTGTCTCTTCCATATAGATTGTAAAATCGTTCAGGATGGTGAGTCCATTGGTCAGCACATAGTAAAGTCGATCTACTGATGCCAGATTGTGTTGAAGAAAAGTGCAGCATTCGTGACAGGGCTCTAAGCAAGGGGTCCATGCTCAAAAGTCCTGAACACCCTGATGGAACTGAGGCAAATGTTTTTAAAAATGGTGAGGAAGAGGGTTTTGGGGAGCATGATTACCTTATGGACATTCTTTTGATTGTTGATGGTAAAATAACTGAGAGTTGATAACATCAAACTTCTATTTCCAAATGGTCTTGGGTCTGGGTGCTTGTGATCAGCATACTATTAACTTTTTCCACCTCATGGGGGTTTTGGTATCTGCAAGACAGCTCAAAGGACATGAAATATTATCAGAATATCATTGATAACATTTGATGAGCAGCTAAGGGTCCTTGACTTTGTTCGAATGCTATGCTATTACTTTGTCTTCCTTGATTGTTTTCCTTGATCCTGTATTGTTCCAAAGTTTACTCTTTAGAACTCAGGAAAGGCTTAGGAGTCTCTTTGCTTTCTTTTTTCCTACAAACAAGAGACAAGTGGAGGACATGGTGAGATCTGTTCTGGGAAGGCCCTATACGGTGATGGTTGGTTACAATCCAGTTGCTAAGGATTCTGGTTCTGATCTCTCTAAATGCAAATAATAAGACTTTGGGAAGATGAATCTTTCTGGAGGTTTCTATTCAATCATCTTTTTAATGTCCAAGGCTTCAGTTAGCTTGTAACTATGCAGAAACGTAAACATATTCTTATTACTTCCCAAAATGTAAGAGGAAAAACAAGACACAGGAGATATGGATTTGTAAAATTTTTAGATATTGCAATTGCCAGAATGCTGTAAACTACATTCTTTTTAAGATATTTCAAAAAATGTTATAGGAGAATAAAATATGAAAAAGAGACACTTGGGAGAAAACTTATGAATGAAGATAGTAAAATGTTTAAAACCAAATACTAGAGTAATAGATTTAAGTCATAGACTAAGAAAATATAACACAATCATGTGGAGGCTAGAGTTAAAAAAAATATCCAGAAAAAATATCACAGCAAGAAAATGAAAGTGAGTTTAAAAAACTCAAACAATAATGGGAGAATGTCTAACATATTTTAAACTCTCTATAATGGATACTTTAATGGTTCTACCAGTTTGACCAACAAAATTTTGAAGGAGAATGCAATTTCTATAATGCCCAAGCCAATCTAGTATATTTAATTTTAAAAATATATATTTTCCAAAACTCATTGTATGGAGTTTCTATAAAATCAATACCCAGATTTGATAAGGATTGCATGTGAAAAGCTAATCTCATTAATTTATACTGATGCAAAAGTACTAAATAAAAAATTAGGGAACCTAATCTGGCACTATGGGGCTTTCTAGGTGACTCAGTGGTCCACTAGCACCACCTGTGAAGTCTGAGTGATAATGAATCCTCCTGCAGTGCAGGAGATGTGGGATTGATCCCTAGGTTTAGAAGATACCCTGGCAAATGAAATTACAACCTACTCCAGTATTCTTGCCTGGAAAATCCCTTGGACAGAGGAGCCTACAAGGCTGTAGTCCATGAGGCCACAAAGAGTCAGACATGACTTAGCAACTGAGCATGATGACAATGAATCTGGCAATATATAAAAAAAGACAATGGATTTTGGCAGATTTGGCAATGAATTTGTTCCCTGAGGTAAAATTTGTTTTAATATTAGAAAGACATTCAGTAAAGTTTGTTAATATATTCAAATTATAATGTATGTGGTCTTATCCATAGAGATAGAAGCACATGGAAGTGAATTTCATAGTCAAGATAAAACTATGCTTCCTAGCAAATTAAGAATGTGTGTGTATACGCTTAGCAACATCGGACTCTTTGCAGCCCCGTGAACTGTAGCCTGATAGGCTCCTCTGTCCATGATATTTTCCAGGCAAGAATACTGGCGTGAGTTGCCATTTCCTCCACCAAGAATCAAACATGTGTCTCTTGCATTGGCAGGCAGATTCTTCACCACAACTGGGAGTTCCTATCAAATTATGAATAGAGAAAACTTTCACATCCACACAGAGTTCTTAAACAGTGCTTTCAGCAGCAGCAGCAGGTGTCCTACTTAATAGGAAGACTACGGCAATTGTCTCACTGTATGGAAGAACAAGGGAAATTTACTTATGACAGAACCAGTTGTGAAAATCATTGAGGAGAGCTTCTACCTTATAATGAATAATGAAAGAAAATACTAGAATTAGACCTATTTCTTATACCATACACATACATCAATTTATAATCATTTAAGTTTTAAATATAAAAAAACACAATTGCAAATTTGGGAGGAGAAAATAATGATGTGAAGTTCATGACCTCATGGTTGGAAACGGCTTTCTAAATGAAACTCAAGAGGGCAACCAATAAGGCACCAAGAGTCATTAAAACCTTCTATTCATCAAGAGGTCTATTTAGAAAGTGAAAAGATAATTTTAAAATTGATGTATATGTAGCATATAAAATTAAATCTCTAAAATGCAGTGCTTCCTGGTGGTAAAAAATCTGCCTGCAATGCAGGAGACACAAGAGACACAGTTTTGATCCCTGGGTCAGGAAGATTCCCTGGAGGAGGAAATGCAAACCACTCCAATATTCTTGTCTGGAGAATCCCATGGAATGAGGAGCCTGATTGGCTACAGTCCACGGCATCACAAAGAGTCAGACACAACTGAGCCAATGAGCACGCATCGTGTAGTTGTTATTGAAATTACACAATGCTGATACAACAGAACTGGCAGCCAGTCAAGAGGCACATGTATTGTTTGTTGCCACTACCAATTTTAATCGGTGCCCATACCATAAATTATTAAGTGTATGGAATATTTATCCATGAGATATAAATATGATAGATATTCAGAATATAATATTGTGTCAAAAAGTTAAGAAACACAAAATAATCTTGGGGGAAAACATTTAATGAATACTAATTGAATTAGTATAATTAATCTTATGATAATATTAATTACCACTAGGTGGAGCTAGTGGCAAAGAATCTGCCTGCCAATGCTGGAGACATAGAGACAAGGGTTTGATCCCCAGATCAAGAAGATTCCCTAGAAAAGGGCACGGCAACTCACTCCAATAGTATTGTCTGGAGAATCCCATGGACAGAGAAGCCTGGTGGGCTGAAATCCATCGGATTGCAAAGAGCCGAACAGAGCTGAGGCAATTTAGCACACATGCGTTTAATATGCATATTAAAAAAGCATATACATAAACATTGGCACATATTAATAAAAGTGGGCATATATGTAGATGAAGGACTGAAAATATGATTGGAGATTAAAAAATGAAAGTAAAACTAAGATTTTTTTAAAAGTCAGATCCATGAAACTTGTCACAAATCACAGTGATGATTAACTCATCTCTCCATCTGAGTTCTCACCTGTATCTGTACATTGGGGTGTGTGTGTACTGGGTGAAAATTGTTTCTTCCATTAGTAAATTAGCATATGCTATTGTCAAGCCAGAGCAGGGAAAAGCATTTTTAAGCATCGAATGTTTAATGATAGAGATCCTTTTCAAAAGGACAAATCTTGACTACTATTTATAAAAAAATATTGTCTATTACTATCCACCAAAACATATAAGCAATTTTATGCAGTACAAACAGAAATTCTTTTAATTGAATCTGTAAATATTTAAGCAGTCCCTAGCAGGGAAAACCAGCCAATCATTCATTGTGTTATCACAGTTTGCATTCATATTTCTTAAGAGGAAGATTCCAATAAATAATTGTAAATTTTGAAACAAAATCCCATCATTTTAGCATTAAACTCCTCAGTGTGCTTGCATAAGCAAAAGGAATGTGTGAAGGATTTTTCTGCAAGACAGAGCTTCCAGTGGTGAGTTTTTAGAGAAACATCACTTTCTAAGAAGCAGTGACTTTAAAAATAAGGCTCATTGCTATGCATCTTACTGGATGACCTGCTATTCCATACCTTCTAAAGGGAGTTATTCTGGCTCAAGCAGTAAATCAAGGCTGCACTTGAGAGTGAGCATCCTCACTAAAACCATTACCATGCCTCAGCATTATATAAGTCGTATTGGAGCTGTGAGTCCTCCTGGAACAAGTACTGGAAAGCAGGGAGAATAAGTGCTGACAACCTGCCACTCTATTTAACTTTCATTACTTTGTATCTAATCAACAACATTTGTATCACATCGAAGCCATGGCCACACTCCCAAACTAGTCACATGGCAGTATTTTCAGTGATAAATCAATAAACTTTATTCTCCTGGAAGTTCCTGTCATTTTGACAAAACTGGCTCTGTGGTTCAGCTCTAGCTAAATGAATACGGGTTATGATTTGAATAGTTGTTTTAAAATTCACTAATGACCGAAATAAACTTTTTGGTATATGTAGATGAAGGACTGAAAATATGATTGGAGATTAAAAAATGAAAGTAAAACTAAGATTTTTTTAAAAGTCAGATCCATGAAACTTGTCACAAATCACAGTGATGATTAACTCATCTCTCCATCTGAGTTCTCACCTGTATCTGTACATTGGGGTGTGTGTGTACTGGGTGAAAATTGTTTCTTCCATTAGTAAATTAGCATATGCTATTGTCAAGCCAGAGCAGGGAAAAGCATTTTTAAGCATCGAATGTTTAATGATAGAGATCCTTTTCAAAAGGACAAATCTTGACTACTATTTATAAAAAAATATTGTCTATTACTATCCACCAAAACATATAAGCAATTTTATGCAGTACAAACAGAAATTCTTTTAATTGAATCTGTAAATATTTAAGCAGTCCCTAGCAGGGAAAACCAGCCAATCATTCATTGTGTTATCACAGTTTGCATTCATATTTCTTAAGAGGAAGATTCCAATAAATAATTGTAAATTTTGAAACAAAATCCCATCATTTTAGCATTAAACTCCTCAGTGTGCTTGCATAAGCAAAAGGAATGTGTGAAGGATTTTTCTGCAAGACAGAGCTTCCAGTGGTGAGTTTTTAGAGAAACATCACTTTCTAAGAAGCAGTGACTTTAAAAATAAGGCTCATTGCTATGCATCTTACTGGATGACCTGCTATTCCATACCTTCTAAAGGGAGTTATTCTGGCTCAAGCAGTAAATCAAGGCTGCACTTGAGAGTGAGCATCCTCACTAAAACCATTACCATGCCTCAGCATTATATAAGTCGTATTGGAGCTGTGAGTCCTCCTGGAACAAGTACTGGAAAGCAGGGAGAATAAGTGCTGACAACCTGCCACTCTATTTAACTTTCATTACTTTGTATCTAATCAACAACATTTGTATCACATCGAAGCCATGGCCACACTCCCAAACTAGTCACATGGCAGTATTTTCAGTGATAAATCAATAAACTTTATTCTCCTGGAAGTTCCTGTCATTTTGAAGCTGGAAATCTGGCTCTGTGGTTCAGCTCTAGCTAAATGAATACGGGTTATGATTTGAATAGTTGTTTTAAAATTCACTAATGACCGAAACACTAAGCTATAATTATATTGGAGACAGTTTGTAGTGCAAGTAATCTTTGTTTTCCTAAAACCTCATTAATCTTTATCTTAGCTAATTGTAGCTTTGAATTTAGCTTGAGTATGCATGTACTTGGGAGGAAAATGGAAAGTATTGGGAAATTTAATGTAGACAAATTGGAATCGACTCTAAATATAGAAAATCTTGAAAACCTAGCACCACTACCTTGCTACCAATTATGTGATTTACTTATCACCTGATTTTTCTCAACTTCTGTAGATCCAGCCCTATTTCCAACTATAATAACTGAAACAAAGCAGTTTTAACAAAAAGTATACATTAAGATTGTGACTAAAGTAATACATATGCAGTGCATAGATGTTTTCTTATTACTATTTTCAGATGCAGGATCTAAACTATTTAGTTTGCTGTCTTACTGTTTGAATATCATTCTACCTAAAATAATCTATTTGTATATATAATAATTTGTTTAAAAACTTTTGTATTAAAATCTTGCTGTTTTAAATCCATTAACTCTAGCAGATGACTATAAATCATATGAGCAAACAAAATCATAGTAAAAGAAACTCCATACAGTTATTTGTTGCTGATAGGATTTAGTTATCTTCTGCCAGTAGCTAGAATCTGAAAGTTGAATAAGTTTTATTTAACTTTTTAATAAAAACACTTCACTAAAGGCAAGTCATGAAAATCTCCTTTCTCTATTCAAACAAGAAATGAACATAACTAGATTATACACACACACACACACACAGATAGGCCACTTCTATTGGTTTTTCATTTATTTATCTTTGTTCTTTGGCCTGTGTGGGCCTCTCATCGCAGTGGTCTCTCTTGTTGCAAAGGCTCTGTGCACATGTGCTCCAAAACTCTGGCTCAGTAATTGGACACATCGGTCCAGCCGCTATGCGGCACGTGGGATCTTCCCATGCCAGAGATCAAACCGGTGCCCCTTGCACTGCAAGGCAGTGTCCCTACCCACTGGACTGTGAGGGAAGCCCTAAAATGTGTATATATTTTAAGTTTAAATATGTATATATACATATATACACACACACAGAGTATAATAACAGTTTAAGCAGATGGTAAAGAACTTGCTTGCGCTACAGGAGGCCTGAGTTCATGAGTTCAATTCTTGGGTCTGAAAGATTCCCTGAAGAAAGAATGGGTACCCACTCCAAATATTCTTGGCTGGAGAATCTCATGGACAGGGGAGCCTGGCAGGCTACAGCTAAGGGGTCATAAGGAGTCAGACACAACTGAACAACTAACACTTTCACTGTAGTGGACTGTAGTCCACCAAACTCCCTTGTCTATGGGATTCTTCAGACAGTAACAGATTTTAATCTTCAAACGGAAAATGAAAATTGCAACAGAGTTAACACTTTAAAATCAAAAGATGAGCAACAATTAGAAATATAGCAATAATTTTGATAATTGAGAATTTGTAGTACTTCTGGTGATGGTGTAAAATTGCTGTACATTCCTGAAAGCAATCTGGCAATATTTAGTGGAATATATATGGTCTAGTAACTATTGCCAAGTTTGCTCAAATTCTTATATAATTCATGTATGTATATATAATATAAAATATATTTCCTAATATATAAATATGCTTATACATATAAATATATTTTATTAGAAAAATTGTATACCAAAAATTACAAACACTATCAGTATTCAATCCTAGAAGGATAAATAAATAATAGTAAATTTGCTATGAAGCACTATTTAGAGTTTAAAAGGAAAATATTAAATGCACCTATAAAAGTATGGATAGATCCCCAGTACATGAGTGGGTAAATCAAGAAGTTCCATCTCCAGCAATGAATGTGTAATTCTTATCAACCATCTGTCCCAGGGATAACAACTAGAGATTCTAGAGAGAGAAGAAAAAATATCTTAAGTTACTATAAAGTGAAAAATAGGTAGCAGAAGGAATTGACATTGGAAAGAGGAAGAAACACTGGATAATTTTTCCATTCTTTGATTTGTTGTTCATTTGTTTAGTTGTATCTGATTCATTGCAACCCCATAGACTGCAGCACACCAGGCTTTCCATTCCTTCACCATATCCTGGAGCTTGCTCAAACTCATGTCCATTGAGTTGGCTATGCCATTCAACTGTTTCATCCTCTGTCATCCCCTTTTCCTGCCTTCAGTCTTTTCCAACTACATTGTCTTTTCCAATGAGTAGTCTCTTCACATCAGGTGCCCCAAAAGCTGGAGTTTTGGTTTGAGGGCAGACAAAAATAGCAAAATCATGTGGAGAACACCTGCAGTTTTACTGGCTTAACAAAGCACTTAGGGCAATCATAACAACTGTAAAGGGAAGTGGGAAATCCCACCTATGAGAAAATCATATAGAGACAGTCCTATATTCTGCTTATAAGTGCTTCAAACCGTGTCCCACTCTCCTCTCACAGTGAATACGGTACAGTGCAGGAGCTAATGAGCTGAGATTCCGAGTTTGGAGTTTGTGTTTATCCATTTTAACTGACTACTAAAACAAAAGATGAGCAACAATTAGAAATAAGTTTAAAGAATTTGTAGTACTTCTGGTGATGGTGTAAAATTGCTGTACATTCCTGAAAGCAATCTGGCAATATTTAGTGGAATATATATGGTCTAGTAACTATTGCCAAGTTTGCTCAAATTCTTATATAATTCATGTATGTATATATAATATAAAATATATTTCCTAATATATAAATATGCTTATACATATAAATATATTTTATTAGAAAAATTGTATACCAAAAATTACAAACACTATCAGTATTCAATCCTAGAAGGATAAATAAATAATAGTAAATTTGCTATGAAGCACTATTTAGAGTTTAAAAGGAAAATATTAAATGCACCTATAAAAGTATGGATAGATCCCCAGTACATGAGTGGGTAAATCAAGAAGTTCCATCTCCAGCAATGAATGTGTAATTCTTATCAACCATCTGTCCCAGGGATAACAACTAGAGATTCTAGAGAGAGAAGAAAAAATATCTTAAGTTACTATAAAGTGAAAAATAGGTAGCAGAAGGAATTGACATTGGAAAGAGGAAGAAACACTGGATAATTTTTCCATTCTTTGATTTGTTGTTCATTTGTTTAGTTGTATCTGATTCATTGCAACCCCATAGACTGCAGCACACCAGGCTTTCCATTCCTTCACCATATCCTGGAGCTTGCTCAAACTCATGTCCATTGAGTTGGCTATGCCATTCAACTGTTTCATCCTCTGTCATCCCCTTTTCCTGCCTTCAGTCTTTTCCAACTACATTGTCTTTTCCAATGAGTAGTCTCTTCACATCAGGTGCCCCAAAAGCTGGAGTTTTGGTTTGAGGGCAGACAAAAATAGCAAAATCATGTGGAGAACACCTGCAGTTTTACTGGCTTAACAAAGCACTTAGGGCAATCATAACAACTGTAAAGGGAAGTGGGAAATCCCACCTATGAGAAAATCATATAGAGACAGTCCTATATTCTGCTTATAAGTGCTTCAAACCGTGTCCCACTCTCCTCTCACAGTGAATACGGTACAGTGCAGGAGCTAATGAGCTGAGATTCAGAGTTTGGAGTTTGAGTTTATCCATTTTAACTGACTACTAAAACAAAAAGACTCATTCTTTTGGGAGGAATATAGTTGAATATGAATCTAAGCTCTCTATAATGCATCATGCATGTATGCTCAGTCTCTTCAGTTGTGTCTGATTCTTTGTGACCCCATGGACTGTAACCCACCAGGCTCTTCTGTCCTTGGGATTCTCCCAGTGAGAATACCAGAGTGTGTTGCCATGCCTTCTTCAATGGATCTTCCTGACCCAAGAATAAAAGTGACATTTCCTATGTTTCCTGCATAGGCAGGCAGATTATTTACCACTAAGCCACCAGGGAAGTTTACAATGAATAAAGATCTACTCCAAAATATCTAGGAATACAAAGAAACAGAAAAATGTGATTGATAGTCAAGTCTGTTGAATTTATAGATGAGATAAGTCAAGTCAGGTTTGTTGAAACCAACCCTGAAATGATCTTGATGCTGGAATCAGAAGACAATGCTTTCAAAGTAGCTATCAGAACTACATTCAATAATATAAATGAAATGATGCTCATGATTGATTTAAAAGACAAGAAACATTACCAGAGAAATTAAACTGCAAGAAATGCCAAATGTAAATTGAAGAAGCACTGCATCTGAAATGTAAAAAGGAAAAATATAACCACTGGAAGATCTTAATAGAGGATTAGAGATTCCAAAATAAAAAGTCAATAACTCTGAAGAGAAATCACTAGAGACAATCAACCATGAGAGATAAAAAATTAAAAACAACTCACAAAGCCTCAGGTACCTGTGAGAAAAGTCAAAGGTCATGCATTAATTGGAGATGGTGAAAGAAACAAGAGATAAAATGAGTCAAGCTTAAAACACCCAATACTTTGTGAAAGAAAAAAGCTTACAGACTGCTGTAGGACATTGTGCCTGCAGTTTTACTGGCTTAACAAAGCACTTAGGGCAATCATAACAACTGTAAAGGGAAGTGGGAAATCCCACCTATGAGAAAATCATATAGAGACAGTCCTATATTCTGCTTATAAGTGCTTCAAACCGTGTCCCACTCTCCTCTCACAGTGAATACGGTACAGTGCAGGAGCTAATGAGCTGAGATTCAGAGTTTGGAGTTTGAGTTTATCCATTTTAACTGACTACTAAAACAAAAAGACTCATTCTTTTGGGAGGAATATAGTTGAATATGAATCTAAGCTCTCTATAATGCATCATGCATGTATGCTCAGTCTCTTCAGTTGTGTCTGATTCTTTGTGACCCCATGGACTGTAACCCACCAGGCTCTTCTGTCCTTGGGATTCTCCCAGTGAGAATACCAGAGTGTGTTGCCATGCCTTCTTCAATGGATCTTCCTGACCCAAGAATAAAAGTGACATTTCCTATGTTTCCTGCATAGGCAGGCAGATTATTTACCACTAAGCCACCAGGGAAGTTTACAATGAATAAAGATCTACTCCAAAATATCTAGGAATACAAAGAAACAGAAAAATGTGATTGATAGTCAAGTCTGTTGAATTTATAGATGAGATAAGTCAAGTCAGGTTTGTTGAAACCAACCCTGAAATGATCTTGATGCTGGAATCAGAAGACAATGCTTTCAAAGTAGCTATCAGAACTACATTCAATAATATAAATGAAATGATGCTCATGATTGATTTAAAAGACAAGAAACATTACCAGAGAAATTAAACTGCAAGAAATGCCAAATGTAAATTGAAGAAGCACTGCATCTGAAATGTAAAAAGGAAAAATATAACCACTGGAAGATCTTAATAGAGGATTAGAGATTCCAAAATAAAAAGTCAATAACTCTGAAGAGAAATCACTAGAGACAATCAACCATGAGAGATAAAAAATTAAAAACAACTCACAAAGCCTCAGGTACCTGTGAGAAAAGTCAAAGGTCATGCATTAATTGGAGATGGTGAAAGAAACAAGAGATAAAATGAGTCAAGCTTAAAACACCCAATACTTTGTGAAAGAAAAAAGCTTACAGACTGCTGTAGGACATTGTGCCTGCATACAAGAAGAAAACAGAGAAAACTACATCCACGTATATCACATTCAACATGGTGAAAACGAAGAATATAAATAAACTCTAGAAAGCAAGTGAAGATAAAGAATATACTTACATACAAAGGAACATTTTTTCAAAAGCCCACTGTCTTCTCACCAGAAACAATGGAGGGTAAAGAACTAGGACCACTTCATGGGAATACTGAGTAAAATAGAAACATAGACATTTACAGGAAAAAAATGAATGCTGAAATTTTATCAGATGAAAAACTACACCCCTGAATATGCTGAAAATGGCCTATAAACTGAAAGGAAGTACCTGGTGACATGTCATATTTTCATGAAGAAATAAATGTTCTGGGCAATGTAAACATTAAGGAAAATACAAATATTTTGTTCTTTTCAATATTTATTTTAAAGCAATATTTATATTTATTATAGTCTTGATTTATAATGTGTGTAAGCTAAAGCTATGTAGACCGTATAGTTAAAGATAAATATTGATCAGTCACTAAATAGTCAATCGATCAATCAATGAGCTAGAGCTAAGAAAATGGAACTCTGCAATGTAGTCAATTATGGAAAATGAAGATGAGAACAGAGCAAGTAAAGGCAAGAAACTAAAGCACACAGCTGAGTAAAAAAATTCAAATATAGGGGCTTCCTCTGGTGGTCCAGTGGGTAAGGACACTGCCTTGCAGTGCAAGGGGCGCTGGTTCGATCCTGGTTAAACATGGAAACAAGAAACATTACCAGAGAAATTAAACTGCAAGAAATGCCAAATGTAAATTGAAGAAGCACTGCATCTGAAATGTAAAAAGGAAAAATATAACCACTGGAAGATCTTAATAGAGGATTAGAGATTCCAAAATAAAAAGTCAATAACTCTGAAGAGAAATCACTAGAGACAATCAACCATGAGAGATAAAAAATTAAAAACAACTCACAAAGCCTCAGGTACCTGTGAGAAAAGTCAAAGGTCATGCATTAATTGGAGATGGTGAAAGAAACAAGAGATAAAATGAGTCAAGCTTAAAACACCCAATACTTTGTGAAAGAAAAAAGCTTACAGACTGCTGTAGGACATTGTGCCTGCATACAAGAAGAAAACAGAGAAAACTACATCCACGTATATCACATTCAACATGGTGAAAACGAAGAATATAAATAAACTCTAGAAAGCAAGTGAAGATAAAGAATATACTTACATACAAAGGAACATTTTTTCAAAAGCCCACTGTCTTCTCACCAGAAACAATGGAGGGTAAAGAACTAGGACCACTTCATGGGAATACTGAGTAAAATAGAAACATAGACATTTACAGGAAAAAAATGAATGCTGAAATTTTATCAGATGAAAAACTACACCCCTGAATATGCTGAAAATGGCCTATAAACTGAAAGGAAGTACCTGGTGACATGTCATATTTTCATGAAGAAATAAATGTTCTGGGCAATGTAAACATTAAGGAAAATACAAATATTTTGTTCTTTTCAATATTTATTTTAAAGCAATATTTATATTTATTATAGTCTTGATTTATAATGTGTGTAAGCTAAAGCTATGTAGACCGTATAGTTAAAGATAAATATTGATCAGTCACTAAATAGTCAATCGATCAATCAATGAGCTAGAGCTAAGAAAATGGAACTCTGCAATGTAGTCAATTATGGAAAATGAAGATGAGAACAGAGCAAGTAAAGGCAAGAAACTAAAGCACACAGCTGAGTAAAAAAATTCAAATATAGGGGCTTCCTCTGGTGGTCCAGTGGGTAAGGACACTGCCTTGCAGTGCAAGGGGCGCTGGTTCGATCCCTGGCCTGGGAAGATCCCACATGCCACGGAGCAGCTGGACTGATGTGTCCAATTACCGAGCCGGAGCTCTGGGGCACATGCGCCCAGAGCCGGTGCTCTGCGACGATGGTGGCCACCGCAATGGGAGGCCCACACAGGCCAAAGAACAAAGACGGATGAAAATAGAGAAATGAAAGACCAATAGAAGTGGCCCGCTCATCCCCCTCCCTCCCCAACCCGACCCCCACCCAAAATAAATAAATAAATAAATCTTTAAAAAAAAATTCAAATATAAATGTGTACCTATTTTTCAGTTTAAGAACACTTCTTTCCAATCTGGTATTTTACCAGATACATACATATCAAAAATATATTTCAAATACACAGGAGTAATTATGGAGTCACATGATGATAGTGATAGGAAAAGAATGAAATAAAAGAAATGCATTGCAACAGAATGTTGTAATTGGTTAATTCAGCATAATGCATTTGAGGTTTAACAGGAAAAAAGTACATAGTTTACAAATGAGTTCAAAATGGAAGCTAATTATCACAAAGAATAATATAATAATAGGTATGTAATACATAGATACCTTTATAACATTTGGGAAAGAAGGAAAAATAGTATTGGCTAAATTTAAAATCTGCATGCTATATGTTTTGGTATTTTCATGATGTGAAAAACAATCTTTCACTACTTGATTAAATCCATATTTTCCAAGTTACTAGACTAGACTAAAGAAAGCAAAATTTAAGCTGATAGCAAGAGACAGAAAGTAGAGAATCATCATGGAAGTTCATATGCTTCCCCAATGATACAGTGGTAAATAACCCGACTGCCAGTGCACTAGAAACAGGGGATGTGGGATCAACCCCTGGGTCAGGAGGATTCCCTGGAGAAGGAAATGGCAACCCAATCCAGTATTCTGGGAAATCCCATGGACAGAAGATCCTTGAAGACTATATTCCATGGGGCGGCAAAGAATCAGACCTGGCTGAGCATTGCACCACCATGAAAGTTCACAGAGATAATAAATAAAACAGTTGTGTTGCGACAGCTAACAGTAATAAAAGTAAGTTAAAATAGGCTTGTTCTTATGATTTGATGTGAAAACTTAATAGACTACTTGTATGAAGCACAATTAATCTGACATACAAAATTACTGTTAAAGTAATGAAAGCCAATATGTCAAACAGAAAAAAAAAGAAATACTTACATTACAAACTCAAGTTTCTTAATGCCATTCCCATACCATATTATGCACTGGAAAATTTGTTAAGAGGGTCAATCTAATGTTAACTGTTCTTTCATAAAATACATAACCAAAGCAAGCAAAAATCAAAGGACACAAGGAAGCTTTGAAGGTGATGGACATGTCTATTACCTTGATTTTGGTGCTAATTTCCCTGGGCAATATGTCTGTCCAATATCAGATTGTAGATATTCTGTGCAATTTTTTGAACATCATCTGTACCTTAATAAAGCTGTTTTTAAGAAGGGATAGAGTCCATCCTTCTATTTACATAATCTGAAATTTATTTGTGGATTGATCCAGCCAATGGATCTACATATTTGACTGCTTCTTATTGGAGTTTCTAGGTTCACTTTACTTGCAATACATATTGGTGAAAAGCCATTACTTAGACTGTATTAAAAAAAAAAAGAAGAAGCAATAAGACTATCGCTGTACTTACTGAAATAAAGATATTCTTACAGATCATATTATATAGTTTCTGAGTTTTGAAAACAAAGATAATATATTTCTAGCATAGAGTCAGTGAAGCATGAGTAGATTTTTTTTTGTTATTTTCATTTTTTTGTTAGAAACTTGAAAAGAAATTTGAACTCCATCTCTATCAATTTTTTTAAAATGTCTGCATTTTGACGGATTATGTGTGTTATTCACTCAATGTCCCACAACACTTTTCAATATATCTTCTTGTTTGCTTCATTTTTCTTATTTTTTATTGAGAAATACAAGTATTTTTTAAATACCAGCTATCCATCAGGTACTATTTTATTTCGATGTGTTTTGTGCATCTTTCAAAGACCCTTTATGTCTTTTATGGAACATGACAAGATACAAGTGCATAGCCATTCAGTGCATGATTTTTGAATGACTGCATAAGTGAAGTATAAACCGAACTAGTTTTATGCATATATATATATATATGTATATGTATATACATATATATACTAGTATGTATACTAGTATATGTATGTATATATATATACTAGTATGTATACATATACACACTAGTATACATATACATATATGTATACATATACATATATGTATACATATACATATACATGTATACATATACATATATGTATACATATACATGTATGCATATATACATATACATGTATACATATACATATATGCATATACATATATGTATATATGTATATATACATATATACATATACACATATACACATATATATATACGTATATATACATATACATATATGTATACATATACATATATGCATATACATATACATATGTGTGTATATATATGTATATATATATACTAGTATGTATACATATGTATACTAGTTTTATGCATATATATGTATATATATGTATATGTATATATATGTTTATATGTGTGTATATATATATATGTATATATATATGTATATATATATATATATATACATATATAAGTATATATATACGTATATATACATATACATATATGTATACATATACATATATGCATATACATATACATATGTGTGTATATATATGTATATATATACTAGTATGTATACATATGTATACTAGTTTTATGCATATATATGTATATATATGTATATGTATATATATGTTTATATGTGTGTGTATATATATATGTACATATATATGTATATATATATATATATATACACACACACACATATATATATAGTATCAGGGAAGTCATTATACTTTAAATCTCTGATGCTATTAGAGGTTCTGTAATACTTTAATAAGCAGGTGTATAAAGTTAATGATAGCTTATCCTTTTGAGAAGATTTAAGGTCATAATATCACATGAGATTTTATGTGATTTATTTTACACTATGTATTTGCTTTCTTCAATTGTGTAATAATGTCTTTATATGATTGGTTATGTTAATTCATTAAAGTAGGGCATATTCTGTAGATGCTGATTATACATCTGTGATACATACAATTCAAGTTTCTCCTTATTACTGCTCTTCCTAAAAAATAATTCTCTCTAAACCTAGTTCATTATTCTGTCTCATTTTCCCCTATTTGAGGTGTCTCTCTCTACTCTCCAACTATAGCAAGTATGAAGCAAAGACAAAATCCAAGTGACGTTCTATGTACAGATCTCAATGATGAAACATATAGCTCAGGAGAGATGGGTGGAACTTGGTGCAGTAAAATTGAACCTTGACCTGTGTAATCAGTATTTCCTAAGTCTTTCAGAAGTAGGGCTAACCCCATATAGACTTCAGCTGTCTTTCAGATTCCAGATATCTGTGTGGTCCTATTCCTTTGTTGTTATTTTCTTTCATTTTGTTTTTTATTGTGACATGATGAAAATTTCATTTATCCTATCTATTTTTGGTAATTTTCTGGTGGTTGCTGGACCTTTTTTGTATTGTCACAGTGAAGCTAGTCCTCCTTGCATGATTTTTCAGTTTTCTTCCATCAGTTAAACCTCATAGAAAATTTCCTGACAGTCCAGTTATTAAGACTCTATATTGCCATTTCAAGGGGCATGTGCTTGATCTGTGGGCAGGGAATCAAACCCTGAGAGACACAAACCAAAAAAGAAAACAAACAAATAAACAGAAACCTCCTAATTTTCCTAATTTTATATAGTTGAGAGAGAAATTTATTCTCAGGTTCCTCTGTCATTCATTTGTGAATTATATAAGTCAAAATGATTCAAAGTTGAATTAGCCAAGAAATATGGTACTATTAGAACTCATAATTGTATATGTGAACTCAAATATAAATATCAACATTTGAAATTAAATATGTTTAACTAAATAAGTAAATGTAAAATATTCTCTACAGAAAGAATCACAGAAACCTTCAGTGGGGAAAGCACGTAAACTCACACATACACATGCACATTAATACAGACAAGAATACAATGAAAGGTCAAAACAAACTAGGAACAAAAAAGCTTAAAAGTTTGCTTGAAAGCCAAGCTAAAGTTCACTTGAAAAGATATCCAAGTATAAAGCAGTGTGGGCTTTTACGTTGGAGCAATAATCACAGTGCATTTTTTGACCACATAGGACCTTAATCATGAGGAATCAATAAACCCAGATACAAAGTCACTCACTAGGATTCCAAAGCAAAGCTTATCGATTCTCCTATTTACTGCTCTTCCTAAAAATAATTCTCTCTAAACCTAGTTCATTATTCTGTCTCATTTTCCTATTTGAGGTGTCTCTCTACTCTCCAACTATAGCAAGTATGAAGCAAAGACAAAATCCAAGTGACGTTCTATGTACAGATCTCAATGATGAAACATATAGCTCAGGAGAGATGGGTGGAACTTGGTGCAGTAAAATTGAACCTTGACCTGTGTAATCAGTATTTCCTAAGTCTTTCAGAAGTAGGGCTAACCCCATATAGACTTCAGCTGTCTTTCAGATTCCAGATATCTGTGTGGTCCTATTCCTTTGTTGTTATTTTCTTTCATTTTGTTTTTTATTGTGACATGATGAAAATTTCATTTATCCTATCTATTTTTGGTAATTTTCTGGTGGTTGCTGGACCTTTTTTGTATTGTCACAGTGAAGCTAGTCCTCCTTGCATGATTTTTCAGTTTTCTTCCATCAGTTAAACCTCATAGAAAATTTCCTGACAGTCCAGTTATTAAGACTCTATATTGCCATTTCAAGGGGCATGTGCTTGATCTGTGGGCAGGAATCAAACCCTGAGAGACACAAACCAAAAAAGAAAACAAACAAATAAACAGAAACCTCCTAATTTTCCTAATTTTATATAGTTGAGAGAGAAATTTATTCTCAGGTTCCTCTGTCATTCATTTGTGAATTATATAAGTCAAAATGATTCAAAGTTGAATTAGCCAAGAAATATGGTACTATTAGAACTCATAATTGTATATGTGAACTCAAATATAAATATCAACATTTGAAATTAAATATGTTTAACTAAATAAGTAAATGTAAAATATTCTCTACAGAAAGAATCACAGAAACCTTCAGTGGGGAAAGCACGTAAACTCACACATACACATGCACATTAATACAGACAAGAATACAATGAAAGGTCAAAACAAACTAGGAACAAAAAAGCTTAAAAGTTTGCTTGAAAGCCAAGCTAAAGTTCACTTGAAAAGATATCCAAGTATAAAGCAGTGTGGGCTTTTACGTTGGAGCAATAATCACAGTGCATTTTTTGACCACATAGGACCTTAATCATGAGGAATCAATAAACCCAGATACAAAGTCACTCACTAGGATTCCAAAGAAAGCTTCAAATGCTTTGTCGAGTGCAGGGAATTTTCTCACAAGATGTTTTATTTTTAATCTGGTCTACTAATGTGAACCAAAGATCATTCTATGTAACGGCTCATGATTTTAAACTTCAGACTTAAGGGATTTCAACCTGAGATGAGAAGAGGTATTAAGAGTGCATTTCATAGTAAATTAAAAGACCATCACCTAATTCATAGGAAGTGCTCCATATCTGGTGAAAAATGCACAAAAAAGAAAGTTAAAGAAAATGAAACACAAGCTTGCTTTATTTCTTAAAAATA
Organism: Tragulus kanchil; assembly: GCA_022376925.1. Classification (NCBI taxonomy): domain Eukaryota; kingdom Metazoa; phylum Chordata; class Mammalia; order Artiodactyla; family Tragulidae; genus Tragulus; species Tragulus kanchil. The sequence continues at coordinate 155,738,864 of JAIOJX010000028.1, read as the reverse complement.
AGGGTCAGTTTACAAAGAAAACACCATCAAAATGAAATAAATAAATCAACAAACTGAAGTATTTGAAAAGAATTACGAGTCGTGTTTATTAACTAGTACTTGATTTCCAGTATAAATGTTGTTTGTGTATTATCAAATCATTAAGATTTTAGACCTTTCTCAGGCAGGATAGAAGTGTTTAAACATGTATACTACTTCTAGCTTATATTTCAGGTTATTTATTACTAAAATTGTGAAGTTTGGAAATAATGTTATGCACAATACCTAGAAGTTTCTTGAACATGGTTTTGTATCCTTAAAAAATGGCTAAATTAAATTACATATGCTCTGAATGAATGTAAGTTAAACAATGAATTCTAGATGGTATACTTACAAAATAAGTCATAAATGAAGAAGCTTCGGGTACTTGTACAAATACAATTTCAAATTACTTAAGGTAGTCACTTTCCTGAAAAAGCTATCTGATTGCATCCTTTTTGATGGTATCTCATAATTGTATATGTGAACTCAAATATAAATATCAACATTTGAAATTAAATATGTTTAACTAAATAAGTAAATGTAAAATATTCTCTACAGAAAGAATCACATAAACCTTCAGTGGGAAAGCACAATACACATGCACATTAATACAGACAAGAATACAATGAAAGGTCAAAACAAACTAGGAACAAAAAAGCTTAAAAGTTTGCTTGAAAGCCAAGCTAAAGTTCACTTGAAAAGATATCCAAGTATAAAGCAGTGTGGGCTTTTACGTTGGAGCAATAATCACAGTGAAATTTTTGACCACATAGGACCTTAATCATGAGGAATCAATAAACCCAGATACAAAGTCACTCACTAGGATTCCAAAGAAAGCTTCAAATGCTTTGTCGAGTGCAGGGAATTTTCTCACAAGATGTTTTATTTTTAATCTGGTCTACTAATGTGAACCAAAGATCATTCTATGTAACGGCTCATGATTTTAAACTTCAGACTTAAGGGATTTCAACCTGAGATGAGAAGAGGTATTAAGAGTGCATTTCATAGTAAATTAAAAGACCATCACCTAATTCATAGGAAGTGCTCCATATCTGGTGAAAAATGCACAAAAAAGAAAGTTAAAGAAAATGAAACACAAGCTTGCTTTATTTCTTAAAAATAAGGGTCAGTTTACAAAGAAAACACCATCAAAATGAAATAAATAAATCAACAAACTGAAGTATTTGAAAAGAATTACGAGTCGTGTTTATTAACTAGTACTTGATTTCCAGTATAAATGTTGTTTGTGTATTATCAAATCATTAAGATTTTAGACCTTTCTCAGGCAGGATAGAAGTGTTTAAACATGTATACTACTTCTAGCTTATATTTCAGGTTATTTATTACTAAAATTGTGAAGTTTGGAAATAATGTTATGCACAATACCTAGAAGTTTCTTGAACATGGTTTTGTATCCTTAAAAAATGGCTAAATTAAATTACATATGCTCTGAATGAATGTAAGTTAAACAATGAATTCTAGATGGTATACTTACAAAATAAGTCATAAATGAAGAAGCTTCGGGTACTTGTACAAATACAATTTCAAATTACTTAAGGTAGTCACTTTCCTGAAAAAGCTATCTGATTGCATCCGATGAGAAGTATAGTATTTATTGAACGTGGTGTTTTGGTGCAATGCTTGAAATTGAAGTCATGTACAGAAATCAATAATTTTAAGAAACTCTTTAATAAGGTAATTATATACTTATTTTTATTGCAAAATATTTAACAACACATGAAAGTACTAACATATCTACTTTTGGTGGAGCAGGGTGCGGGTTGGGGAGAGAGGGGAGCAGGCGGGCCACTTTATTGGTCTTTTTCATTTATCTATTTTCATCCATCTTTGTTCTTTGGGAGGTGTGGGCCTCCCATCGCAGTGACCTCTGTTTTCGCAGAGCACTCGCTCTGGGCACATGCGCTCCAGAGCTCCTGCTCAGTAATCGGACACATCGGTCCAGCCGCTCCGCGGCACGTGGGATCTTCCCAGGCCAAGAATCGAACCGGCGCCCCTTGCACTGCAAGGCTGTGCCCTTACCCACTGGACCACCATGGAAGCCCCTAACATATCTACTTTTATAGTTTTTGTTTGCTGTATGTTATTACCACTGTTTACACTGTTTCAACATATCAGTTTATAAGTTTCAGTAAATGTTGTTTACAAAATTCCTATACACCATTATAGAATTAGTAAACATAATTAATGCTGAAAATAATGCAATTTCTGTATCTAATTATCTATATTATTTGAGATTGTGTTAATTTCATACTGGTTGTATGAGTTATTATCTTGAGAAATATAAATATAGATAATAATACATGATTTAGTATAATAATGTTGCTTCTCTGAATAACAGTGACTCAGATCATGGGCAACTTAGGTATAATTCACATGTTTTTTGTTATTTAATTGCTAAGTTGTGTGCAAATCTTTGAGGTGCCAGAGACTGCAGCCCACCAACCTCTCTGTCCATGGAATTTCCCAGGCAAGAATATTGGAGTTGGTTGCCAATTCCTTCTCCAAGGGATCTTCCTGACCCAGGGATGGAACCCATGTCTCCTTCACAGGCAGGTAGATTTTTTACCACTGAACCACAAGGGAAGCCTAAATAACACGGACTGAAGAAGCTTCGGGTACTTGTACAAATACAATTTCAAATTACTTAAGGTAGTCACTTTCCTGAAAAAGCTATCTGATTGCATCCGATGAGAAGTATAGTATTTATTGAACGTGGTGTTTTGGTGCAATGCTTGAAATTGAAGTCATGTACAGAAATCAATAATTTTAAGAAACTCTTTAATAAGGTAATTATATACTTATTTTTATTGCAAAATATTTAACAACACATGAAAGTACTAACATATCTACTTTTGGTGGAGCAGGGTGCGGGTTGGGGAGAGAGGGGAGCAGGCGGGCCACTTTATTGGTCTTTTTCATTTATCTATTTTCATCCATCTTTGTTCTTTGGGAGGTGTGGGCCTCCCATCGCAGTGACCTCTGTTTTCGCAGAGCACTCGCTCTGGGCACATGCGCTCCAGAGCTCCTGCTCAGTAATCGGACACATCGGTCCAGCCGCTCCGCGGCACGTGGGATCTTCCCAGGCCAAGAATCGAACCGGCGCCTTGCACTGCAAGGCTGTGCCCTTACCCACTGGACCACCATGGAAGCCCCTAACATATCTACTTTTATAGTTTTTGTTTGCTGTATGTTATTACCACTGTTTACACTGTTTCAACATATCAGTTTATAAGTTTCAGTAAATGTTGTTTACAAAATTCCTATACACCATTATAGAATTAGTAAACATAATTAATGCTGAAAATAATGCAATTTCTGTATCTAATTATCTATATTATTTGAGATTGTGTTAATTTCATACTGGTTGTATGAGTTATTATCTTGAGAAATATAAATATAGATAATAATACATGATTTAGTATAATAATGTTGCTTCTCTGAATAACAGTGACTCAGATCATGGGCAACTTAGGTATAATTCACATGTTTTTTGTTATTTAATTGCTAAGTTGTGTGCAAATCTTTGAGGTGCCAGAGACTGCAGCCCACCAACCTCTCTGTCCATGGAATTTCCCAGGCAAGAATATTGGAGTTGGTTGCCAATTCCTTCTCCAAGGGATCTTCCTGACCCAGGGATGGAACCCATGTCTCCTTCACAGGCAGGTAGATTTTTTACCACTGAACCACAAGGGAAGCCTAAATAACACGGACTGAAGTATAAACATGTTACACTTTTTTCAAGAAATTAAAAGTGTTAGTCACTCAGTTGTGTCCAACTTTGTGACACCCATGGACTATAACGCACCAGGCTCCTCTGTCCATGGAATTTCCCAGGCAATAATACTGGAGTGGGTTACCATCTCCTTCTCCAGGAGATCTTTCTGACTCAGGGATTGAAACTGGATCTCCTGCATTGCAGGCAGACTCCTGCATTGCAGGCAGAGTCTTTACCCTCTGAACCACTGGGGAAGCCTTTCAAAGATACTTTGAAACATATTTCCTCAGAATGCCACAAAGGACCGAGTGGCAATAATAAATGGCACTGAATTTTGCCATGACCTATTGGGTGGAAACATAATTAATAACATGTTTTATTGAGATATAAGTGACATGAGATAAACTGAATCTAAAGTGTACAGTTTCATATTGATTTGTGCAACCAACACTACAGTCAAAATGATAAACATGCTTCTATTTCCACAAGTTTCCTCATACTCCTTTCTAATTTCTCACTTTTGTATCTCTACCTCCACCATCCACAGCCAACACCCAACATGCTTTCTTATAGTACAGATTATTTTGAATTTGTCTAGAATGTTACATAAATGGAATGATACACTATGTAGTTTTCACACAAAGTCAGGGGGCATCAGGCTTCTTTCACTTGCATAATTATTTTGATGTCTAGTTATGAGATCTATTCAGTTAACAATTAGAATATCTGTTCATGTTGTATGAGTTATTATCTTGAGAAATATAAATATAGATAATAATACATGATTTAGTATAATAATGTTGCTTCTCTGAATAACAGTGACTCAGATCATGGGAAACTTAGGTATAATTCACATGTTTTTGGTATGTAATTGCTAAGTTGTGTGCAAATCTTTGAGGTGCCAGAGACTGCAGCCCACCAACCTCTCTGTCCATGGAATTTCCCAGGCAAGAATATTGGAGTTGGTTGCCAATTCCTTCTCCAAGGGATCTTCCTGACCCAGGGATGGAACCCATGTCTCCTTCACAGGCAGGTAGATTTTTTACCACTGAACCACAAGGGAAGCCTAAATAACACGGACTGAAGTATAAACATGTTACACTTTTTTCAAGAAATTAAAAGTGTTAGTCACTCAGTTGTGTCCAACTTTGTGACACCCATGGACTATAACGCACCAGGCTCCTCTGTCCATGGAATTTCCCAGGCAATAATACTGGAGTGGGTTACCATCTCCTTCTCCAGGAGATCTTTCTGACTCAGGGATTGAAACTGGATCTCCTGCATTGCAGGCAGACTCCTGCATTGCAGGCAGAGTCTTTACCCTCTGAACCACTGGGGAAGCCTTTCAAAGATACTTTGAAACATATTTCCTCAGAATGCCACAAAGGACCGAGTGGCAATAATAAATGGCACTGAATTTTGCCATGACCTATTGGGTGGAAACATAATTAATAACATGTTTTATTGAGATATAAGTGACATGAGATAAACTGAATCTAAAGTGTACAGTTTCATATTGATTTGTGCAACCAACACTACAGTCAAAATGATAAACATGCTTCTATTTCCACAAGTTTCCTCATACTCCTTTCTAATTTCTCACTTTTGTATCTCTACCTCCACCATCCACAGCCAACACCCAACATGCTTTCTTATAGTACAGATTATTTTGAATTTGTCTAGAATGTTACATAAATGGAATGATACACTATGTAGTTTTCACACAAAGTCAGGGGGCATCAGGCTTCTTTCACTTGCATAATTATTTTGATGTCTAGTTATGAGATCTATTCAGTTAACAATTAGAATATCTGTTCATGTTGTATTTGAGATCTATTCATGTTAATAGTTTATTTTTATTGTGAAGCAATATTTCATTTTTATTCATCTATTATGGCCTTTCAAGTTGTTTCTAGTTTGGGGCTATTAAAAATAAAACTGTGGACTTCCCTGGTAGTCCAGTGGTTAAGAATCCACCTTCAAATGCAAGGGATGTAGGTTTGACCCCTGGTCAGGAAACTAAGATCCCACATATTGCAGGGCACAATGAAGATTCCATATATTGCAACTAAGACCTATCACAGCCAAATAAATAAATAGTTAAAATGAAATAAAGCAACCTTGGGTATTTAGGTACAGGTCTTCGTGTGGGTAGCTTCCCTGGTGTTTAAGATGGTGAAGAATCTCCTTGCTAATGCAGGAGATGCAGGTTTGATCCCTGGGTCATGAAGATTTCCTGGAGAAGAAAATGGCAATCCATTCCAATATACTTTCCTGGGAAACCCATGGACAGAAGAGTCTAGTAGGCTACAGTCCATGATATCACTGAAGAGTTGGACATGACTTAGAAACTAAACAATAGAAACAAGTTTGTGTGGATATATACTTTATTCCTCTTCAAAAAATCTGTTGTAGAATGACTGGATCATATGGTAGGTGTATGCTTAAGAAAACTACTGAAATGTTTTCCAAAGTTGCTGAGCCATTTTACATTTTTACATTAACATAAGAGAGTTTTAGCTCCATCACATCTTCTTCAAAATTCAATGTGGGCAGCGGGAGGGCAGGCGGCCCAGGCCGGAGCACTGCCAGAGCTCAGTGGGTCTTTGGGCCCCACGGGAGGACCCGGCACTCAGCCTCAGGTCGCTTCTCTTCCTGTTTTCCAGTTGTCACAACTGGTGGGGGGATACGCAGTCAGTAGTGGTGATCACAGACATGAAAAAATGCAGGACGCCACAGATGCTTCACCACCAAATAAAATGTTGCAGAGATCTGATAGTCCTGAAAACAAATACAGTGACAGCACAGGTCACAGTAAGGCCAAAAACATGCGTCTTCACAGAGTTAGAGAGAGGGATGGTGGGACCAGTTACTCTCGCCAAGAAAATTCACACAACCACAGTGCTCTTCATAGTTCCAATTCACATTCTTCTAATCCAAGCAATAATCCAAGCAAAACTTCAGATGCACCTTATGATTCTGCAGATGACTGGTGTAAGCATCAGCTCTTCTGGGAAAAAATGCTACTACAATTGTCGAACATAAGTTTCAAAATGGGAAAAGCCAAAAGAGTGGCTTGAAAGAGAACAGAGACAAAAAGAAGCAAACAAGATGGCAGTTAATAGCTTCCCAAATGACAGGGATTACAGAAGTGAGGAGATGCAGGCAGCAGCCACTAGTGGGTTTGCCAATGGAAAATCTACATCAGGAGACAAGTCTGTATCACACTTTTGCACAACTCCTTCCATGTCTTCAGCCTCTGGACTGAACCCCACATCTGTGCCTCCAGCATCTGCTTCAGCAATTCCTGTATCTCCTGTTCCACAGTCACCAATACCTCCATTAGTTCAGGACCCAAATCTGCTTAGACAGTTTCTTCCTGCTTTGCAAGCCACACTTCAACTTAATAATTCTAATGTGGGCATATCCAAAATAAATGAAGTTCTTACAGCATCTGTAACACAAGCCTCATTCTTACTGCTGGGCCATCTGCTTTCAACATAACTTCTCTGATTCCATAAGCTGATCAGCTCTCCACACAAGCCCAGCGGTCCAATCAGTCTTCAGTGTCTTTAACATCTGATGCATCATCCCCATGATCATACATATCTCCAAGGATAAGCACACCCCAGAAAAACACAGTCCCCATCAAACCTTTGATCAGTACTCCTCCTGTTTCATCACAGCCAAAGGTTAGTACTCCAGTAGTAGTTAAGCAAAGACCAGTTTCACAGTTGGCCACACAGCAGCCTGTAACTGCTGGCAAGCAGCAAGGTCATGACTCTGTCTCTCCCTGAAGTCTTCAGTACTCAAATAGCCAGAGAAGTCCATTACCTGGTCCAAATCACATTTCTAGTAGTCATGCATCAAATGCAGCAGTTTTACCACAGAACTCATCTGACTGACCTCCGTGTTCATTAACACCAACTCTCGTAGCACACTGCAATGAGAATCACATCAAGCATATTCAAGGATGGCCTGCAGATCATGCAGAGAAGCTGGTATCAAGATTGTGAGAAGAGGCCCATAACATGGGAAACATTCATATGTCATAACTTTGTACTGAACTAAAAAATTTAAAATTATTAGTCCGAGTATGTGAAATTCAAGCAACTTTGCAAGAGCAGAGGATACTATTTCTGAGACAACAAATTAAGGAACTCGAAAAGCTAAAAAAATCAGAATTCCTTTATGGTGTGAAGATGTAAATAATTGCACATAGTGTTGAGAACAGAAACTGTAAATCTTGTCCAGTCTTAACATTTGTGAGCTGCATTTAAGTAGATTTTGGACCGTTAAGCTGGGCAGAGGAAATGACAAGGAGTCTGTGAGATTCAATTCAGGGGAAAGATACAAGATTGATTTTTTTTTTTTAAAGATTTATTTATTTATTTATTTTGGGCAGGGGTCGAGTTGGGGAGGGAGGGGAGCAGGCGGGCCACTTCTATTGGTCTTCCGTTTCTCTCTGTTCATCCGTCTTTGTTCTTTGGCTCCTGTGGGCCTCCCATCACGGTGGCGTCTGTCGTTGCAGAGCGCTGGCTCTGGGCACATGCACCCCAGAGCTCCGGCTTGGTAATTGGACACATCGGTCCAGCCGCTCCTAGGCACGTGGGATCTTCCCAGGCCAGAGATCGAACTGGCACCCCTTGCACTTGAAGGCGGTGTCCTTACCCACTGGACCACCAGGGGAAGCCCCAAGATTGATTTGTAAAAGCCCTTGAAATGTAGATTTCTTGTAGATGTATTCTTCACATTGTAAGTATGTTTTGTAGAGTGAAGCCATGGGAAGCCATGTGTAACACAGCTTAGACATCCAAAACTAATCAATGCTGAGGTGGCTAAATACCTAGCCTTTTACGTGTAAACCTGTCCGAAAATATAGCTTTTTTAAAAGACAAAAAATTGGGGGTTTAATTTATCATTCAGAAATCTTACATTTTCAAAAACTCAGTGCAAGTGCCGGGTGATGTGTGTCTAAGGATATGATTTTGAACCGTATGGGCAGTATACAAAATATCATGGAACAACTGTCTCCACACTTGTACCTGATCAAGAGCAGTGCTTCTCCATTTGTTTTGCAGAGAAATGTTTTTCATTTCCTGTGTATTCCTTTTCCATTTGAAATCCTTGAACTGATTTTATCCATTTTTTAAGGCTCCTCTTTTTCTTCTTTCTTAAGGCACTGTTTTCTATAACCTTTTCATTCTTGTGTACAGTAGCTTAAAATTGTAGTGATCGGGCATAACCCACTTGTTTGTATAAATTATTGAAATCCACATATAGTGTTGCAAGAAGCAGAATATTTTGTAAGGAACTCGAAAAGCTAAAAAAATCAGAATTCCTTTATGGTGTGAAGATGTAAATAATTGCACATAGTGTTGAGAACAGAAACTGTAAATCTTGTCCAGTCTTAACATTTGTGAGCTGCATTTAAGTAGATTTTGGACCGTTAAGCTGGGCAGAGGAAATGACAAGGAGTCTGTGAGATTCAATTCAGGGGAAAGATACAAGATTGATTTTTTTTTTTTAAAGATTTATTTATTTATTTATTTTGGGCAGGGGTCGAGTTGGGGAGGGAGGGGAGCAGGCGGGCCACTTCTATTGGTCTTCCGTTTCTCTCTGTTCATCCGTCTTTGTTCTTTGGCTCCTGTGGGCCTCCCATCACGGTGGCGTCTGTCGTTGCAGAGCGCTGGCTCTGGGCACATGCACCCCAGAGCTCCGGCTTGGTAATTGGACACATCGGTCCAGCCGCTCCTAGGCACGTGGGATCTTCCCAGGCCAGAGATCGAACTGGCACCCCTTGCACTTGAAGGCGGTGTCCTTACCCACTGGACCACCAGGGGAAGCCCCAAGATTGATTTGTAAAAGCCCTTGAAATGTAGATTTCTTGTAGATGTATTCTTCACATTGTAAGTATGTTTTGTAGAGTGAAGCCATGGGAAGCCATGTGTAACACAGCTTAGACATCCAAAACTAATCAATGCTGAGGTGGCTAAATACCTAGCCTTTTACGTGTAAACCTGTCCGAAAATATAGCTTTTTTAAAAGACAAAAAATTGGGGGTTTAATTTATCATTCAGAAATCTTACATTTTCAAAAACTCAGTGCAAGTGCCGGGTGATGTGTGTCTAAGGATATGATTTTGAACCGTATGGGCAGTATACAAAATATCATGGAACAACTGTCTCCACACTTGTACCTGATCAAGAGCAGTGCTTCTCCATTTGTTTTGCAGAGAAATGTTTTTCATTTCCTGTGTATTCCTTTTCCATTTGAAATCCTTGAACTGATTTTATCCATTTTTTAAGGCTCCTCTTTTTCTTCTTTCTTAAGGCACTGTTTTCTATAACCTTTTCATTCTTGTGTACAGTAGCTTAAAATTGTAGTGATCGGGCATAACCCACTTGTTTGTATAAATTATTGAAATCCACTTGCACCCTGTAAGAATGGACTTAAAGTACTGCTGGGCATGTGTGCTGAAATTTCATTGATTGCTCAAATATGAGGAAATTGCCCCATGAGCATGGTTGTCGGAGGGAAGAGGAAACCAAGCTAGTCAGATGTGAATTGTATTTGTTGTAATAAACATGTTAAAACAAAACAAAACAAAAAGATTCAATGTGATCAGGCTTTATAATTTAGTCATTCTAGTAAAATTGTATTTGTATTTCAATGTGGGTTAAATTTTCATTTCCCTACTGTGAAAAATTGTTGAGCATCTTTCATGTACGTCTCCCCATTTTTCTATCTTCTATGGTGAAATGTCTGTCTATATTAAATTTTTTGTTCATTTTAAATTCTCTTATTTATTATTTGTCAAGGGTGTATATTGTCACCCTGCTTATTTAACTTAAATTCAGAGTACATCAAATGAAATGTTGGACTGGATGAATCACTAGCTGAAATCAAGGTTGCCTCAAGATGAATGGATAAAAAAACTGTGGTACATATATACAATGGAATATACTCAGCAATAAAGAAATTCATTTGAGTCAGTTCTAATGAGGTGAATGAACCTAGAACCTATTATACAGAGTGAAGAAAGTCAGAAAGATAAATATTGTATACTAGCACATATATATGGAATCTAGAACGATGGTACTGATATATGTATATGCAGGGCAGCAATGGAGAAACAGACATAGAGAAAAGACATATGGACGTGTGGGGGCAGGGAGTAATGGACCAGATATATGGAAAGAGTAACATGGAAACTTACATTACCATTTGTAAAATGGACAATCAATGGGAAGCTGCTATAAAACTAAGGGAACTCAAACAGGGGCTCTGTAATAACCTAGACAGGTAAGAGGGAGAGGGAGATGGGAGGGAAGTTCAAGAGGGAGGGAACATATGTATACCTATGACTGATTCAGGTTGATCTGTGGAAGTAAACAACAAAACTCCATAAAAGTAAGCACAAAACAACAACAACAAAAAACGTTGCCAGGAGAAATATCAACCACCTCAGATATGCAGATGATGATCACTCTAATGGCAGAAAGCAAAGAGGAACTAAAGACCCTCTTGATGAAGGTGAATGAGGAGAGTGAAAAAGTTGGTCTAAAACTCAACATTCAAAAAAGCAAGATCAGGGTATCTGGTCACATTATTTCATAGAAAATATATGGGAACAAAGTGGAAACAGTGGCACATTTTATTTTCTTGGGCTCCAAAGTCACTGTGAACAGTGACTACAGACTGCAGCCATGAAACTGAAAGACACTTGTTCCTTGGAAGAAAAGCTATGACGATCCTAGACAGCATATTAAAAAGCAGAGACATCACTTTGCCAACAAAGCTCCATAATATTCAAAGATACGGTTTTTCTTGTCAGGTATGAGAGTTGGACCATAAATCAGACTGAGTGCCAAAGAACTGATGCCTACAAACTATGGTGCTGAACAAGGCTCTTGAGAGTATCCTGAACAGGAGGGAGATCAGACCAGTCAATCCTAAAGGAAATCAACCTTGATATTCATTGGAAGGCCTGAAGCTGCAGCTGAAGGTTCAATACTTTGACCACATGATGCGAAGAGATGACTCATTGGAAAAAACTTTGACGCTGAAAAAAATAGAAGGCAGAAACAGAAGGGGATAACAGAGAATGAAGTGGTTGAATGGAATCACTGACTTAGTGGATATGAGCTTGAGCAAAGTCAGGGTGATAGTGAAGGACAGAGAAGCGTAGTGTGCTGCAGTCCATGTGGTGGGAAAAACTGAACATGACTTAGTGGCGACAACAAACAGCAATTTATTTGTTGCTGAATTTTGAGAGCATTCCATATGTTATAGATACAATTTCTATGTCAGATATGTGAGATTAAATATTTTCCACCAGTTTGTGCTTTGTCTTTTCACTCTCTATCAGTGTCCGTAGAAGAGTGGAACTGATATATGATGTCTTGCAATCTGATTTTGTGAAAGTAAATTCATTTTGATATAAATACAAAAACAATGACTTTTTTAAAATGCCCCAAAAAGTAAACATTTAAAAAGACAGGTAAGAGGGAGAGGGAGATGGGAGGGAAGTTCAAGAGGGAGGGAACATATGTATACCTATGACTGATTCAGGTTGATCTGTGGAAGTAAACAACAAAACTCCATAAAAGTAAGCACAAAACAACAACAACAAAAAACGTTGCCAGGAGAAATATCAACCACCTCAGATATGCAGATGATGATCACTCTAATGGCAGAAAGCAAAGAGGAACTAAAGACCCTCTTGATGAAGGTGAATGAGGAGAGTGAAAAAGTTGGTCTAAAACTCAACATTCAAAAAAGCAAGATCAGGGTATCTGGTCACATTATTTCATAGAAAATATATGGGAACAAAGTGGAAACAGTGGCACATTTTATTTTCTTGGGCTCCAAAGTCACTGTGAACAGTGACTACAGACTGCAGCCATGAAACTGAAAGACACTTGTTCCTTGGAAGAAAAGCTATGACGATCCTAGACAGCATATTAAAAAGCAGAGACATCACTTTGCCAACAAAGCTCCATAATATTCAAAGATACGGTTTTTCTTGTCAGGTATGAGAGTTGGACCATAAATCAGACTGAGTGCCAAAGAACTGATGCCTACAAACTATGGTGCTGAACAAGGCTCTTGAGAGTATCCTGAACAGGAGGGAGATCAGACCAGTCAATCCTAAAGGAAATCAACCTTGATATTCATTGGAAGGCCTGAAGCTGCAGCTGAAGGTTCAATACTTTGACCACATGATGCGAAGAGATGACTCATTGGAAAAAACTTTGACGCTGAAAAAAATAGAAGGCAGAAACAGAAGGGGATAACAGAGAATGAAGTGGTTGAATGGAATCACTGACTTAGTGGATATGAGCTTGAGCAAAGTCAGGGTGATAGTGAAGGACAGAGAAGCGTAGTGTGCTGCAGTCCATGTGGTGGGAAAAACTGAACATGACTTAGTGGCGACAACAAACAGCAATTTATTTGTTGCTGAATTTTGAGAGCATTCCATATGTTATAGATACAATTTCTATGTCAGATATGTGAGATTAAATATTTTCCACCAGTTTGTGCTTTGTCTTTTCACTCTCTATCAGTGTCCGTAGAAGAGTGGAACTGATATATGATGTCTTGCAATCTGATTTTGTGAAAGTAAATTCATTTTTGATATAAATACAAAAACAATGACTTTTAGGGAAAATATTAAAGTGCATATACACACTCCACATACATATAAATATGTCAGAATGCATTTCAGAAAAGGCAGAAAAGTTTTAATGATACATGAGAGTGAGATGAAACATTAAGAGCTTACAAGAAAATACTTTTATAAATAATAATATTTACCAAAGGAGGCTATATTCAAGAACTGTTCAGTATAAATTAATTCCCTAATGTGTATGCTCTAAAACTAACCCTATTGGTGCTGGTATAATTTTTTCTTTAGGAGCAGTTGTACGAATTTGTATTACTAAAATTGTCTGATAATTTGACAGAGACTGCTGTAGATAATATATTTATATCATGTCTGGTCTCTGAAACCTAAGTCACTATGAACTCTAATTTTCCCCAATTCCAGAACTTTCACCAAAGCTTAAGTCTAGAAGAGAGCTGACCAGGACTTGTGTTAGTGAAGTCTTCATGGGACAGGAGTTCTATGACCCATGGGAGGAGCTTCCTGAAGCAATTTATTCCTTAAAAAGCAATTAGCGTTATTCGTGGCTCATTTCTCAATAGAGTTTCTAGACCGTAAATTTCTGGACAGTTGAATAATATGAATGGATGTCTTCCATAGTGGGTGTTAATGAAATGAAATGGAATGTGAGCCTTTCACTCTACAGTTTATAATTTTTAATAGAGGTCTCATAACTAGAAGCACAAAGGTTTTTATTGTTATTTTTTAGTTATTGTTTTTGGCATTCAATTGAGTTTGTGAGAGAAAGAGAAGAGCAGAATTATCTTTGAGTGGAAGTGAAAATATTTTCTGTCTCCTTATGTTCTATACCCTGCTTAAATATTTTGCTTCCAATGGAAGAATATGAAGGTTGTGCTCCTCCCCTCAGGGAAAGGAGATACCAGGAAAAAAAGGGAACTTATATGCAGCAATAAGTGATCACAAAGAATATGCTTATTACATGGAGGGAAGAAATAACAATAATTATGATTGAAGATAAGCAATACTGGATATAACAAATAAGAAATGGATACTTAATCACTGTTATAGTTATTAAAATAAAAAAGATCTTCAGTTATTTAAAAGCTAAACATTCTAATCTGTCTGGAACAGTTTCTGTTTGCACTTTTTATTCTGGTATTCATTTTAGCATTTGTCATTTTGTTTGTTTCCCTAGTGAAGTACTATTATCACTAGCTGTAATACAGTGAACCAGAATAGGGTTACTAGATATGCCCTTTATACTTCAATTGTTTGCTGTGATTTCAACTAGTCAAGTGTTAGACACAAGTGTAGTGAAGACAGATCTACATATAATGTGCAATTAAATCTGAAAAGCGAACAGTATAGTCTTTTTCTCTTTTATGTGACACATAAGAGAATTTGCAGAAGTGGGAAATAATCTTGCTGTGTGAAGCTGCTCACATATCAGCATTAATTTTTTAACTGTAACATATCTCATTCTATCTTAGCATTAAAATTATGTTTGAAATTGTTCATAATGTACTAAGTCACTATGAACTCTAATTTTCCCCAATTCCAGAACTTTCACCAAAGCTTAAGTCTAGAAGAGAGCTGACCAGGACTTGTGTTAGTGAAGTCTTCATGGGACAGGAGTTCTATGACCCATGGGAGGAGCTTCCTGAAGCAATTTATTCCTTAAAAAGCAATTAGCGTTATTCGTGGCTCATTTCTCAATAGAGTTTCTAGACCGTAAATTTCTGGACAGTTGAATAATATGAATGGATGTCTTCCATAGTGGGTGTTAATGAAATGAAATGGAATGTGAGCCTTTCACTCTACAGTTTATAATTTTTAATAGAGGTCTCATAACTAGAAGCACAAAGGTTTTTATTGTTATTTTTTAGTTATTGTTTTTGGCATTCAATTGAGTTTGTGAGAGAAAGAGAAGAGCAGAATTATCTTTGAGTGGAAGTGAAAATATTTTCTGTCTCCTTATGTTCTATACCCTGCTTAAATATTTTGCTTCCAATGGAAGAATATGAAGGTTGTGCTCCTCCCCTCAGGGAAAGGAGATACCAGGAAAAAAAGGGAACTTATATGCAGCAATAAGTGATCACAAAGAATATGCTTATTACATGGAGGGAAGAAATAACAATAATTATGATTGAAGATAAGCAATACTGGATATAACAAATAAGAAATGGATACTTAATCACTGTTATAGTTATTAAAATAAAAAAGATCTTCAGTTATTTAAAAGCTAAACATTCTAATCTGTCTGGAACAGTTTCTGTTTGCACTTTTTATTCTGGTATTCATTTTAGCATTTGTCATTTTGTTTGTTTCCCTAGTGAAGTACTATTATCACTAGCTGTAATACAGTGAACCAGAATAGGGTTACTAGATATGCCCTTTATACTTCAATTGTTTGCTGTGATTTCAACTAGTCAAGTGTTAGACACAAGTGTAGTGAAGACAGATCTACATATAATGTGCAATTAAATCTGAAAAGCGAACAGTATAGTCTTTTTCTCTTTTATGTGACACATAAGAGAATTTGCAGAAGTGGGAAATAATCTTGCTGTGTGAAGCTGCTCACATATCAGCATTAATTTTTTAACTGTAACATATCTCATTCTATCTTAGCATTAAAATTATGTTTGAAATTGTTCATAATGTACTAAGGCCTTTATGAAAATTTGGCTGCTAGAAAAAGTAAAATGGTCATGTGTTGATCAGTTGTCACAAGAATGAGCTCAGATTTCGGAGTAGTAATATCTTTTTTCCATTTGAGGTATATATATATTTTTTATTTTGCTTTTACAGACTTTTGTTGTTTACAGACATGTATAATTCCAGATTAGTCATATATATATCCCATTCCCCCACCATCCCATCCCTCCAGGCCATTGCATAGCCCCCATGTTAAGATCCCTTTGTCCCACAGCACATTGACAATAGTTATCTCTTTTACAGAAGATATTATAGGGTTCCATGTTGCTCTTCCCACATCTCTCACCCACTCTTCCCTCTCCCCAATGTCCATAAGTCTGTCCTCTATGACTGCTTTTCTGTTGATGCTCTGCATGTGTATTTATCAGTACAAACTTACTAGATTCCATACATATGTGTTGATATACTGTATTTATCCTTCTCTTTTGACTTACTTCACTTTATATAATAGGTTCTAGATTCACCCATCTCATTAGGGCTTATTCTTCTGCATTTCTTTTTGCAGCTGAAAACTATTCCATTGTATATATATATATATATATATATACTATAGCTTCTTAATCCATTCATTCATCTATGGACGTCTAGGTTGCTTCCATGTTCTAGCTATGGTGTAGAGTGCTGTAATGAACATTGAAGTGCAGGTGTCTCTTTCAATTTTGATTTCATCAGGGTATAAATTTAATAGTGGGATTGCTGGGCCATATGATGCTTCTATTCTTAGTTTTTTGAAGAATCTCCATACTGTTCCTTAGTGGTTGAATCAATTTACATTCCCACCATTGAGGTATAATTTTGACTCTAGATCCATTTGATCCTATTTCCTTTCAATATTTTGTGAACATTTTTCAAAATTTCTGATACATTTGCATTAATTGTGTTAAAACGTAACCATAAAAACTCTTGCTGTGTGAAGCTGCTCACATATCAGCATTAATTTTTTAACTGTAACATATCTCATTCTATCTTAGCATTAAAATTATGTTTGAAATTGTTCATAATGTACTAAGGCCTTTATGAAAATTTGGCTGCTAGAAAAAGTAAAATGGTCATGTGTTGATCAGTTGTCACAAGAATGAGCTCAGATTTCGGAGTAGTAATATCTTTTTTCCATTTGAGGTATATATATATTTTTTATTTTGCTTTTACAGACTTTTGTTGTTTACAGACATGTATAATTCCAGATTAGTCATATATATATCCCATTCCCCCACCATCCCATCCCTCCAGGCCATTGCATAGCCCCCATGTTAAGATCCCTTTGTCCCACAGCACATTGACAATAGTTATCTCTTTTACAGAAGATATTATAGGGTTCCATGTTGCTCTTCCCACATCTCTCACCCACTCTTCCCTCTCCCCAATGTCCATAAGTCTGTCCTCTATGACTGCTTTTCTGTTGATGCTCTGCATGTGTATTTATCAGTACAAACTTACTAGATTCCATACATATGTGTTGATATACTGTATTTATCCTTCTCTTTTGACTTACTTCACTTTATATAATAGGTTCTAGATTCACCCATCTCATTAGGGCTTATTCTTCTGCATTTCTTTTTGCAGCTGAAAACTATTCCATTGTATATATATATATATATATATATATATATATATATATATACTATAGCTTCTTAATCCATTCATTCATCTATGGACGTCTAGGTTGCTTCCATGTTCTAGCTATGGTGTAGAGTGCTGTAATGAACATTGAAGTGCAGGTGTCTCTTTCAATTTTGATTTCATCAGGGTATAAATTTAATAGTGGGATTGCTGGGCCATATGATGCTTCTATTCTTAGTTTTTTGAAGAATCTCCATACTGTTCCTTAGTGGTTGAATCAATTTACATTCCCACCATTGAGGTATAATTTTGACTCTAGATCCATTTGATCCTATTTCCTTTCAATATTTTGTGAACATTTTTCAAAATTTCTGATACATTTGCATACTACTACACTAAGCAAGATCTTTCTTTTTATATTCTAATATTATTACAAATATTATTGTGAAAATTTGTATAATAAGATTATCTAATCTTATTTTTAAAACATACTTATCTTTCATAATTTCTTCAGGTGTAGATATAGAATGGGAAGCTGGAGTATGGGCTCTGTCTGACAGCATGATCAGTTGATACTTAGGAATCTGTGTCTGCTGTGGATTTACATGTGTATATGTCATGTGTCAATTTAGAACTGAGGCAAACTAATAATTAAATGAAATTTCTGTATAATTTAGAAACGGGGCACTAAGGAACAATGGACAGAATAACTGGGGTCTGGTCCTGGTTCTACAGCTTTCTGTATGGTCTTCTCTGGGAGAATCAATTAACTCATCTCTTTGGGCAATATTGCCTTATCTGGATTGTCTTTTAAGGTTCTTTGACATTAATATTTAATGTGCCTATGATATTTGTCTAACTTTAATAAGGTATGTTGATATGTTTTACTATTTTATTTTTATAAAAATTAAATAGTATGTTTTGTTCCTTAAACTCAGACTACAATAATCAGTGCCAAATTCAGAAAGAAAATTAAAACAGAAATCTGTAGCCAGAGTTGCTGTGTTATATTATACAATGTAAAAGTTTCTATCTTTCCCCTTTTCCATTTCAGAATCTCAAAAGAGTCAGTGTTAATACAAATGACACTTTGGGATAATCACTTTGAATTTAAGTATTTTGCAACATATAGATGCCTGGTTGGAGTCCTCCTTCATTTCACACCCAAGGACAGTTCAACAACACATCAGTGAAAGTGCCTAATTCATTTCTAATGGGGGCTGTAGAACATTGAAGTGCAGGTGTCTCTTTCAATTTTGATTTCATCAGGGTATAAATTTAATAGTGGGATTGCTGGGCCATATGATGCTTCTATTCTTAGTTTTTTGAAGAATCTCCATACTGTTCCTTAGTGGTTGAATCAATTTACATTCCCACCATTGAGGTATAATTTTGACTCTAGATCCATTTGATCCTATTTCCTTTCAATATTTTGTGAACATTTTTCAAAATTTCTGATACATTTGCATACTACTACACTAAGCAAGATCTTTCTTTTTATATTCTAATATTATTACAAATATTATTGTGAAAATTTGTATAATAAGATTATCTAATCTTATTTTTAAAACATACTTATCTTTCATAATTTCTTCAGGTGTAGATATAGAATGGGAAGCTGGAGTATGGGCTCTGTCTGACAGCATGATCAGTTGATACTTAGGAATCTGTGTCTGCTGTGGATTTACATGTGTATATGTCATGTGTCAATTTAGAACTGAGGCAAACTAATAATTAAATGAAATTTCTGTATAATTTAGAAACGGGGCACTAAGGAACAATGGACAGAATAACTGGGGTCTGGTCCTGGTTCTACAGCTTTCTGTATGGTCTTCTCTGGGAGAATCAATTAACTCATCTCTTTGGGCAATATTGCCTTATCTGGATTGTCTTTTAAGGTTCTTTGACATTAATATTTAATGTGCCTATGATATTTGTCTAACTTTAATAAGGTATGTTGATATGTTTTACTATTTTATTTTTATAAAAATTAAATAGTATGTTTTGTTCCTTAAACTCAGACTACAATAATCAGTGCCAAATTCAGAAAGAAAATTAAAACAGAAATCTGTAGCCAGAGTTGCTGTGTTATATTATACAATGTAAAAGTTTCTATCTTTCCCCTTTTCCATTTCAGAATCTCAAAAGAGTCAGTGTTAATACAAATGACACTTTGGGATAATCACTTTGAATTTAAGTATTTTGCAACATATAGATGCCTGGTTGGAGTCCTCCTTCATTTCACACCCAAGGACAGTTCAACAACACATCAGTGGGAAAGTGCCTAAAAGTTCATTTCAAGCTGTGGAGACTCACAAGAATTCATGGAGATCTGTTCTCTTGAAATCAAACAATACCCTTCATCTTAATTAACATAAGGAGAACTGAGTCAATTAACACTTGTTACATATTTTCCTGGGTGTTGATTATGTGCTATTCCACCTGAGGCTCTATTTACTCTGAAATGCAAGGATATTTGCATACTGAATTTAGGTTATGAGGTAACAGAAGATAAATAGAGTGTCTCTTTCTCATCTACTGAGCCCTTCTCTACTTAAACCCTGGGCCATGGGCCAGGAACATTATCATCATTTTGGAGTTAGTTGGTAACCCATTCCAATGTTATTGCCTAAAGAATCCCATGGATAGAGGAGCCAGTCAGGCCACAGTACATAGGGTCACAAGAGACAGATGTGCCTTAGAGACTAAACAGCCACCATTACCACAAAAATATCCGGTCCCACTGAACTAGAAAATACATCTTAGCAGAACCCATAGCTGATTTGGGTCCATATGGAGGTCTAAACAGAATTGCTCTGAAAGATGCTCAGAAGAGAAAATTTCACTATTACAATTTCCTAACACCATTGTATTATCATTTCATTTTACTTAATTTTCATGGTTATTTGCTAACATTTTAGTTTTCTATTTTGAGCATTATTCTTTAAAATTGAGATTACAATGGTTTAATAATTTTAAAAGATGTTCTCATCAAAGCATTTTATGTTTTCTTTAAAGTATGGATTTTGCTAAGGCTTTGTTTAATTTGTGTTCCAAAATAATTTCAGATAAGTAGCTGATATTATTTCTGATGGCTTTTAAGTTAAATATTTATCCTTGCATGTCCTCACTCTACTCTTTGCATTTTTGACCCTCCTTTAAATATAAGAAAATTTAATTTACTAGAGGAGCAGAACTGGCTTAGCCATTTGATTTAGCTATTCATTATGTTCTGTGATATTTCATTTTAATAATAACATTTTAATAAGTCAATGAGTTGGTTCCATATACATTTTTTTTTTTTATTTTTGGGCGGGGGTCGGGTTGGGGAGGGAGGGGAGTGGGCAGGCCACTTCTATTGGTCTTTCGTTTCTGTTTTCGTCTATCTTTGTTCTTTGGCTCCTGCGGGCCTCCCATCGTGGTGGCATCTGTTGTTGCAGAGCACCAACTCTGGGCTCATGCGCTCCAGAGCTCCGGCTCGGCGATTGGACACATTAATCCAGCCGCTCATGGTACATGGGATCTTCCCAGGCCAGGGCTCGAACCGGCGCCCCTTGCACTGCAAGGCGGTGTCCTTATCCACTGGACCACCAGGGGAAGCCCTCCATATACATTTGTTCTGTTAAAATGATATGCAAAATAATACTTGAGCACAAAAGAAAGGAAACAACTAATTTATAATGAACTTTCTTTCTTTCTTTCTTTGAAAGGATACTGAAAAACTAGATTTTTAAAATATTTTCCATGCACTTCTGAAGATTGCCATTTATATCTAGTGGCCTATTTTTTTTTCTAGACAGATGTCATTAAAAGTTGAGTAAGTTTTGTCTTATTGTCAGAAATTTTAATTCTATATTGCTCACCATTTAGTTTATATTCTTATTATGCTATTCTCTTTTCATGTTTATCATGATACTTAATACCATCAGTGTAAGCAACATATTTATTATAATTTTATGCATAACTTGCTTCACAAATTGTGGAGAGAAGTGAAAAATGTTGACATGGTAGTTGTAAAGGATTATTTTTTTTTAATAGAGTATAGTATTTGAGAAACAATATGAGACTTTGTGGGCTTCCCAGGTGGCACTAAAGGTAAAGAGCCCACTTCCAGTGCAGAAGACTTAAGAAACATGGATTGGATTCCTGGTTTGGGAAAATCCCCTGGATTAGCAAATGCATATCCATTCCAGCCTTCTTGTCTGGAGAATCCCATGGAAAGAGGAACCTGGGGGCTACAGTCCATGTGGTTGCAAACAATTGGACACAACTGAAGTGACTTAGCATGCATGCACATGAAACTGTGTAATCTATAGTTAAAGGCAGTAGGATTGCTTTATCCATCTGAGGTAAAATTCAAGGCAAATCTTCTGTGAAGTAAATTACAGTTACTTATCAGCTACTATCGACCATACAGATGCTTAGAGCAATATTCTAAGTGTATCAATCCTCCTTAGCAGAACCAAAGCAGGCCGATATTTCAAGTGAATTTGGACCGGTGGTACTTTTCACAGAATATATAGTCAAGTGTACTTTGAATACACGTTAGTTCTAAAATAGTATTTTAGTTCTCCATGTCTTCTGTAACAAACTACGACAAACTTTGTGGCTAAAAATTTATTTTTTCACACTTCTGGAGACCAGAAGTATGAAATCAATACCTCTAGGCCAAAATCAGCATACTTCCTTCAGAGATTATAGAAATGAATTCATTCTTTGGCTCTTCTATCTTTCGGATTGCTGCCAGCATTCCTTGGTTTTTGGCCACATCACTCTGTATTTCAAGAAAAGCATCTTCAAATACCTTTGCCCTGTATTGATGTGGTCTTCTTATGAATATATGGGAGGAAGACTGGGTTCATATGTGTGTGTGTGCTTATCTGCAAGTGTGTGCCTGTGTGTTACCTCTTATACCTCCGTATGTAAAGATATATGTGATTATATTTTAAATGTGCCTGGATAGCCCAAGATAGTCTTCTCTGAGTTAGTTTGTGAAGGCTGCTATAACAAAATATAGAGGTTGAATGGCTTATATATAGACAATGTAAATTTTTTTCTTATAGTTTGAAAGGCTGGCAAGTCTAAGTTCATGACCTCAGCAGGTCTGGTGTGGTGACTGGCAAGGAATGGCTTCTTGGCTCATAGATGGCAACTTCTAATGTGTCCTCACATGGTGGAAAGGGGTAGGGAGTTCTCTTGAGTCTTTTATAAGAAAACTAGCTAATCCTATTCATGAAGGCTCTAGTTTCATGATCTAAGCTCTGAATGGCTCCATTTCCTAATACCATCACATTTCAACATACGAGTCTTACAAGCATTGAGACCATAGCATCTCCATTTTAGGATCCTTAACTTTACCACATCTGTAAAGACTTTGTCTTATACAGTAACCTACATCTGTTCTAGGGATTAGAAAATGAGTATCTTTTGGGGAACTGTTTTTCAGCCAACCATAAGTAGTGATGAGAAAATTCTCAGAATTTTTGACTCTTTCAATTTAACTACTAAACTTTAATGTGTTACTTTATGATTCTGAAAAATACTGAAGTTTTTTAAGTCCTAAGGTTAGCACTCAATATAATGTTAGGATATTTTGGCATTCTAAGAAACCATGTGTTAAGATCTATCAATATCTGATACCCTAAATATGAATTTGAAGAAAAATCCAGTCACATAGTTCCTTCCAATAAGCAATTTGAGCTTCATAGGCAGCTGGAACATTTCTAAATTTGTCCATCTTCAGAACAGAAACACTGTAACTGTTAGGTTATAAAAATTGCATCAGGTTTAGAGAAAATCTGAGAATTATCTAACTTCAAAAATGTTGAAAGGATAGTAATATATTCTCAAGTGCATGTTATATAAACATTTCTACTAGATCTTAAAGCAAAATGATAAAACATTCAGCAAAGCCACTTTTTTAAATAAACATCATTGATTTTTTTAATAGAAATAAATACAAATCAGTGTGTAGTTCACTGGTTCACAAACTGTTTTGATGTCATAGCATAGAAATATCTGAATGTCTCTAATATCCTAGATTTAAGTCATAGACTTTATGTGTTAATCTTGTAGGTAGATAATTGACAACTATATATGTTGGATTATAAAGGTAAAGAGAGACCATTATGTGAGTCATTTTTGCTGTTTACTTTTTATCTTATGTGAGAGTCTAAGACTTGAGATTGCAGTTTGAACCCTCTACTGAATACTACATGACTTTTGGTTTCAATAATTAGTATTTAAGTGGCCAGTACCCTAATAAAATTTTCAACAGTATATTGCTTGTTATATTTAAATGTTTTAATAACACGTATTTTAATAAGCTTTTTCTTGATCTCTATATTTTTTAGTACATTAAAATAACAATAAGAAAGTTTCCAGTTAGACAAATAAGGGCTCCAAGCACAATTCTTTCTTTTTTTAAAAAAGTTTATTTATCTTTTGGGGGTTGGGGTGGGGAGGGAGGGGATGGTCAGGCCACTTCTATTGGTCTTTCATTTCTCTATTTTCATCTGTCTTTGTTCTTTGGCTCCTGTGGACTTCCCATGGTGGTGGCTACTGTCATCGCAGAGCGCCGGCTCTGGGCACATGCACTCCAGAGCTCCGGCTCGGTATTTGGACAGGTCTGTCCAGCCACTCCGCGGCACGTGGGATCTTCCCAGGCCAGGGATCGAACCAGCACTCCTTTTACTGCAAGGTGGTGTCCTTACCCACTGGACCACCAGGGGAAGCCCCACAATTATTCCTTGACAATCTTAACAATATTCTCACCTTCACAGAGTACAGTGTCCTATTTGTAAGCTGGAAATGTTATAAAAATTGAACATATATGTATATCATCTTTAAAAAATTAAGCATATATATATATATATAGAGAGAGATAGATATATATAGATATAGATATATATATCGTGTTTAAACATGATTACATATCCAAATGTTTTAGCTTACAGTGAGTGTGACACATTGCAGATTCCAATAAATGCTAGTGTCTTCCTTCTGTTTCACTGCTTTATTTTTTTTTTAGTAATGAATTTTATGGTTTTCAAAACCAATCATTCTTCTTGGGAGTATAAAGAGCTGGAGAGATCAGTGGCCAGCCGTAAGAGTCTGTCATATAGAGTGAAGTAAGTCAAAAAGAGAAAAAAAAATATTGTATATTAATATACATATGTGGAATATATTAAAAATGGTACAGATGAATGTGTTTGCATGCCAGGAAGAGAGACACACATGTAAAGACTGGACATTTGAACATGGTGGATGTGTGGGATAAATTGGGAGATTGGAATTTAAGTATATATACTACCATGTGGAAAACAGATAGCTAGAGGAAACCTGCTGTGAAGCACAGGGAGCTCAACTCTGTGTTCTGTGATGATAGAGGGATGGAATGGTGAGGGGAAAGGGTGTGAAAGGAAGGGGACATGTGTATACATAAAGCTGATTCACTTCATTGTATCGCAGAAACCAACCCAATATTGTGAAGCAACTATACCTCCCAATAAAAAAGAAACAAATTAGCTAAGCTGTAAGTTATCAAAGATTTTTCCAATCTGAGAAATGAGCTACTTGGAGTCTTGGAGAGATAGCTGCCATAAGTGAGAGAGGGATGTGACCATTTTCTTAACTTGAGAGGCTGCAGCTGGACACTAAGAAGAATTTAATTAGAATAACAGAAGTACTGGTTAAGACTCAGGATAGTGTATGCAGACAAGGTAAAGAAGCGATTATTCCCATGACCAGACCCTTCAGGGAAGACTAGCATTTGAAAAATTTCCACAGAGTGAAGGACTGGGAGAGGGTAATAGCAACTACTGAGAAAGAGACACAGTTATTTCTTGTTCCTTCTCCCTCATCTCTTCAAAGCAGGCAGGAAAAAAAAAAAAAAAAAAGCACTGATCTGCTGGGAAAAAATGACAACACAAGTGATGGTTTTAGGGAAGTTGGAAGGTGGGAAGAACAGAAAAAGCCACTAGTCCCTGGGGAAGAGGGAGTTCAGAAATAGAACTGAAGGAGGAACAGGACATTTAAGATAGCCACACTCTCAAGAAGGACACAATGTTGGTTTAAAGCTTAGGCCTATTCAGAAAATCAGAGACTGTTTCTCTGTAGCGCCCCCTCCTTCACAAGGCAAGCAAACATCGAGGCCAAATCACTGCAGTGGTTGATGCAGAAGGACCCCGAGGTACAGTACAAACAAAGGACTTATGGGTAAGGGTAAAACAGGCATTGAGAGAAACCCTCTGGCAAAACAATCACCACCCTAAACTGAAAATATTGTATATTAATATACATATGTGGAATATATTAAAATGGTACAGATGAATGTGTTTGCATGCCAGGAAGAGACACACATGTAAAGACTGGACATTTGAACATGGTGGATGTGTGGGATAAATTGGGAGATTGGAATTTAAGTATATATACTACCATGTGGAAAACAGATAGCTAGAGGAAACCTGCTGTGAAGCACAGGGAGCTCAACTCTGTGTTCTGTGATGATAGAGGGATGGAATGGTGAGGGGAAAGGGTGTGAAAGGAAGGGGACATGTGTATACATAAAGCTGATTCACTTCATTGTATCGCAGAAACCAACCCAATATTGTGAAGCAACTATACCTCCCAATAAAAAAGAAACAAATTAGCTAAGCTGTAAGTTATCAAAGATTTTTCCAATCTGAGAAATGAGCTACTTGGAGTCTTGGAGAGATAGCTGCCATAAGTGAGAGAGGGATGTGACCATTTTCTTAACTTGAGAGGCTGCAGCTGGACACTAAGAAGAATTTAATTAGAATAACAGAAGTACTGGTTAAGACTCAGGATAGTGTATGCAGACAAGGTAAAGAAGCGATTATTCCCATGACCAGACCCTTCAGGGAAGACTAGCATTTGAAAAATTTCCACAGAGTGAAGGACTGGGAGAGGGTAATAGCAACTACTGAGAAAGAGACACAGTTATTTCTTGTTCCTTCTCCCTCATCTCTTCAAAGCAGGCAGGAAAAAAAAAAAAAAAAAAAGCACTGATCTGCTGGGAAAAAATGACAACACAAGTGATGGTTTTAGGGAAGTTGGAAGGTGGGAAGAACAGAAAAAGCCACTAGTCCCTGGGGAAGAGGGAGTTCAGAAATAGAACTGAAGGAGGAACAGGACATTTAAGATAGCCACACTCTCAAGAAGGACACAATGTTGGTTTAAAGCTTAGGCCTATTCAGAAAATCAGAGACTGTTTCTCTGTAGCGCCCCCTCCTTCACAAGGCAAGCAAACATCGAGGCCAAATCACTGCAGTGGTTGATGCAGAAGGACCCCGAGGTACAGTACAAACAAAGGACTTATGGGTAAGGGTAAAACAGGCATTGAGAGAAACCCTCTGGC
The DNA here is from genome assembly GCA_022376925.1 of Tragulus kanchil. NCBI lineage: Eukaryota > Metazoa > Chordata > Mammalia > Artiodactyla > Tragulidae > Tragulus > Tragulus kanchil. The sequence continues at coordinate 155,711,825 of JAIOJX010000028.1, read as the reverse complement.
AAAACAATCACCACCCTAAACTGAAAGTACTGCTAGAGGAATTTGAACCCTGTGATTTATGTTTATTGCAACAGTCCATCTTCTTATGAAAATAATGTATCCTACCCCCAACTATAGGTAAAACAGAAGATGTGACCATTTCCAAGCCTAAAATTTCCCATCTCAGTGTCTATCATCTTAAGCAAAATGTTCTATTTTCAACAAAAGAGTACAAGACATATAGAAGGAAGAAAAGATAAGCACATACCCAAGATACAGTTCTATCAGCAGAAGCATACATATGCTGGAACTGTCTGACAAAGGATGTAAAATCACTCATTAATAAGTACATTAAAGGCTCTAATGGAAAAGATGTATTAATAATATGCAAGAGCAGATGAGTTATTTCAGTAGAGATTAAAAACTGGGAGAAAAGAATCAATGAAAACACAGTAAACTCGATTAGGAATACCTTCAATGAACTCTTCAAATTATAACAATAACAATGTGTCTTCATAAAATGTGTAAAAATAAAATGAATGAAAGAAATGATCAAATAAGTATAAAGAGGAAATGGAATACTATATAAGATCATAAGATCTTTGAATAACAAAGGCTAGGCATAATATTATTTAAACTTAGACTTTGATTAACAAAATGCATATTGTGTGTACTAACTTCAAAATAGTTATAGATAAATAGGTAAAATACAGAAGAATTAAGTAGAGAGAAAAAGTCAAAAACTTGTGAAATAAGTAGAAAACAGCCAGTCAGGTAGATTTTCATCCAATTACATCAATAATTACATTTATATATGAAAGAAACCAAGATTGTCAGAATGAACCAAGAATTTAAGAAAAAAAAAAGTGAGTCCAATGACAGTTGATCTTTCAATGACATGAGTTTGAACAGGGTGGATCCACTTAGAGCAGGTCTCTTTCAGTAAATACACACTACAGTACGACATAATCTACAGTTGGTTGAATCCCCAGATGTAGAATGGTATATTCAGAGGGCTGACTGTAAAGTGGGTTTTCTACTGTATAGAGGGTCCATTCCTCTGACCCCCATATTGTTCATGAGTCAATTGAATGTACTTTGCACAAGAAGCTCAATTTAATTATAAAGAATAGACTAGTTAAAAATAGAATATTGGAAAAAATATACAAGCACTAGCTGAAAAAATTCGAATAACTATATTGATAAGCAAAGTAGACTTTATAACAAGGAATATCAGTGAAACATTAAATGAGAAAAACATTACAAAATAATAGAGGAACTCAATGTTTTAAGAAAAAAAAATCTTAATAAACATGTACCTATAAGTGGAGCTCCAAAATCCATGAAATAATAACTGTTGAAAGCTAAAGGATAAATACTATGATGGATTTGAGATTATATATAACTGTAAACAACAAAACTCTGTAAAAACAAAATAAAAATAATTAATTGAAAAAACTTAAAAAGTAAGCAAATTCACATTTTTATTTAGGGTTTCTGACATTACTATCTGATTCCCTATATGATATTCTGAAAAAAGCAAAACTAGAAAAATAGAAATCAAAATAGTCAGCATTAGGCATAAGAGCAGGTAGAAACCTTAATAACAAAGTGGTAGAAGAAAATTGAGGGGGTAGATTAAACTAATTCATATCATGATTATTTAGGAACATACAGGACTATCCATTTTTCAAAAATTCATAGAACTCTACATCACAATGAGTGAATTTCACTGTATGTATATTTAAAAAACCATTAAGAAAACATGATCTAGAGAAATGAAAATAGAATCGTAACCAATTAGAAAAAATTAATCTAATTATAGTACAAACAGCAACTTGCATTGAGGGTGGTAGGAATAAGGACTAGTGAAAATTATTTTGAAAATTCATATTTCATTGAACAGAAAAGAACTGTAATTAGTAAATTTATTATCACATGGCAATCAATTTTGAATCTAGTTTACATATATATTATGGACTTTAAATAAGTAAATATATTGTAGATAATGGGTCATTGTCTATAAAGAAATTGAAATGAAGGTAAGAGAGGAGGCTAGAATGAACCCAATATATCTGGAAGGATAACATTTGTTCATATAACTACTAACATTGGCTTCAAGAAATAGCTAGCCATGAGTTACAGATATGTGTATATATATATATATACATATGTATGTATATATATATGCACATATATATATGTATATTTATAATCTTAAGACAATACTTTGGTTACCAAAGATGAGAGACATTTAATTTTTAGCTCCAGTTCTAGAAAGAAAAGCTTTGTTTCCTTTTGTTCTTTTTTTCTTTTTTTTCTTTTAATAATGAACAAATGAGACTTCATGGCAAATTGGCCTCTCAAATTTTAGGGTGAACAGAAAAATAGAACCAGTATAAAACTCTCATATTCTCATCAAAACAGTTAATGTACAATACAGATTTTTCTAGAGAGTTATTTTATGATTCATTTGATTAAATTTTAGAAGATATTTTTTAAATTCTTTCATCAAGCATCTTATACATCCTTAACTAAGATGATGCATTTACACTTTATAATTTTTGTTCTCTCTTCTTTTATATTATCTAAGAAATAAAAAGGATCTGAATACTTGTGTTGAGAATCACGTTTTTTGTTCCATATTTCTGTGTCAACTTCCATTAGATATTCTTTTTTTTATCATACTGAATTTGTATTAAGTTTAATTATTTGTGTTCAAGTAGAAGAAATTTCAGTTTATAAGATAAAGCTGTTATTCAATTTTCTAGGTGTAGAGCTCTTCTTTTAAGAAAGTCAGTACTTTCCGTTAGTACACAAGAAGTCATATATTCATAACATAAAAAAGACTTTGCATCCATTGCCTTGTTCACTAGTAATTGCTTTATTTGATAGATATAATTTAACATCAATCAACAGTTGTAGCATTTACATTTTAATGTAATCCTTGAAGCAATAAATACATCCTTAATCAGGGTTGGTGTAATACAGTTACAAACTAAACATTTGATTAGTACATTTAAATTTCAATGGAATAAGTAGCTACCATAATAATTAGTAAGGAAAGTGCATTTGATACAGGTCTTTAGTTGAGGCAATTTCACAGTACACAGAATGTAGCTCATGCTGGGAGAGAATGCTTTTAGTTATTTGAAAATTCTATAATGGGATTAGTAATTCAAAAAATTTAAGCCAATTTTAAAGCCCAGTTATCTTGGGGAAATACTTCATTTTTCTTTCCAAACATAGCATGTTTCAATATAGACAAGGCAAATCTGATGACCGTTTTAAGAAAGGATATATACAAATATTAAAAGAGATTGAAATGTTCATAAAATTAATAAGAGTTTTACTAGCTGACTTCAGGGAGTGTGGCATTTGTAAAGATAAAATTACATTTTAGCAAATATTGTTAATGTACGAGGTAAAGGTACAATGGAAAATCACCAGAATAGATGGAAACCCTGAAGAAACTCTCCATTATGTGAGTATGAAGCTCTTAATTAATAAGAAACAAATTTCAAGTTTTTGATTTAAATTTGACAACTGAAATATATAAACAATGAAGGGTATTAACTGTATCTATAAATAATAGATTTAGTAGTGAATAAATATTTATTTTTCTATATACCCATTCTCCAGCTACTCAACCTCATTTTATATAAAGGAATTAAAATTAATAGAGGAATTTTAATAATTATATGGAAAAGACAACATTCTGCAGGATTTTCAATTGCTCAAAAATCTGAATAATTGGAATTGAAAGTAAATCTATAGGGCTTCCCCTGGTGGTCCAGTGGGTAAAGGCACCACCTTGCAGTGCAAGGGGCGCCGGTTCGAGCCCTGGCCTGGGAAGATCCCACGTGCCGCGGAGCGGCTGGACCAATGTGTCCAATTACCGAGCTGGAGCTCTGGTGCGCATGCGCCCAGAGCCGGTGCTCTGCGACGACAGCGGCTACCGCGATGGGAGGCCCACAGGAGCCAAAGAACAAAGACAGATGAAAATCGAGAAATGACAGGCCAGTGGAAGTGGCCCGCCCATCCCCCTCCCTCCCCACCCCATCCTCCAAAAAAGATAAATAAAAATAAAATTTAAAAAAAAAAAGAAAGTAAATCTATAAACCATACCTTGCGGAAATATTTTCCCTGTTTCCAAATCTAGATTTTTTTAACCTAGATGAAAACAAAATGTTTTATTCTGATTTGTCCAGGAGGATGGGTGAGGTAAACAGAGTATAAGGCCAAGACTGGCTAGAGAATCTGTGGTGCTCAGTGCAACGTGAACATATTTGTGATGTGGAGAGATCAAGCATATGAAGATTGAAAATTCCTATGTTTATATTGGTATGTTATTCTGATGAAATTATGGAGCCAAAACAGAATCAGAATGTGTTTGGGAAGCAGGATAAAATGAGAAAACAGGCAGGAGTGCTCTTGCAGAGGCGTAGCAGTCAGAGAAGATACATCAAGTGAAGGACGATATGGGATGGAGGATGTCTTGCTTCTTTTTAACCTTAATGAAAATGTTGAGAATGTCCAAAGGGATATTGTTAAGAAGAGGTTGTATATACAAGAGAGAAAAAGATGACTGAAATAAAGTGATTCTGGAGAAGCCAAGATGAATTGGGATGTTAAACACAGATAAAAACTGGACCAGGTCTTTTCTTGTAGCTCAGTAGTAAAGAATCCAGTTGCCAAGGCAGGTTTGGTCCCTGGGTTGAGAAGATCTTCTAGAAGAGGAAATAGCCACCCACTCCAGTATTCTTGCCTGGGAAATTCCATGGACAGAGGAAGCTGGTGGTCTACAGTCCATGGAACTTCAGAGTCAGACACTATTTAGCAACTGAGCAGCAACAACAAGAGGATATAAGGAGGGCCAAAATATCTGTTGAACATGAAAAAAGGCCAAGAAAGTGTGCAGGTGTACTAATTTGGAATATTTGTAGCTGAAACACCAAGTTCTCATCTGACCAATGTGTCCAATTACCGAGCTGGAGCTCTGGTGCGCATGCGCCCAGAGCCGGTGCTCTGACGACAGCGGCTACCGCGATGGGAGGCCCACAGGAGCCAAAGAACAAAGACAGATGAAAATCGAGAAATGACAGGCCAGTGGAAGTGGCCCGCCCATCCCCCTCCCTCCCCACCCCATCCTCCAAAAAAGATAAATAAAAATAAAATTTAAAAAAAAAAAGAAAGTAAATCTATAAACCATACCTTGCGGAAATATTTTCCCTGTTTCCAAATCTAGATTTTTTTAACCTAGATGAAAACAAAATGTTTTATTCTGATTTGTCCAGGAGGATGGGTGAGGTAAACAGAGTATAAGGCCAAGACTGGCTAGAGAATCTGTGGTGCTCAGTGCAACGTGAACATATTTGTGATGTGGAGAGATCAAGCATATGAAGATTGAAAATTCCTATGTTTATATTGGTATGTTATTCTGATGAAATTATGGAGCCAAAACAGAATCAGAATGTGTTTGGGAAGCAGGATAAAATGAGAAAACAGGCAGGAGTGCTCTTGCAGAGGCGTAGCAGTCAGAGAAGATACATCAAGTGAAGGACGATATGGGATGGAGGATGTCTTGCTTCTTTTTAACCTTAATGAAAATGTTGAGAATGTCCAAAGGGATATTGTTAAGAAGAGGTTGTATATACAAGAGAGAAAAAGATGACTGAAATAAAGTGATTCTGGAGAAGCCAAGATGAATTGGGATGTTAAACACAGATAAAAACTGGACCAGGTCTTTTCTTGTAGCTCAGTAGTAAAGAATCCAGTTGCCAAGGCAGGTTTGGTCCCTGGGTTGAGAAGATCTTCTAGAAGAGGAAATAGCCACCCACTCCAGTATTCTTGCCTGGGAAATTCCATGGACAGAGGAAGCTGGTGGTCTACAGTCCATGGAACTTCAGAGTCAGACACTATTTAGCAACTGAGCAGCAACAACAAGAGGATATAAGGAGGGCCAAAATATCTGTTGAACATGAAAAAAGGCCAAGAAAGTGTGCAGGTGTACTAATTTGGAATATTTGTAGCTGAAACACCAAGTTCTCATCTGATGGTTTCCTTCTTTCTTGTATCTTTCTAAATTTATTTTGTGAACAAACAAGTTTATTCCCTCATAGGAGTGGAGAACAGAGATTTGAGGAGAGTGAATGGTGTTTAGAAATGCCATTGAAAAGCCCAAGAAAGAGAAAAAAGCATACCATAAGACAATATTGAGATTCATTTTAAATGTGTTGATTACCAAATTTTGTGGAACCATTTTGTCCAGTAATAGGACCTCATCCATGTTTCTAATTTTGACATGTTTATAAATATGCTTAAGGCTAATTTTTTGTTGTTTGTTTTGTTTTGGGAATAATTTATTGAAATATTAATAAGAATGATAGACTATCTTTTGTGATCCGCATTTGGTCAACTGTGCCTGGCACTCCTGAAAATATTTGCTTCATATCAGCATACATTGAAGTTTGTTTAATAATTGCTGCCTTCATAGTAAGTTCTGAATTTCTTGCTTTTATCTACAAAGCTTGAACAATCTGTTTTATACCAATGTTTTCATCTTTCTTCTCCACCTCCATCTTTGCATCTGCTTCACTCCAGCTTTATTTCTTTCTAGTCCATTTCACAAGCTCTCACTTGCCTCAGGAATTTTGTACAGGTTATTTCTTTTGCCAACTTACTCTTCATTTTGACATTAACTCCTTCTGGATCTTCATAAGCTTAAATCCTTCTGAATCTTGGATATCAGTTTAAAGAATCATTCCCCCTATGACTGCATTATTAAATAACCATGTCTACTTAATGAAAATGTGAGATGTCCAAAGGGATATTGTTAAGAAGAGGTTGTATATACAAGAGAGAAAAAGATGACTGAAATAAAGTGATTCTGGAGAAGCCAAGATGAATTGGGATGTTAAACACAGATAAAAACTGGACCAGGTCTTTTCTTGTAGCTCAGTAGTAAAGAATCCAGTTGCCAAGGCAGGTTTGGTCCCTGGGTTGAGAAGATCTTCTAGAAGAGGAAATAGCCACCCACTCCAGTATTCTTGCCTGGGAAATTCCATGGACAGAGGAAGCTGGTGGTCTACAGTCCATGGAACTTCAGAGTCAGACACTATTTAGCAACTGAGCAGCAACAACAAGAGGATATAAGGAGGGCCAAAATATCTGTTGAACATGAAAAAAGGCCAAGAAAGTGTGCAGGTGTACTAATTTGGAATATTTGTAGCTGAAACACCAAGTTCTCATCTGATGGTTTCCTTCTTTCTTGTATCTTTCTAAATTTATTTTGTGAACAAACAAGTTTATTCCCTCATAGGAGTGGAGAACAGAGATTTGAGGAGAGTGAATGGTGTTTAGAAATGCCATTGAAAAGCCCAAGAAAGAGAAAAAAGCATACCATAAGACAATATTGAGATTCATTTTAAATGTGTTGATTACCAAATTTTGTGGAACCATTTTGTCCAGTAATAGGACCTCATCCATGTTTCTAATTTTGACATGTTTATAAATATGCTTAAGGCTAATTTTTTGTTGTTTGTTTTGTTTTGGGAATAATTTATTGAAATATTAATAAGAATGATAGACTATCTTTTGTGATCCGCATTTGGTCAACTGTGCCTGGCACTCCTGAAAATATTTGCTTCATATCAGCATACATTGAAGTTTGTTTAATAATTGCTGCCTTCATAGTAAGTTCTGAATTTCTTGCTTTTATCTACAAAGCTTGAACAATCTGTTTTATACCAATGTTTTCATCTTTCTTCTCCACCTCCATCTTTGCATCTGCTTCACTCCAGCTTTATTTCTTTCTAGTCCATTTCACAAGCTCTCACTTGCCTCAGGAATTTTGTACAGGTTATTTCTTTTGCCAACTTACTCTTCATTTTGACATTAACTCCTTCTGGATCTTCATAAGCTTAAATCCTTCTGAATCTTGGATATCAGTTTAAAGAATCATTCTCAGAAACCCTTCTATGACTGCATTATTAAATAACCATGTCTACTCTATCCTTTTAGCTATTCTCTATCACATTATTTTGTCTGTTTCCTTCAGAATACTACCCAAAATTTGTACTTAATTTATTTATGTATTGGATTGGATTTTCTGTGTATTATTGCCTTTTTTTCACCAAAAACTTAAGCTTCAAAAGGCAATTGTTATTTTATTTACTGCATATTGTTCTCTCCCTTGCTCTTATTAAGCGATTTGTTTTTGTTATGATATTAGGTTAGGATATAATGTGTGTTTGTGTGGGTTAGGATCGAAAGTACACAGAAATATGAATATCACATAGATTTAGTAGTATTATTTCATGTCCTTAAAAATGTGCTGTGTGAGAGACCAACTCACTACACCATCTCTCAAAAGCTCAACACAATGAGATGATAGATCACTATTTCTTTATTTGAATTCAAGGTAACCTTTATGACTTGGGCATATAAATTATTACTATAAGAAAAATATATCTTAAAGTACCTGAAACATTGTGACAGAGCACCAAGAGTACTGAGATCATTTATAAACAGATAGCAGAATTCTACAAAATATTTAAAATTCTTGCTGTTCTCTTTGAGGCATTTTCTATTTTAGTTTCAATTTTCTGTTTTTAAAATATATAGAGTTGAATTTATGTAAAAATATATATGGTCTCTAGTTGAGTTTCCTAAAAGCAGAGGTTTTATGGGGGATTTTGGGTAGAAGATTTATTGAGGAAGGGGAAACAAGGGAGACCATAACTGAAATGGGAAAAACAAGATTGGATAGAGGAAGAAGCCACACTCGTAGATTAAGCTGAAGTCTTAAGTTCTACTGGTTCCAACAAGAGCTCTGGAGGAAGAATAATGTCATAGAATTGTACCCACTAGAGATAGGGGAACTTCTGTAGTGCTAAATCATTCACTGACTGTGGGCTGCCTAATGAAAAGAGAATAACATTCCAGAAACAACTGGTGAATGAGGCTCCTGACATATGCCGGTAGTTGTCTAGGAAAAGGAGATAATTGTGAGCTCTTAGCTGTTAAGGATCATGGCACATAAGAACAAGAGAAGAGTTTATAAAGAAAATCTACATGGGACTTAAATCATAATTAATGCACTCTTGTAACTCTCAGAACTACACATTTTCCATATTAGGTTCACTTCATTCAATTGCAGCTATTTCAAGATTCTAGTTATCTGCCATTTCTAGGTGAAGGCAGTGAAGAGGACCAAAAGAGCCTCTTATTGAGGGTGAAAGAAAAGAATGAAAAAGCTGGCTTGAAACTCAATTTTCAAAAAAATGAAGATTTTGGCATCTGGTCCCAAACTTCATGGAAAACAGAAGGGGAAAAAGTGGAAGCAGTGATATATATATATATATATATATATATATATAGCCACCAAGTCATTGTTTTTTCTTTATTTTTTTCATCCATCTTTATTCTCTTTTGGCATGTGTGGGCCTCTCATCACAGTGGCCTCTCTCATTGCAGAGCACTGGCTCTGGGCACATGCTCTCCAGAGCGTTGACCCACAATTCAACACACCGGCTCAGCCGTTCCTTACCATGTGTGATCTTCCTGGACCAGGGGTGGAACTAGTGCCTCTTGCACTGCAAGGCAGACTCTTTACCCACTGGACCATCAGGGAAGACCAGCAGTGATATATTTTATTTTCTTGGGCTCCAAAGTCAATGTGAATGGTGATTGCAGTCAGGAAATTAAGGAGATAATTGCTCCTTGGAAGGAAAGCTATGATAAACCTAGACAGTGTGTTAAGAAGCAGAGACATCACTTTGCCAACAAAAATTTTTGTTATCCAAGCTATAGTTCTTTCCAGTAGTCTTGTACAGATGTGAGAATTGTACCATAAAGAAAGTTGAGCATCAAAGAATTGATACTTTTGAATTGTGAAGAAGACTTTTGAGAGTCTCTTGGACAGAAAGGAGATTGAACCAGTCAATCCTAAGGGAAATCAACTCTGAATATTCATTGGAAGGACTGATGCTGAAGCTTACTTCCAATACTTTATCCATGTGGTGCAAAGAGGTGACTCATTGCAAAAGACCCTGATGCTGGAAAAGATTGAAGGCTAAAGGAGGAAAAGAGGCAACAGAGGATGAGGTGTATAGATAGCAGAACCAACTCAATGGGCATAAATTTGAGCAAACTCCAGGAAAGAATGGAGATTAGCACAGCCTGGCATGGTTTAGTCTTTGGGGTCGAAAAGGGTCAGACATGATTTAGCAACTAAATAACAACAATAAAATATAGTTGTAAAAATAGTTAGTGAAGAGAACTTTAGAGAAATTAGTTGGTGCCAAGCCTTTAAGAGATAGTCATCTGGGCTTCCCCTGGTGGTCCAGTGGGTGGGGACACCGCCTTGCAGTGCAAGGGGAGCCAGTTGGATCCCTGGCCTGGGAAGATCCCACGTGCCGCGGAGTGGCTGGACCTATGTGTCCAATCACCGAGCCAGAGCTCTGGAGCGCATGTGCCCAGAGCCGGCGCTCTGCAAAGACAGATGCCACCGCGATGGGAGGCCCACAGGAGCCAGAGAACAAAGACGGATGAAAATGGAGAAAGACCAATAGAAGTGGCCCTCCCGCTCCCCTCCCTCCCCAACCTTACCCCCACCCAAAATAAAAAAAAAAAAAAGATAGTCATCTTTTTCTGCTATTGATTTTTGATTTCACTCCCACTTGGCTAGCACCTTTGCCAACATACATGAGTTGTCTGGGGAAGCGGACCGAATCCTTACTGTTGAGGAGTGTGAGGTCCAGGTTGGAATGCTCCTATCAAGTTATTAGAGCTCTTCTTGTTCTTTTGTTAGTAACTACATGCATGGAAGAACAAATGTTACATCACTGGGTCTCCTGAATTCCAAACCTAATCCCTCCTGCCTTCATTATGCAGAAGTAATCTGAACTCTGTATAATGATCAGGGTAATTTATGTTTTCTGGTCTGGCAAATCATTGCTTTGCTTTCTGGCATACTGGAATGAGAAATTACATGTGGTTAAACCATAGTTATAGGTGTTTTGTGTGTGTGTGTGTGTTTTCCTCTTTGGCCCCTGATATAAGCTTTCCCTCTCTGTGAATCTGAACTATTGAACCAATGCCTCTGAATTTGCAGAGGTGGAAAACATATATTCTAGTGAACCACTGGTTCTGCTCCTATCATGCCTTGGCTCCTTTCTGCATATATGCTGCTGCTTTTTTGTGGAAAAGGGCAAAAGACCCTGATGCTGGAAAAGATTGAAGGCAAAAGGAAAGACACTGGGAGATCCCTCAATGGGCATAAATTTGAGCAAACTCCAGGAAAGAATGGAGATTAGCACAGCCTGGCATGGTTTAGTCTTTGGGGTCGAAAAGGGTCAGACATGATTTAGCAACTAAATAACAACAATAAAATATAGTTGTAAAAATAGTTAGTGAAGAGAACTTTAGAGAAATTAGTTGGTGCCAAGCCTTTAAGAGATAGTCATCTGGGCTTCCCCTGGTGGTCCAGTGGGTGGGGACACCGCCTTGCAGTGCAAGGGGAGCCAGTTGGATCCCTGGCCTGGGAAGATCCCACGTGCCGCGGAGTGGCTGGACCTATGTGTCCAATCACCGAGCCAGAGCTCTGGAGCGCATGTGCCCAGAGCCGGCGCTCTGCAAAGACAGATGCCACCGCGATGGGAGGCCCACAGGAGCCAGAGAACAAAGACGGATGAAAATGGAGAAAGACCAATAGAAGTGGCCCGCCCGCTCCCCTCCCTCCCCAACCCGACCCCCGCCCAAAATAAAAAAAAAAAAAAGATAGTCATCTTTTTCTGCTATTGATTTTTGATTTCACTCCCACTTGGCTAGCACCTTTGCCAACATACATGAGTTGTCTGGGGAAGCGGACCGAATCCTTACTGTTGAGGAGTGTGAGGTCCAGGTTGGAATGCTCCTATCAAGTTATTAGAGCTCTTCTTGTTCTTTTGTTAGTAACTACATGCATGGAAGAACAAATGTTACATCACTGGGTCTCCTGAATTCCAAACCTAATCCCTCCTGCCTTCATTATGCAGAAGTAATCTGAACTCTGTATAATGATCAGGGTAATTTATGTTTTCTGGTCTGGCAAATCATTGCTTTGCTTTCTGGCATACTGGAATGAGAAATTACATGTGGTTAAACCATAGTTATAGGTGTTTTGTGTGTGTGTGTGTGTTTTCCTCTTTGGCCCCTGATATAAGCTTTCCCTCTCTGTGAATCTGAACTATTGAACCAATGCCTCTGAATTTGCAGAGGTGGAAAACATATATTCTAGTGAACCACTGGTTCTGCTCCTATCATGCCTTGGCTCCTTTCTGCATATATGCTGCTGCTGACAACACAACACCTTACAGTAACTATTGATTTAAGGTATTACCACATTCTAATGGCACCTTGTTCTTACCATGTATTATTTTCAAGCTGGCATCTCAACTACATCTCAAAAGGCTACTCTTTACTCTGTGAGTCTGACAACTTCTGGAAAACTGCAGTGTATGGTGAGTCATTGAATCTCATGTCCATGTGTCTGATGTTGCACTTCCATTAGTGTGAAGCAATATTAAGCTACTGACTGATATTCTGCAGTCAGGAAAAGTATACTGTGTATGGTATATATAGAAATCTTTATCCAATATCTTCCAAAAGATGTGGGTATTCTTCACTTCTCAGTGCATGTTTATCAAAGTAAATAGATAAATAAATGATGACTTTAAGTCCTTTTGTGGAAAGAAAAAAGTGATTTATGAAAAAGTGATATAAAATGTATATTTGCTATAATGTTGCAGAGACCTTCCTTATGGGAAACTGGGGCTATTTTTTCTCTCAGTGTGTCTGAGAATTGGGTCTGAGAATTGGTTGTTGTTTGAAAATTGAGCGAAAGATTATGAGTCTCTATTAAGAAAAGCTGACTTCACCTTCTGCTTATCCATTTATTACATTTGATTATAAATATTAAGCAACACCTCTGGTTTTACCTCTGTACTCATCTATCTACCCCCTAGGAACAGTAGCCATCCTCATAGATTACCTGACAATTAGGTCACCTTAGACTTCATCTGACCTTGTTTTTATGGTAATTACCTCTATCTTACATGTAATGTTTAAGTGGTAACAACCAAATGGGGAACTTGGAGAGAACTGAAACAAAATTATATGTTTTTTGGAGGATCAAGAAACCTTCATGTTATCTGAGGCTTATGGGTGAACAGATTATTGAGTCTTGGAAATTTAATCAACACATTCCTCTGAAGAATAAGAACAAACTAGTAGAGAGGTTACTCAAACCTTCACTGATTTTGTATTTGAAATATGAGATATTGTCATTTGTGATAGAAATCCCCTTCTCTTCCTTTCATGCAAAGTATGGTCTTTGAATATTCTTGTTAATTATCATCTATTATTAATCATTTTCTTATAAGGTTTGCAATGCACTGTTAACCACATGCACACACAAACACTCCTTTATCTATTTATATATGTATCTATTCTGTGTGCATTGTTTTCATTTTTAATGGGTTATGTCATATTCTAACATATAAGAAAATACTTATCATTATTAAATTTATTTATAATACATTAGTGATACCATTAAGAATTGCAATTTTAATATTGAAATGGGATCTGTATATGTATGTGGAAATAATAAATTAATAATGTGGATGTTGCACAGTTTTACTATGTAGGTCCATAAAAATCAAATATAAGGGGAATAATTTAGCAGCAGGTTATATCTACAAAGATATTTGCATTTTTCATTGTATAGCTTTATGAAATTTCAAGTATCAGATTGTCACTACTCAAATATTTTCTCTATGCAAAAACATGGCTATCATCCCCTTTGTACTGCTTAGATATTTTTTATTCTGAAGATAAAATTTCAATAGCGAGACTATGTCTGCCAACTCAAAGTAATGCTTGCATCAGATTTGAATCTGCATTTTAAAATGTGTGACTTGTTAGGCAAAAGTCTTAGATATGAGTTTCAGTAGGAGGAAAGGAAAGAAATGGGAAGGAATAAATATATACAGAATGAAGTTGAATGTAATACTTCACCTTCTGCTTATCCATTTATTACATTTGATTATAAATATTAAGCAACACCTCTGGTTTTACCTCTGTACTCATCTATCTACCCCCTAGGAACAGTAGCCATCCTCATAGATTACCTGACAATTAGGTCACCTTAGACTTCATCTGACCTTGTTTTTATGGTAATTACCTCTATCTTACATGTAATGTTTAAGTGGTAACAACCAAATGGGGAACTTGGAGAGAACTGAAACAAAATTATATGTTTTTTGGAGGATCAAGAAACCTTCATGTTATCTGAGGCTTATGGGTGAACAGATTATTGAGTCTTGGAAATTTAATCAACACATTCCTCTGAAGAATAAGAACAAACTAGTAGAGAGGTTACTCAAACCTTCACTGATTTTGTATTTGAAATATGAGATATTGTCATTTGTGATAGAAATCCCCTTCTCTTCCTTTCATGCAAAGTATGGTCTTTGAATATTCTTGTTAATTATCATCTATTATTAATCATTTTCTTATAAGGTTTGCAATGCACTGTTAACCACATGCACACACAAACACTCCTTTATCTATTTATATATGTATCTATTCTGTGTGCATTGTTTTCATTTTTAATGGGTTATGTCATATTCTAACATATAAGAAAATACTTATCATTATTAAATTTATTTATAATACATTAGTGATACCATTAAGAATTGCAATTTTAATATTGAAATGGGATCTGTATATGTATGTGGAAATAATAAATTAATAATGTGGATGTTGCACAGTTTTACTATGTAGGTCCATAAAAATCAAATATAAGGGGAATAATTTAGCAGCAGGTTATATCTACAAAGATATTTGCATTTTTCATTGTATAGCTTTATGAAATTTCAAGTATCAGATTGTCACTACTCAAATATTTTCTCTATGCAAAAACATGGCTATCATCCCCTTTGTACTGCTTAGATATTTTTTATTCTGAAGATAAAATTTCAATAGCGAGACTATGTCTGCCAACTCAAAGTAATGCTTGCATCAGATTTGAATCTGCATTTTAAAATGTGTGACTTGTTAGGCAAAAGTCTTAGATATGAGTTTCAGTAGGAGGAAAGGAAAGAAATGGGAAGGAATAAATATATACAGAATGAAGTTGAATGTAATACTTCATCTCACCAGTTGAGAATTTTAAAATATATGCCTACAAATCTGTTGAAGAAAATGCATGTACTTGTTGCTGCATATTCTTAGAAAATAGAGCTATCCTTTTTCACTGTGCTTTTAGGGGGTAAATACAAGGAAACACACAAAAAATAACGTTGCAGCAAGCATCTTATAACCGTATATGTATATGTGATAGTCTCTCATTAAATGTAAGCTTCGTTTAAATTTAAATTTGACAATTTACTGTGATTTAAGGTCTATATTTCTGAGCAATTACATATGTATTGTTATTCATAAAATGCACACTTGCTAATAAAAAGGAAACTAAATCTTGGAAGAAAGATAAACAGCAATTGCTAGCATAGCATTTAAATTCATGAAGTAGAGAAATGGAGAAATGATTATGATGGATGATAAAGTATAAGAGGAAAAATATTATTAAACCCTAAGACTTTAATTCAAAAATTATGCAGGAGTTGTAAAAGGGTAAAAGATTTTCAAGGTGATAGTATTCCAGAGTTTTATTTAAAAAA
Organism: Tragulus kanchil; assembly: GCA_022376925.1. Lineage (NCBI taxonomy): Eukaryota > Metazoa > Chordata > Mammalia > Artiodactyla > Tragulidae > Tragulus > Tragulus kanchil. The sequence continues at coordinate 155,696,124 of JAIOJX010000028.1, read as the reverse complement.
AATGTAGAGGCTTATATTACCAAAAATTATTTTTTATATATTACTATGTTATTGAAATGACTTCATACATATTTATTTTACAGCCAAATTTAAGTGGGTCATTCATAGAAAGCAGTTTTGTATCTGCTGAAAACGTTAGGAAGAATCAAGCGTTGCAATCTGTCAGGTCTTACTAGACAGCTGATAGAACCAGAAATGTCTAACAAGGGCAACTAAAGAGATCCTCTATGAAGAGGAAATCCAGATGGTTCCATTCCTTATGTTTTTCATTCATGCCTGAGGCCATGCATCATACAGAAATCACGCTGGTGGTGTGCTCTCTTTCTATAGAGATTTTAGAATTGTTATTCCCACTATGGGTGGGAGGGTGTTCCTTTTAATAAGGAGAAAGAGAAACTCTTAAGTAATAAACCCTGAGGCTCAAAAGTGGGATTATTTTATGAATAGAAGTGAGAACTCTCAACATAGGGCAAAAGGTTTAGGAAGTAGGCCTATTCCACCGAAGAATTTCATCCTTTGATTAAAATTCTTTCTTGGAGTCTTCAGGTAAGTAGATTTTTCCAATTGCCTTTTCTTAGATAATGGTAATTTTAGAAAACCAACAATAATAGTATCATCGTTTTGCCTATATGTGTATGTTTAAAATTTAGATCAGCAATATCAAACATTACCATTTCTATACAGCTTCAATATTTTAAATTTTTATAATATGCCTTTATTTTCCTTAACATTTTCATTAAGTGGATTTTAAAATGACTTTTTCGGTTGGGAGGTTGGGGACCAATAATTGGATAAACTTATTAAAATGTAAGAATTATCTTTACAATGCTGAAAAGATGTATCACTACTTGGGATATATTAGTTTTGATAGTACAGTTTATTCTTATCTCCATTAGCCCTTGTTTGTCTAGACCGTTTGTAAGATAGTAGTTACTCTCACCACAAACTTCATATCATAAGGTAACTTAAAACCAAAATAGCTTAAGGTGGCGGAATTGAAAAGTCGCAAAGAGCTCAGTCATTCCCGCCATCCCAAGCTGACCATAACTTCCTAGCGTGTCCTCCTCCACAAAACTCTCTGCCCACAAACTCACTTGGCGCCACCTCCTCCCCTCCTTCAGCTTCCACTCCTTACCCACTGAAGGTCAGCTACTGTCAACAGCACAGTGAAACTTCATACATATTTATTTTACAGCCAAATTTAAGTGGGTCATTCATAGAAAGCAGTTTTGTATCTGCTGAAAACGTTAGGAAGAATCAAGCGTTGCAATCTGTCAGGTCTTACTAGACAGCTGATAGAACCAGAAATGTCTAACAAGGGCAACTAAAGAGATCCTCTATGAAGAGGAAATCCAGATGGTTCCATTCCTTATGTTTTTCATTCATGCCTGAGGCCATGCATCATACAGAAATCACGCTGGTGGTGTGCTCTCTTTCTATAGAGATTTTAGAATTGTTATTCCCACTATGGGTGGGAGGGTGTTCCTTTTAATAAGGAGAAAGAGAAACTCTTAAGTAATAAACCCTGAGGCTCAAAAGTGGGATTATTTTATGAATAGAAGTGAGAACTCTCAACATAGGGCAAAAGGTTTAGGAAGTAGGCCTATTCCACCGAAGAATTTCATCCTTTGATTAAAATTCTTTCTTGGAGTCTTCAGGTAAGTAGATTTTTCCAATTGCCTTTTCTTAGATAATGGTAATTTTTAGAAAACCAACAATAATAGTATCATCGTTTTGCCTATATGTGTATGTTTAAAATTTAGATCAGCAATATCAAACATTACCATTTCTATACAGCTTCAATATTTTAAATTTTTATAATATGCCTTTATTTTCCTTAACATTTTCATTAAGTGGATTTTAAAATGACTTTTTCGGTTGGGAGGTTGGGGACCAATAATTGGATAAACTTATTAAAATGTAAGAATTATCTTTACAATGCTGAAAAGATGTATCACTACTTGGGATATATTAGTTTTGATAGTACAGTTTATTCTTATCTCCATTAGCCCTTGTTTGTCTAGACCGTTTGTAAGATAGTAGTTACTCTCACCACAAACTTCATATCATAAGGTAACTTAAAACCAAAATAGCTTAAGGTGGCGGAATTGAAAAGTCGCAAAGAGCTCAGTCATTCCCGCCATCCCAAGCTGACCATAACTTCCTAGCGTGTCCTCCTCCACAAAACTCTCTGCCCACAAACTCACTTGGCGCCACCTCCTCCCCTCCTTCAGCTTCCACTCCTTACCCACTGAAGGTCAGCTACTGTCAACAGCACAGTGTCCAATTTCTGCAGAGACGGGTCACAAATGTCATTGTTGTTCAATCATTGACAATGTAATTGGTAAATGCCAATTTGTAGTTGGCAGTGCTAAGGAAGAGACTTTGTTTTTTACAGAATCTTGGAATTAAAGCTTGTATGACTTCCTCCCATTTCTGTAATGAAGATTACAATGTTAAAAAATCTTTAGGCTCTGACAAGACATAGACATATTGATGACATGGAAGGGCACACATTTAAATCATCTCTATTAAAAAAGGTCATTTCTGAAAACTATGTTGTTTCATTCATTTTACTAGTAGAGATAAGTCATTGATATCCACAATCTGTTAGTTACAAACCCATTTGCACATAGTTTCTCTAGACTTTGATGTTCTAGTTTCTTTCAGCAAAGCCTCACCCTTCATGTGCATGATGGTAAATTTATATTACTTCTGGCTAAGCCTCTTAAAAGTTCTTGGCCCTTTTACAATGTTTAGCATTTATGTATAGTTATAGTGCTGTCAGGATGCTAATAACTATAGACAAGTATTCCTACTAAAGAAAATAATATAAAGTTTTAAACATGTATTGAATGTCTTTTATTTATGCTATTGCTATTTGGGTTATGAACATGAGAAATATTAAATATTAAAATGAGAAATATTAAAATTAATTCCACCCTGTTGAGGAGTTTATTTTTCCATGTTATCCTTATTCCAGGAAAAGGACTGTTAAGTAAAAGGTTTTATAGTGAGACATTGGATGGACAGATAGTCCTCTGTTAAGAAATTTGTAAGTTTTCTGTCTTTCCAGTACCTGCTGTAAATTCCCATACCTCTTAAAGAAGAAGAATGCACATTTAAAACTAAAGTGAAAACCAAGGACACACGCCCAAAGTGGCTTCAATTAGACAGCATACTGCCTTTATCAACCTCACTTAGTTGTTTTTCCCAATAACTCTTTGCCAGAGAAACAGTGTAAATTAATCAATGATTTACAAAGTTCTTACAGATCAATTTATGAGAGACAACAATTTACTCCCCAGAACCAAAAGTGTCCTTATTACACAACAATTTACTTTAGGAGACTTAAGTTAAGACCCCATCTCCATTTCCACCAATCCTAAACATTTGGTTCAGAGAACTTTCCCACTGTCATCCAGTTTCTTGCCTGTTCCTAAACCCTTTGAGGCTAGACCACAGATCTCCAGTGTATGCCTCTTTTGATTTCCTCTCTGAGTCACTGCTAAGACTTATGGTGGTGTTTTCCCTTATAGCAGAAACTCTTACTACAAGTAGCCCTAGTTTATTGACAGGTTACCTTGTGGGAGTTTAGACAAATAAATAATTTATTATTTATTAGAATAATAAGTAAGTCAAGAATTTATTATTTAGGAGAGTTCAGAAAAGCAAATACACAAAATCTCCAACACAAAATCAAATCTATGTTCGAGGTCTATCTTTTTGTTATGGACTGAATGTTTTCTCCCCCAAAATCACATATTGAACCCATAATTCCTAACATGAATGTTGTATGTTAAGTATGGAAGTTGATAAGAGAGTATATCTTGAGAGTTCTCATCAAAAAAAATTTTTTTTCTTTATCTTTATTTTTTATCTATATGAGATGATGAATATACACTAAACTTATTGTGATAATCATTTCATGATGCATATAAGCTACTGTTATGTGTACCTTAAATACTGTTGTATGTCAATTGTATGACTGTTTTTACACTGAGAGTGACAACTTAAGACTGTCTCTCATGTAGTGTTCCAAATGGTATCTGAAATTTAACCATCAGAATATTGAATTCATTATTTTTTATTTTCTGTAATGTTTTTTATGAGAACTAACCTTTCACTATTCTCTTTTTTCCTTTACAAAACCCCAGTATTTTCCCAGGTAACTTTCTTGGCAGTCTCTAGTTTCTGCTTCTATAAGGAGCCAGTAAAGCTATAGCAAAAAGAGGATAAAAAGTATGACATGATCATAGGAGGCCATTGTGTTATGGCCTGTTCATTTGGACTTAGCCAAGGACTTTGGTCGTGATCTCCTGCTGGGTTGATTTCTGACACTGCAAAAGTCTCTTTATCAGTCTGGGAATCAGCTTTGTCTTGTATAAAAATGAAGCTGTTTTAACTGAGTAGCTGCAAATTCATGTATAGCATATAAGCATTATGATTATAACAAATACATAAGAATGCTTCTAAAGTCTAAAAAAATTAGCATTCAACATTTTGGCCATATATAAAAACCTAACTTGTGCTTGTCTTCCAAAAACTAAAATGCAATACTTAGTTCATATAACATGCTGACAGTTCCTCAAATATTTGGCCAAAAAACAATGCACACCACTACGGCCCTACAAAGAAAGTGATGCCAGAAGTTATGTAGGGTCAGTTCATGTCAAGATAACTATCTTTGCTTGCTGTAACTCTTCCTGTGGTTGGGATGTGGACCAGAAAGGGACTGACATGTGTTATCAGCTTACCTGCCATTTTTAATTGACTTATCCACTCTTGTTCACTAGATAGATTATGCCCTTGGATCTTTTTTTTATCCCTCAGATCTATTCTCCACCACACTTATATTCTGCTCAGGGTCATAAATAATTCGATAAATCCAGCCCAGTCATATCACTAACCCCTTTCTCACACAAGCATGTATTTATTTCACTTCTGTGAGTTTGTCAGTTTTTCTCAGTGCCTAAAAGTACAGATGGTTTCTGTTAAAATCCTGCCCATTCTTGAAAAAAAAAAGTCTATATATTTAAAGACTCGCTTTTTACAGGCACATGCTTTTGTGGGGTTATTATTATTTTTTTTGAATATTTATTTATTTATTTTTGGCTGTGTTGGGTCTTAGTTGCGGCCTGTGGAATCTTTTTGTTGTGGCATGTGGGCTTCTGTCTAGTTGAGAATCGGGGACTCAGTAGTTGTGGCAGAGCATGTAAGATCTTTGTTTCTGGGTCAGGAATTGAACCTGTTTCCCTTGCATTGCGAGGCAGATTCTTAACTACTGGACCACCAGAGAAACCTTACAGGCATGCTTTTAAAACATGTACTTTCTTCAGCCCTGCAGCATATTATTTTTATTATTATAAAATATTATTTTTATACTCTCCCCCAAATTATTAGCATTTTGTCTAGTCTAACACAATTTATAATGGATTTCCTTACATTTTCTTTATTGAGTTACAAGGATGATTTAAATATATTCTTTTATATTCTTGTCATCATGCATTACTAATATTACCACACAGTCATTTATCTTTTAACCTTGTTAAGTACACTTAGTTAAAGTGAAATCCTTTAATTAGACATACTACATAAGGCTCTCTCTTGTTGTTCTTTTAGTTTGTACTGTGTGGTTGTTTTAGAATATCTCCTACCTGTGTAACAAGGTCATTCCTCTTCATCTTTTTATTCATATTGATAATTTTATGTTTGACAGTTATACCATTATCTTATGTGAAATTTTTATATCTAAAAACATAAGGTGATATCCATTTTTACTGTTACATATTGAATCTGTATTATCCTCCAAATAATCTAGCTTTTCTGTAGTGGTTTGTTTGTAAATTTTTTTTTCTAAGATTTCTACCAAAAATAGCCTATAGTGCAATGAATTTCTTGGTACTCATAATACAGCTTTAACAATCATCAGTATGTGATCATTTATATTCAGTATATACCACCCTCAGTTCCTCAGTTCTCACCAATGCCCTAGTCTCCTTCAGATCAGGGACGAATCCCAGACCTTATGTCATTGTATCCAAAATGTATACATTATTTCTCAGGGCTAAATAAGATAATCCAGGTCATATCACTAACCCCTTTCTCACACAAGCATGTATTTATTTCACTTCTGTGAGTTTGTCAGTTTTTCTCAGTGCCTAAAAGTACAGATGGTTTCTGTTAAAATCCTGCCCATTCTTGAAAAAAAAAAGTCTATATATTTAAAGACTCGCTTTTTACAGGCACATGCTTTTGTGGGGTTATTATTTTTTTTGAATATTTATTTATTTATTTTTGGCTGTGTTGGGTCTTAGTTGCGGCCTGTGGAATCTTTTTGTTGTGGCATGTGGGCTTCTGTCTAGTTGAGAATCGGGGACTCAGTAGTTGTGGCAGAGCATGTAAGATCTTTGTTTCTGGGTCAGGAATTGAACCTGTTTCCCTTGCATTGCGAGGCAGATTCTTAACTACTGGACCACCAGAGAAACCTTACAGGCATGCTTTTAAAACATGTACTTTCTTCAGCCCTGCAGCATATTATTTTTATTATTATAAAATATTATTTTTATACTCTCCCCCAAATTATTAGCATTTTGTCTAGTCTAACACAATTTATAATGGATTTCCTTACATTTTCTTTATTGAGTTACAAGGATGATTTAAATATATTCTTTTATATTCTTGTCATCATGCATTACTAATATTACCACACAGTCATTTATCTTTTAACCTTGTTAAGTACACTTAGTTAAAGTGAAATCCTTTAATTAGACATACTACATAAGGCTCTCTCTTGTTGTTCTTTTAGTTTGTACTGTGTGGTTGTTTTAGAATATCTCCTACCTGTGTAACAAGGTCATTCCTCTTCATCTTTTTATTCATATTGATAATTTTATGTTTGACAGTTATACCATTATCTTATGTGAAATTTTTATATCTAAAAACATAAGGTGATATCCATTTTTACTGTTACATATTGAATCTGTATTATCCTCCAAATAATCTAGCTTTTCTGTAGTGGTTTGTTTGTAAATTTTTTATTCTAAGATTTCTACCAAAAATAGCCTATAGTGCAATGAATTTCTTGGTACTCATAATACAGCTTTAACAATCATCAGTATGTGATCATTTATATTCAGTATATACCACCCTCAGTTCCTCAGTTCTCACCAATGCCCTAGTCTCCTTCAGATCAGGGACGAATCCCAGACCTTATGTCATTGTATCCATAATAAGTCAGTTTTTATTAATATGTATCTTAAGTGATAATATTTTAAATCTGGTCATGCAACCATTATCATATCTAATGTCACTTCACATTGAGTCATTGCTCATATTTTATCAAATGCCTGACACACTTTTTATATTTTAGTTTGTTTAAATAAGATAAAAAATTCCATATAGCTTATATTTGATTGTTATATTGCTTAAATAAATTAATATCTATCATATTTTCTGAAGTAATCAGGTCAGTGACTCCATAGGCATTCCTGATTATGGATTTTGTTTCACTAATCATCATTTAATATATGTTCATCTATTATGTATGTGTGCTTCCTATAAACTGGCAGTTAAATTTAGGTGCTTCATGATGCATGCATCGTTTTGACAAGCATATTGCCTAGGTTGTGGCATATAACTCTATTGCATATCACCAAAAGGCACAATATCTCTCTTTTTTTTTATCATGTTAAGATCAGTTACTGTGGAAACCTGGCTCATGCATAATAAAATTCCTTATTTTGAAAGTTTCCTTAAATGGATCAGCAAAAAATGAACTCAAAGAATGGCTCCCTCATATTGATAGCTTACAGTGAAAGATACTGGATTCATGATCTATGAAGGATAAAACTGTACTTCAGGATCAAAAGATGCAGCTTTGGTCACTCAGAGCTTCATATGGCAAATGTTTTAGTAGGGATGGGAACCAGGGATATACATATGACTAATCTTGGACTATACATATCAATAAACAACAAAACATTGTAAAAGTAAAAAGTAAAATAAAATTAAAAAAAGAAAAGTCAACATTCAAAAAAACAAAGAAAAAAGAAAAGAGAAGAAGAGAGAAAACTTCCAGTGAAAGGCACTGGAAGAGGGTAGGAGAATACCCCCTTCACTAGTTTCAGATTAGTTCAGTTGCTCAGTTGTGTCCAACTCTTTGTGACTCCATGGACTGCAACACACCAAGTTTCCCTGTCCTTCACCATCTCCCAGAGCATTCTCAAACTCAAGTCCACTGACTCAGTGATGCCATCCAACCATCTTGTCCTCTGTGGTCCCCTTCTCCTTTTGCCTTCTGTTTTCCCCAACATCAGGCTCTTTTCCAATGGTTTGTCTCCTTGCATTGGGTGGTCAAACTATTGGAACTTTATCTTAAGCATCAGTCATTCAGATGAATGAATACTCAGGATTAATTTCTTTAGAATTGACTGAATTGATCTCATTGTAGTCCAAGGAACTCTCAAGACTTCTCCAACACCAAAATTCAAAGGCATCCGTTCTTAGGCACTCAGCCTTCTTTATGATCCAACTCTCACATTCATATATGACTACTGGGAAAATGATAGCTTTGACTATATGGACAGCAAAGTGATGTCTCTGCTTTTGATATACTCTCTAGGTTTTTCATAGCTTTTCTTCCAAGGAGCAAGCATCTTTTAATGTCATGGCTGCAGTCACCATTTGCAGTAATTAGTTTGAACATTGCAATCATTACACATTCATTACATAGCTTGAACATTACAATCATTAGCTCTGGGCTTAACGACAGTCTTAGGCAAAATAGATTATAGTTGTGACAACCAAGGTGAAGGCACATAGGCTGAAAAATGTTTGTTTCTCCTCTTCCTCCTCCTTCTTGGGGATCTCCTAACTTTCCTATCAACCTGCCAAATAATTAGCTCTCTTAGTATCTTGTTCAGGATACAGGAAGATTAGAAAAAAGGAGAAGAGAATGAAGAGAGGACAAACCAACAAAGGGGAAAAAATTTTAGAAGTTGATTAATACAAGATCAACAGAAAGGGCTAGACACGGAAGAAAATAAGATAACAAAAACAATAATTAAGAGTACCAAAAAAGGGGGCTTCCCTGGTGGTCCAGTGGGTAAAGAGTCTGCCTTGCAGTACAAGGGATGCTGGTTCAATCACTGGCCTGGGCAGATCCCACATGCCATGGAACGGCTGGACCAGTGCGTCCAATTACAGGCCAGTGCTCTGGAGCACATGCGCCTAGAGCTTGTGCTCTGCAACAAGAGAGGCCACTGCAATGGGAGGCCCACACAGGCCAAAGAATAAAGATGTTGAAAATAAATAAACAAAACAACAATAAAAGAGGCCAAAATTAAAAAAAAAAGAAAGCAAAATTGAAAAAGGATAGATATATTTATATGGATAACTGAGTCACTCGGCTGTACACTTGAAATTAGCACAACATTCCTACTATATCATACTTCAATTAAAATAGTTTTAATAAATGAATAAAATAAAAGGACTGGAATTTACCAATTGTATTGATGTATATTGAAATAAGATGGATAATTTCCATGACTGATGATTTATACATGAATCAGATACTGTAGGTAGAATAGTCAAAATACAAGCAAATACAAGTGTTTTGCTATTGAAAGATGCACAATAAAAACAGCCATGGTAATTATAATGATAGTAGTAATCATCCTATGAATAAAATAAGTAATGATAACATTGATTACTAACTCTTTACCAGAACCTATTCCAGGAAAAATCCTTTGATTTAATTATTTAAATAACTGATACATTTATTGTTCTACTTGAGAAAAGCTACACTAAGTTCATATACTAGGATTTCCTTATTAAATGAAAACCAAACACTATTATGGAGACTTCTAAATACTAGCTAAATGACTAGAATTCATTCCAAACAATAATAGGGCACTGTGGTGACAGCCGTGGGATTATGCTGTAAGGGTGTTATTATTTATAGCCTTATGAATTTGTGCATCGTGTTGATTTTATGATCATATGTTACTTTTAAAATATATAAGTCATACTAAGAAAAATGTAATGTGCCATAATAGAAGTTAAAGTTTTCATAATTAAATCTATAATTTATAACTTCTAAAATATTAACTTTCTAAAAACTCACAGGGACAACTTTCTTTCATTTTAAGAGACAGCTACTATTAGGATTCATAGGATTGTGATGAAATATTATTAATTATTTGAAAGCCAAGAAGAATAGTTGAATGAAAGTTGGTTGCTCTCTGTAGAATAATCTATATTATGTGTGTGGCGAGCAATGGTATGATGATATTATCTACTGTGGACTGTGGTCTGTTTACCTGTTCCAGTGCGTCCAATTACAGGCAGTGCCTAGAACCCTATGTGCTCTGCAACAAGAGAGGCCACTGCAATGGGAGGCCCACACAGGCCAAAGAATAAAGATGTTGAAAATAAATAAACAAAACAACAATAAAAGAGGCCAAAATTAAAAAAAAAAGAAAGCAAAATTGAAAAAGGATAGATATATTTATATGGATAACTGAGTCACTCGGCTGTACACTTGAAATTAGCACAACATTCCTACTATATCATACTTCAATTAAAATAGTTTTAATAAATGAATAAAATAAAAAGGACTGGAATTTACCAATTGTATTGATGTATATTGAAATAAGATGGATAATTTCCATGACTGATGATTTATACATGAATCAGATACTGTAGGTAGAATAGTCAAAATACAAGCAAATACAAGTGTTTTGCTATTGAAAGATGCACAATAAAAACAGCCATGGTAATTATAATGATAGTAGTAATCATCCTATGAATAAAATAAGTAATGATAACATTGATTACTAACTCTTTACCAGAACCTATTCCAGGAAAAATCCTTTGATTTAATTATTTAAATAACTGATACATTTATTGTTCTACTTGAGAAAAGCTACACTAAGTTCATATACTAGGATTTCCTTATTAAATGAAAACCAAACACTATTATGGAGACTTCTAAATACTAGCTAAATGACTAGAATTCATTCCAAACAATAATAGGGCACTGTGGTGACAGCCGTGGGATTATGCTGTAAGGGTGTTATTATTTATAGCCTTATGAATTTGTGCATCGTGTTGATTTTATGATCATATGTTACTTTTAAAATATATAAGTCATACTAAGAAAAATGTAATGTGCCATAATAGAAGTTAAAGTTTTCATAATTAAATCTATAATTTATAACTTCTAAAATATTAACTTTCTAAAAACTCACAGGGACAACTTTCTTTCATTTTAAGAGACAGCTACTATTAGGATTCATAGGATTGTGATGAAATATTATTAATTATTTGAAAGCCAAGAAGAATAGTTGAATGAAAGTTGGTTGCTCTCTGTAGAATAATCTATATTATGTGTGTGGCGAGCAATGGTATGATGATATTATCTACTGTGGACTGTGGTCTGTTTACCTGTTTACCTTTTTTAGTATTAATAGTATAGGTGATTTCTTTCTTTATTTTGTTAATACTATCTTTGAGCACTTACTATATAAGAAGTAATTTTCTAAGAATTTTAGATCAGTACCTCTCAAAATATTCTAGGGGGTGGGCTTTTTTGTTTTTGTTAGTGTTATTAATTTGGAATAATCATAGACTAATTCTTTTGTACAATATAAATCATAAATTAGTAGAAAAAAATTTTAAAAAAAGAATACAAATGATTTTTGTTATTATTGTCAATAGCCAGAATTATTCTTTAAAATTGCTAAAATTTCTAATGCTTACTCTAAAACCTTGTACTTACTCAAGACTCAGCTGGCAAAGAATCTGTCTGTCAATTCAGGATGCACAAGACATTCAGGTTTGACCCCTGGGTTGGGAGGATCCCCTAAAGAAGGAAATGGCAACCCTCTCCAGTATTCTTGCCTGGAGAATCCTATGGACAGAGGAGCCTGGCGGACTATTACCTATTGAGTCACAAAAGGTTGAACAGAACTAAGTGAGTGCACACACAGACAACAGTTTGCAGATCAACACTGGTCTACAGTGCATTAAATGAGTTTTGTTTTTTTTTCTTTTAATTCTTGAGTTCTCACAACATATTGATGAGGCGTGTCTGCAATTGTCCCTGCTCTACAGTTGAGAAAACTAAGGTGTGATGAAATGAAGTAACTAGCAAATCCTACAGCTGGGAAGATAAGTGGAGAGGTAGGAGTTAGGATAGGGTTTAAAACTATAATAGCCTGAATTAACAGTCTGCATTTTAATCACTAGAAAATACCACTTTTCCAGAAAAAAAAAACCTAAAAACTTTTTATTCATGCATTTTTCCTTTGATTGAGCTGTGTGCCATACATTTATAACATATTAACTTTCTCAAAACACACAGGGACAACTTTCTTTCATTTTAAGAGACAGCTACTATTAGGATTCATAGGATTGTGATGAAATATTATTAATTATTTGAAAGCCAAGAAGAATAGTTGAATGAAAGTTGGTTGCTCTCTGTAGAATAATCTATATTATGTGTGTGGCGAGCAATGGTATGATGATATTATCTACTGTGGACTGTGGTCTGTTTACCTGTTTACCTTTTTTAGTATTAATAGTATAGGTGATTTCTTTCTTTATTTTGTTAATACTATCTTTGAGCACTTACTATATAAGAAGTAATTTTCTAAGAATTTTAGATCAGTACCTCTCAAAATATTCTAGGGGGTGGGCTTTTTTGTTTTTGTTAGTGTTATTAATTTGGAATAATCATAGACTAATTCTTTTGTACAATATAAATCATAAATTAGTAGAAAAAATTTAAAAAGAGAATACAAATGATTTTTGTTATTATTGTCAATAGCCAGAATTATTCTTTAAAATTGCTAAAATTTCTAATGCTTACTCTAAAACCTTGTACTTACTCAAGACTCAGCTGGCAAAGAATCTGTCTGTCAATTCAGGATGCACAAGACATTCAGGTTTGACCCCTGGGTTGGGAGGATCCCCTAAAGAAGGAAATGGCAACCCTCTCCAGTATTCTTGCCTGGAGAATCCTATGGACAGAGGAGCCTGGCGGACTATTACCTATTGAGTCACAAAAGGTTGAACAGAACTAAGTGAGTGCACACACAGACAACAGTTTGCAGATCAACACTGGTCTACAGTGCATTAAATGAGTTTTGTTTTTTTTTCTTTTAATTCTTGAGTTCTCACAACATATTGATGAGGCGTGTCTGCAATTGTCCCTGCTCTACAGTTGAGAAAACTAAGGTGTGATGAAATGAAGTAACTAGCAAATCCTACAGCTGGGAAGATAAGTGGAGAGGTAGGAGTTAGGATAGGGTTTAAAACTATAATAGCCTGAATTAACAGTCTGCATTTTAATCACTAGAAAATACCACTTTTCCAGAAAAAAAAAACCTAAAAACTTTTTATTCATGCATTTTTCCTTTGATTGAGCTGTGTGCCATACATTTATAACATAGTGTCATAAATAAACTATTTGCATAGCTTATTTCCCATACTGATAATTTAAAACACAGCAAATAAAACTGGCCCCTGGCCAAGAGACTCAGACTCTTCCAATAAACATGAAGACTTTTATTCAAACTGAAATGTAATTTGAAAAGTACAATCTCATTTCTTACTTGCACTTAGAAATAAGCCAGTCACACATTTTTTTTTACAAACTAAAAGAAACAGTTCGTACTAGTGACTATACCCATAAAACTGTAAAATTCTCATATCAAATATATAATTGTAATCACAATTTTTTCTTAGTTATGTACATAAATAATAAATAATCCAGTTTAAATTTCTGGTAAGCATTACTTGAAATGGGTATTGATTATAAAGGTCTATAAAAATAGAGATGGAAGGGTTTTGTTTCCTCAATTACTTTTTCTGACTTATATCCAGTACTTCTAATTCTGAGAGGTCACATGTTGGAAATACCAGAACACATTAAATAGAATGCCTGATTATAATAATTGATAATATTTATCAGTATCTCTGCATTATCTAACTTGAAACAAATAAATTATAGATTTCAAATTAATAAATCATGCACTCACAGACAAAGTGATTGACAGCTCTGTTTTTCACACAGTTGTTAAACAAAACCTAGCATGCATGGGCTTCCATACCAGAGTAAAGATGTTTATTATTGGTAAATGCACTGTGTGAAATACTATTTTACATGTGTGTGGGTGTGTGTGTGTGTGTGTGTGTGTGTGTGAGACTTTACATTTCAATGCTCAAAATATATTTGGCTCTTCACTAAGTCTTGTTTTTATTTTGACAATTGAAAAGAGTTCCATAATCAACTTTCCCTTTTAGTAGATTTGTTCCAAAGATACATTCTAAAATGAACATCATAATTTATGATAGCATAAACATTACATTCATATTTATAAGATTTGTTTATCAAATCAGCATATTTTAGTTGAGGACAAAATTCATATCAAAAAACTGTTTTCCTAGTTTCTTTCAAAAGTTGGTCAGACAGTTTTATATTTGAGCAGACTCAGCCCTCCCCACACTCTCCACCAGAAATGACTCCTGGGCTTCGCTGGTGGCTCAGATGGCAAAGAATCTGCCTGCAATGCTAGGACCCTGTGTTTCAACCCCTGAGTGGAAAAGATGCCCTGAGGAAGCAAACGGCAACCTACTGCAGTATTCTTGCCTGGGAAATCCCATGGACAGAGGAGCCTGGTGGGCTACAGTCTACAGGGTTGCAAAGAGTTGGACACGACTGAGCAAATTATTTTCTTTTTTTCTTTCTTTTTCTTTTTTATTAGCAGAGAGCAGCCACCAAGGAACACTATGGCAGCAGGGAGAGAGTCATTTTACATCTGTGCTGAGAATATAGAATCAAAGAGGGTTACAGTCATTTTCCAATGAAACTAAATATGAAAGAATTTTTTTGCAGGTTTTTCCTTTCTATTGATATGCTACATTGTCCTATTACAAAGCTGCTATTTTTTTAAAAAATAAATATATTACTTGAAATAAAAAATACCAAAATTAAAATGCAATTTCTACTTGTTAAAAAAGTTCTTTGGTGACCACTTTAAAGAAGCAAGCACACATGAATATGTTTCAATAATGGTCAAATTAAACTTAATACACATTTGAATTCTATTAAGAATAAAGATGCAGTATTTTATCATATCTTTCTTTAGCATTTTTGTCGTTTGTTGTTTAGTCACTGAGTCATGTTTGAGTCTTTTGTGACTCCATAGACTCTACCCTGCCAGGCTGCTCTGTCCAGGCAATTTCCTGGGCAAGTATACTGAATTGGATTGCCATTTCCTTCTCCAAGGGATCTTTCCAACCCAAGGATGAAACCCATGTCTCCACTGGCAGTTGGATTCTTTACACTGAGTCACGAGAGAAGTCCAGTTCCTACCATGTTTTATGTTATAGAATGTATAGTTAAAGAGATAAAGGCTGAATTCAATTCTTTGAAGATAATTTATATCACATTTTCCTCAAAGGAAAATAATGGATATTTCATTGATATATATATATATATATATGACTATATTTATATCTTTGAATGAAAGGAAGGACTTCCCTAGCTTTCTAGTGGTTAGGTGTCTGCCTTGCAATACCAGGGACATGGATATGATCCCTGGTTGTAGAATTAAGATCAATGTGCCAAGGAGCAAGTAAGCCAGAACACTGCAACTACTGAGCCTGAGTGAACAACTAGAGAAACTGTTCAACACAATGAAAGATCCTGCATGGCACAACAAAGATCCCATGTGCCATAAATATGACCTATACAGTCAAATAAATATGTATTAAATATAAATGAAAAGCATAATTTCCCTGTAGAAATATGAATTGTCAAAATTATCACATAAAAGGCTAAAATATCAATAGCCCCAAAACAATAAATCATTTTGCTATTTAAACTGTCTCAGAATGTATAGAAGAGACTTCCCTAATATTTGCTAAATTAAACATACTTTTTTTCACCTTAAAATCTAGATTTATAGGAAGTCAAATTCTAGTTTGGTACTCATTTTATAAAGTTTAGTAAGTTTTAGAACCTATTTTTATATCATATTTTTTGCACCATGAATGCTATTGTTTTACAATAAAATAAATATATTACTTGAAATAAAAATACCAAAATTAAAATGCAATTTCTACTTGTTAAAAAAGTTCTTTGGTGACCACTTTAAAGAAGCAAGCACACATGAATATGTTTCAATAATGGTCAAATTAAACTTAATACACATTTGAATTCTATTAAGAATAAAGATGCAGTATTTTATCATATCTTTCTTTAGCATTTTTGTCGTTTGTTGTTTAGTCACTGAGTCATGTTTGAGTCTTTGTGACTCCATAGACTCTACCCTGCCAGGCTGCTCTGTCCAGGCAATTTCCTGGGCAAGTATACTGAATTGGATTGCCATTTCCTTCTCCAAGGGATCTTTCCAACCCAAGGATGAAACCCATGTCTCCACTGGCAGTTGGATTCTTTACACTGAGTCACGAGAGAAGTCCAGTTCCTACCATGTTTTATGTTATAGAATGTATAGTTAAAGAGATAAAGGCTGAATTCAATTCTTTGAAGATAATTTATATCACATTTTCCTCAAAGGAAAATAATGGATATTTCATTGATATATATATATATATATATGACTATATTTATATCTTTGAATGAAAGGAAGGACTTCCCTAGCTTTCTAGTGGTTAGGTGTCTGCCTTGCAATACCAGGGACATGGATATGATCCCTGGTTGTAGAATTAAGATCAATGTGCCAAGGAGCAAGTAAGCCAGAACACTGCAACTACTGAGCCTGAGTGAACAACTAGAGAAACTGTTCAACACAATGAAAGATCCTGCATGGCACAACAAAGATCCCATGTGCCATAAATATGACCTATACAGTCAAATAAATATGTATTAAATATAAATGAAAAGCATAATTTCCCTGTAGAAATATGAATTGTCAAAATTATCACATAAAAGGCTAAAATATCAATAGCCCCAAAACAATAAATCATTTTGCTATTTAAACTGTCTCAGAATGTATAGAAGAGACTTCCCTAATATTTGCTAAATTAAACATACTTTTTTTCACCTTAAAATCTAGATTTATAGGAAGTCAAATTCTAGTTTGGTACTCATTTTATAAAGTTTAGTAAGTTTTAGAACCTATTTTTATATCATATTTGAAAAACTGGTAAGATAAGGCACTCAATAGATACACCTATATGTGTGTATGCATGCATGCATGCATGCATGCAAAATTGATTAAGTTGTGTCCAACTCTTTGTGACCCCATGAGCCTTCCAGGCTCCTCTGTCCATGGGATTCTCCAGGCAAGAAGGCTGGAGTGGGTAGTCATTCCCTTCTCCAGGGGATCTTTCTGACCCAGGGATGGAATGCATGTCTGTTATATATCCTGCATTGACAGGCAATTTCTTTACCGCTAAGGCCACCTGGGAAGCCCAGATGCATGTGTGTGTATGTGTGTATATGTGTGTTTATGTGTGTGTATAAAGAGATTCACTTCTGGACTTCCCTGGTGGTCCAGTGGGTAAGGAAACTGCCTTTCAGTGCAAGGGGCACCAGTTCGATCCCTGGCCTGGGAAGATCCCACGTGCCCCGGAGCAACTGGACTGATGTGTCCAATTACTGAGCCGGAGCTCTGGAGTGTGTGCATCCAGAGCCGGTGCTCTGCAACAACAGGGGCCACTGCGATGGGAGGCCCACACGGGCCAAAGAACTAAGATGGATGAAAAAAGAGAAATGAAAGACCAATAGAAGTGGCCCGCCCATCCCCCTCCTTCCCCCTAACCCCACAAAATAAATAAATAATAAAAAAGAGAGATTCACTTCCTTACTTCATTTAATACCCAGAAAAAGATTTATGTTATGCTATTTCTCTCAGAAATAAGAAGAAATTTTAGTCAAAAGCAAAACTTTTATTGACTCATTGATAATATTCTTTCCTATATTTGATAAAACTGAAAATCTCAGAATGGTCTCAGTATCATTTTGCAGTGTGTATATTTTCTATTCCTATTACACTTTTTAATCAAATGAAGTAAATAGAATTTAAAGAAAAAAAAAGCACATTTGAAAATCTTAGAAAATAAGCTGACCAAGTCCCCAAAGTTATGTATTGTTTTTTGCATTCCAGCCACTGTTAGTTGTTGAATTCAGAACATTTGATTTGTGTACACTTAATCATGAAAATCAACTCTTAAATTTCTTTTTGCTGACTTTCTTGTCATATTTGGGATCTGCCTTCTTTCTGTATAGTAAAACAGCTTGCTTGCTGACTTTCAGAAAAGAAACACATACATAAAACCATCAAGCACATTTTTCAATTCTTCTACTATCAGCTTAAGATTTAGGTTTGCTGATTCTCTAAGTTGCAATCAGCACCATTTATTGTTTTCATTGTATTCTCCTCAGTGACTGCCAGGTTGGCTAAATTGGTTCTCCTGGTATTCCTATCAACTCTATAAAGGATTTATAAGATTCTGTGAATAAGAGATTATGCTTTCTAATTCCAAATTGTAATTGAAAACTCAATCTGCTTCCTTACTTTTGCCTGGCACTGTGTTTACCGTCATTGTCACTTTATGATTTTCTCCTGATTGGATGAGCACAGAGCTCATTAATCAATATGTGATGCAATATATTAGGAAGAGCATTTAAATGTAAATATATACCTGCTTCTTCATCTCTGCCCTCTATGTCTCCTAACCTTTGCCATCTCTTGCCTATCAGCTTCCAGGCAGGGATTCCCAGTTTTTCAATGAAGTGACTATTTTCTTTAGGTATCCTATATATAATCAATTACAAAGACACATTTAGATACAAAGGTAATATATCTCTTCAGAATGTCAGCATGATCACAACTTACTAATTTTAAAAAGTTGGGACTTACATAGTAGTCCAGTGATTAAGAATCCATCTGGCAATGCAGGAGAAATGGGTTCAATCCCTTGTCCTGGAAGATTCCATATGCCTTGTTACAACTAAGCCTGTGCAGGACAACTACTGGGTCTTCGTGCCTAGAGCCTGTGTACCATAGCACGAGAAGTCACCGCAATAAGCCTGAGCAAAACTAGAGCATAGTCTCATCTTACGCCAACTAGAGAAAGCCTGCACACAGCAATGAAAACCCAGTGGAGACAAAAATAAATACATAAATAAGCTAGTGCATTGTATAAATGTCATAGAGCATATATTGATAATACTGAGAAGGCTTTTTTAGGTTGCCTTGTAATCTTGGAAGCGTCTGTGAAGTGAGAGTTCTGAGGCTTCAGTCCTATGACTTTGATGATCTGTCAGCATTGTCTTCCCACCTCTCCTTTTCCCTCTCTTTCTGCTTGAGACACCCCAGCTGCTTGACATTTCTGTAGGTCTCCAGAAACAGTCACATCTCAGCCTCTTTCATAGATTCTTTGCTCATCTCTTTTACCTTTTTGCTAAGATGTAATCTCATCGAGAACTTTCCTGATCACTATATCCAGAATTCCAAGCAGCATTCCCTAGACCAATTTCTTACTTTTTTTTTTCTCCTCAGCTTTCATTCTATTTTAAATAGACATTTCACTTAAGTTTTGGCTTGTTCTCTAGTCATTAAGATGCAGGTTTCATGATGGAATAAGAGATTATGCTTTCTAATTCCAAATTGTAATTGAAAACTCAATCTGCTTCCTTACTTTTGCCTGGCACTGTGTTTACCGTCATTGTCACTTTATGATTTTCTCCTGATTGGATGAGCACAGAGCTCATTAATCAATATGTGATGCAATATATTAGGAAGAGCATTTAAATGTAAATATATACCTGCTTCTTCATCTCTGCCCTCTATGTCTCCTAACCTTTGCCATCTCTTGCCTATCAGCTTCCAGGCAGGGATTCCCAGTTTTTCAATGAAGTGACTATTTTCTTTAGGTATCCTATATATAATCAATTACAAAGACACATTTAGATACAAAGGTAATATATCTCTTCAGAATGTCAGCATGATCACAACTTACTAATTTTAAAAAGTTGGGACTTACATAGTAGTCCAGTGATTAAGAATCCATCTGGCAATGCAGGAGAAATGGGTTCAATCCCTTGTCCTGGAAGATTCCATATGCCTTGTTACAACTAAGCCTGTGCAGGACAACTACTGGGTCTTCGTGCCTAGAGCCTGTGTACCATAGCACGAGAAGTCACCGCAATAAGCCTGAGCAAAACTAGAGCATAGTCTCATCTTACGCCAACTAGAGAAAGCCTGCACACAGCAATGAAAACCCAGTGGAGACAAAAATAAATACATAAATAAGCTAGTGCATTGTATAAATGTCATAGAGCATATATTGATAATACTGAGAAGGCTTTTTTAGGTTGCCTTGTAATCTTGGAAGCGTCTGTGAAGTGAGAGTTCTGAGGCTTCAGTCCTATGACTTTGATGATCTGTCAGCATTGTCTTCCCACCTCTCCTTTTCCCTCTCTTTCTGCTTGAGACACCCCAGCTGCTTGACATTTCTGTAGGTCTCCAGAAACAGTCACATCTCAGCCTCTTTCATAGATTCTTTGCTCATCTCTTTTACCTTTTTGCTAAGATGTAATCTCATCGAGAACTTTCCTGATCACTATATCCAGAATTCCAAGCAGCATTCCCTAGACCAATTTCTTACTTTTTTTTTTCTCCTCAGCTTTCATTCTATTTTAAATAGACATTTCACTTAAGTTTTGGCTTGTTCTCTAGTCATTAAGATGCAGGTTTCATGATGGAATGGATTTTGTCCTTTTTTCTTAAAGCGTCTATTTGTCCCAGTGCCTAAAATAACCTTATGTATAATAGACACTCAGTGAATGTATGTTAGATGTGTATCCAATTTTATGTTTAACAAAATTAGCATAATCAAAGAATAATTAGATATTATTTCAGCAAGAAACAGAAACTAGAGAGAGGAAAAACAAGTATAAAAATGGTTTAAAAAATGAGAATCAGTAACCTGTGAATAAAGAGTAAAGAAAAGACTTTCTTGGGAAGACTGATTCAAACTTCTTGATTTTCTGTGCTCCTCACAAAGCCAAAACAGAAAGTTTTATTTAATTTGCTGTTTTAGACTTATGTAGAGCAAATGTATGACATGAAAAATGTCCTCACCAGACAAGGAGCACTTACCTGGAGTTTAGACCCAAGGATAAACAGATGCTTCAAAGTAGGTTTCAGTGGCAATTTAAGGGATTATAACTTGTGTTAATGATTCTTGGACTTGAAATTTTTTTGTTGAAGTCAAGAGACACCCTTGTTATAAGCACTGCTGAGAAAATAAATATTCATATGCACTTTATTGTTAAAAGCTTTAGTGAGGACTGTTTTGCAAAAGGAAGCATATTTGTCTGTTCCAACATTTTTGAACTTTACAGAAGAAACTATTAAGCACAACCCACAAAACCTGTGCTTGTTTATAGACATTGTCTCCATGTCTACTAAATACATAAAAATATTTAAACATGCATCATTTTCTTTTTAAAGTTACTAGTAAAGACATACTAATAGAATATTAATTTTAATCTTCCTCTTTTCCAGTATATTAGTTTTCTATTGATGCTCCAAAAAATTATCACAAATTTAGTGGCTTGAAACAACACAAATTTGTTGTCATGTAGTTGTATAGTTGAGTAGTCTAACATGGGTTCACTGGACTGAAATCATGATGTTGGTAGTCTTGTGTTCCTTTGAGAGGCTCAGAAAGAAAAATCTCACCTGCCCCTTAATCTTTTAAAGGTCTCACATATCCTTTGGTTTGTGACCCTCTTCCTCTTGTTGCTAAACCAGCAATGTAGCATCAGGATCAACCACTTTCTATCATCATGTCTCTACTCACAGAGGAAAGATTGAAAGATTTTTTACTTTTAAGGATTCAAGAAATTAGATTGGACCCACCTTGCTGACTATAGCTAATCTTTTTATCTCAGACTTAAATACCTCACAAAGCCCCTACTGCTGTTTAAGTCACAGGTTGGGACTTCCCTGGTAAATCACTGGTTGAGAATCTGCTTACAATGCAGGAGACCTGGGTTCGATACCTGGGATGGGAATATCCGTGGAGAGTATCATCACCTTTATCTAATATTTTTGCCTGGAAAATTCCAATGATAGAGGAACCTGGAGGCTACAGTCCATGGGATCACAGAGTTGGAAATTGCTGAGTGACTAAGCACAACACACACTTAGTCTTTCTGCTCAGTTCTGTTGCTCAGTTGTGTCAGACTGTGGCACTTCAGGCTTCCCTGTCCTTCACATTAACTTGAAGCAGGCTTTTAGTTCCTGGCCAGAGACTGGGGTCTGTCCATGGTAGTGACAACACTGAATCTTAGACACTAAACTGCCAGGGACCTGTGACAATGTCTATAACCTGTGTAGAAATAAATATTCATATGCACTTTATTGTTAAAAGCTTTAGTGAGGACTGTTTTGCAAAAGGAAGCATATTTGTCTGTTCCAACATTTTTGAACTTTACAGAAGAAACTATTAAGCACAACCCACAAAACCTGTGCTTGTTTATAGACATTGTCTCCATGTCTACTAAATACATAAAAATATTTAAACATGCATCATTTTCTTTTTAAAGTTACTAGTAAAGACATACTAGTAGAATATTAATTTTAATCTTCCTCTTTTCCAGTATATTAGTTTTCTATTGATGCTCCAAAAAATTATCACAAATTTAGTGGCTTGAAACAACACAAATTTGTTGTCATGTAGTTGTATAGTTGAGTAGTCTAACATGGGTTCACTGGACTGAAATCATGATGTTGGTAGTCTTGTGTTCCTTTGGAGAGGCTCAGAAAGAAAAATCTCACCTGCCCCTTAATCTTTTAAAGGTCTCACATATTCTTTGGTTTGTGACCCTCTTCCTCTTGTTGCTAAACCAGCAATGTAGCATCAGGATGAACCACTTTCTATCATCATGTCTCTACTCACAGAGGAAAGATTGAAAGATTTTTCACTTTTAAGGATTCAAGAAATTAGATTGGACCCACCTTGCTGACTATAGCTAATCTTTTTATCTCAGACTTAAATACCTCACAAAGCCCCTACTGCTGTTTAAGTCACAGGTTGGGACTTCCCTGGTAAATCACTGGTTGAGAATCTGCTTACAATGCAGGAGACCTGGGTTCGATACCTGGGATGGGAATATCCGTGGAGAGTATCATCACCTTTATCTAATATTTTTGCCTGGAAAATTCCAATGATAGAGGAACCTGGAGGGCTACAGTCCATGGGATCACAGAGTTGGAAATGGCTGAGTGACTAAGCACAACACACACTTAGTCTTTCTGCTCAGTTCTGTTGCTCAGTTGTGTCAGACTGTGGCACTTCAGGCTTCCCTGTCCTTCACATTAACTTGAAGCAGGCTTTTAGTTCCTGGCCAGAGACTGAGGTCTGTCCATGGTAGTGACAACACTGAATCTTAGACACTAAACTGCCAGGGACCTGTGACAATGTCTATAACCTGTGTAGAGATGAACTTCCACATAGAGATGGATAATAGTTATCAACTCAAGTTTTTATTAGGGAAAAGAGGATATATGTGGATAGACACATGGGTGGATTCATAGAGAGAGACTTATGTTCTCATAGTAGTTTGAATAACTTTTAGAGGTATTTCTTTTGAGTTTCCTTTAGCCAGTCATCTTGCTTTGCCTAGTTATGAGTCTATATTTAGTGTATCTCAGGATCCTCCCTTGTGTGTGTGCACATCTCTTATTTGAGATGTATTCCAGCAAAGAGGCCTCTGAGAAGGTTGACATCATTTGTTATGAGGTGACTCCCTGTCCCTTTTGACCTTCAAGGATCCTTTCTGTACATGTGTAATTAGGAAGGTCTTCTTGATTTTGAGAATGGTAGACCTGTGATTTCTATCTTTTATCTGACCAGAGCTCAACTCTTCTCTCTCCTGATGTTTTGGAGTTATCTGTCCACAGGAGGGAAACCAGCTGTTTACCTGGGACCCATCTAGCTCCTGCCTCATTTCCATACCCTCCTAATGTGTGGTGTCATCGGTGTCAACATCTAAACAAATTTTGAAGGGAAATCCCCACACAACCATCCTGGTACCTGTATTCTGCTCTTTCACTGTTGCCCCTTTCAAATCATTTTCCATTTAAAGCAAAAGTGCTGTTCCTAAAGAATTAGTCTTCTTAAAGACTCAAAATTAATTTAATTGGTAATTGTTGTCATTGTTTAGTCACTAAGTTATATCTTAAAGAATCAGTTTTTCATTGCTCAGCCCTCTTTATGGTCCAGCTGTCACATCCTTACAAGACTACTGGAAAAGCCATAGCTGTGATTATGTGGAGCCTTCTTTGCGAAGTTGTGTTTTGCTTTCCAAAACACTGTCTAGGTTTGTCATAGTTTTCTTTCTAGGACCAAGTGTCTTTTAATTTTCTGGCTGAAGTCACCATAGTGACCTTGAAGCCTAAGAAAATAAACTAATGATGAAGCACAACACACACTTAGTCTTTCTGCTCAGTTCTGTTGCTCAGTTGTGTCAGACTGTGGCACTTCAGGCTTCCCTGTCCTTCACATTAACTTGAAGCAGGCTTTTAGTTCCTGGCCAGAGACTGAGGTCTGTCCATGGTAGTGACAACACTGAATCTTAGACACTAAACTGCCAGGGACCTGTGACAATGTCTATAACCTGTGTAGAGATGAACTTCCACATAGAGATGGATAATAGTTATCAACTCAAGTTTTTATTAGGGAAAAGAGGATATATGTGGATAGACACATGGGTGGATTCATAGAGAGAGACTTATGTTCTCATAGTAGTTTGAATAACTTTTAGAGGTATTTCTTTTGAGTTTCCTTTAGCCAGTCATCTTGCTTTGCCTAGTTATGAGTCTATATTTAGTGTATCTCAGGATCCTCCCTTGTGTGTGTGCACATCTCTTATTTGAGATGTATTCCAGCAAAGAGGCCTCTGAGAAGGTTGACATCATTTGTTATGAGGTGACTCCCTGTCCCTTTTGACCTTCAAGGATCCTTTCTGTACATGTGTAATTAGGAAGGTCTTCTTGATTTTGAGAATGGTAGACCTGTGATTTCTATCTTTTATCTGACCAGAGCTCAACTCTTCTCTCTCCTGATGTTTTGGAGTTATCTGTCCACAGGAGGGAAACCAGCTGTTTACCTGGGACCCATCTAGCTCCTGCCTCATTTCCATACCCTCCTAATGTGTGGTGTCATCGGTGTCAACATCTAAACAAATTTTGAAGGGAAATCCCCACACAACCATCCTGGTACCTGTATTCTGCTCTTTCACTGTTGCCCCTTTCAAATCATTTTCCATTTAAAGCAAAAGTGCTGTTCCTAAAGAATTAGTCTTCTTAAAGACTCAAAATTAATTTAATTGGTAATTGTTGTCATTGTTTAGTCACTAAGTTATATCTTAAAGAATCAGTTTTTCATTGCTCAGCCCTCTTTATGGTCCAGCTGTCACATCCTTACAAGACTACTGGAAAAGCCATAGCTGTGATTATGTGGAGCCTTCTTTGCGAAGTTGTGTTTTTGCTTTCCAAAACACTGTCTAGGTTTGTCATAGTTTTTCTTTCTAGGACCAAGTGTCTTTTAATTTTCTGGCTGAAGTCACCATAGTGACCTTGAAGCCTAAGAAAATAAAATCAGTCACTGCTTCCAATTTTTCCCCAGCTATTTGCCATGAAGTGATGGCATCAGATGCAATGATCTTAGTTTTTCAATGTTGAGTTTTAAGCCAATTTTTTCACTATCTTCTTTGCTCTCATCAAGAAGTTCTTTAGTTCCTCTTCACTTTCTGTCACTAGAGAGGTATCACTTGCATATCTGAGACTGTTGATATTTCTCCTGGGTGATCTTGATTCCAGCTTGTGATTCATCAGTCCAACGTTTTGCATGATGTTACTCTACACAGAAGTTAAAAAAGTAGAGTGACAATATACAGCTCTTATGTACTGCTTTCCCAATTTGGAACTAATCCATTGTTCCATGTCCAGTTCTAACTGTTGCTTCTTGACATTCATACAGGTTTCTCAGGAGGCAGGTAAGACGATCTGGTATTCCCATCTCTTTAAGAATTTTCCACAACTTCTTGTGATGCACTCAGTCAAAACCTTTAGTGTAGTCAATGAAGGTCAAGCATATTTATTATTTTTTTTTTTGGTGAAAGGAATTCCTTTATTTTCTCTATGATCCCATGGATGTTGGCAATTTGATCTGTTATCCTGATTTCCCTTTCTAAAAATGCAATATCTAACTATAGTCTAAAATCCTGTGTGATCTGAGCCTTGCTCATTTTCTCAATTTCCCTTAGCACCACATTCTCAGACAATTACCAAAGTCTAGTTATTGTTATCTTCTCTGAATTTCTTGAATATTTTTTTCTTCCTTTCTTTACCTTGGAGTCTTTGAGCATGATTTTCTCTCTTCATGGAATGATCTTATTCATCTTTGTTCTCTCCACCATTTAAAAATCATTGTTTAGTCACTAAGTTATATCTTAAAGAATCAGTTTTTCATTGCTCAGCCCTCTTTATGGTCCAGCTGTCACATCCTTACAAGACTACTGGAAAAGCCATAGCTGTGATTATGTGGAGCCTTCTTTGCGAAGTTGTGTTTTGCTTTCCAAAACACTGTCTAGGTTTGTCATAGTTTTTCTTTCTAGGACCAAGTGTCTTTTAATTTTCTGGCTGAAGTCACCATAGTGACCTTGAAGCCTAAGAAAATAAAATCAGTCACTGCTTCCAATTTTTCCCCAGCTATTTGCCATGAAGTGATGGCATCAGATGCAATGATCTTAGTTTTCAATGTTGAGTTTTAAGCCAATTTTTTCACTATCTTCTTTGCTCTCATCAAGAAGTTCTTTAGTTCCTCTTCACTTTCTGTCACTAGAGAGGTATCACTTGCATATCTGAGACTGTTGATATTTCTCCTGGGTGATCTTGATTCCAGCTTGTGATTCATCAGTCCAACGTTTTGCATGATGTTACTCTACACAGAAGTTAAAAAAGTAGAGTGACAATATACAGCTCTTATGTACTGCTTTCCCAATTTGGAACTAATCCATTGTTCCATGTCCAGTTCTAACTGTTGCTTCTTGACATTCATACAGGTTTCTCAGGAGGCAGGTAAGACGATCTGGTATTCCCATCTCTTTAAGAATTTTCCACAACTTCTTGTGATGCACTCAGTCAAAACCTTTAGTGTAGTCAATGAAGGTCAAGCATATTTATTTTTTTTTTTGGTGAAAGGAATTCCTTTATTTTCTCTATGATCCCATGGATGTTGGCAATTTGATCTGTTATCCTGATTTCCCTTTCTAAAAATGCAATATCTAACTATAGTCTAAAATCCTGTGTGATCTGAGCCTTGCTCATTTTCTCAATTTCCCTTAGCACCACATTCTCAGACAATTACCAAAGTCTAGTTATTGTTATCTTCTCTGAATTTCTTGAATATTTTTTTCTTCCTTTCTTTACCTTGGAGTCTTTGAGCATGATTTTCTCTCTTCATGGAATGATCTTATTCATCTTTGTTCTCTCCACCATTTAAAAATCATTGTTATTTTAAAAAATTTTCTCTAAATACTACCTCTTTAGAGAGGAATTTGCAGCCTTCCCTGCCTTCCTAAGGAAAGAGCACTTCTATTTTCAAATTCAGTCCATAATTTGACTCCTTTAATGACTTACAGTGCTAACATTCTCTATTTTTTTATTTACTCTTTATCACTGGGACCCAGCTGAGTATCTATCACATAGTGAATATTATTAAATGAATGAATATCACTAACTGACTGATCAACTGATTCAGAAATTAAGCCCTTGATAGTTAGTGTATTTATGTTAAACTCTATCTTGAAATTCATCCTATCCTCCACTTTCCCCCAGTATATGCATGTCTGTTCATGTCTGCATCTCTATTCCTGCTCTGGAGCTAGGTTCATTTACCATTTTTCTAGATTTTACACATATGTATTAATATACAATATTAGTTTTTCTCTTTCTGCCTTACTTCATTGTGTATGACTGACTTTAGGTCCATTCACATCTCTGGAAATGACTGCATATGTAGAATAGAGAGCTATTGAGAACTTGTGTTACATAGCAGGGGGAGCTCAACTCAGTGCTCTGTGATGGGGATGAGAAGGAGGTCCAAGATGGAGGGAATATGTGTATAATATAGCAGATTCACTTCACTGTACAACAGAAACAAACACAACTTTGTAATGCCAATATACTCCAATAAAAATAAACATTTTTTTTTAAAAGTAATCATCGCTTAATTAAGGGAAATTGTAATAAAGGTGGCAAGCAATTATGAAGAAAAATTAAAGAACTCCAAAAAAAAACATTTTTATTTTCTCTATGATCCCATGGATGTTGGCAATTTGATCTGTTATCCTGATTTCCCTTTCTAAAAATGCAATATCTAACTATAGTCTAAAATCCTGTGTGATCTGAGCCTTGCTCATTTTCTCAATTTCCCTTAGCACCACATTCTCAGACAATTACCAAAGTCTAGTTATTGTTATCTTCTCTGAATTTCTTGAATATTTTTTTCTTCCTTTCTTTACCTTGGAGTCTTTGAGCATGATTTTCTCTCTTCATGGAATGATCTTATTCATCTTTGTTCTCTCCACCATTTAAAAATCATTGTTATTTTAAAAAATTTTCTCTAAATACTACCTCTTTAGAGAGGAATTTGCAGCCTTCCCTGCCTTCCTAAGGAAAGAGCACTTCTATTTTCAAATTCAGTCCATAATTTGACTCCTTTAATGACTTACAGTGCTAACATTCTCTATTTTTTTATTTACTCTTTATCACTGGGACCCAGCTGAGTATCTATCACATAGTGAATATTATTAAATGAATGAATATCACTAACTGACTGATCAACTGATTCAGAAATTAAGCCCTTGATAGTTAGTGTATTTATGTTAAACTCTATCTTGAAATTCATCCTATCCTCCACTTTCCCCCAGTATATGCATGTCTGTTCATGTCTGCATCTCTATTCCTGCTCTGGAGCTAGGTTCATTTACCATTTTTCTAGATTTTACACATATGTATTAATATACAATATTAGTTTTTCTCTTTCTGCCTTACTTCATTGTGTATGACTGACTTTAGGTCCATTCACATCTCTGGAAATGACTGCATATGTAGAATAGAGAGCTATTGAGAACTTGTGTTACATAGCAGGGGGAGCTCAACTCAGTGCTCTGTGATGGGGATGAGAAGGAGGTCCAAGATGGAGGGAATATGTGTATAATATAGCAGATTCACTTCACTGTACAACAGAAACAAACACAACTTTGTAATGCCAATATACTCCAATAAAAATAAACATTTTTTTTTAAAAGTAATCATCGCTTAATTAAGGGAAATTGTAATAAAGGTGGCAAGCAATTATGAAGAAAAAATTCACCAGCATGGAACTGGTTGCAGACACACAAAATAAATACTAGTCCAAACCAAATAAGTAAGCAACAGAGAAAACCTATCAGCTTGGAATGAGTAGAATGCTAAAAACCATAGTCATTTTCTTCCTCTTTCTGCTAACTGGAAAATAAACAGATGGTTCTAAATATTTGAAAAAAATGTTATTCACCCCTGAGACTGAAAAGATGGAAATGCAATGAGTATGATGAAGCAGATGTTCTGTTTCTCAGAAGTAGAATTAAAATGAAGAAACATTATCATTTTCCTAAAAGTGAAAGTCACAGCCTCTTTCTTCTCTGTTTGTCAGATCAAAATAGAAATTCTTCCAGTAGAGCATTCTACATTAACGTCCTTCACTTGATATATAAGTGTCTTTTACTTCATATGGAGTCCTGATCCCTGAAAGAATGAGTATGCCTAGTGAACAACAACAAAAACATACATAGCTATGTTTACTGATCTTATGGACACTTGTATATAAATGTAAAATTGGAAAATTCATTTGTTTTTCTATCACTCAGATAGGAATGAGACCTTTATTTCAACAGACTTTTATCTGTTGAATTTGACTCATGTAAGTAAGAAATTATTAACAACACTCCTGATAAGAAAAGAATTAATATTTTTTTAATCAATGCAATAAGGTCTTAATCTAAAGCAAGGTCTTAAAACCTAGAATTAATAAATGGTTTTAAAATATTCTCATCCTGAATATGCTGTGCTGTGACAGATACTGGAAAGAAAGCAAGACAGGAATCAAGACAATTTGTTCCAATTAGTGAATTTTTTGCTTAGAATGTGCAGTGAATGTAGAAATAAATTTGATGTGATTTGAGATAGTCACAGACATTGCAGCATTTTATATATTATTATTTTAATTGAGGGATTCTCTGGTGACTCAGTGGTAAAGAATCCACCTGCATAGTGAATAGAGGGATGAGGGCTCAACTCAGTGCTCTGTGATGGGGATGAGAAGGAGGTCCAAGATGGAGGGAATATGTGTATAATATAGCAGATTCACTTCACTGTACAACAGAAACAAACACAACTTTGTAATGCCAATATACTCCAATAAAAATAAACATTTTTTTTTAAAAGTAATCATCGCTTAATTAAGGGAAATTGTAATAAAGGTGGCAAGCAATTATGAAGAAAAAATTCACCAGCATGGAACTGGTTGCAGACACACAAAATAAATACTAGTCCAAACCAAATAAGTAAGCAACAGAGAAAACCTATCAGCTTGGAATGAGTAGAATGCTAAAAACCATAGTCATTTTCTTCCTCTTTCTGCTAACTGGAAAATAAACAGATGGTTCTAAATATTTGAAAAAAATGTTATTCACCCCTGAGACTGAAAAGATGGAAATGCAATGAGTATGATGAAGCAGATGTTCTGTTTCTCAGAAGTAGAATTAAAATGAAGAAACATTATCATTTTCCTAAAAGTGAAAGTCACAGCCTCTTTCTTCTCTGTTTGTCAGATCAAAATAGAAATTCTTCCAGTAGAGCATTCTACATTAACGTCCTTCACTTGATATATAAGTGTCTTTTACTTCATATGGAGTCCTGATCCCTGAAAGAATGAGTATGCCTAGTGAACAACAACAAAAACATACATAGCTATGTTTACTGATCTTATGGACACTTGTATATAAATGTAAAATTGGAAAATTCATTTGTTTTTCTATCACTCAGATAGGAATGAGACCTTTATTTCAACAGACTTTTATCTGTTGAATTTGACTCATGTAAGTAAGAAATTATTAACAACACTCCTGATAAGAAAAGAATTAATATTTTTTTAATCAATGCAATAAGGTCTTAATCTAAAGCAAGGTCTTAAAACCTAGAATTAATAAATGGTTTTAAAATATTCTCATCCTGAATATGCTGTGCTGTGACAGATACTGGAAAGAAAGCAAGACAGGAATCAAGACAATTTGTTCCAATTAGTGAATTTTTTGCTTAGAATGTGCAGTGAATGTAGAAATAAATTTGATGTGATTTGAGATAGTCACAGACATTGCAGCATTTTATATATTATTATTTTAATTGAGGGATTCTCTGGTGGCTCAGATGGTAAAGAATCCACCTGCAATGTGGGAGATTTGGGTTAGATCTCTCGGTTGAGGATAGCCCCTGGAGAATTCCTTGACAATTATTCTTCCAACAATCATAATTATTCAAATACATGATTCTTTACAAATCTAGCTTGACTTATAAGTTTTTCCTTGTTTTGCCAGTTAGATTTAGATGTTAGTTGATTTGTAATGTCTGTATGTTTGTTGTGTTGAATTACTTGTGAGATGTTTGTCACATCAGCAACCACTGAACTGAGAAATAAATTGTTTCCCTTGAAGCCCTACCAGAGGGAAGATAATGAGAGCCTGTGGCTGGCTTTGCTGAACCTTTGTTATGAGGCGCCCTTGGGCAACTCTCAATATCCTTACTTCATTGCTCGTGCTGGATTGTGTCTTTTTCCTTCACTAAACTATAGAGACATAAGTATTGTCATTTTTGACACTGAGAATCTTCTTCTATCATTGTTTGACTGACAACATTAATGCCCTCCTCAATGAGTTGTTTTGGATTTTCTAACTATACAAGATTATATAATCTCCTAAATCAATTTTATTAAACCATTTAAAGACCCTGTTTGTACCTCTAGTTTTTCGTTTTCTAATTATGGTGGTTAGCACTTCTAGAAAAAATATTAAACAATAGCAAACGTGCTCTAATTTTATTTTTAATTTGATGGTAATGTGTTAAGTATTCCATCTGTATTTTGTTTTGTGTGTATTTTAAAGAATTTTTTAATATTGTTTGAGATTGAGCTCTCTATATTTTTCAGATTTTGCAAACATTTTATAAAAAATAATTGAGACTTTCTAATCATTTCTAAAATATATACTGGACATTCTAAGATAACATTATACTCATCTGTATCTTAAACTTTTGATTTGATAGAAAATAAAGAGTTAAAACCTTTTTTTTCTCATCCTGAATATGCTGTGCTGTGACAGATACTGGAAAGAAAGCAAGACAGGAATCAAGACAATTTGTTCCAATTAGTGAATTTTTTGCTTAGAATGTGCAGTGAATGTAGAAATAAATTTGATGTGATTTGAGATAGTCACAGACATTGCAGCATTTTATATATTATTATTTTAATTGAGGGATTCTCTGGTGGCTCAGATGGTAAAGAATCCACCTGCAATGTGGGAGATTTGGGTTAGATCTCTCGGTTGAGGATAGCCCCTGGAGAATTCCTTGACAATTATTCTTCCAACAATCATAATTATTCAAATACATGATTCTTTACAAATCTAGCTTGACTTATAAGTTTTTCCTTGTTTTGCCAGTTAGATTTAGATGTTAGTTGATTTGTAATGTCTGTATGTTTGTTGTGTTGAATTACTTGTGAGATGTTTGTCACATCAGCAACCACTGAACTGAGAAATAAATTGTTTCCCTTGAAGCCCTACCAGAGGGAAGATAATGAGAGCCTGTGGCTGGCTTTGCTGAACCTTTGTTATGAGGCGCCCTTGGGCAACTCTCAATATCCTTACTTCATTGCTCGTGCTGGATTGTGTCTTTTTCCTTCACTAAACTATAGAGACATAAGTATTGTCATTTTTGACACTGAGAATCTTCTTCTATCATTGTTTGACTGACAACATTAATGCCCTCCTCAATGAGTTGTTTTGGATTTTCTAACTATACAAGATTATATAATCTCCTAAATCAATTTTATTAAACCATTTAAAGACCCTGTTTGTACCTCTAGTTTTTCGTTTTCTAATTATGGTGGTTAGCACTTCTAGAAAAAATATTAAACAATAGCAAACGTGCTCTAATTTTATTTTTAATTTGATGGTAATGTGTTAAGTATTCCATCTGTATTTTGTTTTGTGTGTATTTTAAAGAATTTTTTAATATTGTTTGAGATTGAGCTCTCTATATTTTTCAGATTTTGCAAACATTTTATAAAAAATAATTGAGACTTTCTAATCATTTCTAAAATATATACTGGACATTCTAAGATAACATTATACTCATCTGTATCTTAAACTTTTGATTTGATAGAATTCCTTTGCGAGATTGTCTAGATCTAATGTTTCTAAACAGAATTTTTTTGGCAATGTTCTGTAATTCTCCTATAAATTTCTGTTTTCTTTACAGTTTGACTTCATTTAAGGTTAACTTCATAGTTTATAAAACATTATCCCATGAAGCATTTTTTTTCCTCTCATTTTGCCTGCATGGAGTTGAGCAAATTTTAATTTATGCTGTTTCTTTGTTGGCTGTGATTACTTTCCCTCTAGCTTTGGTTTTATTATGTTTTATGTGTTCTTTCCTTTTTCTTAAACAAATTAGCTTACCAGCCAAATATAACCTTTGTTTCTTAATTTTTTCTTTATTATTAGTTCTATTTTTTAATTAAGTAAATTAAAGTTTTAAATTTGTTTTTTTTTTACTATAAGATTTTTAGATTATTGTTTAATAAAGCTAGAAGTGTTTCACAGAATAAAAATTATATTACCTGGATATTAAATAAGCAAATAGAAAACCCCAGTTAACTTAGGAAAAGTGAACAACAAAACAAAATCAGAAAGGAGATCAATAACTCTCATAAAAGCTTGTACATTAAGATATTTTGAATGTCTTCTGGAAACAGTGTCTGGGTAAAAATTCAGACTTCATTATTTATATTTCATTTACTCACAATGATTAAAAATAATTGTATTGAATTTGAACAGGAAGTGAGAAATAAAATAATGCTAGGGATTATAGAAATAGTTTTAAAATAATAACTTAACAAACAAGACATTTTTAAAGTTGGAACTACTAGATAATTCAAAAACTAGATCCAAATATTAGTGGGCAAAAGAAGAAATTCCTGGTGGCTATCCAATAAAAATATGCCTGCAATGCCTGAGATCTGGGTTCAATCTCTGGCTTGGGAAGATCACTTAAAGAAGGGAATGGCAACCCACTCTAGTATTCTTGCCTGAATAATTCCATGGAAAGAGGAGCCATCATGACAGGCTATATTCCATGGGGTCGCAAAGAGTTGGACACACCTGAGTGACTAACACTTTCACTTGCAAAGAAGGAATGAACAATAGAAATCATTTTATTTTGTTTATTTATCAATATAGCAATTTGTAGAATTTAAGATTTCACTTCATTTATAGTAAATATAAAGTACTTGCTATACTGCCCTTGTTGTACTATATCTTTATAGCTTATTTTATACTTAAGAGCTTGTACCTCTCACTATCCTACATCTGTATTTTCCTTCCCCTTCCTAACTCCACTCATAACCACTAGTTTGTTCTCTATATATGTAAGTCTGTTTCTTTTTATCATATTTATTAGTTTGTTGTATTTTGTAGATTCCACATGTGATATCATACAGTATTTATCTTTCCCTATTATACTTATTTCATTAGCATAATACCTTCCAGGTCCATCCATGTTGCTGTAAATGGCATAATTTCATTCTTTTTTATAACTGAGTAGTATTCCATTGTATATATATGTCACTTCTTTAAAACATTCATCTGTTGATCAACACTTAGGCTATTTCCATATCTTGGTAATTGTAAATAATGCTGCTATGAACATATGGGTGCATGTATCTTTTCAAATTAATGCTTTTATTTTCTTTGAATATATGTCCAGGAATGGAATTGCTGGGTCATATGGTAGTTCCATTTACAATTTTTTGACAAACTGCTATACTGTTTTCTATAATGGCTGTACTAATTTATGTACAAACCAATAGTATACAATACTTCCTTTTTCTCCACATCCTAAACAATATTTGTTATTTGTATTTTTTAATGATAGCCATTCTGATTGGTGGTACCTTATTATAGTTTTGATTTGCATTTGCCCAATGCATACTGATGTTGAGGGGATCTTTTTAAAGATAATAACTTAACAAACAAGACATTTTTAAAGTTGGAACTACTAGATAATTCAAAAACTAGATCCAAATATTAGTGGGCAAAAGAAGAAATTCCTGGTGGCTATCCAATAAAAATATGCCTGCAATGCCTGAGATCTGGGTTCAATCTCTGGCTTGGGAAGATCACTTAAAGAAGGGAATGGCAACCCACTCTAGTATTCTTGCCTGAATAATTCCATGGAAAGAGGAGCCATCATGACAGGCTATATTCCATGGGGTCGCAAAGAGTTGGACACACCTGAGTGACTAACACTTTCACTTGCAAAGAAGGAATGAACAATAGAAATCATTTTATTTTGTTTATTTATCAATATAGCAATTTGTAGAATTTAAGATTTCACTTCATTTATAGTAAATATAAAGTACTTGCTATACTGCCCTTGTTGTACTATATCTTTATAGCTTATTTTATACTTAAGAGCTTGTACCTCTCACTATCCTACATCTGTATTTCCCTTCCCCTTCCCTAACTCCACTCATAACCACTAGTTTGTTCTCTATATATGTAAGTCTGTTTCTTTTTATCATATTTATTAGTTTGTTGTATTTTGTAGATTCCACATGTGATATCATACAGTATTTATCTTTCCCTATTATACTTATTTCATTAGCATAATACCTTCCAGGTCCATCCATGTTGCTGTAAATGGCATAATTTCATTCTTTTTTATAACTGAGTAGTATTCCATTGTATATATATGTCACTTCTTTAAAACATTCATCTGTTGATCAACACTTAGGCTATTTCCATATCTTGGTAATTGTAAATAATGCTGCTATGAACATATGGGTGCATGTATCTTTTCAAATTAATGCTTTTATTTTCTTTGAATATATGTCCAGGAATGGAATTGCTGGGTCATATGGTAGTTCCATTTACAATTTTTTGACAAACTGCTATACTGTTTTCTATAATGGCTGTACTAATTTATGTACAAACCAATAGTATACAATACTTCCTTTTTCTCCACATCCTAAACAATATTTGTTATTTGTATTTTTTAATGATAGCCATTCTGATTGGTGGTACCTTATTATAGTTTTGATTTGCATTTGCCCAATGCATACTGATGTTGAGCATCTTTTCATGTGCCTGGTGGCCATTTATATGTCTTTTTGAAAAAATGTCTATTTAGGTCTTCTGGTAAAAATCCACCTGCAGTTCAGAAGACACTGCTTTGATCTCTCAGTGGGGAAGATCCTCTGGAGGAGGGCATAGCAACCCACTCCAGTATTCTTGCCTGGAGAATCCAGGAGAGAGGAGCCTAGTTGGCTACAGTCCATAGGGCCTCGAAGATTCAAACAGGGCTGAAGCAACTGAGCATGCACAGATGCCCATTTCTGATTAGATTGTTTGGTTTTTGATGTTGAGTTTTATAGGTTGTTTATAAATGTTGGGTATTAATCACTTATCAGTTGTGTCATTTGCAAATACTTTCTCCCCTTTAGTCTTTTTGTCTTTTTGATGTCTTCCTTTTCTGTACAAAGTCTCCTAAGTCAATTAGTTCCCATTCATTTATTCTTGCTTTTTTTCCCTTTACTTTAGAATATGGATAAAAGTATTGCTATGATTTATGTCAGAGTGTTCTGCCAATGTTATCCTCTTGTAATTTTATAATATCCAGTTTTATAATCAATTTGAGTCTATTTTTGTATATAGAGTTAGACAGTGTTCTAATTTAACACTTTTACATGTATTTTGCCTGCCCAGTTTTCCCCGCACCAGTTATTGAAGAGACTGCCATTTCTCCATTGTATACTCTTGCCTCCTTTATCATAAGTTAATTGACTGTAAGTGTGCAAATATATTTCTGGACTGTCTAAAAGGAATAAATTTAAAAGACAAAGAAATCAATTAGAAAATTCCCAAAATATTAGTTATAAAAAGCTAAATAATACTGATAAATATCAATGACTTTGAAGGCTTGCTAAATTTCACCAGTAATCAAATATATACTAAAAATCCCAAATTAAGGGCTTCCCTGGTGGTCCAGTGGGTAAGTCACCACCTTGCAGTGCAAGGGCACCGATTTGATCCCTGGCCTGGGAAGATCCCATGTGCAGCGGAGCAGCTGGACCAAAGTGTCCAATTACCGAGCCGGAGCTCTGGAGCACATGTGCCCAGAGCCGGTGCTCTCGGCAACAGAGGCCACCATGATGGGAGGCCCACACGGGCCAGAGAACAAAGATGGATGAAAATAGATAAATGAAAGACCAATAGAAGTGGCTCGCCCGCTCACCTCCCTCCCCAACCCACCCCTCCACCAAAAAAAAAAAATCCCAAATTACCACTGTCTTCTCAGATTTGCAAACAATAACAGAATATATATGTATATATATATATATTTCCAACTGTGTGCTCACATAATAAATAACAGCCAATGTGGTGAGAGTGTTGCATGGAGATTACATTCGGGTTTTCATTAAGTTTTTGAGCAGGGAGATGTAGTGTCAATTGCACCACATTTCAGTACAACAGGATACAAGCATAATATGTTGCATCTTTGATGCTCCACACTCCTGAGCTTGTCTAGAGCAAGACCAGGAGCCTGGTATGCGTTGGGAAGACAGAGAGACAATGAGGTTGGCAAGTTTGCCTCCCTAGGGGACATTTCTGTTCAGGGGGTCATTGGCTGACAAAGCTCCACTGAGGATCAGGTCATTTCACTTGAGGAAATTGGCTGCCTTCCTGCTTATTCAGAATGGAGAAAATCCCTTATCCCCCTTTCACCCAGCACTAGCTGGTTTCTGAGATTTAGACACCTGAAGGATAAGATAGAACAGGAGGTTAATTCAGCAATTCTGTAAATAGTTCAGTACCAGAAGTGTTTGCCAAATAACAAAGCTGTGTCTTTCCCTAGGGACAGAGAAGTGAAGACATAATTTTTAGAAACAACAATTAAAGGTGATGGCTTGTATATTTCTGGACTGTCTAAAAGGAATAAATTTAAAAGACAAAGAAATCAATTAGAAAATTCCCAAAATATTAGTTATAAAAAGCTAAATAATACTGATAAATATCAATGACTTTGAAGGCTTGCTAAATTTCACCAGTAATCAAATATATACTAAAAATCCCAAATTAAGGGCTTCCCTGGTGGTCCAGTGGGTAAGTCACCACCTTGCAGTGCAAGGGGCACCGATTTGATCCCTGGCCTGGGAAGATCCCATGTGCAGCGGAGCAGCTGGACCAAAGTGTCCAATTACCGAGCCGGAGCT
Organism: Tragulus kanchil; assembly: GCA_022376925.1. Taxonomy (NCBI): domain Eukaryota; kingdom Metazoa; phylum Chordata; class Mammalia; order Artiodactyla; family Tragulidae; genus Tragulus; species Tragulus kanchil. The sequence goes on along the minus strand of JAIOJX010000028.1, from coordinate 155,657,481 downwards.
CTGGAGCACATGTGCCCAGAGCCGGTGCTCTGCGGCAACAGAGGCCACCATGATGGGAGGCCCACACGGGCCAGAGAACAAAGATGGATGAAAATAGATAAATGAAAGACCAATAGAAGTGGCTCGCCCGCTCACCTCCCTCCCCAACCCACCCCTCCACCAAAAAAAAAAAATCCCAAATTACCACTGTCTTCTCAGATTTGCAAACAATAACAGAATATATATGTATATATATATATATTTCCAACTGTGTGCTCACATAATAAATAACAGCCAATGTGGTGAGAGTGTTGCATGGAGATTACATTCGGGTTTTCATTAAGTTTTTGAGCAGGGAGATGTAGTGTCAATTGCACCACATTTCAGTACAACAGGATACAAGCATAATATGTTGCATCTTTGATGCTCCACACTCCTGAGCTTGTCTAGAGCAAGACCAGGAGCCTGGTATGCGTTGGGAAGACAGAGAGACAATGAGGTTGGCAAGTTTGCCTCCCTAGGGGACATTTCTGTTCAGGGGGTCATTGGCTGACAAAGCTCCACTGAGGATCAGGTCATTTCACTTGAGGAAATTGGCTGCCTTCCTGCTTATTCAGAATGGAGAAAATCCCTTATCCCCCTTTCACCCAGCACTAGCTGGTTTCTGAGATTTAGACACCTGAAGGATAAGATAGAACAGGAGGTTAATTCAGCAATTCTGTAAATAGTTCAGTACCAGAAGTGTTTGCCAAATAACAAAGCTGTGTCTTTCCCTAGGGACAGAGAAGTGAAGACATTATTTTTTAGAAACACAAAGTGCAATCTGATAAGGATGGTGATGGCTCCTGGCCAAGCATGAGTTCTACAAAGACCATAAGGCTGGGCCTGCCTGTGGCTTTCTTTATAGCTTTAGTTCTCTGGATTAAAATACATCGATCCATCAACTCAAGAATCTTAAATGTGCTGCTCTCTTTTAGTCTTATAGTCTTTTTTTTTCTGGATAGCTATCTAAGGGAACAGATGACAGTCATCAGCCTATAACTAAGAGTGCATTTCAACAGGACAGCCACAGTAATTACTTCAGTGTGAAAGGATAAACGTTGACACATCATAGGCTAAAATGGCTCCTGGAGCATCTCTGGAAATTCAGAAGAAACATAATAGGGTCACACTGAGAATGGCATTATAGCACTGGGGAGACTGACTGGTGGAAGATAGGATGGGCCATCTGCCACTCCAGACAGGAGCAGATGTGCTTGTGCTCATGGCATTGAAGAGGTCTGCAATGCCGCCTAGCTAAAGACTCAGTGATAAGGCAATTTGTTAAAAACTTGCAAGTATTTCCTTTGAGGAGAGAGAAGGTGGATTCAGGCTTGTGTAGATCTGGCAACAGTCAGGATTTGGAACCAGTAGAACACAGCTACATGCCTATTACTCTCAAGCAGGCAGGAAGTATAGCATCACACTGTAAATGGGACAAGAGACATTGAAGTCATAATTACAGATTCTTCAGAGATGTTGCAAAGACAGCCATCAGAGGAGCCAGAGGAACATTGCTATACAGTCCTGCTAGTAGGAATACGAGAGACAATGAGGTTGGCAAGTTTGCCTCCCTAGGGGACATTTCTGTTCAGGGGGTCATTGGCTGACAAAGCTCCACTGAGGATCAGGTCATTTCACTTGAGGAAATTGGCTGCCTTCCTGCTTATTCAGAATGGAGAAAATCCCTTATCCCCCTTTCACCCAGCACTAGCTGGTTTCTGAGATTTAGACACCTGAAGGATAAGATAGAACAGGAGGTTAATTCAGCAATTCTGTAAATAGTTCAGTACCAGAAGTGTTTGCCAAATAACAAAGCTGTGTCTTTCCCTAGGGACAGAGAAGTGAAGACATTATTTTTTAGAAACACAAAGTGCAATCTGATAAGGATGGTGATGGCTCCTGGCCAAGCATGAGTTCTACAAAGACCATAAGGCTGGGCCTGCCTGTGGCTTTCTTTATAGCTTTAGTTCTCTGGATTAAAATACATCGATCCATCAACTCAAGAATCTTAAATGTGCTGCTCTCTTTTAGTCTTATAGTCTTTTTTTTTCTGGATAGCTATCTAAGGGAACAGATGACAGTCATCAGCCTATAACTAAGAGTGCATTTCAACAGGACAGCCACAGTAATTACTTCAGTGTGAAAGGATAAACGTTGACACATCATAGGCTAAAATGGCTCCTGGAGCATCTCTGGAAATTCAGAAGAAACATAATAGGGTCACACTGAGAATGGCATTATAGCACTGGGGAGACTGACTGGTGGAAGATAGGATGGGCCATCTGCCACTCCAGACAGGAGCAGATGTGCTTGTGCTCATGGCATTGAAGAGGTCTGCAATGCCGCCTAGCTAAAGACTCAGTGATAAGGCAATTTGTTAAAAACTTGCAAGTATTTCCTTTGAGGAGAGAGAAGGTGGATTCAGGCTTGTGTAGATCTGGCAACAGTCAGGATTTGGAACCAGTAGAACACAGCTACATGCCTATTACTCTCAAGCAGGCAGGAAGTATAGCATCACACTGTAAATGGGACAAGAGACATTGAAGTCATAATTACAGATTCTTCAGAGATGTTGCAAAGACAGCCATCAGAGGAGCCAGAGGAACATTGCTATACAGTCCTGCTAGTAGGAATATCCTGCCTTGAGATTTAGTACAAGGGTTATATAAATGTAGTGTTATATAAATAAAATTTTGTGCTGAGTTCACAATTTCCCATAATCAACCAGGGGAAAAGCACTCGGTATTTGTTCCCTGCTTTTTAGTCAAAATTATGATGATGTACCATCTGTTAATGTGGTAATGCACTAGAAAATGTGGCTTAGCAAAGTGGTCTTTACATGTTTGTGTGTGTATGTGTGTGTGTGTGTGTGCACGCATGTGTTTGTGTTTTGGTTATGTGCCCCATTAAAGAATATTTTCAAATAACGTTCCCTCTCTTATTCATTACAAATATTACTTGGACATAATTAATGAATCAACATATATAGCATGTGTTTATAATTTAATGGATAATCATTAAGCAAAACTAAAATATTCTCAAAAGAATATTCCTTAATGAGGGGAATAGGGTCAGGGATGTCAAAAAAAACTAATTTAATCTTTAATCTTCTGCAGTTTTATGAATCAATTTGGTTCTAGAATGAGACAGAATTAAGCATCAATTCTATGTTTTAGCTTTTGTAGATGAAAATGCTACCTAAACATGAAGATGGAAATGAAAGAGCTTAGTTATAGCAATATTATGCAGGTTTATTGACTTCATTGAAGTTATTTGGCAGAAGTTATTTAGTGATATGTAAAAATTATTTTCAAGGGTAAAAGCAAAATCAGAAGGGAGAAATGCCTGCCTTGTGTGACTTGTTTCTCAGTTATTCACTTTGACAGTTTGGGAGGTATATGAAAATGAAAAAAAAAGCAATATATCAAGTGACTCTATTGTATTTCTTCCACTGATTAAAAATATTTTGCTTTCCAGAAAATGATAAGTCCTAAGTGAATATTGAAAGAACTGATAGGAATTGCTTATTCTGCTTAACATGCAGAAGTCTCATATTTAGCATGTCTCTTATGATGCTTTTGCAAAAATCTCCCTCTCCAGCATTTCCTTCATCAGTTATGTTTTTTTTTTTTTTTTACAGTAGTCAAGGTATAGAATAAGCTAGGTAGTTAAAAATAGTTATTCTACAATATATTTTATTTTGGTCTTTGCCAGTATAAGCTAAAATATCCTTTCTTGTGGTATGACTTGCATTCATCACAAATATTTAATAACATAAAAGACAGGAAACCCTGTGTTGGTTTACAGTGCTCTGATTGTTCAATAAAGACCTCACCTATTCCAGTAGTTTGGAGAACTGGAGTTTTACCCCCAGGGATATGAAAGATTGTAAGATTTTGGAGAGAGGGGCTTTTCCTGTTTGTAAAGTGAAGGAGGGTTATAGTAAAAGGGAAGATGGGAAAGGAGAACAAAAATCTTAGAAGAAAGTCTCTATAGAAGATCTGGAAATGTTTTCTGATGAAACTGATAGTACCCGTAGAGTCTCTTGGAAAGTGACCTAGTTTAAACACACCTACCATGGGGGATCAGAAGTTTGTAGAACTGAGTTTAGGTAGTGATAGTACAAATTGAAAACAGAAAACTGCTCCTTTTTGGACCCAATGAAAACTGTGGAGTTATAAAATCTGTGATTGCAAAAGAGAAGGAAAGTTTGTTAGTTAATAAGGAATGAAATTTATGATAAAACTCAAAGCTAAGAAGTTGAGGTAGTTTGGGGAAACTACAAAAGTTACAGATACAATGAAATATAACCTGAGCACAGTGGACCCAAGTGGAAGAGATAAACAGATCTCCATTTCCAGTCTAAGGAACCATCTGCAGCAGTGGTTTCCTATCCGGATTGCATATTAGAATCAAAATTCCCTGGTTGGCTTTAAAAATACCAATGCCAGGGGCTCACCCAAGACCTTGGGGCCCCCATTTTTTGGGAGGTATATGAAAATGAAAAAGCAATATATCAAGTGACTCTATTGTATTTCTTCCACTGATTAAAAATATTTTGCTTTCCAGAAAATGATAAGTCCTAAGTGAATATTGAAAGAACTGATAGGAATTGCTTATTCTGCTTAACATGCAGAAGTCTCATATTTAGCATGTCTCTTATGATGCTTTTGCAAAAATCTCCCTCTCCAGCATTTCCTTCATCAGTTATGTTTTTTTTTTTTTTTTTACAGTAGTCAAGGTATAGAATAAGCTAGGTAGTTAAAAATAGTTATTCTACAATATATTTTATTTTGGTCTTTGCCAGTATAAGCTAAAATATCCTTTCTTGTGGTATGACTTGCATTCATCACAAATATTTAATAACATAAAAGACAGGAAACCCTGTGTTGGTTTACAGTGCTCTGATTGTTCAATAAAGACCTCACCTATTCCAGTAGTTTGGAGAACTGGAGTTTTACCCCCAGGGATATGAAAGATTGTAAGATTTTGGAGAGAGGGGCTTTTCCTGTTTGTAAAGTGAAGGAGGGTTATAGTAAAAGGGAAGATGGGAAAGGAGAACAAAAATCTTAGAAGAAAGTCTCTATAGAAGATCTGGAAATGTTTTCTGATGAAACTGATAGTACCCGTAGAGTCTCTTGGAAAGTGACCTAGTTTAAACACACCTACCATGGGGGATCAGAAGTTTGTAGAACTGAGTTTAGGTAGTGATAGTACAAATTGAAAACAGAAAACTGCTCCTTTTTGGACCCAATGAAAACTGTGGAGTTATAAAATCTGTGATTGCAAAAGAGAAGGAAAGTTTGTTAGTTAATAAGGAATGAAATTTATGATAAAACTCAAAGCTAAGAAGTTGAGGTAGTTTGGGGAAACTACAAAAGTTACAGATACAATGAAATATAACCTGAGCACAGTGGACCCAAGTGGAAGAGATAAACAGATCTCCATTTCCAGTCTAAGGAACCATCTGCAGCAGTGGTTTCCTATCCGGATTGCATATTAGAATCAAAATTCCCTGGTTGGCTTTAAAAATACCAATGCCAGGGGCTCACCCAAGACCAATTAAGTTAGAATCTTTGTGGTTAGGAGCTAGGAATTTGAATAGTTGAACAGTTCCCAGGGGATTCCATAGTGCAGCATAGATTGAGAACCGCTGTTTTAGATCATTTTTATCTAGGCGAATTGTGTAATTGAACAAAATTTAATGAAATAGATTCTTCTGGTAGACTACTAATAATCTGGAGATACTAGAAAACTAGAAATTAATATGAGAATTATAATGGACAAAAGTGGATTTTGCCCTATCTCCCCCTTCAAATTTGAGAAAGAACTTAGAAACAAAGATTAAATTTATTTTATAGTCATACTTCTGAAAGGAGTTAATAGGCACATTTGATAAGGAGGTTAGCGGGTCCCAAGGAGGAAAGGGGGAGGAAAAAAGAGAAAAAAAGGCAAAGAATTTAAATGCTGAAACTGAAACTAAGTTTCTTGTCTTATGTTAATGCTGTGGGCCTAGCAAGGCCTTTACATTAGAATGTCTCACCCAATCCTGAGGCCTAGAGACTACCCTCTAGCTAATCTCATGTTAATGTTGTGGATGTGGGCCTACAAGACTTTACAACTGTAAAATATTCTTTCAAACTACTGTTAATAACCAATTGAAAAAGTATAAAATACCACAGCTAAAGTGGCTTCTGGTGGTACTCTTCTATCCCCCTTCCAGCATCTACGCTGGAAGCTCTTCCCTATCCTTTCTCACTTTAATAAACTTTTCACTGCATGAAGCTCTGAGTGACCATCACCAAGTCTTTTGATCAGAAGTTTGTAGAACTGAGTTTAGGTAGTGATAGTACAAATTGAAAACAGAAAACTGCTCCTTTTGGACCCAATGAAAACTGTGGAGTTATAAAATCTGTGATTGCAAAAGAGAAGGAAAGTTTGTTAGTTAATAAGGAATGAAATTTATGATAAAACTCAAAGCTAAGAAGTTGAGGTAGTTTGGGGAAACTACAAAAGTTACAGATACAATGAAATATAACCTGAGCACAGTGGACCCAAGTGGAAGAGATAAACAGATCTCCATTTCCAGTCTAAGGAACCATCTGCAGCAGTGGTTTCCTATCCGGATTGCATATTAGAATCAAAATTCCCTGGTTGGCTTTAAAAATACCAATGCCAGGGGCTCACCCAAGACCAATTAAGTTAGAATCTTTGTGGTTAGGAGCTAGGAATTTGAATAGTTGAACAGTTCCCAGGGGATTCCATAGTGCAGCATAGATTGAGAACCGCTGTTTTAGATCATTTTTATCTAGGCGAATTGTGTAATTGAACAAAATTTAATGAAATAGATTCTTCTGGTAGACTACTAATAATCTGGAGATACTAGAAAACTAGAAATTAATATGAGAATTATAATGGACAAAAGTGGATTTTGCCCTATCTCCCCCTTCAAATTTGAGAAAGAACTTAGAAACAAAGATTAAATTTATTTTATAGTCATACTTCTGAAAGGAGTTAATAGGCACATTTGATAAGGAGGTTAGCGGGTCCCAAGGAGGAAAGGGGGAGGAAAAAAGAGAAAAAAAGGCAAAGAATTTAAATGCTGAAACTGAAACTAAGTTTCTTGTCTTATGTTAATGCTGTGGGCCTAGCAAGGCCTTTACATTAGAATGTCTCACCCAATCCTGAGGCCTAGAGACTACCCTCTAGCTAATCTCATGTTAATGTTGTGGATGTGGGCCTACAAGACTTTACAACTGTAAAATATTCTTTCAAACTACTGTTAATAACCAATTGAAAAAGTATAAAATACCACAGCTAAAGTGGCTTCTGGTGGTACTCTTCTATCCCCCTTCCAGCATCTACGCTGGAAGCTCTTCCCTATCCTTTCTCACTTTAATAAACTTTTCACTGCATGAAGCTCTGAGTGACCATCACCAAGTCTTTTGATCCCAATGTGAATTCTTCTCCATTGGAGATCAAATATCCGACAGCGTTCATGGTAGGTTTACTGTCATGTATCACCTATCACTTCCTTACAGCCATCAGGGAAGAAATATGCTTGAAAGGTGAGGTAAGAGTCTTATTTTTATAAATGTTACATAAAAACTGCAGCCAAATGTTTGAGCAAAAACAGGCTTACAGAAAAATCTGTTATAATAGAAAAAGATATCCTAAAATAAGACAATTGCATGGCTGCCTCCATATGGTGGAATATGAGACAGTTATTAAAATATTTTCATTTGATATTTAAAATTATTTTGTAAAGCATGAATAATTTAGAGGCACTGAATAATATTTCATCTACAATAGATTTGCATATGAGTGTGGATGGACCTGTTTGTATATATGTGTGTATGTGTGAAGTTCTGTGATTTTCAAAATATCAACTAAAGTTATGGATTGGCTTCTTATTTTTATTTTCTTTCTATGTTTTATTTTTTTCAGTTGGACAGTTAGAATGCATATTTAATACCTAAATTTTACATATTTTTCAAAGACTGAGTAAGAATAAAAGTAGTCACATCCTGGTTACTCATTGAGTGATACAGACATGATATATTTTAAAGGAAATCTTCAGGATAATGCTGAAAGCTGAAATGTATGCACCCCTCTCAGTTTCATACATCTTTTCCTAAGGTGAAAGCTCTTACTTGTATGTGGGTATTTAATTATTTCCATAAGCATTCAATAAGTACATACTTACAGTGCATACTTGTGGTAGCTTATGATTCAATTTTTTTTCCAGGGAGGTAGACTGATTCAGATTTTCCCCAGTGTTTTCTAAGAACATAATAAGCTAAGCATGTGAAACTTTTAAATAAAGCTTCCCAGTACAGTATTCACTTTTATTTAAAATGATAGTATTTGATTATTATCAATAATTTTTATTTAGGTGACATAAAAGTGTAATAGAAAAATCTGTAAGAGATAAAGCATTTTAAAAAGCTATAATTACAAAGGTAACATAATAATTTCTATTATTTTTATATAGAATATACAATTTATGTTAGACATTTGCAGTTGATCTATTTTATAAATATACTCTAATCAAGTTTACTAATATAGTATCTACATCCATAACATTCACCAAATGTGTATTTTGTTTTAGAGAGTTTTAAGAAACTTACACAATTGTGTAAATGCCATCATACTCAAGCTGTGGAATATTTATGCTAAGTTGCTTCAGTTGTGTCTGACTCTGTGTGCCCTATGGATTGCAGTCTGTCAGGCTCCTCTGTCCATGTGATTCTCCAAGCAAATATACTGGACTGGTTTACTGTGCCCTTCTCCAGGGAATCTTCCTGACCCAGGAATCAAACCTGTGTCTTTTAAGTCTACCTGCATTAGCAGGCCAGTTCTTTACCATTAGTGCCACCTGGGAGTATCTATCTCATCCCAATTTCAATTCCAAATGGAATCAGATGCTATGTAATCTTTTGTAGCTGCTTCACCTAGCATAATATTCTATAAATCATTTCCTGTTGTGTGTATGTTTTTAATTGTTAAGTAATATTTCATTTTTATTGACCGTCAATTTGCTTACTCATTCATCTGTTGAAGGGCATGTGTTTTTTACCCAGCTGTAGTTTTTTGTCAAGAAAAAATAAAACTGCTACTATAAAACCTACTATAATGATTTCTTTGAACATTTTTCTTGGACAAATACCTAAGAACAAGATTTCTAGGTCTTGCTAGAATAAGGTCTAGCAAGGTCTATCTAGGTCTCTAGATAATGGTCAACATTTGACTTTGTATAAAACTGCCAAATGGTTTTTCTGAAATAGTTATACCATTTTTTCATTCCTTATAACAGCATATGAGTTATGATTCTTCAACATCTTGTCCAATAATTGACATTTTCAGTCTTTTCTTTTTTAGTGAACGTGAAACTGTTCACATGAGTAAGTTTCACATGCTTATTGTTGACTCATATAGACACTCATGTATCTTATTTCTTGAAATAGGTCTTCCAATCATTTGTTAATTTAAAAAATTGAGTTATTTGTCTTCTTTTCGTTTGAAATCTAAAAGTATTTTACAAAAGTTTTCTACTTTTCCATTTATGTTAGACATTTGCAGTTGATCTATTTTATAAATATACTCTAATCAAGTTTACTAATATAGTATCTACATCCATAACATTCACCAAATGTGTATTTTGTTTTAGAGAGTTTTAAGAAACTTACACAATTGTGTAAATGCCATCATACTCAAGCTGTGGAATATTTATGCTAAGTTGCTTCAGTTGTGTCTGACTCTGTGTGCCCTATGGATTGCAGTCTGTCAGGCTCCTCTGTCCATGTGATTCTCCAAGCAAATATACTGGACTGGTTTACTGTGCCCTTCTCCAGGGAATCTTCCTGACCCAGGAATCAAACCTGTGTCTTTTAAGTCTACCTGCATTAGCAGGCCAGTTCTTTACCATTAGTGCCACCTGGGAGTATCTATCTCATCCCAATTTCAATTCCAAATGGAATCAGATGCTATGTAATCTTTTGTAGCTGCTTCACCTAGCATAATATTCTATAAATCATTTCCTGTTGTGTGTATGTTTTTAATTGTTAAGTAATATTTCATTTTTATTGACCGTCAATTTGCTTACTCATTCATCTGTTGAAGGGCATGTGTTTTTTACCCAGCTGTAGTTTTTTGTCAAGAAAAAATAAAACTGCTACTATAAAACCTACTATAATGATTTCTTTGAACATTTTTCTTGGACAAATACCTAAGAACAAGATTTCTAGGTCTTGCTAGAATAAGGTCTAGCAAGGTCTATCTAGGTCTCTAGATAATGGTCAACATTTGACTTTGTATAAAACTGCCAAATGGTTTTTCTGAAATAGTTATACCATTTTTTCATTCCTTATAACAGCATATGAGTTATGATTCTTCAACATCTTGTCCAATAATTGACATTTTCAGTCTTTTCTTTTTTAGTGAACGTGAAACTGTTCACATGAGTAAGTTTCACATGCTTATTGTTGACTCATATAGACACTCATGTATCTTATTTCTTGAAATAGGTCTTCCAATCATTTGTTAATTTAAAAAATTGAGTTATTTGTCTTCTTTTCGTTGAATTGCAAAATATTTTACTAAAAGTATTTTTTACAAATATTTTCTTCTTATGTATGGCACTCTTTATTATTTTTAATAAAGCATATGCTTCTAAAAAGCATATGTTTTAAATTTTGATGCAGTTCAATATAACAATTATTGAATTATCCATCGTTATTGTTCAATATCTTGTGTTCTATCAAGGAAATTTCTTCTTGGTCACAAAGATTTCTCCTATATTTCTTCTAGAGTTTTGTTTTGATAGTTTAGCTTTCTCTGTTGTCACATTTTTGTCCTATTTATTTATGCAAATAAACATACCAACCAAGATCCAATATATTTGGGGGGAGTTTTCTCACCATTTACAAATGTAGTTGGCTAGAAATATAAGAATTCAGCAAACATTAACAAGCACATTCTACAAGAACCAATGGTGATATAGGATTTATAATAAATGTTGTGGCATATTTTATTTATATGGTGTGCTACACAGTATATATTTCATTATTATTTATATACTGTGTACTACACCACCTTTATATGAGTAAAGTTACTAGAAACGGTTTTATATTGTGTACATACACACACATATGCACATACCACCTAGCATGTAAGTGATAAGCAATCAGAGTGCTGATGTTTCAAATGCTGTTTCTTACTGAAGTAAAAGAACTGGGACAAATGATGGCATTAATCAGCAGAATCTCTACTGGAAGTGGAATTCTCTTTCAGCATGAAGAAGCTAATTTTTACTTTGTTTGACTGCCAACTTCATGGGGGCTGCTGTCTTTAACTGTGTGAAATTTTGTGCTGTATTTGGGGCCTGCATTCTGTGGTTTTCTCTACCAGAAAGCTATGTAGTTATTGCAACTTCCCCAGGCCTGAATATATGGCAGAAAACTGCAGTTTTACTTGGAAGTCATAGGGATTAAAATGTTTTATTGTGAACTAAGCGAGCAGGAGAAGACTAAAAAGTGTTCTGGAAAAAATTTTCTCTCTTTTTCTTTTTTTTTCTTTTCTGGGAGGCAGGATTTTATTGGCTTAAAAAACTCCCATTTTGAGAGGGAGAATGTTCTCAGGAAAAACCTTGGAGCTTCCAGTGCTGAAGACATGGCATGATACTTGAGAATGTAATACTTACTAAGCCATGACTTTTGCATTTCATTCTGGGAGCATATTTGTGATGAACAAAAACCATACAACCTAAGTCACATCATAACAAACCACAGACTCTTATTTGCATGTCTAAAATATCATGAAAAGTAACAAAGTATAAGAATATTTCTCTAAATTCACTTTTTTTTTTTCATTTTCTACCCGATAGTTTTAAACACTAAGCACGGCTTCTACATCTCTACTCAAAGCTTCACACACAAAAGTCCTTTTTTTATTTTTAAACTCATATGTTCCCCACTGCTCTCTAGTATTTCTGCCCAAAGAAAGGGAATGCAGAGACAGGTTGAGTGGGAAAATATGTCCTAGAGCCTGATAACCCATGTAGAAAATCCTGATTTTGCAGCTTAGTAATGCTAGTAAACTGTCTTGTGATTTCTTATCTTTAGGTTAATAATAATACTAGGCTTCCCAGGTCGCACTAGTGGTCAAGCACCTCCCTGGCAATGCAGGAGACATAAGATCCAGGTTGGTTTCCTGAGTTGGGAAGATCCCATGGAGGAGAGCCTGGCAACCCACTCTAGTATTCTTGCCTGGAGAATCCTATGGATAGAGGAGCCTGGTGGGCTACCGTCAGTAATGTCTCAAAGAGTAGGACATGACTGAAGCAACATAGCACACACGCAGGGAATAATAATATCAGCATAAGGGGGTGTTGTAATGATTACTAAAAAGGGCCAGTACAGAGTATGACATAGAATAAATACTTAAGAAATATCAGCTATTGTGTATCATTTCTTTTTTCCTTCTTACTGGTGAAAAAGTTCTGGTAAGGATATGCGGAGGGATGCAAGATTTAAACAGAGAGAGTAACATTGGACATCTGTATAAATTATTACTCTTAATATCTGCACAAAATGTGTTTTAGGAGCCCATGCAGAAAAAAAAATGGGTGAATTTTTTAAATGAAATAGTTTTAAAAAGACATAAAGTTCCCTCTTTATGAGCTTTCTACTCTGGAATTACTCACTATTGAGTAATTGGAGAGACACATTATTGGAAAATTCTTCATCACTATGTGCATGCCAAACACCTCGTTTTTTGTCAAAATTTACATCACTTTCCAAAATACTATATTGGATTTTAAATAGGAAATCTAGACTTCTTCAGTCTTTCGCCTCAAGTGGTATATATGCAACACACCACTCTCTACTCCCCCATCCAATGTAGCCTAATCAACCACTATAAAAGAATACCCAACTTACATATTTTCATTAAACCATAGAATAATATTTTTAAAGTCACATGTATCTGGACACTGGATTTAATATGTTTGTGTTGAAATTCAAATGTTTCCATATTTAGTTTTATAAGCCTGTACTAATACCTTGGGTAGGGGAATTCTTAGTTTCTGTTTCCAATTTGCACAAATAATTGATGGCTCATTAACAACTCTGTGGGAACACTGCAACACACACACAAGCCTGAGGAAAACAAGGAGATGTGACAGGCAAAATAAAGTCTGTGTCAATCATCTTGAAATCTCCCATTACATTTTGAATGAGAAGTTAGAAAACACTTTGAGTAATACATTAGCATAAGTAAAAATAGTTTCAAAAGTCATGCTTGTTATGGAGATTTATAATTTCAAATTCATATAAAAAACAGATGATTGATTCTTTTTGCTTTTGCTTTATCCAGAATCGTTTTTCTGTTAAAATATATTTGTTCAAATATCATTGCCTACATGATTAGAGTCATAATATCTCATCATACTTTTAGAATATGAGATAATTTAATGAAAAGCATTAATAAAATAACTATACTTGTCTTTTCAGGCATTTGAGAAGTGAGTGTTATCATTTTAGTAAATTTGTTTCAACAAATCTAGTGTTAGAATCTAATTTTGAGAAATCTACTAAAGGAATGAGATATGTCAATTGTTATTATAGCAATCAGCAGTTTAACATGAAAGGTGTTTTGTAGCAAGCAATGCTGTGGTCAGACTCCTTTATACAACTCATCTCTGTGAATTTCTACTTTCAGAGATTTCCAGTATCAGGAAGGGGTGACCTCAGGTAGAGCATGCTATGACAATGGAATTTAAATTCTGGGAAAGCAAGCAGTATGGCAATATTCATTTAATGAAAAAATCAGCATCATTTTTTTTCTTGATACACTTTTAAATTCTTCATCCCATGGCAATATTTTTAAGTAGTAAAACCCATGGATAGCAAGTAAAATATCCTTTAAGATATGGAAGAAAAATAGGTTATTTCTCAACCTTTGGTTATTTAAGCATGAAATTGTGACTTACTCCCTAGTTCATTTGAATACTCCCCCATCCAATGTAGCCTAATCAACCACTATAAAAGAATACCCAACTTACATATTTTCATTAAACCATAGAATAATATTTTTAAAGTCACATGTATCTGGACACTGGATTTAATATGTTTGTGTTGAAATTCAAATGTTTCCATATTTAGTTTTATAAGCCTGTACTAATACCTTGGGTAGGGGAATTCTTAGTTTCTGTTTCCAATTTGCACAAATAATTGATGGCTCATTAACAACTCTGTGGGAACACTGCAACACACACACAAGCCTGAGGAAAACAAGGAGATGTGACAGGCAAAATAAAGTCTGTGTCAATCATCTTGAAATCTCCCATTACATTTTGAATGAGAAGTTAGAAAACACTTTGAGTAATACATTAGCATAAGTAAAAATAGTTTCAAAAGTCATGCTTGTTATGGAGATTTATAATTTCAAATTCATATAAAAAACAGATGATTGATTCTTTTTGCTTTTGCTTTATCCAGAATCGTTTTTCTGTTAAAATATATTTGTTCAAATATCATTGCCTACATGATTAGAGTCATAATATCTCATCATACTTTTAGAATATGAGATAATTTAATGAAAAGCATTAATAAAATAACTATACTTGTCTTTTCAGGCATTTGAGAAGTGAGTGTTATCATTTTAGTAAATTTGTTTCAACAAATCTAGTGTTAGAATCTAATTTTGAGAAATCTACTAAAGGAATGAGATATGTCAATTGTTATTATAGCAATCAGCAGTTTAACATGAAAGGTGTTTTGTAGCAAGCAATGCTGTGGTCAGACTCCTTTATACAACTCATCTCTGTGAATTTCTACTTTCAGAGATTTCCAGTATCAGGAAGGGGTGACCTCAGGTAGAGCATGCTATGACAATGGAATTTAAATTCTGGGAAAGCAAGCAGTATGGCAATATTCATTTAATGAAAAAATCAGCATCATTTTTTTTCTTGATACACTTTTAAATTCTTCATCCCATGGCAATATTTTTAAGTAGTAAAACCCATGGATAGCAAGTAAAATATCCTTTAAGATATGGAAGAAAAATAGGTTATTTCTCAACCTTTGGTTATTTAAGCATGAAATTGTGACTTACTCCCTAGTTCATTTGAATACATGAGTACATGAACTAGACAGGGGTGGTTTGAAATGTTCTGATATTCACATTTACATCATTATCCCTCTTCGTTGTCAAGACACGTGATGGAGAAAGTATAGACAGAAGTTATAACTTGCAAAACTTTCTGTTTGTTGACTCCCCTCCCTTGACCTTACCTCCCAACACATGCCTTCAACGTATCCACATTTCAACTGTGGTAGTGCTAGTGATAAGGAGCCTGGTTGCCAATACCGGAGACACGGATTCAATCCCTGGTCAGGGAATATCCCACATGCCATGGAGCAATTAAACCACAATTATTGATCCTGTGGTCTAGAGCCCAAGAGCTGCAGTTACTGAAAGCCACCCACTCTAGAGCCTGTGCTCTGCAACAAGAGAAGCCACTGCAATGAGAAGCCCATGCACCACAAATAGACAGTAGCCCCCACTTGCCACGACTAGAGAGAAAAGTCCATGCAGCAATGAAGGCTCACAACAGCCAAAAAAATAAAATAAGTAACCAGATGAAAGTACATTAAAAAAAGAAAATGGTACTACTGAAATGGCCTCCATCTCTGGGTTATTGTCACTGACTTTTGGGAGCAGTTTGCACTAACTAATCATCTATTGTCTATGTAAACTGGTACTTAACCTTTCTTGTTCGCTTGATTTACTTCAAGCCATCTTTCCAGATTCAGCTCAGGTATGGCAGCCTCCAGGAAGTATTCTCATGGACCGTGGCCTTCTCTTAGAGGGGAGAAATTCTCATCAGTGCTTCTGTCTTCTGACTGAGTGCTTATCATTTCCTATTGTAGTTGTCTATCTAGTCACCTATTTCTCCCATGAAATGCAAGTCTGTGAGGGGATTATGTTATACAACTTTATATCTCTTTAAAACCCACACATAGGATAATGACACATGACTTCATCTCCTCATTTTGGTTTGACAATTTCATTTACTTCTGTGACTTTAGCCTGCATCTCTTTACTTAAAACTCTCCAGTCTAAATCACCCAGTCACAGTTCTCTCCTGAATTGTAGACTTACATAACTGAAGTATACCACAAAAATGTCTATTTGGCTCTATCATAGGCTCTTCAAAATCAACAAATCCAAAATGGAATTCATCTTTCTTTCTGAAAAGTAAATTGAATACTTCTCCAAAGTTTGTCTCAGTAAATACCACAAGAGCATAATGATTACATGGCTGGGCTGTGAAAGGAAGTTATTTATATTAACTGTAGTCTTGAGCAATCTCCATGCCTCATGTTTCTTATCTGCATAATAAGGGTAATAATCACTCCTCTCAAATTATTGTTGTGAATATTAATTTAGTGATTATACATCAGATACTTATATTATTGCATGGCAAATGGCATGTGGTCAATAAATACTAGCCACTATTTTAATTCAGTCCATTACTTAAGCTAAAATCCTGAGTCATCATTCACTACTTTCTCTTCCCCTTCACATATATCATACTCATATATATTATATATATTATGCATCATATATAGTATACATACAATATTATAAAATATATATTCACAAACTATTACTATATTTTAAATTTTGCCATATCTCTTAATCTCCTTTGTTGCCATCCTACTTGAAAGCCACCTGAGCCTCACACCTAGTTTATTCTAAATAACTTTCCAACACATTCCATACTGCACTTCTCTATTCTCTTCACCACACCGCGGTCTATGTGACTTTAACACACACCTGAACACATGACTAGGCTGTCTCCAATCTTTCTATCTTCTCTTTGAGGTTAATGTGGATCTTTTAAAATATTTACCTCCCCCCTTTTTTCTTGAGTTTCCAGATTCAGCTAAGTAATTCTCATGGACCGTGGCCTTCTCTTAGAGGGGAGAAATTCTCATCAGTGCTTCTGTCTTCTGACTGAGTGCTTATCATTTCCTATTGTAGTTGTCTATCTAGTCACCTATTTCTCCCATGAAATGCAAGTCTGTGAGGGGATTATGTTATACAACTTTATATCTCTTTAAAACCCACACATAGGATAATGACACATGACTTCATCTCCTCATTTTGGTTTGACAATTTCATTTACTTCTGTGACTTTAGCCTGCATCTCTTTACTTAAAACTCTCCAGTCTAAATCACCCAGTCACAGTTCTCTCCTGAATTGTAGACTTACATAACTGAAGTATACCACAAAAATGTCTATTTGGCTCTATCATAGGCTCTTCAAAATCAACAAATCCAAAATGGAATTCATCTTTCTTTCTGAAAAGTAAATTGAATACTTCTCCAAAGTTTGTCTCAGTAAATACCACAAGAGCATAATGATTACATGGCTGGGCTGTGAAAGGAAGTTATTTATATTAACTGTAGTCTTGAGCAATCTCCATGCCTCATGTTTCTTATCTGCATAATAAGGGTAATAATCACTCCTCTCAAATTATTGTTGTGAATATTAATTTAGTGATTATACATCAGATACTTATATTATTGCATGGCAAATGGCATGTGGTCAATAAATACTAGCCACTATTTTAATTCAGTCCATTACTTAAGCTAAAATCCTGAGTCATCATTCACTACTTTCTCTTCCCCTTCACATATATCATACTCATATATATTATATATATTATGCATCATATATAGTATACATACAATATTATAAAATATATATTCACAAACTATTACTATATTTTAAATTTTGCCATATCTCTTAATCTCCTTTGTTGCCATCCTACTTGAAAGCCACCTGAGCCTCACACCTAGTTTATTCTAAATAACTTTCCAACACATTCCATACTGCACTTCTCTATTCTCTTCACCACACCGCGGTCTATGTGACTTTAACACACACCTGAACACATGACTAGGCTGTCTCCAATCTTTCTATCTTCTCTTTGAGGTTAATGTGGATCTAAAAATATTTACCTCATCTCTTGAGTTCCTCTAAGGCCTGGCATTGGCTCGCATCACCTTCTTCTCTTCTGTTGGCCCCAACTCTGCCTCCCTTTGCCCTGCTCTGTCTACCTGGAGTTTTATTCAATTCATCTAAAACACCTGACTCTTGCTCACCTCTCTGGCCTCTTGGCTTTCATACCACGCTGTTCCCTCTTCCTCTGCAGAAACTTCCCAGGGACTGAGTTTTCAGCTTCCCATAGAAACTCAGGTCCCTCTTGGTACTTAGTTGTTTAGTGTTGTTAATAATAGTTCAAACTATAACACAATGTCTATTAGGCAGGCCCAATATTTTTCTTATTATCTCTATCTTAACAATGACTACTAGATGCATAATTCTTAGTAAAAATTCAATTAAAAGCATTGAATGAATTAATGGATCCAAATAGAAACATTTCTAGTAGATGATCAAGTAATTAAAATGTTGTCATTTTTCTCAAAATAAGTTCGTTTTGGATAAAAATTGCCACTGTAATGATGGCTCAGTTTTGTAACATGTGAGATTATTTGGTCTAAAGTATAATCCAACAGCAACAAAACCATAATTTATGAGTAACTACATTTCTCAGCACTATTTGGACCTTTGAGGATAATATTCTTTGCATTGAAATTGGAACACATGTTCTGACCAAAACAACAAAATTTGTGAAATTGATATTTGATTAAAAATAAGGATACAGAGATTTCTGTTTTTGCATTTAAATATCTTGGTAGTTACTATTCCATTCTAATGATACATTAAAAGCTGAATAAACTGAAAAACCAACAGTCTTTATTGGATCCATAAGAGAAAGAGAGCATGCAAGGGAAACTGCTGCCTGCAAGACTGGAGAGATTTTCGGACACAGGGAGTCATGGTTTTCTGGAGCAGACACACAGGAACAAAAGCCACTGCAGAAAACAGTGTTGGGATAGGATTAAGGAACATGACCTAACTATGTGTGGTCCGTGAACAATCTGGTTTGTATTGAGATGTGTACACGTGTGTAAAACAAATAGCTAGTGGGTAGTTGCTGTATAGCAAAGGGAGCTCAGCTGGATGCTCTGTGCTGACCTTGGGGAGGCATGAGGGGTGGAGTGGAAGGGAGGTCCATAAGGGAGAAGATATATGTATATAAATAGCTTATTCACTTTGTTGTATGGCAGGAATTAACACATCATTATAAAGCAACTATACCCCAATGGAAAAAAAAATATATAAAGCTTTTAAAAATTTAAAAGTAGATAGAGAAAAGAAATATACCATGTTAATAATAACTCAAAGAAAGCAAGAATAGCTATATTAATTTCAGACAGAGAAAATTTAAAACTAAGGTAAATTTCTATACATTAAAAGGGCATTACATGATGATAGAGGGTCAACTCGTCAAAAAGACACAGCAACTCTTCTGATGTATACCTCTAAGAACAGAGCATCAAACAAACTACATGCGGCAAAAACTGATAGAACTACAAAAAGAAACAGATGTTTTCACTGTCATAGTTGGAAACTTCAACACTTCTCTGTCAGAAATATACAGATCCAACAGACAGAAATCATTAGGGACATACCTGAAAATAGTACCATCAGTCAGTTAATATAAGTGACTACTTTATCCATCAGCAACAGAATTCACATTTTTCTCAAGATCACATGGAACATTGATAGACCAAGATATATTTTAGGTCAAAACAAATTTATACAAGGTTTCCTTTCAAGCCACACTGGAATTAATCCAGAAACTATATTAGAAAGATAGCTGGAAAATGTAAAAATATATGAAGATTTTGTGCATGCTAAGTTGCCTCAGTCCTGTCTGACTCTCTGTGACCCCATGAGCTGTAGCCCACCTGGCTCTCTGTCCATGGGATTCTGCAGGCAAGTATACTGGAGCGGGGTGTGAGGATTAAACAATGCTTAAAGAAATGAGGTTTTATGCCATAAAAAACACATACAGGAAACTTAGATGCATATTACTAAGTGAAAGAATCAGTCTAGAAGGCTACATGTTCTATGATCCATCTGTATGACATTCTGAAAAAGACAGACTATGGAGACAATAAAAAGATCAGTGATTGCCAGTAATATTGTATTACTAGGAATGGAAAAGAAAAGAATCATCAGAGCACAGATGATTTTTTAGGCAATGAAAATGCTCTTTTTATGCAAAAAAGGTGAGTTTTTCAGGCTGGATGCTCTGTGCTGACCTTGGGGAGGCATGAGGTGGAGTGGAAGGGAGGTCCATAAGGAGAAGATATATGTATATAAATAGCTTATTCACTTTGTTGTATGGCAGGAATTAACACATCATTATAAAGCAACTATACCCCAATGGAAAAAATATATAAAGCTTTTAAAAATTTAAAAGTAGATAGAGAAAAGAAATATACCATGTTAATAATAACTCAAAGAAAGCAAGAATAGCTATATTAATTTCAGACAGAGAAAATTTAAAACTAAGGTAAATTTCTATACATTAAAAGGGCATTACATGATGATAGAGGGTCAACTCGTCAAAAAGACACAGCAACTCTTCTGATGTATACCTCTAAGAACAGAGCATCAAACAAACTACATGCGGCAAAAACTGATAGAACTACAAAAAGAAACAGATGTTTTCACTGTCATAGTTGGAAACTTCAACACTTCTCTGTCAGAAATATACAGATCCAACAGACAGAAATCATTAGGGACATACCTGAAAATAGTACCATCAGTCAGTTAATATAAGTGACTACTTTATCCATCAGCAACAGAATTCACATTTTTCTCAAGATCACATGGAACATTGATAGACCAAGATATATTTTAGGTCAAAACAAATTTATACAAGGTTTCCTTTCAAGCCACACTGGAATTAATCCAGAAACTATATTAGAAAGATAGCTGGAAAATGTAAAAATATATGAAGATTTTGTGCATGCTAAGTTGCCTCAGTCCTGTCTGACTCTCTGTGACCCCATGAGCTGTAGCCCACCTGGCTCTCTGTCCATGGGATTCTGCAGGCAAGTATACTGGAGCGGGGTGTGAGGATTAAACAATGCTTAAAGAAATGAGGTTTTATGCCATAAAAAACACATACAGGAAACTTAGATGCATATTACTAAGTGAAAGAATCAGTCTAGAAGGCTACATGTTCTATGATCCATCTGTATGACATTCTGAAAAAGACAGACTATGGAGACAATAAAAAGATCAGTGATTGCCAGTAATATTGTATTACTAGGAATGGAAAAGAAAAGAATCATCAGAGCACAGATGATTTTTTTTAGGCAATGAAAATGCTCTGTATGATATAATGATAGATATATGCCCTTATACATTAGTCCATGCCCATTGAGTGTACAACACCAATCGATGTTGTATTATGGACTTTGAATGACTCTGATCTGTCAAGATAGGTGTATTTTAGGTTAAAAAAATGTATAATCCTGATGAGTTATGTTGAAAATTGGGGTAGGTTATAAATTTATGAGAGGAGAAAATGTATTGGAAATCTCTACCTTTCTCTCAACTTTATTGTAAATGTAACACTGTTTTAGAAAATAAAGTCTTAAAAAATCAGGTTATATAGACTCTGTAACAAGTATATAGTATATAAATACTCAGAAAGTGTGAAATAGTTCTGACATTGGGGGTAATCTCACTGATTTCAGTTATTAATATGGTGATCTCTGGAACTGGGGAGGCCTGCACTATCACTGATGATTTGCTTCAAAGCCTGTGCGTTTAACTAATGCATTGCATTATAGTTGCATAAAGCTGCTGTATTATTTATTTGCAATTGAGATAACAGTGAACATTTGTTGTAGTACATTTATATAGTACTATATTGGTATATTTTTCACAGTTGAAAATAGCAGATCTGTGTTATCTTAAATTAGGAGAAAAGCAATTTCTTTTGACCTCATATTTTTGTATGTGCCTGGAATGTTTCATACAAATAAGGAGATTTAAAGAAAGAATACATATATTGCATTTAATTTTCATTCTTTCCTATTATTATTATTAATATAGATGTATTAGAAAAATCCAAAAAATACTTGAATTTTTAAAAAGCCTACGTAAGGGGGATCACTCATTATAGAGAATAAAGTTAAAAGTTTTCCTAAAGAAAAATTCAGGGCAAAATATTTGTAACCATTGTATCCAAAGTAGTATCTATTAGGCTAAAATTAATAGGGGGAACTATTCTGTTTCTAATATTTATACTTATAGTAAAACTAGCATACATATATTGATTTATTAAATTTTTAATATAGGTAATGGTTTAAGGTACAGACTGTTTCTATATATGGACTGTATGAACAGTGCTTAGAGCATTTTTTAAGAGCATGGATAGGAAGAAAATTATTCTAACTAAGGTAAAATATCCTTTTACAGGGGAGAAGGCCTTAGTCCTGGAATTTTTAGGATATGTACAGTTTCAGAGGGTGGACAGTAATATTATTTCAGGAATGGAATCACATTCAGGAAAGGAAAGATTGGGTGAAAGTCATGGAAAAGTAAGGGCCATGTATGATGGGAGCAAGTATGACAGTGTGGGAACCTTTTGGAAATCAAGAGTGAGGCCACAAATTGGTATTAAAAGTCGAAAGGCCATGAATGTGATGTTCAGAGTTTCATGACAAGTAATCAAGTAACTTTTATGTAAGCAACAGCACTGTCATATCTGTGCTTCAGTAAGTTATCTGTGGCCATGAGAAGAAAGATTTTGAGTTAAAATAAGGGTGGGCCTGTGTGCTCAACCACTCATTGGTGTCCAACTCTGTGTGTCTGTGCCCCACCAGACTACCCTGTCCATGGGATATTCCAGGCAAGAATACTGGAGTGGGTTGTCATTTCTTTCTCTAGGGGATCTTTCCGACCCAAGGATTAAACCCATGTCTCTTGCATTAGCCAGAAGATTCTTAACCACTGAGCCACCTGGGGAGTCCCTAAATTGATGTTAGTAGATAACATTTTTACTAATCTAAATAAACAGAGATGAATGTATGCCAGTGAAAATAAAAGCCAAATATTCAACAGAGCCTTTCAAAGGTAGCATTTATGGAGTTTGTTCATGATGTGCCATAGAGTTTAGAGATGTAGGAAAACTGAAAATTATCATCAGAGTTCATTTCTGCTTTATTGGAAATATGTTGATATTATCAATTGGGAGAAATATAAGAAAAGAAGCAAGTTTTAGGAAAAAATATAAAAAATCTTTTTGGGATAATATTTTACTCTGTAATGGTGTGAGACTTTTGTTGTCACCCCTAATTTATTATTATTATTATTTTATTTATTTATCTTTTGGGGGAGTGGAGTGGGGAGGGAGGGGGACGGGTGGGCCACTTCTATTGGTCTTCCATTTCTCTATTTTCATCTGTCTTTGTTCTTTGGCTCCTGTAGGCCTCCCATCACGGTGGCTTCTGTCGTCACAGAGCGCTGGCTCTGGGCGCATGCGCTCCAGAGCTCCGGCTCGGTAATTGGACACATGGGTCCAGCCGCTCCACGGCACGTGGGATCTTCCCAGGCCAGGGATGGAACCGGCGCCCCTTGCACTGCAAGGCAGTGTCCTTACCCACTGGACCACCAGGGGAAGCCCATCCCTAATTTATATTTTGTACAATGAGGATGAATAAAATTGCCACAAGAAGAATAATAGAAGAGTGAAAATATGAGAAGACTGCACTTTTTTTGAGAAGTATATACATATATATATATTATACACACACATGCACACACATATATACATTATATATATATATATACACTTATATATACATACATACACAGACATACACACATATATGTATATCTAAATTAAGAGAACCAGAAAAATACAGTATAATGAAAATAAAGTAAAAATGAAAATAATTTTCAAGTAGGAGAAATTTTACAGACAAATTATACATGGAGTGTTCCATTTGAAATACTGAAAAACAATCCAGTGTTACAAAATTCTACCCACTTAATGAATACTTGGTAACAGGTTTCAGTTGATTTATATAAAAAAAAAGTCAGTGGTGTACATGTTAAATTCAAGCATTACATACCATTTTGTATCCATCAGTATTACAGCTTCTTTGCATTACTCATATTTTATTTAATTTGTTTATTTTTTATCTTTGATATTATAATCCCACATCCTAAAAGCTCATTCATTATTTACTACAGGCAAAGCAGTATTTCTGCAAACGCATTTGTGGGGAATAAAATAAAGCCAAATATTCAACAGAGCCTTTCAAAGGTAGCATTTATGGAGTTTGTTCATGATGTGCCATAGAGTTTAGAGATGTAGGAAAACTGAAAATTATCATCAGAGTTCATTTCTGCTTTATTGGAAATATGTTGATATTATCAATTGGGAGAAATATAAGAAAAGAAGCAAGTTTTAGGAAAAAATATAAAAAATCTTTTTGGGATAATATTTTACTCTGTAATGGTGTGAGACTTTTGTTGTCACCCCTAATTTATTATTATTATTATTTTATTTATTTATCTTTTGGGGGAGTGGAGTGGGGAGGGAGGGGGACGGGTGGGCCACTTCTATTGGTCTTCCATTTCTCTATTTTCATCTGTCTTTGTTCTTTGGCTCCTGTAGGCCTCCCATCACGGTGGCTTCTGTCGTCACAGAGCGCTGGCTCTGGGCGCATGCGCTCCAGAGCTCCGGCTCGGTAATTGGACACATGGGTCCAGCCGCTCCACGGCACGTGGGATCTTCCCAGGCCAGGGATGGAACCGGCGCCCCTTGCACTGCAAGGCAGTGTCCTTACCCACTGGACCACCAGGGGAAGCCCATCCCTAATTTATATTTTGTACAATGAGGATGAATAAAATTGCCACAAGAAGAATAATAGAAGAGTGAAAATATGAGAAGACTGCACTTTTTTTGAGAAGTATATACATATATATATATTATACACACACATGCACACACATATATACATTATATATATATATATACACTTATATATACATACATACACAGACATACACACATATATGTATATCTAAATTAAGAGAACCAGAAAAATACAGTATAATGAAAATAAAGTAAAAATGAAAATAATTTTCAAGTAGGAGAAATTTTACAGACAAATTATACATGGAGTGTTCCATTTGAAATACTGAAAAACAATCCAGTGTTACAAAATTCTACCCACTTAATGAATACTTGGTAACAGGTTTCAGTTGATTTATATAAAAAAAAAGTCAGTGGTGTACATGTTAAATTCAAGCATTACATACCATTTTGTATCCATCAGTATTACAGCTTCTTTGCATTACTCATATTTTATTTAATTTGTTTATTTTTTATCTTTGATATTATAATCCCACATCCTAAAAGCTCATTCATTATTTACTACAGGCAAAGCAGTATTTCTGCAAACGCATTTGTGGGGAATATGCCAAAAAAAAAGAACAGAATCTTTGGGATGTCTATCATTCCTTCATTTCAAAATATAAAATTCATGAAACAAAGAGAGAGTACATTTTTAAAATAAGTATAAAATTCTAACGTCTTTCTTTTTGAGCAATTAAAATACATCCTTATGATTATTTTTCTTTCTGGAAATACAATCAAGATTGTTTTAGCATATATTTGTAGCTTTGTTAATCTGAGAAAACCTCTATTTAATTATTTCATAAATATTTGCTAATTGGTCATGTTTTTATGTAAACTCTTAGGTACAAATTCACTAAGGTATTTTCTTATATGTAAGAAACATGGAAGCAATGCAAGCTATTTGTGAAGATTTATTCATCCTGATGTGTTTTTTAATGTACAAAAGATATTTTGTATTTTATGAAAACTTAATTTTTACCATCTGTCTGTTTGTTATGTTGTATTTTATGGTTTATAATAATTAGGGGAACATTTTTAACTAGGAAAATATTATTTTCAGGATGATGAAAACACATGTACACATAAAAATTATTTCTGCATATGCTTGAATTTTTAGATTCTTTTATGAGGGCCTGTGGGATTGAATGGAAAGAAAAGCAAAATTTAAAAAATAATTGAAGCTTTTTTTTTTTCTTTTGCAAAATGCCAGGGTTGGCTGCTTTATTACAAGCTATCACAGCTAATAAGAGTCATCAAGAGTCTAGTCTCATGCTAGGAGTCTGATTCAGCACATTGACTGAGCTTTGCTTAGTAGAGTCCTAGTGTGAAGGATTGCTTGAATGTGAGATTGATCCATAACTTCATACTCCTCTATCTCACTTGATCACCTAAAACCTTCATTTCTGTATGTATATAGCAAGCATAACCATCATACCTATAATATGGGTTAATTGTAGGACTAACAAGTAAATGTATGTATGTACAGTACTTTGTAGAATCCTATTCAGCCCGTATCAATGAGTTCTCAGCAATAAGACATTATAATGTAAATGATGAAAGAGTTCTCTTTTCCTTGAAAAGCAGTATTTCTCAAACGCATTTTGGGGAATATGCCCACATCCTAAAAGCTCATTCATTATTTACTACAGGCAAAGCAGTATTTCTGCAAACGCATTGGGGATGGTTTTATCATTCCTTCATTTCAAAATATAAAATTCATGAAACAAAGATAGAGTACATTTTTAAAATAAGTATAAAATTCTAACGTCTTTCTTTTTGAGCAATTAAAATACATCCTTATGATTATTTTTCTTTCTGGAAATACAATCAAGATTGTTTTAGCATATATTTGTAGCTTTGTTAATCTGAGAAAACCTCTATTTAATTATTTCATAAATATTTGCTAATTGGTCATGTTTTTATGTAAACTCTTAGGTACAAATTCACTAAGGTATTTTCTTATATGTAAGAAACATGGAAGAAATGCAAGCTATTTGTGAAGATTTATTCATCCTGATGTGTTTTTTTTTAATGTACAAAAGATATTTTGTATTTTATGAAAACTTAATTTTTACCATCTGTCTGTTTGTTATGTTGTATTTTATGGTTTATAATAATTAGGGGAACATTTTTAACTAGGAAAATATTATTTTCAGGATGATGAAAACACATGTACACATAAAAATTATTTCTGCATATGCTTGAATTTTTAGATTCTTTTATGAGGGCCTGTGGGATTGAATGGAAAGAAAAGCAAAATTTAAAAAATAATTGAAGCTTTTTTTTTTTCTTTTGCAAAATGCCAGGGTTGGCTGCTTTATTACAAGCTATCACAGCTAATAAGAGTCATCAAGAGTCTAGTCTCATGCTAGGAGTCTGATTCAGCACATTGACTGAGCTTTGCTTAGTAGAGTCCTAGTGTGAAGGATTGCTTGAATGTGAGATTGATCCATAACTTCATACTCCTCTATCTCACTTGATCACCTAAAACCTTCATTTCTGTATGTATATAGCAAGCATAACCATCATACCTATAATATGGGTTAATTGTAGGACTAACAAGTAAATGTATGTATGTACAGTACTTTGTAGAATCCTATTCAGCCCGTATCAATGAGTTCTCAGCAATAAGACATTATAATGTAAATGATGAAAAGAGTTCTCTTTTTCCTTGAAAAAGATAAAATTTCAGATTTGGAGGCTCATATACCTAAGGTATGGTAATAAGAACCTAACTCTGAATAGAGCAACTGTTTTTTAATGTGTGATATCGATAAGTAAGGAATCTCAGTTTTTTTCTTCCTAAATGGATAAATGTATTTGCTATGTCCCTGGGTTGCTATATTTGGGAATATTAGTAATTTGCTTGAAGGAAAGGAGATCATGGAGAAGAAAGCTTAAAACTATGCCATGGGATGGTGGTTAGGTAGGAAAAAATGAGAACACTGGAAAGAACATTTCTTAGTTTCCGTCTCCAGATTGGACCCAGGGAGTAGATTTTTTTTTTACATTTATCTCATAACCTAACTACACCAGTGAACAGAGACCTGGAGAACATTGTCAGTCTAAGAGGGTAACACATAAGAGTCTCCAGAGCTCATAACCTGGACATCACAGGGCTCCATGGTTAGATAGTAGCAACTGCACATCCATAAGCATTATGTTGATCTATGACACATGACAGGACTTTCCAAGCATGCAAAAGCCTTGTTGGAAATCCAGTATCCTTGGAATTCTATGCACGTTCAATTTCCCCTAAGCATGAGTACAATGTTCTCAAATGGCTCACAAATAGAACTTGGGTGGTTAGAGGAACATCAGGGGTTCTATGTAGCGGATAGAGACATACAAACAGAATTGAATGTAAATAGTAGTGTGGATTAATTATATTTATTTATACCCATAAAATGGGGCTTCCCTGCTGGCTCAGTGGTAAAGAATCTGCCTGCAATACAGGGAATGAAAGAAATGTGAGTTTGATCCCTTGGTTTGGAAGACCCCCTAGAGGAGCTTTGGAAGCCCACTCCATTATTCTTCCTGTAGAATCTCATGGACAGAGAAGCCTAGTAGCCTGCAGTCCATGGGGGTGCAAAGAGTCAGATATGACTGAAACAACTAAACACGCACATGCACACACACATTTACCCGTAAAATACAGTTAGAAACTTTCCATTATGTACCTGGAACTTTACTATAAATTTTCACTGTAATCATCGTAACAAGACTATAAGTAGATGACACAATTTCTTTTTGTTCCCAAATTGAGTACAATTAAACTTCTCATGTGTAGATAATGTATCCCAAATGACAGAGATAATTACTAATAGACCCAAAACTCAAATTCAGATATGCCTGACACAAAAAGTCATTATTTTTCATTACAGTACTCTGAGTTTATGAAAGTGCTTTATAAAATGAAAGGTGTTATAAAACAGGTAAAATTATATTATCTCTCACATTTTAATCTTTCATGAAAATGACTAATATTTTACATCTCAGTCCCAACCCATATCTTTACAGATTTCTAGAACAATTACTTTCTAAACACTTAACAATCTTGACTCATCCTCAAGGAAATATGGTATTTGAATAACTTATACATTGGTCACTAGAAGTTATTAGAACATGAAATTTATAGTTGTAATTAAGTATAGTATTGTATACTTACATTCTTAGAGTTTGTCATTTTAATTGGAAATTCTACTTCAGTTTATTGAACTTTTTATAGTGTGATAAATGTTACATCAAGGATTTTTAGCATAATCTTGCTAGCATGTGGAATGAGTGCAATTGCACAGTAGTTTGACCTTTCTTTGGCATTTTCTTCTTTGGGATTGGAATTAAAACTGACTTTTACCAGTCTTATGGTTACTGCTGAGTTTTCCAAATTTGCTGCCATATGAGTGTAGTTTGTAAGACGAACTCCTATGTAGCGGATAGAGACATACAAACAGAATTGAATGTAAATAGTAGTGTGGATTAATTATATTTATTTATACCCATAAAATGGGGCTTCCTGCTGACTCTGTGGTAAAGAATCTGCCTGCAATACAGGGAATGAAAGAAATGTGAGTTTGATCCCTTGGTTTGGAAGACCCCCTAGAGGAGCTTTGGAAGCCCACTCCATTATTCTTCCTGTAGAATCTCATGGACAGAGAAGCCTAGTAGCCTGCAGTCCATGGGGGTGCAAAGAGTCAGATATGACTGAAACAACTAAACACGCACATGCACACACACATTTACCCGTAAAATACAGTTAGAAACTTTCCATTATGTACCTGGAACTTTACTATAAATTTTCACTGTAATCATCGTAACAAGACTATAAGTAGATGACACAATTTCTTTTTGTTCCCAAATTGAGTACAATTAAACTTCTCATGTGTAGATAATGTATCCCAAATGACAGAGATAATTACTAATAGACCCAAAACTCAAATTCAGATATGCCTGACACAAAAAGTCATTATTTTTCATTACAGTACTCTGAGTTTATGAAAGTGCTTTATAAATTGAAAGGTGTTATAAAACAGGTAAAATTATATTATCTCTCACATTTTAATCTTTCATGAAAATGACTAATATTTTACATCTCAGTCCCAACCCATATCTTTACAGATTTCTAGAACAATTACTTTCTAAACACTTAACAATCTTGACTCATCCTCAAGGAAATATGGTATTTGAATAACTTATACATTGGTCACTAGAAGTTATTAGAACATGAAATTTATAGTTGTAATTAAGTATAGTATTGTATACTTACATTCTTAGAGTTTGTCATTTTAATTGGAAATTCTACTTCAGTTTATTGAACTTTTTATAGTGTGATAAATGTTACATCAAGGATTTTTAGCATAATCTTGCTAGCATGTGGAATGAGTGCAATTGCACAGTAGTTTGACCTTTCTTTGGCATTTTTCTTCTTTGGGATTGGAATTAAAACTGACTTTTACCAGTCTTATGGTTACTGCTGAGTTTTCCAAATTTGCTGCCATATTGAGTGTAGCACTTTAACAGTATCATCTTTACAATTTTAAATAGCTCAGCTAGAAATCTATCACCTCCACTAGCTTTGTTTGTATTAATGCTTCCTAAGGACCGCTTGACTTCACTAACCAGGATGTCCGGCTCTCAGTGAGTGACCACACCATCATTGTTTTCTGGGTCATTAAGACAACCCCTTTGCTTTCTTGCAATTCTTTTTCTTCAGGATGGTTTTGGACACCACCTCCTATACAATGTTATGAACTTTCATCCATAGTTCCTCAGGCATTCTGTCTACCAGAACTAATCCCTTGAATTGTTTGTTACTTCCACTGTGTCATCAAGGGATTAGATTTATTTTATACCTGAATGCCCTAGTGATTTTCCCTACTTTCTTCAATTTAGGTCTGAATTTTATAATAAGAAACTCATGATCTGAGCATCAAGAAGTTTCATAAAGTTGTCAATCTATATATTTCTAAAATATTTGGATATATCTGTCTGGTCATCTGATTCTCAAAGCAAAGATTGGAAAATTTAATAGCTACTTTTTTGGAAAGGAGAAGATAAAGACAATTTCCTCATGGGAAAATGAGATATTATACTTTTTTTCTGTCTTGGAGACTGTATGCCCTTGTTCCACTTTTAGTATATTCAATGCACAACTGAAGTCACTGAGCAATATATCTTAACAATATGTGAATTAAGTAAATGCTCACTAACACTACTTATTTTTGAAAAGTAGCGGTAAACCTTAACAATCTTGACTCATCCTCAAGGAAATATGGTATTTGAATAACTTATACATTGGTCACTAGAAGTTATTAGAACATGAAATTTATAGTTGTAATTAAGTATAGTATTGTATACTTACATTCTTAGAGTTTGTCATTTTAATTGGAAATTCTACTTCAGTTTATTGAACTTTTTATAGTGTGATAAATGTTACATCAAGGATTTTTAGCATAATCTTGCTAGCATGTGGAATGAGTGCAATTGCACAGTAGTTTGACCTTTCTTTGGCATTTTTCTTCTTTGGGATTGGAATTAAAACTGACTTTTACCAGTCTTATGGTTACTGCTGAGTTTTCCAAATTTGCTGCCATATTGAGTGTAGCACTTTAACAGTATCATCTTTACAATTTTAAATAGCTCAGCTAGAAATCTATCACCTCCACTAGCTTTGTTTGTATTAATGCTTCCTAAGGACCGCTTGACTTCACTAACCAGGATGTCCGGCTCTCAGTGAGTGACCACACCATCATTGTTTTCTGGGTCATTAAGACAACCCCTTTGCTTTCTTGCAATTCTTTTTCTTCAGGATGGTTTTGGACACCACCTCCTATACAATGTTATGAACTTTCATCCATAGTTCCTCAGGCATTCTGTCTACCAGAACTAATCCCTTGAATTGTTTGTTACTTCCACTGTGTCATCAAGGGATTAGATTTATTTTATACCTGAATGCCCTAGTGATTTTCCCTACTTTCTTCAATTTAGGTCTGAATTTTATAATAAGAAACTCATGATCTGAGCATCAAGAAGTTTCATAAAGTTGTCAATCTATATATTTCTAAAATATTTGGATATATCTGTCTGGTCATCTGATTCTCAAAGCAAAGATTGGAAAATTTAATAGCTACTTTTTTGGAAAGGAGAAGATAAAGACAATTTCCTCATGGGAAAATGAGATATTATACTTTTTTTCTGTCTTGGAGACTGTATGCCCTTGTTCCACTTTTAGTATATTCAATGCACAACTGAAGTCACTGAGCAATATATCTTAACAATATGTGAATTAAGTAAATGCTCACTAACACTACTTATTTTTGAAAAGTAGCGGTAAACCTTAAAAAATGCTTGTCCTGGAATTGTTAACAAGTTTAAATTCTGACTCAGAATGAGGCTGAAAATTTAGCTTTCCTTTATTTATTTAAAGCTTTTATATTACTTTTAACTTTTACAGAGTTTTGTTGTTTACAGATATGTATGTTCAGAGATTAGTTATATGTATATCCCCCATCCCACACCTCCAGACTGTCACACAGCACCCCTGCAGGATCCCCTTTTCTCACAGAGCAATGACTATAGCTATTTTCTTCACATACGATAGTACAGGCCTCCATGCTACTTCCTAGCTTTCCTTTTTAGTGTTGGCTTCCTCCTCCACTATCAAACAAAAAATAAATAACAGCTCCCACATATGATAGTAATGAAGATTAGGTACATTTAGTGAGACATATGTAACCACTAGGTTAATGTTTGGGCTTACAATTGATAGTAGCTGCTGGCAACCAGTAGTATTGTTTTGTGATGTTGGGTAGCTGGGAAAGGCATTGGCAGATATAGACACAGAAGTCAAAAGTTTCATACTACACATCAAATTTGAATGTTTCTCTAATTTTTTACCTCTCTTGGAAGTCATGAGTAGTCATGTAAAAATTCATGTCATCTGTGGTCGAAAAATAGTTCCAACTTGGACAGAGAATGTCTTATGTTTGGGAGAAAAGCCTCAGCAGCTGCTCTCTGGCTGTTGTTCACTGATTTTCTTCCACCTGCTGGGGAAAAAAAAAACTTTTATTTTCCTGAATGCCCTAGTGATTTTTTTTTGGAAAAGCTTTTCAAAGAAGTTTCATAAAGTTGTCAATCTATATATTTCTAAAATATTTGGATATATCTGTCTGGTCATCTGATTCTCAAAGCAAAGATTGGAAAATTTAATAGCTACTTTTTTGGAAAGGAGAAGATAAAGACAATTTCCTCATGGGAAAATGAGATATTATACTTTTTTTCTGTCTTGGAGACTGTATGCCCTTGTTCCACTTTTAGTATATTCAATGCACAACTGAAGTCACTGAGCAATATATCTTAACAATATGTGAATTAAGTAAATGCTCACTAACACTACTTATTTTTGAAAAGTAGCGGTAAACCTTAAAAAATGCTTGTCCTGGAATTGTTAACAAGTTTAAATTCTGACTCAGAATGAGGCTGAAAATTTAGCTTTCCTTTATTTATTTAAAGCTTTTATATTACTTTTAACTTTTACAGAGTTTTGTTGTTTACAGATATGTATGTTCAGAGATTAGTTATATGTATATCCCCCATCCCACACCTCCAGACTGTCACACAGCACCCCTGCAGGATCCCCTTTTCTCACAGAGCAATGACTATAGCTATTTTCTTCACATACGATAGTACAGGCCTCCATGCTACTTCCTAGCTTTCCTTTTAGTGTTGGCTTCCTCCTCCACTATCAAACAAAAAATAAATAACAGCTCCCACATATGATAGTAATGAAGATTAGGTACATTTAGTGAGACATATGTAACCACTAGGTTAATGTTTGGGCTTACAATTGATAGTAGCTGCTGGCAACCAGTAGTATTGTTTTGTGATGTTGGGTAGCTGGGAAAGGCATTGGCAGATATAGACACAGAAGTCAAAAGTTTCATACTACACATCAAATTTGAATGTTTCTCTAATTTTTTACCTCTCTTGGAAGTCATGAGTAGTCATGTAAAAATTCATGTCATCTGTGGTCGAAAAATAGTTCCAACTTGGACAGAGAATGTCTTATGTTTGGGAGAAAAGCCTCAGCAGCTGCTCTCTGGCTGTTGTTCACTGATTTTCTTCCATCATCACAGACACCTGCTGGGGAAAAAAAAAAAAAAAACTTTTATTTTTAAGCATTCCTTTCCATTTTCCTCTTTTTCAGTTCAAAGCCATGACCACCAACATGGAGGCCATTCAAAAACAAGAAGCAGGGCTTCCCTTGTGGTCCAGTGGCTAAAGACACCGCCTTACAATGCAAGGGGCTCCGGTTCTATCCCTGGCCTGGGAAGATCCCACGTGCCACGGAGCGGCTGGACCCATGTGTCCAATTACCGAGCCGGAACTCTGGAGCACATGCGCCCAGAGCCAGAGCTCTGGGACAACAGAGGCCACCGCGATGGGAGGCCCACAAGAGCCAAAGAACAAAGATGGATGAAGACAGATAAATGAAAGACCAATAGAAGTGGCTCGCCCGCCCCTTCCCTCCCCAACCCGCCCCCCTCCAAAAAAAAATAAAAAATAAATAAAAATTCGAAAAAAGCAAGAAGCAATCAGTGAAATTCTTTTAAATCAAAACTGAAAAAATTGGTCCTTCTCTTTAAGTGTTAGCATAATTCTCTTTTATCTAACAACCTAAAAAGAAACTACAAGGAAACTTAAAATGATATCTGCATTTTATATGGTAGTTACATAATCCATATCTTTAATATAGAGAGATAACATAAATAATAAAATGAATCATTCCCTCCCAAAGTAAGTAAATATCTTAAAAAAAGAAACTCCCAAATAATAAATTCTAAATTCCAAGGTATTAATAAAATGTTATATTCAAAATATATGAAACATATAAAAATGTAGGCTTCAAAGTATATTATAATGTTTTAAAGGGAAAAAATAAAAACTAAAACTAATCATATTAAAAACATTAATTTTACTTGGTTATTCATAATTACTTTTTTTTGGCCACTTCTACTGGTCTTTCATTTATTTATGGAGCTATGTAAAATTATGTCATCTGTGGTCGAAAAATAAAAGTTTCCAACCTCTCTTGGAAGTCATGAGTAGTCATGTAAATTCATGTCATCTGTGGTCGAAAAATAGTTCCAACTTGGACAGAGAATGTCTTATGTTTGGGAGAAAAGCCTCAGCAGCTGCTCTCTGGCTGTTGTTCACTGATTTTCTTCCATCATCACAGACACCTGCTGGGGAAAAAAAAAAAAAAAACTTTTATTTTTAAGCATTCCTTTCCATTTTCCTATTTTTGAGCTCAAAGCCATGACCACCAACATGGAGGCCATTCAAAAACAAGAAGCAGGGCTTCCCTTGTGGTCCAGTGGCTAAAGACACCGCCTTACAATGCAAGGGGCTCCGGTTCTATCCCTGGCCTGGGAAGATCCCACGTGCCACGGAGCGGCTGGACCCATGTGTCCAATTACCGAGCCGGAACTCTGGAGCACATGCGCCCAGAGCCAGAGCTCTGGGACAACAGAGGCCACCGCGATGGGAGGCCCACAAGAGCCAAAGAACAAAGATGGATGAAGACAGATAAATGAAAGACCAATAGAAGTGGCTCGCCCGCCCCTTCCCTCCCCAACCCGCCCCCCTCCAAAAAAAAATAAAAAATAAATAAAAATTCGAAAAAAGCAAGAAGCAATCAGTGAAATTCTTTTAAATCAAAACTGAAAAAATTGGTCCTTCTCTTTAAGTGTTAGCATAATTCTCTTTTATCTAACAACCTAAAAAGAAACTACAAGGAAACTTAAAATGATATCTGCATTTTATATGGTAGTTACATAATCCATATCTTTAATATAGAGAGATAACATAAATAATAAAATGAATCATTCCCTCCCAAAGTAAGTAAATATCTTAAAAAAAGAAACTCCCAAATAATAAATTCTAAATTCCAAGGTATTAATAAAATGTTATATTCAAAATATATGAAACATATAAAAATGTAGGCTTCAAAGTATATTATAATGTTTTAAAGGGAAAAAATAAAAACTAAAACTAATCATATTAAAAACATTAATTTTACATGGTTATTCATAATTACTTTTTTTTTGGCCACTTCTACTGGTCTTTCATTTATTTATCTTTGTTCTTTGGCCTGTGTGGGCCCCCCATCACAGTGGCCTCTCTCGCTGCAGAACTCTGGCTTGGTAGTTGGGCACATAGGTCCAGCTGCTCTGTGGCACGCAGGATCTTCCCAGGCCAAGAATTGAACCAGCGCCCCTTGCACAGCAATGCAGTGTCCTTACCCACTGGACCACCAGGGAAGCCCCATAACGACTTTTATTTTATTTTAAAGTTGTTAGACTTTCTATATTCCTTTGTATTTAGGGAGAAATTTTGAGTGTTTTTATTCTCAAATTAAATGAAATACATATTCTATTTGTCTCTTAAATGTTCCAGAGCAAGATGATTTGTATTTTCCATATATTTTAAATAATTTTACATCTTATACATTTTCATTTTTATATCAGAATTTTATAACTTTTCTTTCTTTTCTTTTTACCCTTCTTTTCTTACCATGGATTAAATAATATTTTATAATTATTTTAATTGGAATATTAAATATTGAGCCTATTGTGAAATAGTGTATAACTCTATATAATGCAAAACTGCTCAGAGAACAGTGTTTCATTTTCGGAAAATTGAAGCTGTGTGTATATAATTTTCCTGAAAGGGTGAGAATGCTTTGTTAATAGTTTTAAAAGTCATAACTATAAATATATATCTATGTATCTATTTTTTATACATATGTAAACAGCCAATTCATTGAAAAAGTCCCTGATACTGAGAAAGACTGAAGGAAGAAGGAGAAGAGGCCATCAGAGGATGAGATGCCTGGACAGCATTACCAATACAATGAACTTGGGCAAACTTCAGGATATGGTGAGGGACAGAGAAGCCTGACATCCATGGCGTCTCAAAGAGCTGGACACAACTGAACGAAATATATATATATATATATTGGGTTGGCCAAAAGGTTTGTTTTGGTTTTTTTTTGTAAGATAGCTCTAATAGTGCTTAGTTGTCTAACTTCATTAGAAACTATTTTGTTAAATTATATTGTGACAGCTGTTGACTCAGCATGCAATTAAAAACAAAGTATAAAAATTAGTGAATTTTTATGTAGCAATTTTAATATTGAAGCTAGAAAAAAAAACACTTTTTCAGCATATTATGCTTTATTATTTTAAGAAAGATAAAAGATACTGAAGCATACACATAGAAAAAGGTTTGTGCAGTGCATGGAGAAGGTTTGAACACATCAAGAGTGGTTTGCAAAATTTCATGCTGGAGATTTCTCACTGGACAATGCTCTACAGTTGAGTTGACCAGCTGAAACTGATAGCAATCAAATGAGACATTAATTGAAAAGAATCATTATACCATGTAGGAGAGAACTGACATACTCAAAATTTGATTCTTGGGTTCTACATAAGTTATGCAAACAAACAAACAAAAAACCCTTTCCTGACTGTATTTCTGAATGTGATTCTCTACTTAAACATAACAGAAACATTGTGATTTTAAAACAAATTGTGATAGGTGATGAAAAATGGATACTGTACAATAATGTGGAACAGGAGAGACTGTGGTGTGAGAGTAAAGAGCCACCACCAACCAAACTAAAGGCCAGTCTTCATCCAAAAAAAATTGACGTTATCTATATGGTGGGATTGTAGAGGAGTCTTCTATTATAAGCTCATTCCAGAAAAGAAAACAATTCCAAGAAGTACTGCTTCTAATTAGACCAACTAAAAGCAGCACTTGATAAAAAGCATCTGGAATTATTCAACAGAAAATAATCTTCCATCAGAATAATGCAAGACCACATGTTTGTTTGATGACCAGGCAAAAACTGTTGCAGCTTGGTGGGAAGTTCTGATGGATCTGTAGTATTCATCAGACATTGTAATTTCAGGTTTCTATTTATTTCTGTCTTGATAAAATTCTCTGAACTCAAAAAAATTCAATTACCTGAAAGACTCTAAGAGGCACCTGAAATAGTTCTTTGCTCAAAAATATTAAAAAAAAAAGTTTGGGCAAGATGGAATTTTGAAGTTGCCTGAAAAATGGCAGAAGGCAGTGGGACAAAATAGTGAACATGTTTTTCAATAACATTCTGTGTGAAAATGAAAAATGTGTATTTTGTTTTTACTTAAAAAACCAAAGGAACTCAGTGGGCAAAGCAAAATGCAAAAGTACTACTTTTTTTCTTTCTTCTTCAATATTAAAATGGCTACATAAAAAATCACTAATTTTACGGATATATATATATATATTTTAATGCATGCAGATATGACAGCTGTCACAATACTAACAAATTGCTTCCAATGAAGTTAAAGACCACAAAGGAACTGCTAGTGTTATCTTACAGAAAATAAGGAATGAAATTTCTAGCATTCCTGGAATGTGGTAAACAAATATGATTACTGTGATAAGAAATTGTGTATAAAAATTATGAGAGACATATGAAGACAGTCAGAACTTTTTCCTTGCATGGAAGAGAAGCAAGGATCATTAACCAGGATTAAGAAATAAACATTCTAAGATAGGAAAGGCAGGAAACACTTTCCTCTTCGACCAAAATGTAGAAGGTTGATTTTGAAAAGTGATAATTTGTCAAATTATCAAATTATTAAATTATAATTTGTTTGTACAATAACGTGGAACAGGAGAGACTGTGGTGTGAGAGTAAAGAGCCACCACCAACCAAACTAAAGGCCAGTCTTCATCCAAAAAAAATTGACGTTATCTATATGGTGGGATTGTAGAGGAGTCTTCTATTATAAGCTCATTCCAGAAAAGAAAACAATTCCAAGAAGTACTGCTTCTAATTAGACCAACTAAAAGCAGCACTTGATAAAAAGCATCTGGAATTATTCAACAGAAAATAATCTTCCATCAGAATAATGCAAGACCACATGTTTGTTTGATGACCAGGCAAAAACTGTTGCAGCTTGGTGGGAAGTTCTGATGGATCTGTAGTATTCATCAGACATTGTAATTTCAGGTTTCTATTTATTTCTGTCTTGATAAAATTCTCTGAACTCAAAAAAATTCAATTACCTGAAAGACTCTAAGAGGCACCTGAAATAGTTCTTTGCTCAAAAATATTAAAAAAAAAAGTTTGGGCAAGATGGAATTTTGAAGTTGCCTGAAAAATGGCAGAAGGCAGTGGGACAAAATAGTGAACATGTTTTTCAATAACATTCTGTGTGAAAATGAAAAATGTGTATTTTGTTTTTACTTAAAAAACCAAAGGAACTCAGTGGGCAAAGCAAAATGCAAAAGTACTACTTTTTTTCTTTCTTCTTCAATATTAAAATGGCTACATAAAAAATCACTAATTTTACGGATATATATATATATATTTTAATGCATGCAGATATGACAGCTGTCACAATACTAACAAATTGCTTCCAATGAAGTTAAAGACCACAAAGGAACTGCTAGTGTTATCTTACAGAAAATAAGGAATGAAATTTCTAGCATTCCTGGAATGTGGTAAACAAATATGATTACTGTGATAAGAAATTGTGTATAAAAATTATGAGAGTACATATGAAGACAGTCAGAACTTTTTCCTTGCATGGAAGAGAAGCAAGGATCATTAACCAGGATTAAGAAATAAACATTCTAAGATAGGAAAGGCAGGAAACACTTTCCTCTTCGACCAAAATGTAGAAGGTTGATTTTGAAAAGTGATAATTTGTCAAATTATCAAATTATTAAATTATAATTTGTTTGTCAAACTATTATGAAGTTTGAATGTCATACATTACTAAACGTAGAGGGTTTTTTTTAATATTTATTTATTTATTTATTTTTGGGCGGGGGTCGGGTTGGGGAGGTAGGGGAGCAGGCAGGCCACTTCTATTGGTCTTTCATTTCTCTATTTTCATCCGTCTTTGTTCTTTGGCCCGTGTGGGCCTCCCATCGCGGTGACCTCTGTTGTTGCAGAGCACTGGCTCTGGGTGCATGCGCTCCAGAGCTCTGGCTCGGTAATTGGACACATGGGTCCAGCCGCTCCGTGGTACGTGGGATCTTCCCAGGCCAGAAATCGAAGCAGCGCCCCTTGCACTGCAAGGCGGTGTCCTTACCCACTGGATCACCAGGGGAAGCCCCAGGTAGAGTATTTTTAATAAAAGACATCATATTGTGGAAGTAGTGGGTAGACCTTCTGGACAGGCAGTTATTTAGGCTTCTATTTTATTGAGCATGTGGTCTTAGGTATATGACTTAACCTAGTTAAACCTCAATTTCATAGGAGCAAGAATGAATTCCTGACAAGGTGGTTACAATCTATAATTATTATGTAGTTACTACAAAATAACAAAATAACCTCATTTTCTCTTAAACTAAAATATTTTATTTGGAACAGTTTTCTCACATTTAAGGGAAATCAATAGGCATTCAAACTTGCAGTGGTTCTCAACTTAGTGGTACACTAGTCACTTAGAAGCATACAAAAACAATGGTTCCATGACTCACTTACAAACATCTGATGTAACTATTTATGAATGGAACCTTGATCATATTTTTTCATTTTTAAAGCTTGTCACATAATGTTAATGATCATCTGGGGTTGGGAAACTTTATATTTAACTCTGTGGGATTATAGTTTTCCACTGACACTGACACATCAGTCCACTTGTATATGATATTCATTAAAACATAAAATATACTTACAATCTTTATGAATAATATATCTTTATGTGAAAAAGTTCTGGATAAGATATATAACCACCTGTTAACAACTAGTTAAAATAGTTCTTGCTTCCTTTATATTGATTAAGATAGGAATGAAGTATCAATAACTGGACAAATCATTGAGGAAATTGAGCCTCCCTGGTGGCTCAGATGGTAAAGAATCTGCCTGCAATGTGAGAGACCAAGGTTCAATCCCTGGGTTGGGAAGATCTCTTGCAGAAGGAAATGGCAACCCACTCCAGTATCCTTGCTTGGAGAATCCTATGGACAGAGGAGCCTGGGAGGCTACAGTCCATGGAGTCACAAATAGTTGGTCACAACTGAGTGGCTAAAAATTTTGTAACTTTCATTTCACTTGAGGAAATTAAATGTATGACTTTTTAATATTTTAAATGTCTTTATCTTTAAATTATAGGAAAATTCCTATATGATATTGTGTTGTCTTCTGCCATACATCAACATAAATCAGTTATAGGCATACATATATCCCCTCCCTCTTGAACCTCCATCCTGCCTCGCACCTCATTCACATTCTTAGGTTGTCACAGAGCACTGGATTTGAGGATTTTACCTAAAATTTCTTCATCTGTCTAATCTCTGCTAAAGCATAGCAATGTTCTGTTTTGAGTAGAAGATACATGAGATTTCCAAGACCTAGTGACACTATGACAAGGGTTTTATCATGTCTGAAGAAATAGGCTTTCATTTTGGCCAACAAAATCTGGCGGCATTAGTAGTAAAGAACTAGCTTGCAATCTATAATTATTATGTAGTTACTACAAAATAACAAAATAACCTCATTTCTCTTAAACTAAAATGTTTTATTTGGAACAGTTTTCTCACATTTAAGGGAAATCAATAGGCATTCAAACTTGCAGTGGTTCTCAACTTAGTGGTACACTAGTCACTTAGAAGCATACAAAAACAATGGTTCCATGACTCACTTACAAACATCTGATGTAACTATTTATGAATGGAACCTTGATCATATTTTTTCATTTTTAAAGCTTGTCACATAATGTTAATGATCATCTGGGGTTGGGAAACTTTATATTTAACTCTGTGGGATTATAGTTTTCCACTGACACTGACACATCAGTCCACTTGTATATGATATTCATTAAAACATAAAATATACTTACAATCTTTATGAATAATATATCTTTATGTGAAAAAGTTCTGGATAAGATATATAACCACCTGTTAACAACTAGTTAAAATAGTTCTTGCTTCCTTTATATTGATTAAGATAGGAATGAAGTATCAATAACTGGACAAATCATTGAGGAAATTGAGCCTCCCTGGTGGCTCAGATGGTAAAGAATCTGCCTGCAATGTGAGAGACCAAGGTTCAATCCCTGGGTTGGGAAGATCTCTTGCAGAAGGAAATGGCAACCCACTCCAGTATCCTTGCTTGGAGAATCCTATGGACAGAGGAGCCTGGGAGGCTACAGTCCATGGAGTCACAAATAGTTGGTCACAACTGAGTGGCTAAAAATTTTGTAACTTTCATTTCACTTGAGGAAATTAAATGTATGACTTTTTAATATTTTAAATGTCTTTATCTTTAAATTATAGGAAAATTCCTATATGATATTGTGTTGTCTTCTGCCATACATCAACATAAATCAGTTATAGGCATACATATATCCCCTCCCTCTTGAACCTCCATCCTGCCTCGCACCTCATTCACATTCTTAGGTTGTCACAGAGCACTGGATTTGAGGATTTTACCTAAAATTTCTTCATCTGTCTAATCTCTGCTAAAGCATAGCAATGTTCTGTTTTGAGTAGAAGATACATGAGATTTCCAAGACCTAGTGACACTATGACAAGGGTTTTATCATGTCTGAAGAAATAGGCTTTCATTTTGGCCAACAAAATCTGGCGGCATTAGTAGTAAAGAACTAGCTTGTCAATGCAGAAGACATAATAGACTCAGCTTCCATCCTAGGGCTCGGAAGATCCCCTGGAGAAGGAAATGCCAACCCATTCCAGTATTCTTGCTTGGAGAATCCCATGGACAGAGAATCCTGACTGATTATAGTCCATAGGATCACAAAGAGTTCGACACACCGAAGCAAATGAGCACAGCACTTAATTTTAATGATTAGAAACTCAAATATACATTGCCACCAGGGCTTAGTCAGGTTCAACTAGGATGTCTGGTATCTCCCAGAACATTCTGCGGAGAAGTCATAAATGATATTTAGCCGTCCTAAAGTCTCCATATACTTTTCCCTGGGTAATTAAACTATCACAATGGCAGTTGAATTTTAGAAAGATTCTGTTATAATGTAATCTGAAATTGTAGTGGATGGATATAAGAAACATTCATTTCTCTCCCTTTTAAAGCTATATTTGAAGACTTATGCTATGTTTACCAATGTCCTTGTGACAAGAAGTAACATAATAAGCAATGCCATAAATTCTGTCTGGGAGTGGAAAGAGTTCCAAAAATAATTTAACTAATTTGTATTTATTTTTAAAAACAGTCAAATAAATTGATGCATTTTTTCATTTTTGCCATAGCTACAAGGAAGCTCAAATTCATAGTTCAGATATTAAAATTAGAAAATATCTACTGCATGAAAATCACCATTTTCCAAATTTCCATTGACTTTGTTCCATCTGATACTAGTTTAATGGAGAAGGAAATGGCAACCCACTCCAGTATTCTTGCCGGGAGATCCCATAAACAGAGGAGTCTGGCAGAGGAGTCACTGAAGTGACTGAGCACACATAC
Organism: Tragulus kanchil; assembly: GCA_022376925.1. Taxonomy (NCBI): domain Eukaryota; kingdom Metazoa; phylum Chordata; class Mammalia; order Artiodactyla; family Tragulidae; genus Tragulus; species Tragulus kanchil. The sequence continues at coordinate 155,614,071 of JAIOJX010000028.1, read as the reverse complement.
ACACGTAAGAAGTTTAAACATTATAATTTAGCATGATCAAAGTTTCTATTTTTTATTGTTAAATGCCTTATTTACTTTGTTTAGAAAAATGTTATGTCCTCCATAAACATAAATAACTGTTGTATATGTTCTGATAATATTTTTATTGTAGAAATTTTTGCATCTTCACACTTCATACATTAATATATGTGCTTTTCCTTGCATAATATAATGAAGGGACTCTAACTTTATTCTTTTCATTTGGCTTTAGCTCATATCTGGAGTGTAATTTTCCCTCTGTGAAGATAAAGCACCACTTAAACACATATTTATATATTGATATAATAATATATTATTATATCAATATATTAAGTCTATTAAGATGCATGTAACACATTTTTATGACATCTTTATTTCCACTCTTCAAGCACATATTAAACATCAATTCATATATAATATTGAACAATGCATTCTAAGGAAAGTGTGCAATATCATAACCCTATAAATTTCTGACTGTCATATTCTTTGGAAAGTGTGAAAAGTTTAATTCATGTTTGAATTATGTCTTTCTTGACTTGTGGATCCATTTAAAATGAACTTCTATTGTGCACCTTGATTCTTTTTATCCTTTGCTTTGAACTGACTCATGCTCTATATGTCCTAGAATTAATAATTCTATGGGACCTGAAAGAAACTGGAATAAAGAGCAGCTGATTTTTGAGATTTAGTTTCCTATTTGATAACCTTATCAGTACTCTACCAGATGTTACAGTAATCATTTTCTCCACTGAAGCAGCTGTGATTTTTATGTGGAATACCTAATTGGTCATCATGAGGGCTATATTACTGTCAACTGCAGGGAAAAGTCATTGAAATTGCATTAAAGTAAGAGCTGGATTATTGCTACATTGGGCCCTAGGAAGCTTTGAGCATTTTTAATTGACTTGGAGCCAACAAAGAATAAAAAACAGCTAGACAAATCCAAATTTATGTCTGCTCTTCAGTTAGTGCTACAAGAATAGAAAAGCCTAGTAAGTATTCAGATTGAAAAATAAATTATTATTTAGAAATGCTTTCCAAGGTTACAAAAAATGCTGGCTTAAATAAACCTAAAGGAAAATGAAATGTATAGAAAGATACCTAAAATAGTAAAATAATTCAGAGGTAATGAAAAGAAATTACCTATTTTTCATGCACAGCTTTTCGAACCCTGTTCTAGGCACTTTGAGGCTCAGTATTCTGTATTATGCTCAGAGGAATCAAATAGAATAAAACAGAAGACTACTTGATTTTTCTATGTAGCATCTTTTCCCAGACTTTCTAATTTTTCCAGCATGCTTTAAAAAAATCAGTTTAGCATAATTTTCTGTCCTACAAAACAATTTGTGGATTTTGGCTTATATAGATTTAAACATCTGATGTCTCTTATGTGCTACTTGTCCGGTTTTCCAAAATGCATGCACAATGTAGAAGCAAATAAATGGAGTAATGAGATGAATTAAGTTTACAAGGTCTTTTAAATTATTTGTGTACAGAATTTATGGCTATGCATTCCCTTTGTGAATTCACATGTCTTCAGTCTCTGTCAGGTTTGGAGAACCAGACCTAGAAAAAAAAATGTGAGATTATCTTTTAAAATAAAGCAATTATTCTGTTTCAGCATTGGAAATAATCCTGTATAAATGTTCTGCAGTTTTTCTAGTTACCATAGTATCAACTATGGTTTAAGCTGAATGACAGTTAACAGAAATGAAATTTAGATAAAAACCATAACAACTTTATCTTCATATATATATATATATATATCTTTTTACACATGGAAAAGTGATTACATTTTTATGCTCCAGTAGTGAGAAGAATCATTTGGCCAAATACATTTAAAGGTTCATCTGAGAACCGTTTTTAAAGATATTTAAAGATAAAACCATCATTTTTTTTAATGATTACATTGCTAGCAATACATCAGTTATAAGACTTTAAGAATAAAAATTCAATTGCTTCAGAAATTAGAAATTTATTGACTTCCACTTTTTCCCAAATTCTAAACAGTAATCTCTTGGGAAAGTCCATTTTTACTCCAGTGACTTTTGAATATGTATGGGTGAAATTGACCAGTGAGAATTTCCCAAGAGTTAATATTCACACAGAATGTCTCTCCATCCTGCACTTTCTTCCAAATAATGAATTCATCATTCTCCCTGCCAAGTGGGTTCAGAAACTTGAATGTTTTGTGTAGTTGTTTTCTTCACTTCTTCATCTCTCCACCCAACCAGGAACTACATTTTTCATGCACAGCTTTTCGAACCCTGTTCTAGGCACTTTGAGGCTTATTCTGTATTATGCTCAGAGGAATCAAATAGAATAAAACAGAAGACTACTTGATTTTTCTATGTAGCATCTTTTCCCAGACTTTCTAATTTTTCCAGCATGCTTTAAAAAAATCAGTTTAGCATAATTTTCTGTCCTACAAAACAATTTGTGGATTTTGGCTTATATAGATTTAAACATCTGATGTCTCTTATGTGCTACTTGTCCGGTTTTCCAAAATGCATGCACAATGTAGAAGCAAATAAATGGAGTAATGAGATGAATTAAGTTTACAAGGTCTTTTAAATTATTTGTGTACAGAATTTATGGCTATGCATTCCCTTTGTGAATTCACATGTCTTCAGTCTCTGTCAGGTTTGGAGAACCAGACCTAGAAAAAAAAATGTGAGATTATCTTTTAAAATAAAGCAATTATTCTGTTTCAGCATTGGAAATAATCCTGTATAAATGTTCTGCAGTTTTTCTAGTTACCATAGTATCAACTATGGTTTAAGCTGAATGACAGTTAACAGAAATGAAATTTAGATAAAAACCATAACAACTTTATCTTCATATATATATATATATATATCTTTTTACACATGGAAAAGTGATTACATTTTTATGCTCCAGTAGTGAGAAGAATCATTTGGCCAAATACATTTAAAGGTTCATCTGAGAACCGTTTTTAAAGATATTTAAAGATAAAACCATCATTTTTTAATGATTACATTGCTAGCAATACATCAGTTATAAGACTTTAAGAATAAAAATTCAATTGCTTCAGAAATTAGAAATTTATTGACTTCCACTTTTTCCCAAATTCTAAACAGTAATCTCTTGGGAAAGTCCATTTTTACTCCAGTGACTTTTGAATATGTATGGGTGAAATTGACCAGTGAGAATTTCCCAAGAGTTAATATTCACACAGAATGTCTCTCCATCCTGCACTTTCTTCCAAATAATGAATTCATCATTCTCCCTGCCAAGTGGGTTCAGAAACTTGAATGTTTTGTGTAGTTGTTTTCTTCACTTCTTCATCTCTCCACCCAACCAGGAACTACATCCTGGTTTTTCTACCTCTGTAAAGTCTTTCTATAATTTTTAAATCTAAAGCATTACAATAGAATCCTAAACTATTCATGTCTCTATTAGCTTCCGTCTTCTCATTCAGCCTTATTTTTAAAGCACAGGTTATCCCTCGCTCATTTGTATTTACTTAAAAGCATTGGTGCTACATAATGGTCTCTACCAAATAAAGGTACAAACACCATTTATTATTTCAAAATATTCTAAATATCTTTCCAATCTGACTTCCTGCAGAAAACTTTTTTTCATTCTCCTATGTGTGTGATGTTACATTTGCATTTGGACTATATGTTTCCTAAATAGATTCTCTATTTTAAATATGTCTGATTTTATTTATTTTCTTCTTTCAACTTACAACTTCTTTCTAACCTATCTCTACCTTTTAAAACTCTACCTATTTGCCATTGAATTATTTCAATTGTCACATGGCCAGGGACACCCCTGACACATACACAGACAGCTAATATCAATCTTTTTTTTTTTTTTTTTTTTGCTCTCATAATGTTTGTTGAGAAATTTGGTAAAGTAGAAAGAGAAATGCATTTTGAGATAGACATTCATCAGTTTTAACCATTGGCTTCCTTACTTATTAGCTACAGATATAGTTGACCATGAATATTTATTGACTGCTTATATGATTGACAAATGAATAAAACTGAATCAGGAGCTTTCCTGGTGGTCCAGTGGGTAAGGATACCACCTGGCAGTGCAAGGGGTGCTGGTTCGATCCGTGGCCTGGGAAGATCCCACATGCAGTGGAGCAGCTGGTCCGATGTGTCCAATTACAGAGCTGGAGCTCTGGAGCGCATGTGCCTAGAGCTAGTGCTCTGCGATGAGAGAGGCCACTGCGATGGGAGGCCCACACAGGCCAAAGAACAAAGATGGATGAAAACAAATCAATGAAAGACCAATAGAAGTGGCCAAAAGCAAAAACAAAAACAAACCACCTGAATCAATTATTTAATTATGAAGACCTGAGTAATGTAGCAGCAGATTGGTGTCCTTAATTTATAAAGAGTAATTACATATAGAAAACCAAGAAAAAAAACCCCAAAACTTTAACAAACTGAAAATAAAAATGAAGAGATCATACACAAAAGAAAAACATATTGTCCACAAGAAAAATTAATTAAAGCAGTGAAAGGATAAGTTGAATGAATAATACAGCATATTTTATCTACTACATCAATTGTTTGGACTATAATATTTAAAACTTAGGTGGACAAGGTTGAGAGAAGTGAGTATTCTCACACTGCTAGTAGGTTGGGTAAATTGGTTGAATCTCTTTGGAAAGTTCATTGGGAAGATGGGTAGATTCTTATTGATTCAGTGGTCTCACTCCAAAATTCAATCTTTAGATCTCTACCTTTGGACTATATGTTTCCTAAATAGATTCTCTATTTTAAATATGTCTGATTTTATTTATTTTCTTCTTTCAACTTACAACTTCTTTCTAACCTATCTCTACCTTTTAAAACTCTACCTATTTGCCATTGAATTATTTCAATTGTCACATGGCCAGGGACACCCCTGACACATACACAGACAGCTAATATCAATCTTTTTTTTTTTTTTTTTTTGCTCTCATAATGTTTGTTGAGAAATTTGGTAAAGTAGAAAGAGAAATGCATTTTGAGATAGACATTCATCAGTTTTAACCATTGGCTTCCTTACTTATTAGCTACAGATATAGTTGACCATGAATATTTATTGACTGCTTATATGATTGACAAATGAATAAAACTGAATCAGGAGCTTTCCTGGTGGTCCAGTGGGTAAGGATACCACCTGGCAGTGCAAGGGGTGCTGGTTCGATCCGTGGCCTGGGAAGATCCCACATGCAGTGGAGCAGCTGGTCCGATGTGTCCAATTACAGAGCTGGAGCTCTGGAGCGCATGTGCCTAGAGCTAGTGCTCTGCGATGAGAGAGGCCACTGCGATGGGAGGCCCACACAGGCCAAAGAACAAAGATGGATGAAAACAAATCAATGAAAGACCAATAGAAGTGGCCAAAAGCAAAAACAAAAACAAACCACCTGAATCAATTATTTAATTATGAAGACCTGAGTAATGTAGCAGCAGATTGGTGTCCTTAATTTATAAAGAGTAATTACATATAGAAAACCAAGAAAAAAAACCCCAAAACTTTAACAAACTGAAAATAAAAATGAAGAGATCATACACAAAAGAAAAACATATTGTCCACAAGAAAAATTAATTAAAGCAGTGAAAGGATAAGTTGAATGAATAATACAGCATATTTTATCTACTACATCAATTGTTTGGACTATAATATTTAAAACTTAGGTGGACAAGGTTGAGAGAAGTGAGTATTCTCACACTGCTAGTAGGTTGGGTAAATTGGTTGAATCTCTTTGGAAAGTTCATTGGGAAGATGGGTAGATTCTTATTGATTCAGTGGTCTCACTCCAAAATTCAATCTTTAGAATGTCCCTAGGTTCTGTCAGATATTTACACATGAAAGTGTTCAATGTAGTTCTGAATTAAACTTGACAATGGTCATTTCCAAGTGTTAGAACTATAGATAAATTTGTAATCTTTGGGACTTCCCTGGTGGTCCAGTGGTTAAGACTCTGTGCTTCCAATGCAGGCAGCCCAGATTTGTCCCTGGCCAGGGAACTAGATCCCACATGCCACAACTAAGACCCAGTGCAGCCAAATTAAGATTAAAGCAATAATTTAAAAAAATTGTAATCTTCAAACTTTTAATGCATTTTACATAATTGATTAAAATTTTGATTCAAAAATAAATATTAATTAAAAGATCATTGAGGGATTTCTGTATCTCTTACTTAAAGAAACAATAAAATAACATAATGAAAAAAGTACAGGTAGAGAAGGAAGATAAGGTTAAACCCATTATCAGCATGATGAAGTCCATTTTACATGGAAAATAGGAAAGAAATTATTAATTGAACATAACATTTTTATTTTAAGTAACTTTTCCCCAAAGTCCATATATTCAATAACTTTGTGTGAAAGTTAAGCTTATACTTTGTATGTACATGAATTTTATGTGGTATACATAAGATATTTCTTTATTAGTTCTTAATATATCTAGAATATTCCAATAATGTTTGTTGTCATTATTCGCTCAGTTGTGTCTGACTCTTTGAGACCCCATGGACTGCAAACTGCCAGATTCTTCTGTTCATAAAAGTCCAGGCAAGAATACTGGAGTGGGTAGCCATTCCCTTCTCCAGGAGATCTTCCCAACCAATAATATTTAGTTGGCCATTAAATTATATCTCTAGTATTTTCATTTTCATAGAACCTGGACCTTTTGCAGTCATATATGCTATATCAGAGCATGATTTATAGAAAAATAGCAGAATATTGAATAGTATTTTCCATTTCTAGCTGGTTATAAATCCCAACGAATATCTCTTGGTATCATTACTGTTGTCTTATTAAGTGAGTCTAAATATACATTTTCCTTTTCAGTGATGAAATTCAGTTGACATTTTAATAGAATCAATATCCTTCATATTAGCAAATCAGGCTGCTTAAATAATTGCTAAACACTGAATTCAAGTCTTCCTGAATACCAGGATTTTTAAAGTTGTATAGCTCTGTAAATGTACCCTGTAGTTTATCGAAATTACCAGCCCTCTCCTTTTATACAAAATATATTCAGATATTGTCCTGAGTTTCAATGGAGTTGAGACAACATTTAAAGCTCAAAAATAGTGTTGATTTCCATGATGACAGAAAAAAATTGAGTGCAAATGTTAGAAATATTCATAAAACATTTAGTACCTCACATTTGTGAAAGCAGAAGTCCATTTGCTGTAATGGCCATCTGTAAAAGTTAGTTCATCTCCAAATATATGTTTTTCTAGGCCTACACTAGTGGTCTGAGAAAAAATTAATTGTGAATGGATATTTTTTTAAATTTATTCAGAATACTATGGAAGCAAAGCTTGCATATTAAGTCATTTTAAAAAATGGATATTTTACACCAGGCATTTAAACAAATTACTAAGGCCAGTGCACTGGATTAGTAAACAAATGAGAATGCCCTGCCTGTCCTTCCTGTGCTCCTACCCCTAAACCCAGGACAGGTAATCTGTGACCATGGTGGCATGCATCTGTGTAGGTGGACTGGGAATGAAAATTTAGATGTTTCATTGACAACAATGGTAAGATTATTACATGGAGTCAATGAGAGAAATAGAGTTGTGTGTCGTGGGTTAGTAAGTACTACTCATTCATTGAACAAACATTTACCTAATTCTTAGCCTGAGTCAGATTTCATTCAAATAGTATGTTTGCACAAAGTGTATATATAAAGTGAATCAGCTACATGTATACATATATTCACTCTTTTTAGGTTTATTTTCTGATGTATGTTACTACAGAGAATTGAGTAGAATTCTCTATGCAATGGGTTCTTATAGTTATCTATTTTATATTTTTTTGTGTACGAGCTTCTCTGATGACTCAGTGGTAAGAACCCACCTGCCAATGCAGGAGATACAGGTTCGTAATGGCCTTCTCAAATGAAGTTTTAGCATTTTCTAAACTTTTCAGTGATGAAATTCAGTTGACATTTTAATAGAATCAATATCCTTCATATTAGCAAATCAGGCTGCTTAAATAATTGCTAAACACTGAATTCAAGTCTTCCTGAATACCAGGATTTTTAAAGTTGTATAGCTCTGTAAATGTACCCTGTAGTTTATCGAAATTACCAGCCCTCTCCTTTTATACAAAATATATTCAGATATTGTCCTGAGTTTCAATGGAGTTGAGACAACATTTAAAGCTCAAAAATAGTGTTGATTTCCATGATGACAGAAAAAAATTGAGTGCAAATGTTAGAAATATTCATAAAACATTTAGTACCTCACATTTGTGAAAGCAGAAGTCCATTTGCTGTAATGGCCATCTGTAAAAGTTAGTTCATCTCCAAATATATGTTTTTCTAGGCCTACACTAGTGGTCTGAGAAAAAATTAATTGTGAATGGATATTTTTTTAAATTTATTCAGAATACTATGGAAGCAAAGCTTGCATATTAAGTCATTTTAAAAAATGGATATTTTACACCAGGCATTTAAACAAATTACTAAGGCCAGTGCACTGGATTAGTAAACAAATGAGAATGCCCTGCCTGTCCTTCCTGTGCTCCTACCCCTAAACCCAGGACAGGTAATCTGTGACCATGGTGGCATGCATCTGTGTAGGTGGACTGGGAATGAAAATTTAGATGTTTCATTGACAACAATGGTAAGATTATTACATGGAGTCAATGAGAGAAATAGAGTTGTGTGTCGTGGGTTAGTAAGTACTACTCATTCATTGAACAAACATTTACCTAATTCTTAGCCTGAGTCAGATTTCATTCAAATAGTATGTTTGCACAAAGTGTATATATAAAGTGAATCAGCTACATGTATACATATATTCACTCTTTTTAGGTTTATTTTCTGATGTATGTTACTACAGAGAATTGAGTAGAATTCTCTATGCAATGGGTTCTTATAGTTATCTATTTTATATTTTTTTGTGTACGAGCTTCTCTGATGACTCAGTGGTAAAGAACCCACCTGCCAATGCAGGAGATACAGGTTCGTAATGGCCTTCTCAAATGAAGTTTTAGCATTTTCTAAACTTTTCAAGGCCACACAGCTGTGTTATGATCATTGTTCTATCTTTAGAGGGAGTCTTGAGACAGGCATCCTTAAAGATGCTGATACAGTGCCGGTTTGGAAGCAGTTTGATTGGATTATTTCAATATTTTTTTCAGGCAGAGCATTTGTCCTTCAATTCTTTTTCATGTATGCTGAGCTCTTTCGGAGATTCAACAGCTTTCCAGATGTTGGAGTAGAGACTTCATTATTCTTAGATGACAACTCTGATACATAGAAAGAGTCTGAAATATTTTTATGAATGACGGTAAGCCTATAGCATATACCTAGGAACCAACAATTCTGAAGCTTGATAAGTATAATTTTCCTCTAAAAATAACCTTAATTTAGGCTATGAGAATTCCACATTTTCTCACCACATTATTTTGTAATGTGTCATAAGGGCTTCCTAGGTGGAGCTGGTCATGAAGAAACCACCTGCCAATGTAGGAAACACAAGAGACTCAAGTTCTATCCCTGGGTTTGGAAGATCCCCTGTAATAGGAAATGGAAACCTGTTTCAATATTCTTGCCTGAAACAGTCCATGGACAGAGGAGGCTGGTGATCTCCAGTCCATGGGGCCACAAAGAGTCGAACATGACTAAGGCAACTCAACAGCAGCAATGAACTATAAACCAAAGTAAATGATATATCTTTGAAGTGATAGAATATTTATTCTGGGGACTCTGGTATGAAAGAGGGTTTTTCATTGACAACAATGGTAAGATTATTACATGGAGTCAATGAGAGAAATAGAGTTGTGTGTCGTGGGTTAGTAAGTACTACTCATTCATTGAACAAACATTTACCTAATTCTTAGCCTGAGTCAGATTTCATTCAAATAGTATGTTTGCACAAAGTGTATATATAAAGTGAATCAGCTACATGTATACATATATTCACTCTTTTTAGGTTTATTTTCTGATGTATGTTACTACAGAGAATTGAGTAGAATTCTCTATGCAATGGGTTCTTATAGTTATCTATTTTATATTTTTTTGTGTACGAGCTTCTCTGATGACTCAGTGGTAAAGAACCCACCTGCCAATGCAGGAGATACAGGTTCGTAATGGCCTTCTCAAATGAAGTTTTAGCATTTTCTAAACTTTTCAAGGCCACACAGCTGTGTTATGATCATTGTTCTATCTTTAGAGGGAGTCTTGAGACAGGCATCCTTAAAGATGCTGATACAGTGCCGGTTTGGAAGCAGTTTGATTGGATTATTTCAATATTTTTTTCAGGCAGAGCATTTGTCCTTCAATTCTTTTTCATGTATGCTGAGCTCTTTCGGAGATTCAACAGCTTTCCAGATGTTGGAGTAGAGACTTCATTATTCTTAGATGACAACTCTGATACATAGAAAGAGTCTGAAATATTTTTATGAATGACGGTAAGCCTATAGCATATACCTAGGAACCAACAATTCTGAAGCTTGATAAGTATAATTTTCCTCTAAAAATAACCTTAATTTAGGCTATGAGAATTCCACATTTTCTCACCACATTATTTTGTAATGTGTCATAAGGGCTTCCTAGGTGGAGCTGGTCATGAAGAAACCACCTGCCAATGTAGGAAACACAAGAGACTCAAGTTCTATCCCTGGGTTTGGAAGATCCCCTGTAATAGGAAATGGAAACCTGTTTCAATATTCTTGCCTGAAACAGTCCATGGACAGAGGAGGCTGGTGATCTCCAGTCCATGGGGCCACAAAGAGTCGAACATGACTAAGGCAACTCAACAGCAGCAATGAACTATAAACCAAAGTAAATGATATATCTTTGAAGTGATAGAATATTTATTCTGGGGACTCTGGTAAATTGTAAATTTGCCTTTATTTTTTCACATATACATTTTTCCTTCACAGTTTTTTAAAAATATGCTTCTGGTACTTAAAAAGTCTCTTTTACTGTATTCACATAAGAACTATATATTACACAAGACTACTTCATTATTGTAATGCTGTGTAGTGTCTCCCTCCCCACCAGATCCTGACAATATGGATATGTGTTTTCTTCCTACTTCTTTATCTAGATGTGTGAAATCTAGTTCATAATATAGCTCATAGGCTCTTAGAAGTTAGAAATATCATGTGCAAACATCATAACCTACTCATATGCTTTTCTCTTCATAGTTGATATCCAATTTCTATGTTCTTTTAGCATTAATATAGTAGTAAAAGCACTAATTGATTTCCATTAAAGACAGTTAAAATTTCAAAATAAATAATTGAATATTAACTTGTTATTACTTTAGTTATCAATAATTCCTGGGGTTTCCTTTAAAGAGAACAAAAAATGCAATTTTTATTAGCAAACTTTTAAATCTAATTTTCACAGATAGTATGGTACCAGCCTGATTTCTTTAATTGTAGAATCAATGCCTTTTCTTTATTTTTTTCCTTTAATATATTCAAGGATTTTTCCCTTTAACATTCACATTGCTTTAACTGCTTTGTTAGATCTCTTCTCATCACTCTCCCTACACAATAGAAATTATATTATTCTTATGAAGAGAAATCTGTATCTAATTCTGTCTGTACATTCTCAGTAGGAATGCTTTTATGACAAATTACTCAGCTTTAGTTTTGATCCTTTTTTCATGGCCATGGGGAAAACCACCTGCCAATGTAGGAAACACAAGAGACTCAAGTTCTATCCCTGGGTTTGGAAGATCCCCTGTAATAGGAAATGGAAACCTGTTTCAATATTCTTGCCTGAAACAGTCCATGGACAGAGGAGGCTGGTGATCTCCAGTCCATGGGGCCACAAAGAGTCGAACATGACTAAGGCAACTCAACAGCAGCAATGAACTATAAACCAAAGTAAATGATATATCTTTGAAGTGATAGAATATTTATTCTGGGGACTCTGGTAAATTGTAAATTTGCCTTTATTTTTTCACATATACATTTTTCCTTCACAGTTTTTTAAAAATATGCTTCTGGTACTTAAAAAGTCTCTTTTACTGTATTCACATAAGAACTATATATTACACAAGACTACTTCATTATTGTAATGCTGTGTAGTGTCTCCCTCCCCACCAGATCCTGACAATATGGATATGTGTTTTCTTCCTACTTCTTTATCTAGATGTGTGAAATCTAGTTCATAATATAGCTCATAGGCTCTTAGAAGTTAGAAATATCATGTGCAAACATCATAACCTACTCATATGCTTTTCTCTTCATAGTTGATATCCAATTTCTATGTTCTTTTAGCATTAATATAGTAGTAAAAGCACTAATTGATTTCCATTAAAGACAGTTAAAATTTCAAAATAAATAATTGAATATTAACTTGTTATTACTTTAGTTATCAATAATTCCTGGGGTTTCCTTTAAAGAGAACAAAAAATGCAATTTTTATTAGCAAACTTTTAAATCTAATTTTCACAGATAGTATGGTACCAGCCTGATTTCTTTAATTGTAGAATCAATGCCTTTTCTTTATTTTTTTCCTTTAATATATTCAAGGATTTTTCCCTTTAACATTCACATTGCTTTAACTGCTTTGTTAGATCTCTTCTCATCACTCTCCCTACACAATAGAAATTATATTATTCTTATGAAGAGAAATCTGTATCTAATTCTGTCTGTACATTCTCAGTAGGAATGCTTTTATGACAAATTACTCAGTTATATTCATAATTGTGAAGGTTATCATTCCAAAACTTGAAATGAGAATGAATGTGCCCACTGGTATTCTTTCTGGAGACCCACATTTCAAAGAAAGAAAATGAAAAATATTCCATGTCTTTTTATCTTCGAAATATGTCATGAAATTATCTTATCAAAGAAAATTAGAAATTGAAAGGTCCTGATTGTACTAAGATATTCTTAGCGATAGTCACTAATCATTATTGTTCTTCACAGGAGTTAGAATTAGATAAGTTCTGTGATTTGGAAATGAACTACTAGATCATGCTGAGATGTTACGTGTGCTGATGTGCAAACTTCTACAATAGTGTTTGCATTTTGATAGGAGTTTTCTGAAAATCTAACCCAAAGCTACATCTAACCCAAAGCTGATTCTTAAGTGTGAAATGTGACAAACTGACGTGAGTACTATTGTATTGTTGCTCAGTAGCTAATTTGGGTCTGATTCTTTGTAACCCCATGAACTACAGCACACCAGGCTTCCTTGTCCTTCACTATCTCCCAGAGTTGTCTCAAACTGATGCCCATTGAGTTGGTGATGCTGTCCAACCATCTCACCCTCTGTCAGGTCCAACCTCATTCTCCTGCACTCAATATTTCCCAGCATCAGGGTCTTTTCTAATGAGTCAGATCTTTGAATCAGGTGGTCAAAGTATTAGAGTTTCAGCATCAGTCCTTCCAATGAATATTCAGAGTTGATATCCTTTAGAGTTGATTGTTTTGAACTCCTAACTGTCCAAAGGATTCTGAAGAGACTATTGTATGATTAAATGTTAATATTTATTTCTTTGTCCAATTACTTCTTGGGCAGTCCAAATTCATGTTGCATTTCTGTTTTTCTATTTGGAAGAATGATGAAGGACAATCTGGTTCTAGGTTATCTAGTTCAAGCACCTTTATTCAGCACATGAAATATTCCATAGTGCACATTTCCCAGAATTATCAGAAAACAATCTGAATCATATTAATGAACTATACTTACCAAACCAAAATAACAACTCACAAAACCAAAATGGGAGTAATTCTAAATGCTAATACAAGGTGTGTTTTGTTTGCCTACACAATCTCCATCATTCTACCATGTTATTGTGAGATCATTCCATTCTGAACTGTCAGTCCTCATACTTCTGAATCGCACTCTAATAATTGATCACCTGTTATTTGGGAGTCTGAAATAATGGTTAAATTTTTCCTTGCTCACCTAGCTGGCTTCATGCTTCATCATTAAAGGGTATTACCTTAAAAAAAGTTTTCCTTACTTCACAAGACATAGTCTTCTTTACTTAAATGTGTGTACCATATATCTATTTTAATATAACACTTTTGAAGGAAATGGGCATTTGCTTTCTCCTGTAACATGATAAATTTTAGTAGCATGTTAGTAATGCAACATTCTTCTTTATATATTTAGAAAGGATCTTACACCTTGGCATGGGTGATTAGTGAGAGAAAAGTATATTTGAATTCTGTCCTAATATTCTTTGCACCATGTCTTGTATGTGTCTAAATATACCAAGCAACCTCATTCTGACCTTTTTAACATTTAACTTTCTGAATTCAATGCCCTGTTCCCTATTGCTTTTACTAAGAAATCTGAGGTGATTTTCTGTAATTACCTTCAGTAAAAGGTGTTGGAGAATTCTATTCCAGCAAGAGGAAGCAGTTATGATTGATGTCCATAATAATAAATAACTCCCTTTTGAGTCATGAGTTTTATTTGATAGCAGTTATCTAATTTTCTTTGTCATTTTTTAAGATGAGAAACAGATGGTTATTAGTGTCATAAATATAAGAAATAATAAAAGTTAATATTATTTTTTTATTGACTTTCATGCAAAAGCCCCAATAGTGAACATCTGTGGAGTTTATTTCTTGCAAACTTCACAAAGCAAATAAGCCTCTGTAGCCATAGGATGCCTCTGAAAGAGTGAAAAATATATAATTAATTTCCTTTAAGATGTTTTGGACTTATCTACAACGTATTGCATACTCTGACTGGTGGGAAGAGATAGTAAAAGTTTTTTTCTTGTATGTGAAGATTTGCAAAATCATCTTCATTACATGATTCAATAACATAATCTTTAGTAATATACTTAGCCTCAGTGCACATTTCCCAGAATTATCAGAAAACAATCTGAATCATATTAATGAACTATACTTACCAAACCAAAATAACAACTCACAAAACCAAAATGGGAGTAATTCTAAATGCTAATACAAGGTGTGTTTTGTTTGCCTACACAATCTCCATCATTCTACCATGTTATTGTGAGATCATTCCATTCTGAACTGTCAGTCCTCATACTTCTGAATCGCACTCTAATAATTGATCACCTGTTATTTGGGAGTCTGAAATAATGGTTAAATTTTTCCTTGCTCACCTAGCTGGCTTCATGCTTCATCATTAAAGGGTATTACCTTAAAAAAAGTTTTCCTTACTTCACAAGACATAGTCTTCTTTACTTAAATGTGTGTACCATATATCTATTTTAATATAACACTTTTGAAGGAAATGGGCATTTGCTTTCTCCTGTAACATGATAAATTTTAGTAGCATGTTAGTAATGCAACATTCTTCTTTATATATTTAGAAAGGATCTTACACCTTGGCATGGGTGATTAGTGAGAGAAAAGTATATTTGAATTCTGTCCTAATATTCTTTGCACCATGTCTTGTATGTGTCTAAATATACCAAGCAACCTCATTCTGACCTTTTTAACATTTAACTTTCTGAATTCAATGCCCTGTTCCCTATTGCTTTTACTAAGAAATCTGAGGTGATTTTCTGTAATTACCTTCAGTAAAAGGTGTTGGAGAATTCTATTCCAGCAAGAGGAAGCAGTTATGATTGATGTCCATAATAATAAATAACTCCCTTTTGAGTCATGAGTTTTATTTGATAGCAGTTATCTAATTTTCTTTGTCATTTTTTAAGATGAGAAACAGATGGTTATTAGTGTCATAAATATAAGAAATAATAAAAGTTAATATTATTTTTTTATTGACTTTCATGCAAAAGCCCCAATAGTGAACATCTGTGGAGTTTATTTCTTGCAAACTTCACAAAGCAAATAAGCCTCTGTAGCCATAGGATGCCTCTGAAAGAGTGAAAAATATATAATTAATTTCCTTTAAGATGTTTTGGACTTATCTACAACGTATTGCATACTCTGACTGGTGGGAAGAGATAGTAAAAGTTTTTTTCTTGTATGTGAAGATTTGCAAAATCATCTTCATTACATGATTCAATAACATAATCTTTAGTAATATACTTAGCCTCAGTGCTTATAGATATTGTACAGAAGCATAATCTGTTTGACAGATGATATGAACACAAACTGTGGTTGACATTCCCTTAGATGGTTTTTCCTTCTGATCAGTGGTTAATTTTGGGAAAATTATCTCCCCATATAATCTAGATCATTTATATGTATGAAAGATTCTTTCGTCTGTTTCATTTTTGGCAAATCATTTCAATATGTATTTCAGATTGTATATACATACATTTGAGAGACACTTCAAATTTTGGTCCCACTTTATTGTGAAGTCTTTAAATTGTGTTACAGTGGAAAGACTCATATGTAAAGAACCGTATAGTACATAACTTTCTACATGCTTGAACAAAACTATTCAAAAAGATGCATATTTTATATATCGAGCTGTACTTTCCAGAGATAACAGATAATTACTGCTACTCTTTTCTGAATTGAACCAAATGCAGAAAAGCTCATTTGTAGACTAGACAAGTCTCTTCCAAACCATGAGGCAGCATAGCCCATTGTAGAAGTACTATATGTAGAGTTTAATCAACTGCATGTATCGTTCCTACATTAATTCAACCCTGTTCCTCACCTCTCCAGATAACAGTTTATTCATTTGCAAAATTAGAACAAATGTTTATTTGCTCTTTAAAAATATTTAATGAGACAAGATAAAGGTTCTATTTTAAATATGGATCAAGTGACAATAGAATCATTTGGCCTGTCAGTAGCATTCCTAGCGGCTCAGCAGTAAAGAATTCACCAGCAATTCAGGAGACATGTGTTCTATCCCTGGGTTGGGAAGATTCCCTGGTGGGGGAAATGCCAACCCAATATAGTATTTTTGCAGAGAAAATCTGATGGGCAGAGGAACCCGGCAGGATATAGTCTGTGAGGTCGCAAAGTATTGTGGACACCACTGCACACACACTCACCAGCATATCAGACATACTATAAATGATTTATTATAGTACAAGTAATGGGCTTCTGTCATGGCTTAGATGGTAAAATAATCCATCTGTAATGCAGTAAAAAAGATCTCCATGGTGGAAAAGATTCCCTGGAGAAAGGCTACCTAGACCAGCACTCTTGCCTGGAAAATTCCTTGGGCAGAAGGACTTGATTGACTGCAGTCCATGGTGTCACAAAGATGAAATTAAGCACAGCACATATTATAATATTAGATGGTTTTTCCTTCTGATCAGTGGTTAATTTTGGGAAAATTATCTCCCATATAATCTAGATCATTTATATGTATGAAAGATTCTTTCGTCTGTTTCATTTTGGCAAATCATTTCAATATGTATTTCAGATTGTATATACATACATTTGAGAGACACTTCAAATTTTGGTCCCACTTTATTGTGAAGTCTTTAAATTGTGTTACAGTGGAAAGACTCATATGTAAAGAACCGTATAGTACATAACTTTCTACATGCTTGAACAAAACTATTCAAAAAGATGCATATTTTATATATCGAGCTGTACTTTCCAGAGATAACAGATAATTACTGCTACTCTTTTCTGAATTGAACCAAATGCAGAAAAGCTCATTTGTAGACTAGACAAGTCTCTTCCAAACCATGAGGCAGCATAGCCCATTGTAGAAGTACTATATGTAGAGTTTAATCAACTGCATGTATCGTTCCTACATTAATTCAACCCTGTTCCTCACCTCTCCAGATAACAGTTTATTCATTTGCAAAATTAGAACAAATGTTTATTTGCTCTTTAAAAATATTTAATGAGACAAGATAAAGGTTCTATTTTAAATATGGGATCAAGTGACAATAGAATCATTTGGCCTGTCAGTAGCATTCCTAGCGGCTCAGCAGTAAAGAATTCACCAGCAATTCAGGAGACATGTGTTCTATCCCTGGGTTGGGAAGATTCCCTGGTGGGGGAAATGCCAACCCAATATAGTATTTTTGCAGAGAAAATCTGATGGGCAGAGGAACCCGGCAGGATATAGTCTGTGAGGTCGCAAAGTATTGTGGACACCACTGCACACACACTCACCAGCATATCAGACATACTATAAATGATTTATTATAGTACAAGTAATGGGCTTCTGTCATGGCTTAGATGGTAAAATAATCCATCTGTAATGCAGTAAAAAAGATCTCCATGGTGGAAAAGATTCCCTGGAGAAAGGCTACCTAGACCAGCACTCTTGCCTGGAAAATTCCTTGGGCAGAAGGACTTGATTGACTGCAGTCCATGGTGTCACAAAGAGTTGAACACAACTTAGCAACTAAGCACAGCACATATTATAATATAGGTAAAATCATATCAAAATGCCCCATTTGAGGCATGCAGATTTTGACTTCTACTGTGAAAAAAAGCAGTTAACTGAAAATTGAAGAGAAAGAGTAATATTCTTTACTCTTTTAATATAAAATAAAATGAACCCTGGAAAGTTATAAAGAAATTCCAAAATATGTTTGATTTCCATTCAGACCTAGAGAATTCACAATAAAATTGCAATCGACTACCATGCTGCAATGCATGTAAGTGTGTATGTGTGTATATATTACTTTGTAAAGCAGGTTAATAAATATTTGCTTATATATGTTTGCTGATAGTTAAAATAATCAATGATGATTTTGAATTATGAAATCATTTTATCTTCCATTTTTAGAAATGTCCTTATTTTCTAAAATGTTCTTAGGAAAAGATTTGGCCTAAATTAGATTTTATATTTCATTTGTACAGTTTTAAGAGAATGCTGTTGATGATTTAATACTGATAATGATGGTAATGATGATTACTAAGAATTGACATTTATTGGAAATACTGTAGGTTTCAGGCAATGTTCAAAATGCTTGCATGTTACCTCACTTACTCCCCACAATATCCCCCAAAGACAGATGTTAATATTAACATTTTAATATCATGTCACTTCGCCAAAGTTCACCTTTATGGGATATCATAGAGTTTGAATCTGCATTCTATCTGCTGACGCTGAGAATTTTCATCAAGTTCTCTTTTTTCAGTTCAACAGTTATTATATAAATGAACCATATTCACAGATTCCCAATACCATTGGTTATTAGGGAAATACTAGTCAAAACCACAATGAGAAATGACTTCACACTCACTATAGAGGGACTATAATGAAATAGACAGACAATAACAAAGCATTTGTAAACATGTTGCAAAGTCAGAGCCCTGCAACCTTGCTGATGATAGTAGATTGTAATAGTCTCTGGAAAACTGGCAGTTTCTCAAAATGTTATGTATGCATAAGTTGCAACCTACTCTTTGCGACCCAGTGGAATATAACTCATCTGTCTCTTCTGTCCATGGGATTCTCCAGGCAATAATACTGGAGTGGATTGCCAACCCTCCTCCAGGGGATCTTCCTGACCCAGGGATCAGTTCTACATCTCCTGTAGATCCTGCATAGTAGGTAGATTCTTTGCTACAGAGCCACAGAGCAAGCCCAATAGTCACCATGTTACTGAGTTATCCCTTCCCATTGGTACATATTCAAAAGAAATAAGAAGCTACATCTACACAAAAACTTGTACACACATGTTCAGAATAGTATTCTTAATAGCCGAGAACTACAAACAACTTAAATGTCCATCAATTAATGAATGGATAAATGTAATCTAATCCTTCAGTGGAATATGTATTATTCAATAATAAAAAGAAGTGAAATACTGATACATACTACATCATAGATGAAAATTGAAAACATTGCGTAAACTGAAAATCATCATAAAAGACCACATTTTATGTGTATGATTCCATTGAAATGAGATATTCAGAATATGCAAATTTATAGAGACAGAAAGTAGGCAAGTGATGGTTTAGGGCTCTAGAGACACAGGAATGAAGAGTGATTATTAATGGGTGGAGTGTTCCTTTTGGAGGAGGATATGAATGTTCTGAAATTAGGTTATGGTGATAGCTACACAGTCCTGAGAATATACTGAAAGAACAGTGAGTTGTACACTTTGATGGGTGGATCTTACATAAATTACATCACAATAAAATTTTTAAATAGAAGTAAGTTGTAAAATACAGAATTGACAAAAAAGAGGAAGTGAATAGGCAAAATATTATATTTAAAAGATTCCTAATTTTGTGTATTTTTTATCTTCAAATCTAAAAGAATATAATGTTAACCAGAAATATAAAAATTGATATTTTATCTGCTGAATACTTATTTCTTTGGAAGGAAGGTTAATCTCAAGATAATTACCCAACATAAATAATTGTGAGATTTTCTCTCTAGTTGCTAAATAGTAATGATCTTGAGCCATAATGATTTTATTCTTTTGAAGGAAAATACTCCTTCTCCAAGGACTTCTTATTTTTCTTTTAAACCTTTATTTTGTTTTTAACTTTTACAGAGTTTTGTTGTTTAAAGATATGTATGTTCCCAGATTAGTCATATATATATCCATCCCTTCCCACCCCTCCCGACCATCACACAGCATCCATGAAGGATCCCCTTTTCTCACAGAGCAATGACTATAGCTATTTTCTTCATATATGATAGTACGGGCCTTCCTGCTACTTCCTTTACGCCTCCCACCTTCTGTTCCTTCCCCACAATGTCCATATGTCCACCGTCCATGTCTGTCTTTCTGTCGCTTCACTGCATGTGCCATCATCACCATCCTACTAGATTCCATATATATGTGTTAATATACTGTATTTGTCCTTCTCTTTCTGACTGACTTCACTTTTTATGATACATTCTAGATACAGCCACCTCATTAGGGCTGAATCTTCTGCCTTTCTCTTTACAGCTGTATAGTGTTCCATTGTATATATGTACCAAAGCTTTTGGATCCATTCGTTCGTCGATGGGCATCTAGGTTGCTTCCATGTTCTAGCTGTTGTATAGAGAGCTGCAATGAACATTGGTTTTTGTAATGAAAATGGATCCAACATTAATGCAGAAGTACATCACAGAGTACTTTACTTTGCTGTTTATGTCTCATTGCATATGACCCTAAATCTGTTACATGATATTTGCATCAGTGAAAATTATACATACTATTTTAACATATCATCGTTTTAATTAAAGATTATATAATGATTATCACTGTAAAAATCAGCCCCCAAATTTCATGTAAGACCTAACTGAATTCATTTCTTCACCAACCTGTAAATTTAAATGGTTGAAACACCTTAATATCATTAAAATTAAACAATAATATCAGCTATGCAAGCAAATATTCATGAAAAGCATTTCCAAGGAGAAAACTATTCATTAAAATTTAAAATAAACTTTATGGTAATCACTCTCTTCTTAGCCTACCTCAAAATATCTCTGACATTTTGAATTTTCACAATATTTTATATCAAAAAGGTTCAGTTCATAAGATAAGATCAAAAGTCTTGAGCCATAATGATTTTATTCTTTTGAAGGAAAATACTCCTTCTCCAAGGACTTCTTATTTTTCTTTTAAACCTTTATTTTGTTTTTAACTTTTACAGAGTTTTGTTGTTTAAAGATATGTATGTTCCCAGATTAGTCATATATATATCCATCCCTTCCCACCCCTCCCGACCATCACACAGCATCCATGAAGGATCCCCTTTTCTCACAGAGCAATGACTATAGCTATTTTCTTCATATATGATAGTACGGGCCTTCCTGCTACTTCCTTTACGCCTCCCACCTTCTGTTCCTTCCCCACAATGTCCATATGTCCACCGTCCATGTCTGTCTTTCTGTCGCTTCACTGCATGTGCCATCATCACCATCCTACTAGATTCCATATATATGTGTTAATATACTGTATTTGTCCTTCTCTTTCTGACTGACTTCACTTTTTATGATACATTCTAGATACAGCCACCTCATTAGGGCTGAATCTTCTGCCTTTCTCTTTACAGCTGTATAGTGTTCCATTGTATATATGTACCAAAGCTTTTGGATCCATTCGTTCGTCGATGGGCATCTAGGTTGCTTCCATGTTCTAGCTGTTGTATAGAGAGCTGCAATGAACATTGGTTTTTGTAATGAAAATGGATCCAACATTAATGCAGAAGTACATCACAGAGTACTTTACTTTGCTGTTTATGTCTCATTGCATATGACCCTAAATCTGTTACATGATATTTGCATCAGTGAAAATTATACATACTATTTTAACATATCATCGTTTTAATTAAAGATTATATAATGATTATCACTGTAAAAATCAGCCCCCAAATTTCATGTAAGACCTAACTGAATTCATTTCTTCACCAACCTGTAAATTTAAATGGTTGAAACACCTTAATATCATTAAAATTAAACAATAATATCAGCTATGCAAGCAAATATTCATGAAAAGCATTTCCAAGGAGAAAACTATTCATTAAAATTTAAAAATAAACTTTATGGTAATCACTCTCTTCTTAGCCTACCTCAAAATATCTCTGACATTTTGAATTTTCACAATATTTTGTATCAAAAAAAGGTTCAGTTCATAAGATAAGATCAAAAGTCTTGCAGACAAAATTTTTGGAATCCTGAACTATTTATTTTTCAGTTTAACGTATAAACTGGGTGCAAGCACACTAAGTCGCTTGGTCATGTCCAACTCTGTGACCCTACTGACTGTAGCCCACCAGGCTCCTCTGTCTAATTAATGTGTCAGCATTATCCTAGGTATGTTTAAGCCTTCAAGTCAATTCTAAACCATTGGTCTTTATTTATTTTTTTAAAGAAATTACAGCATTTGAAAATCTCATCCACTTTACAATCACTTATCTCATCAGTCTTTTGTCCCTCCTTTTATCTTTCTCTGTAGTCTTGATTATGCCTATCAGACTAACCTTCCATGGGCAAAACAGAAAACTGCCAAAGAGAGCACTCCCATTAAAAAACAGAAGAATTACATTTAAAACAGGCAGTTGTGAGAGAAAAAAGAGAGAACAGCTGCATTTTCACTATTATCCTAATTTATTCTTCTTTAGAAATTCCAGTCCTAAGTGTCAAGCATAGGCTTGTTTCTATATGTATTTTACAGTGTGTTCATCATCTTACTAATGTAATCCTAGTTCAGAATTGAATCAACCAGAAAGAAAAATAAAATCTTTCTTGAAGGATTGGTGTAATATAAATGAAGCATTTTGTTTCTCATAAATGTGTGTCTTAGGTTTTCATAATAGCGTTTATCAGCAGTTTTTGAAATCAGCATTATCAAGTTGCTATTATAAAAGAAATCGGGTTTGGTGACACTACAGAGGCATACCTTGCTTTTCTCTACTTGGCTTTACTGCACTTCACTGATAATGCATTTTTGTTGTTGTTGTTGTTACCAAAGGTTTGTGGCCACACAGCATTGTCAGATGATAGCATTTTTTAGTAATTTTTAAAAATTAAAGTATGTGCTTTTCTATTTATGTTGCATAAAAAGACTAAAATATAATGTAAACCTAAATTTTAAATGCACCAGGACATCAAAAAATTCATGTGACTCACTATATTGTGATATTCACTTTTTTTTTTTAACCATAGTCTAGAACTGAATCCATAATACCCCCATGTATGTCTGTAATCCTAGTGAAAAATAACATAAGTTTATAACAACTTAATGAAGGAAAACTGTGTTGAAGATAATTCTAGCAATATATTGAATTCAGTACACAGTCTAATTTAGATAAATATTTATCAACAATTATTAGATGTATTCTTAGGATTATGAAGTATTTAATATAGTAAGGACTTTTATGGCTTTGAGGTCTCAGAAGAATTCAAAATGTTAAAAATCATAAGACACCAATATCATATATAATAAGTAATTAGCATATTTGATTCTTAATAATAAAACAATGAATTATCTGTCTTCAGCACTTTACCTATATGATATTATTTACATGCTCACCTCATTTTTTCAATAAGCAATAATTATATGAAAACAGAAAGGGAATATCTCAGAATGTGAATTGTAT
Source organism: Tragulus kanchil (assembly GCA_022376925.1). Lineage (NCBI taxonomy): Eukaryota > Metazoa > Chordata > Mammalia > Artiodactyla > Tragulidae > Tragulus > Tragulus kanchil. Next base: position 155,590,219 of record JAIOJX010000028.1, on the reverse strand, counting down.
CATCTTTAGTTGTGTTCACAATATTCAGTGAACTGAAATAAACAATTAACAGGAATAGAAAAAGCTTTATACTTTTCTTAATTTAAAACTATATCCAAGGGGTCAAAGGAGTGGGAGAGGGATGAGTTTAAACTGGAGATTATTAGGTGCAAACTATTACATAAATGTATAACCGAATTACTTTGCTGTATATCAGAAATACTAATGCAACATTGTAAATCAATTATACTTCAATAAAAGAAATTTTAAAAACTTAAAGTTTTAAAAAAAGAGGTTTTTAGACAAAAGCACACATCTATTTAATTCACATCTTCCAATCTCAGTTGCAATCAACCCTTCTATGCTTTATATGTAAACTCTCCTTGATATCCTATAGCTTCAAGTTAACTTTTTGCTTGGAAACCCATTTTTTTCCTGTTAGTTCTAAAATTCAAAGAACAGGACTTAAACATTAAATAAGTCAGTGTTCATATTTCTTCCTGTTGCCAAATCAAAATATTCCCACAAATCTACCATTGTGTTTATGACAACTGTTGGTGGTAGTCATTACTGTATTTCTCTAGATATTTTTCTTCTCCCTCAGTGCATCACTCCTCTGGATTCGCTCATGATTAAGTGGGACCTTGAGATATGTTCATAAGGTCTTTTTCTGTTTTCTTTCAACTAGCACCATTAGAGATGAGGTCTGCTCTCAGCTTCAGTCTTACAATGAAGACAAGTATAGCAGAGATCTTACCCAACCAATGATGGAGGTAGAATAAGTAAAACATAAATCATTTTCTTTTTTTTTCCTTTTCTTTTTTATTTTTTGGTTATAACTAATAAAAATTTGAGATTGGACTTCCCTGGTGGTCCAGTGTGTAAAGATGCCAACCTCACAGTGCAAGGGGCGCCGGTTCGATCCCTGGCCTGGGAAGATCCCACATGCCGTCGAGTGACTGGACTGATGTGTCCAACTACCCATCCAGTGCTCTGGAGAGCATGCGCCTAGAGCTGGTGCTTTGCAAGGAGAGAGGCCACCGCAGTGGGAGGCCCTCACAGGCCAAAGAACAAAGATGGAAATAAATGAAAGACCAATAGAAGTGGCCAAAAATAAAATAAAATAAAATTTGAGATCATTTGCCATTTCAGCAAACGTAGGTTATAGAAATGCATAAACAAATCTTAGGGTCATATTTGGGATTATTGCTTCAAGAATGTTCCAGCTAAAGCAACTCAAAATCACACTGGTAAAGATTAATTCAACTTACTAGTTTTGAACTGGTAGCAAGAATGAAATCACAAATTTTCATAAACTCAGTAAGATCTATAAACGTTATGCTAGCCAAATTATGCATTTAATGCCTTTAGACATAAACATTATTCAGGCTAATCTTTATTCACATACATACAGATCAGGAATCTCATTTTCACTGATGCCACTTTTTCCAATATAGACAGCTTTCATTGGTAAAAATGTAATTTCTTTAAATAATTCCAAATCTGCTTTCTAGAAGCTTCTATTCTCTTTTTCAGGTTATATTTCTTTGGCCTTATAGAACAAGTTATATAAAGTTCTTCAAATGTTAAGTGTTTGAAGAGAACCAAATGACTTTAAATACCATTTTTATAACTCTATGCTAAATCCATTCCACTTTTCTCTACCCATTTTCAAATGTATTCTAAGTGGAATATAGCAGCAAAATTCTATTTATTCTCGGAAGCATTTTTCACTATAACCCAGTTTGCATAAATTATTTTGCTAGCTACTTAAAAGATAAGGCATCTTAAATTACTAACTTTAATTGTGCTTATATTCTCATATCTTTAATTCTTTTATTTAAAATAATCTCCAGTTAAGCTATACCTCTCTGACACTTTATACTTAGGAAATTTATATTTAATTCTAAGTTACATATCCAAATTATATATTATATTTTTACATTTCATCTGCAATTTCATATTCTTTTTATGCTTTGGACCATGATTCTATGAAACATTCTGTAAGCAGTATATCACTTCAAGCATTATCTCTTTTTCAAATTTGTTAAGCATGCATTCACAGTGCAAGGGGCGCCGGTTCGATCCCTGGCCTGGGAAGATCCCACATGCCGTCGAGTGACTGGACTGATGTGTCCAACTACCCATCCAGTGCTCTGGAGAGCATGCGCCTAGAGCTGGTGCTTTGCAAGGAGAGAGGCCACCGCAGTGGGAGGCCCTCACAGGCCAAAGAACAAAGATGGAAATAAATGAAAGACCAATAGAAGTGGCCAAAAATAAAATAAAATAAAATTTGAGATCATTTGCCATTTCAGCAAACGTAGGTTATAGAAATGCATAAACAAATCTTAGGGTCATATTTGGGATTATTGCTTCAAGAATGTTCCAGCTAAAGCAACTCAAAATCACACTGGTAAAGATTAATTCAACTTACTAGTTTTGAACTGGTAGCAAGAATGAAATCACAAATTTTCATAAACTCAGTAAGATCTATAAACGTTATGCTAGCCAAATTATGCATTTAATGCCTTTAGACATAAACATTATTCAGGCTAATCTTTATTCACATACATACAGATCAGGAATCTCATTTTCACTGATGCCACTTTTTCCAATATAGACAGCTTTCATTGGTAAAAATGTAATTTCTTTAAATAATTCCAAATCTGCTTTCTAGAAGCTTCTATTCTCTTTTTCAGGTTATATTTCTTTGGCCTTATAGAACAAGTTATATAAAGTTCTTCAAATGTTAAGTGTTTGAAGAGAACCAAATGACTTTAAATACCATTTTTATAACTCTATGCTAAATCCATTCCACTTTTCTCTACCCATTTTCAAATGTATTCTAAGTGGAATATAGCAGCAAAATTCTATTTATTCTCGGAAGCATTTTTCACTATAACCCAGTTTGCATAAATTATTTTGCTAGCTACTTAAAAGATAAGGCATCTTAAATTACTAACTTTAATTGTGCTTATATTCTCATATCTTTAATTCTTTTATTTAAAATAATCTCCAGTTAAGCTATACCTCTCTGACACTTTATACTTAGGAAATTTATATTTAATTCTAAGTTACATATCCAAATTATATATTATATTTTTACATTTCATCTGCAATTTCATATTCTTTTTATGCTTTGGACCATGATTCTATGAAACATTCTGTAAGCAGTATATCACTTCAAGCATTATCTCTTTTTCAAATTTGTTAAGCATGCATTCTGAACTTACATTAACGTCTGATAAAAATGTAAAGCCAGCCTTGATGGGAACTGGGGGAGTTGAAGGAGAATGGATGCATGTATATGTATGGCTGAGTCTCTTCACTGTTCACCTGAAACTGTCACAACATTGTTAACTGGGTAGACCCCAATACAAAATAAAAAGTGCAAAGTTAAAAAAAAAAAAATGTAAGAGCAGAACAGACCAGGACCTTTGGGAGATGCGTTCCAGAGTGACACCAATTGATTTATGAAGATTCATTAAACCAGAACATTTTTAGTGATCCTCATAAATATTCTGGGCCTCACCATATTTTGTGGCATTTGGTTCCCTAAATGACAAAAGCAATTTTGTCACAAAAGATTTCAAAGAAATAGAAATAGACTTTGTGAATTTGCTTTTTATAGGTTGAGGATTAAAAAAAAAAAAAAAGTTTCCTATACAAGGACTTATTTAAGGTGGTTAGAAACAGCACTGGTGATGTTCGGGACATAGAAGATATTAAGAATGCTTTTCTTGTCTGTGTACACAAATTGACCAGTGAAAAGTCAGAGAAAAGTAGGATTAATGAAAGGAGAAATGGTAGCAAAAGATGTGTGGCAAGCACCTAAACCAGCAAGAGGGAGTCAACAAAAGCTGCTTTTTATAATTTTTTCTATGCTAAATCCATTCCACTTCTCTACCCATTTTCAAATGTATTCTAAGTGGAATATAGCAGCAAAATTCTATTTATTCTCGGAAGCATTTTTCACTATAACCCAGTTTGCATAAATTATTTTGCTAGCTACTTAAAAGATAAGGCATCTTAAATTACTAACTTTAATTGTGCTTATATTCTCATATCTTTAATTCTTTTATTTAAAATAATCTCCAGTTAAGCTATACCTCTCTGACACTTTATACTTAGGAAATTTATATTTAATTCTAAGTTACATATCCAAATTATATATTATATTTTTACATTTCATCTGCAATTTCATATTCTTTTTATGCTTTGGACCATGATTCTATGAAACATTCTGTAAGCAGTATATCACTTCAAGCATTATCTCTTTTTCAAATTTGTTAAGCATGCATTCTGAACTTACATTAACGTCTGATAAAAATGTAAAGCCAGCCTTGATGGGAACTGGGGGAGTTGAAGGAGAATGGATGCATGTATATGTATGGCTGAGTCTCTTCACTGTTCACCTGAAACTGTCACAACATTGTTAACTGGGTAGACCCCAATACAAAATAAAAAGTGCAAAGTTAAAAAAAAAAAAATGTAAGAGCAGAACAGACCAGGACCTTTGGGAGATGCGTTCCAGAGTGACACCAATTGATTTATGAAGATTCATTAAACCAGAACATTTTTAGTGATCCTCATAAATATTCTGGGCCTCACCATATTTTGTGGCATTTGGTTCCCTAAATGACAAAAGCAATTTTGTCACAAAAGATTTCAAAGAAATAGAAATAGACTTTGTGAATTTGCTTTTTATAGGTTGAGGATTAAAAAAAAAAAAAAAGTTTCCTATACAAGGACTTATTTAAGGTGGTTAGAAACAGCACTGGTGATGTTCGGGACATAGAAGATATTAAGAATGCTTTTCTTGTCTGTGTACACAAATTGACCAGTGAAAAGTCAGAGAAAAGTAGGATTAATGAAAGGAGAAATGGTAGCAAAAGATGTGTGGCAAGCACCTAAACCAGCAAGAGGGAGTCAACAAAAGCTGCTTTACAGGTAGGGGGTGTCAGTACATATTATTTAATTGTGTGAATGAAGCAAATATTGTTTGGTTGTTTTATAAATATGAGAAAGTTTCCTTTAGTGAAACTTCTTAGTTATTCAGGTAAGATAAAAGGTAGCTCTTTGGATATGCAGGTCTCAGTATGGCTTGAGAATTTTATGCATGAAAATTAAGGTAAAATATTATCAGTATTATTCATATTATAAAATATGAAATTTTTAACCTTCTTTGTTCATCTGTACCTATTTTAAAATTGCTTTGTTTTATCTGCCTGAAAAATTTCTTTTACTTAAGAATTTTTTGAAGTCTTCTACTAATTGCACTAATGATCACTGTAAATCTGAATCAGATTTCTGAAGGAGTAGAATTCATCTAATTGAAAAAAAAAAAAAACCTTATAATAAAAATCCTCCATGATCTTATTACACAACTAACACATCTGTGTTCCACACTCTCTACTCTCCAGTCACAATGAGAATTTTATTTTGTTTCATTTCATAATGTCTTTATACCTTGTTCTTTAATAATGCTTTATTTTTTATTGCAGCATTTGTAACAAAATGAAATTGTTATACCAGGAAAAAAGAAAGCAATAAACATAAATCCTAAAGGATTTGTGCCCATGGGTATATTTTGAAATAAGAAAAAATGCAAAATCATAAGCTATTTAAGCGAGTTAGAGTCACTGCCTATTTTTAAGGAATCTTACATTTTAAATATAAGACTTTTAATTGTTTCTTTGTCACTTTGTCATTGACTAAGTATAATACCAGAATGGACACAGTGGAGGTAAATGGAAATTTCAAAGGCAAAATTGTCTTTCTCAGAGAATCTGATTTCCTCATAAACAGTGATATCAATTTATGAGAATAAAAATGTTCATTATTTTCTTGGAAAGTTCTTATTATGGAGAAAATTGATAAATTTGTAATGTTTGTTGTAAAAGCCTTTTTATCTGAGATGCTAAATGTAATCCTGAAGAAAAGTCTTGTGGAAAAATCATAGAGGAGTCAGTTAACATCTGCACATTCTTTGTGATACAACGCTGTGCAATTTTCTGCAGAAAAGTGGAAGGAAAATATTGTACACCTAACAGAACTGCTCTCTAAATGAACCTTACAGGTAGGGGGTGTCAGTACATATTATTTAATTGTGTGAATGAAGCAAATATTGTTTGGTTGTTTTATAAATATGAGAAAGTTTCCTTTAGTGAAACTTCTTAGTTATTCAGGTAAGATAAAAGGTAGCTCTTTGGATATGCAGGTCTCAGTATGGCTTGAGAATTTTATGCATGAAAATTAAGGTAAAATATTATCAGTATTATTCATATTATAAAATATGAAATTTTTAACCTTCTTTGTTCATCTGTACCTATTTTAAAATTGCTTTGTTTTATCTGCCTGAAAAATTTCTTTTACTTAAGAATTTTTTGAAGTCTTCTACTAATTGCACTAATGATCACTGTAAATCTGAATCAGATTTCTGAAGGAGTAGAATTCATCTAATTGAAAAAAAAAAAAAACCTTATAATAAAAATCCTCCATGATCTTATTACACAACTAACACATCTGTGTTCCACACTCTCTACTCTCCAGTCACAATGAGAATTTTATTTTGTTTCATTTCATAATGTCTTTATACCTTGTTCTTTAATAATGCTTTATTTTTTATTGCAGCATTTGTAACAAAATGAAATTGTTATACCAGGAAAAAAGAAAGCAATAAACATAAATCCTAAAGGATTTGTGCCCATGGGTATATTTTGAAATAAGAAAAAAAATGCAAAATCATAAGCTATTTAAGCGAGTTAGAGTCACTGCCTATTTTTAAGGAATCTTACATTTTAAATATAAGACTTTTAATTGTTTCTTTGTCACTTTGTCATTGACTAAGTATAATACCAGAATGGACACAGTGGAGGTAAATGGAAATTTCAAAGGCAAAATTGTCTTTCTCAGAGAATCTGATTTCCTCATAAACAGTGATATCAATTTATGAGAATAAAAATGTTCATTATTTTCTTGGAAAGTTCTTATTATGGAGAAAATTGATAAATTTGTAATGTTTGTTGTAAAAGCCTTTTTATCTGAGATGCTAAATGTAATCCTGAAGAAAAGTCTTGTGGAAAAATCATAGAGGAGTCAGTTAACATCTGCACATTCTTTGTGATACAACGCTGTGCAATTTTCTGCAGAAAAGTGGAAGGGAAACTTAATATATCTTGTACACCTAACAGAACTGCTCTCTAAATGAACCTAAGATACATGGCTGAGTGTTTTTAAAATTGACTGAGACCAGTAGCCGGAAATTCATTCTGCTCGTTTTACCAATTTTTCATCTAATGCCTTATAGAAAATTGTAAATACTTAATTTTAAATTCAACTCAACTTATTGGTGGAGGATGGGAATGGGAAGGATGGGCATTAAAAATGAGAGGGACGATGACAATTTACGACAAGCATGGTGGTTCAAGCAGTAAAGAATCCGCCTGTAATGTGGGAGACCCAGGTTTTATCTCTGGGTCAGGAAGATCCGCTAGAGAAGGAAATGGCAACCCACTCCTATATTCTTTTTTTTTTTAAACATTTATTTTTTTAATTTATTTATTTTTGAGGGGGTGGGGTGGGGAGGGAGGGGGATGGGCGGGCCACTTCTATTGGTCTTTCATTTCTCTATTTTCATCCGTCTTAGTTCTTTGGCTCTTGTGGGCCTCCCATCACGGTGGCCTCTGTTGCCGCAGAGTGCCAGCTCTGGGCGCATGCGCGCCAGAGCTCTGGCTCGGTAATTGGGCACATCAGTCCAGCCGCTCTGCGGCACATGGGATCTTCCCAGGCCAGGGATCGAACCGGCGCCCCTTGCACTGCAAGGCGGTGTCCTTACCCACTGGACCACCAGGGAAGCCTCCCACTCCTGTATTCTTGCCTAGGAAATCCATGGACAGAGAAGTCTGGTAGGCTGAAGTCCATGGGATCACAACAAACACGACTGAGTGACTAACACTTTACTTTGAAGTTTAATATAAGTCATTCATTTCAATCACTCAGTCATGTCTGACTATGACCCCATGCACTGCAGCCCACAAGGCTTCCCTTTTTTCACCATCTCCCAGAGTTCGTTGAAACTCATATCCATTGAGTTGGTGATGCCACCCAACATCTCATTCTCTGTTGTCCCCTTCTCCTTCTGCATTCTACTTTTTCCCAGCAGCAGAGTCTTTTCCAATGGGTCATCTCTTTGCATCAGGTGGCCAAAGTATTGGAGCTTCAACTTCAGCATAAGTCCTTCCAATGAATATCAGGGTTGATTTCTTTTAAGATCGATTGGCATGCTCTCCTAGTAGTCCAAGGGTCTCTCAAGAGTTTTCTCCAACATCACAATTCAAAGGCATCAAACTTTCAATGCTCAACCTTCTTTATGGTCCAACTCTCACATTCATACAAGAGAAAAACATCGCATACCATTATAGAAAAAAAAAAAAAAGAGCTTTCATCGATACTCATTTTAGAAAGACTTTTCATGTTAATAAGAAAGCGAATGCTGAATTAAGTGTAAAATCTAATACATGAAGATAAAATTACATACTTTTATTTAATACCTTCTAAAATTGGTCTTCTCCTTGTACAAATTGTCATGTATGTTCAAAATGGATTCCATGACTACGTGAAAGATGTGTAGGTCAATACAACTCTTTATTCCTCTGTTGCATCCACTTCTGGAGAATTATTATCCTTAACACTGTAAGACATATTTCTTAGCCCATTCTACAAACCAGAGCCCATCTTAGGGTAAGGTAAAACATGATGCAAGTTAATCCTTTATTTCTATTCAGTAATGGATCAAATTAAAATGGGAATTTCTACTTATTATAATTCTTATGTTTTCCAAAGCCCGTGATTCCATAGGGGATGCAACATACTAAAACCCTTTGCTCCCCCCACCCTAAAAAAGAGAGGAAGTACGAAAGAAAGAGGGAAGGAGGGCAGAAGGAAAGAGGAACTGTCATTTACAATTAATGAGAATTGACATCAACAGTAAAACTTTCCGTAGATAAAACTATTGGAGTGATAGAGAGGTTTCAGTTTTTAAGATATTAGTCTTTCAATTGTAAACTTCATCTTCTTAAGAAAAGAATGTCTGCCTTCAAACTGTTTTCTCTGTGTATAGGATATGTAATTGTATTTACTTTTTATCATATATAAAGAACCTATCTTTCTGATTGACTCTATAACACCCTTAGAATTTTAAGAAAATAATTTTCTTCAGGTCTGGAAGATTTATGGCACTTCTGATGACACAAAGCATCCCACTGGGAAATGGAGGGAACAATAGGAATTGAGGTGACTAGGAATAAATGGAAGAGAAAATTTGAAGCTAAATCATTCTATCTGAAGGCTTGAGCCTCTAGGTGTCAAACCATGTAAGAACACAAATTGATTCCAGATAAGTTTCCACAATGGCAAATATAATAAGCAGTAGAATTAGCTCCCAAATATTTTATTATTTCTCAAGGATTTTTATTTCTGGTGTGTCTAAACAAATTTAATTTTGTGGGTAGAATTATCTCTGTTTTCATTGATTTTGAAGAAAGAAACAAGCAATAAACCTATGAAACAGGCATCATTTCACTTATCCAGAAGCATCTTCTGTACTGATTAGAGCCAAGGTGTTTGTGTGATTTTAATTATGTCAGAGGACATTAAATTTACCCTCTGAAGTCTTCCAGTATAGAAGGGTCAGTGTTTTCTACTCAATAGAAGTCCCTTCCCTCTAAAGTGGGCTTTCCAGGTGGTGCTAGTGGTAAAAGAGCCTACCTGCCAATGCAAGAGATATAAGAGATGCAGGTTTGATTTCTGGATCAGGAAGCTCCCCTGGAAAAGCAAATAACAACCGGCTCCAGTATTCTTGCCTGGAAAATCCCATGGACAGAGAAGCCTGGAGGGATATAGCCCATGCGATCGCAAAGAGTCAGACACAACTACAGCAACTTAGCTTGTACCCTTTAAAGTAGGGCTCCCCAACCCCCAGAATTTAATGCCTGATGATCAGAGGTGGAACAGAAGTAATAATAATAGAAATAAAGAAGTGCGTAATGAATGTAATAAACTTGAAACACTCTGAAACCATTCCCCTGCACCAGTCCATGGAAAAATTTTCTTCCATGAAACTGGTTCCCTGGTACCAAATGGTTGGTGACCACTGTTTTAAAGCATCAGTGGCTGACTGAATCCAGCGAATTCTCTCAGCAACTGTGACGCTGATAGATCATTTATAAAGTTAACCAAAAAATAAAAAATCCCATATCTTTCTCAGAGAAGTAATAATTCTAATTAATCTTCACCCATGGAATCTGTGGTTTACTTTATTGACTAGTGTATGTGAAGGACAGGCACCATCTCTATTTCTGTAACTGTACTTCAATGTAATAGAGGAAGACAGGGAGTTAGGGTTGGGATTATTAATCACCAAGTTTCTGAGGTACTGCAGTGGAATTCCCAAGAGGTGGCCATGAGCCTGTTTTTCATAAGGCCCTAACTAATCACAGAATGACATTGTATGTGAAACATACCACATATGTCGAGTGAATATCATCAGAGGCAGGAAACACCAAGTTGTGTTCATTTCCCTGATTCCTGAGCGAGAGTACACTCTGTTTGATGCTGGGAGTTGTGAGTGTGGCAAGTTGGGAAGAGTTAAACTCTGCTCACTCTCTAAGTTGGGAGGAGAAATCAAATGAGTGTCTTACAAAAATGACAGTTTGAGTTTACTGAGAGGATATTTACAAGAGATACACCTATCAAACTCAGAAACTGAAGATCAAATTTGGTGTTCTCTGTCTAACCTGATAGAGTCATATGATAGAAGCTTGAAAAAGGCAAATTAAAAAGAATGAAGCTAACTTTTAAGAATGCTGTGAAGGCATCTAGACACCTATAAAAGAATAAAGGTATATCTAGCTCAAACACTGAGACTTCACAAATGGTCATTCCAGCACTGCTTCGAAGGGTAATATTATCTGAAAATATTAGCTATAAAGAATGCTGAAAACTTAAATGTGTAATTGTTTCTGAGATCCACATCTTACTAATACTCCAGATAGATATTTGCATTAGCAACTGATATTGCAGGATTAAGTTTTCCATTCCAAATCTTTTTCTAGCTATTTAAAAATGAGAAATAAATGTCTATGGAAATAATCTCTAACAAGAATCCCTAAATGGAGAAAATCTGACTTTTAATATAAATGTTATCTAAAACACTTTGACCACCTGATGCAAAGAGTTAACAAATTGGAAAACACCCTGACACTGAAAACCATTGGGGGGGGCAGCAAAAGGAGAATCCAGCGAATTCTCTCAGCAACTGTGACGCTGATAGATCATTTATAAAGTTAACCAAAAAATAAAAAATCCCATATCTTTCTCAGAGAAGTAATAATTCTAATTAATCTTCACCCATGGAATCTGTGGTTTACTTTATTGACTAGTGTATGTGAAGGACAGGCACCATCTCTATTTCTGTAACTGTACTTCAATGTAATAGAGGAAGACAGGGAGTTAGGGTTGGGATTATTAATCACCAAGTTTCTGAGGTACTGCAGTGGAATTCCCAAGAGGTGGCCATGAGCCTGTTTTTCATAAGGCCCTAACTAATCACAGAATGACATTGTATGTGAAACATACCACATATGTCGAGTGAATATCATCAGAGGCAGGAAACACCAAGTTGTGTTCATTTCCCTGATTCCTGAGCGAGAGTACACTCTGTTTGATGCTGGGAGTTGTGAGTGTGGCAAGTTGGGAAGAGTTAAACTCTGCTCACTCTCTAAGTTGGGAGGAGAAATCAAATGAGTGTCTTACAAAAATGACAGTTTGAGTTTACTGAGAGGATATTTACAAGAGATACACCTATCAAACTCAGAAACTGAAGATCAAATTTGGTGTTCTCTGTCTAACCTGATAGAGTCATATGATAGAAGCTTGAAAAAGGCAAATTAAAAAGAATGAAGCTAACTTTTAAGAATGCTGTGAAGGCATCTAGACACCTATAAAAGAATAAAGGTATATCTAGCTCAAACACTGAGACTTCACAAATGGTCATTCCAGCACTGCTTCGAAGGGTAATATTATCTGAAAATATTAGCTATAAAGAATGCTGAAAACTTAAATGTGTAATTGTTTCTGAGATCCACATCTTACTAATACTCCAGATAGATATTTGCATTAGCAACTGATATTGCAGGATTAAGTTTTCCATTCCAAATCTTTTTCTAGCTATTTAAAAATGAGAAATAAATGTCTATGGAAATAATCTCTAACAAGAATCCCTAAATGGAGAAAATCTGACTTTTAATATAAATGTTATCTAAAACACTTTGACCACCTGATGCAAAGAGTTAACAAATTGGAAAACACCCTGACACTGAAAAACATTGACAGCAAAAGGAGAAGGGGGCAGCAGAGAAAGAGAAGGTTAGACAGCAACACCAACTCAAAGGACATGGATTTGGGCAAACTCTGGGAGATTATGGAGGACAGAGGAGCCTGGTGTGCTGCAGTCCATAGATCACAGAGTCAGATACCTAACAACTGAACAATACCAACAAAAATATATTGATTAAATGATTTTGTATTATTATTTTATATAATTAATTTAATAAAACTATGTCTACTACTATAAAAATAATATATAGTCATCATAAAAGTAGAAAGTAAAAATTGTTAAGAAGTGGAAAATAATGAATAACGTCATCTGAGGAAACCACTGTGTATACAATAACATATTTGATTGTAGTTATGTCCTTGTGTGTTTTATAGTTTTAAAGAGAGAGACTGTGATGGTTACATAAGAGGACATGCAAGAAATTTAATAAGATGTATATATTGCAATATGCATAATTCTCAGGAAGATATTATTGATATTGAAAACAAAACAAGTTGCAAAGAATTATATAATATAGTATGATACCATTATGATACTATTTATATGTAGTTTTAAAAGTCCTATAAGAATAATATATAGCATATTAACATCTCCAATTTCATGGTATATATACATACATATTTATAATGTATGCATATAAAATAATACAGTACATTATAAATTATTAGATTATAATTTTCTTTATAAAATTATTTTTTGTGTATGTTACAAAACATGATTATCTTTTTCACTATCTGTCCTTTAAAAAAGACTACTAACAATTCATTGCATCTTGCCTTTTGGTCTCTAATGCTTGCATGTCTCTGAACTTTTCTTGTCAAATAGTAATAGTGTATATTGGGAAAAATGAGGTATAAGCAAAGTTCTGTTGAGAAAATCCTGGGTAAATTTACAGAGTAAAAAGTAAATATAATTTCCATTTCTTTTGTCTATTACTACCAAACTGCTGTTAAATCCTGACACCTCAAAGTGATTTTTGTTAAAAAAAAAAAGAAACAATAATATATAGTTTTATTTATTAAATGCACTATAGAGAAGACAAGAGAAATGAAAGACAGTTTGAGCTGAAAGGCCATTTTCTCAAATAAAATTAAATAAATGTGTCAAGGAATATTCTTTTTCTGTCCTTTTAGCACCTTCATTTGAATATAATTTCCTTTTTGTGATTCCTTTTTCTTATTTTATTCTCTCTGCTTTTACTTTCCTACTTCTCTCCTTATTGTCATTTTTAGACATCCACGAGTTTGGAGGAAAAAAAGAAGTTAAGCACAATCTGGGGCAGTGGGATGAAAAATTTAAGTATACTCTTCCAACCTACTGCTTGAAAATAGTTGTAAATGTTCAAGTATTAGATTATGAAAAGAAAAGAATAAGTCTAAGACCAATAAATTTGCTAGAAATAGATCAAAAATATGAAAAATAGGACTGTAAAATTTAAGGAAATTTTCAGAAAATTATATCTTCTGTATGTGTATATGATTACTAGGAACATTGTGTAAATTCACCGATTTTTTTCAAAAGGAAAAGAAAGCCATTGGAAAGCTTTAGGAACTTATCTTCCAGTACAAAGAACACTTGGGGCTTTCCATAGTAAAATATTGCATTTCACTCATTTTCTTTGCTCTTTTTTTTTTTCCTTAAGCAACTGGAAGGAAAAAAAAGAAAAAAGTCCTTTGGGTAGACTTGTCAGGTACAGTTTTATTGAAGGAAGTGCCTATGTACATTACCATTAAAAAGTTTATCAGGGCTTCCCTAGTGGTCCAGTGGGTAAGGACACTGCCTTGCTGTGCAGAAGCCGCCAGTTCTATCCCTGGCCTGAGAGGATCCCACGAGCTGTGAAGTGGCTTGACCAATGTGTCCAACTACTAAGCCAGAACTCTGGAGTGCATGTGCCCAGAGCCTGTGCTCAGCAGCAACAGAGGATACTGCGATGCCAGGGCCAAAGAACAAAGATGGATGAAAATAGATAAATGAAAGACCAATAGAAGTGGCCAATAATTAAATAAATAAATAAAAAGAGTTTGTGAAATGTCAGGAAAATAGTTGAATCCTGAAACTAAAGGCACATGTTTTCCTTTATTTAATATGAATTGTTTGATTAGTATAATTAATATTATTCAAGTAAAATATAAGAATTCTAACACAAAAACCATTTTTATTGGGGTATTAGAATTATTATATTTTACTTGAAAGGCATTACACTAATCAGGACAACTCATGTAAAAAAAAATATTTCTAGTTTGCTTAATTTAGTTGAGAAACTGAAATATTTCCATCCTGGTTACCTGCCTATTTAATCTCCTTCAGAATTTTAGTAATGAATCAAAATTAGATAAGAAGTTCATAAGTACTTTCTGTGTGCCTGTAATATTCTTGACTATTGAGTTTCATCTAAACTTCTTTGGAAGGGAAGCTAAACACAAATATGAATATAAAAATATGTACCTTAAAGTGAGTTGTTGCAAGAGACAGATGTTGAAACATAAAAGAGGAGGCAGGAACAAGATACTTGAAATGGTAATAAGGATTCACCTGATTTCCACTGCCAACTAAAAATTTGACAGATCTTAATATTTATTATTGAAGCTGCAAAAAACTGTTGTTTTGTTTTATTTTGATTTGTCTTGTTTCTTGGAAATCAAAATTTTAGATTTAATTAGATTATGACTTTGGGACATTTACTGGAAAGTCAGAATGCTGGTGGATGTAAGACCATTTTTTGATCAGTTATAACATAATCCCACTGTCCTTTATTTTCCTAATCAAGCTTACCTAAATTAGAAAGGAAATAATATACAACTTTGTTAAAGTCTTTCTATCTGTTGCCAGCTATACAAAATAGAGAAATCAGATGGTCTTAAGGTCAAAATTCTAAATTCATACCTCTATGTTAAATCTAGTACACAGAAATGGGAAAGAAACCACAAGAAGAAATAAAACATGAGATCAGGGAGGGGCAAAAGAGAAGAAAGCAGATTTCCAGTGTACATCCATCGCTGTCTTTATAATCATTGATTCAGAGGAAATACTTACACTTGTAAGATGCTATCTAATTGGATGCAACTTTAGGGAAAGAAATAAATCACCTTTTGATTTATAATACTCTCAGTAAACATTTACAACACTTTTGATCTCCAAAGTGTTAAGAGGAACATAATCATAAACAGAACATGAATCTGACCTCAAAATATATATAAAATATTAGATTAGGAGTTTGGAATGAAATAGGAAGTCAAAAAGGGTTTAGTACACATAAAAATAGTGCAAGTTAAAATATGCATCTGTGGGTCATGGAAACAATTGCAAAGCATTTTGGTATCTGAATCTTGTTTTAAAAATTTTCTTTTTATTTATTTATTTTTTATTTTACTTTTTGCTTCTACAGAGCTTTGTTGTTTACAGATATGTATAATCCCATACTAGTCATATGTATATCCCTGGCCCCCTCCCTTCTCCACCCCCTTCCCATTTACTATTAGTATTTCCCATTTACTTTTTTTTTTTTTTAATTTTTAAAAAAATATTTATTTTGAGGGGAGTGGGGTGGGAAGGGAGGGGAGCAGTCGGGCCACTTCTGTTGGTCTTTCATTTGTTCATTTTCATCCATCTTTGTTCTGCGACCCATGTGGGCCTCCCATTGCGGCGGCCTCTGTTGTCCCAGAGCACCGGCTCTGGGCGCGTGCGCCCCAGAGCTCCGGCTTGGTAATTGGACACATCTGTCCAGGATCTTCCCAGGCCAGGGATAGAACCGGCACCCCTTGCCCTGCAAGGCGCTGTCCTTACCCACTGGACCACCAGGGAAGCACCTCCCATTTACTTTTAAACATCATTGTTATAATCATTATTGCAGCATCAACAAATATACATTTTTAAGCATTTATTATGTTTGCATTATCCTGCTTTCACCCAAAGTTGCAAATGAGCATGTCCTCAATGGTTTTAAGTTATAAACTAAGTTAAAGATACAAAGAGATGATCTTTATACTGATAACCAGTAAAAACCTTTTTTCTCATTGGTGATTAGCAATGTATCTGAGACACACAACAGGAGATCAAAAATATATGTTGAATTATGGAAATAATTCTATCCAGGTATTAGAAAATTATTCAGTGCTGAAAAAGAGGGCTAGCTAGCAAAAATATATGTTGAAAGAAATAAATCACCTTTTGATTTATAATACTCTCAGTAAACATTTACAACACTTTTGATCTCCAAAGTGTTAAGAGGAACATAATCATAAACAGAACATGAATCTGACCTCAAAATATATATAAAATATTAGATTAGGAGTTTGGAATGAAATAGGAAGTCAAAAAGGGTTTAGTACACATAAAAATAGTGCAAGTTAAAATATGCATCTGTGGGTCATGGAAACAATTGCAAAGCATTTTGGTATCTGAATCTTGTTTTAAAAATTTTCTTTTTATTTATTTATTTTTTATTTTACTTTTTGCTTCTACAGAGCTTTGTTGTTTACAGATATGTATAATCCCATACTAGTCATATGTATATCCCTGGCCCCCTCCCTTCTCCACCCCCTTCCCATTTACTATTAGTATTTCCCATTTACTTTTTTTTTTTTTTAATTTTTAAAAAAATATTTATTTTGAGGGGAGTGGGGTGGGAAGGGAGGGGAGCAGTCGGGCCACTTCTGTTGGTCTTTCATTTGTTCATTTTCATCCATCTTTGTTCTGCGACCCATGTGGGCCTCCCATTGCGGCGGCCTCTGTTGTCCCAGAGCACCGGCTCTGGGCGCGTGCGCCCCAGAGCTCCGGCTTGGTAATTGGACACATCTGTCCAGGATCTTCCCAGGCCAGGGATAGAACCGGCACCCCTTGCCCTGCAAGGCGCTGTCCTTACCCACTGGACCACCAGGGAAGCACCTCCCATTTACTTTTAAACATCATTGTTATAATCATTATTGCAGCATCAACAAATATACATTTTTAAGCATTTATTATGTTTGCATTATCCTGCTTTCACCCAAAGTTGCAAATGAGCATGTCCTCAATGGTTTTAAGTTATAAACTAAGTTAAAGATACAAAGAGATGATCTTTATACTGATAACCAGTAAAAACCTTTTTTCTCATTGGTGATTAGCAATGTATCTGAGACACACAACAGGAGATCAAAAATATATGTTGAATTATGGAAATAATTCTATCCAGGTATTAGAAAATTATTCAGTGCTGAAAAAGAGGGCTAGCTAGCTATGAAAAGAAAATGGAGTATTCCCATATGTATATGCTAAGTGAGAGAAGCCAATCTGAAAAAAACTATAGACTATGTGATTCTAACTATATAATACTCTGGAAAAGGCAAAACTGGAGACCAGTGGTTGCTAGTGGGTGAAGAAATGAGAGGAGTGTAAAAGTGGAGCACAGAGAATTTTTAGGGCAGTGAATATACTCTGTATGATAAAATGATGAATAGGGGTCTTTATATATTTGTCCAAAGCCAAAGAATGTACAACACCAAAAGTGAACCCTACAGTGCGCAGAGACTTTCCAGCCCTCCTCAGCGGCTCTGTGATTGGGTTAATGGTAACCTCCTCCATGTAAACTAGCAATTTGAGGTGACTATGATGTGTCAACATAGGTTTATTAATTTTATGGAGTGGAGGTGATCTAGTAGAGGATGTGGATAAAGGAAGAGGCTATGGACATGTAGGGTCACAGGATATAAGAAAATCTCTGTATCTTTCTCTTAATTTTGCTGTGAACCAAAAACTGCTCTAAATTACAACCTTGTTTAAATATCACACCTATTTAAGAGCTCTTTAGTAGATAAACTGCAAAAACACTTGTGAATAAATGAACAAATACCCAAGTGAATGACCAAAGGAATAATTCATTTCAAGCTATGTTGTCAAAGACCATGACAGTTTATCCATGGAGTTTGATAGAAATTCTGTCCATGGCAGCAAATAGGGAGGTAAATCAATTGACTTAAAACCAAAATTAATTTGACAGCAACGTGGACAATGGAGTCCAGGAGGGTGAGCTTGGAGGAAAACAGTTCAGTTAGGAGATTTGTGCAATAGTCCATGAATTACTGTTTTCTCCAGCCACATAGTGAAGTTGATTGGCATGATGATTTAATTGTCTTTGGTAGCAACAAGTTTGGTTTTTAAGATAAAGATTCTATTCCTTTTGCTTTAAAATATTTGAAAAAATATTTAATGTAATCTGTGGCTTGTTTCCATCATATATAGTGCTAAGTTTGAAGAAATTTCCAGGTATTAGAAAATTATTCAGTGCTGAAAAAGAGGGCTAGCTAGCTATGAAAAGAAAATGGAGTATTCCCATATGTATATGCTAAGTGAGAGAAGCCAATCTGAAAAAAACTATAGACTATGTGATTCTAACTATATAATACTCTGGAAAAGGCAAAACTGGAGACCAGTGGTTGCTAGTGGGTGAAGAAATGAGAGGAGTGTAAAAGTGGAGCACAGAGAATTTTTAGGGCAGTGAATATACTCTGTATGATAAAATGATGAATAGGGGTCTTTATATATTTGTCCAAAGCCAAAGAATGTACAACACCAAAAGTGAACCCTACAGTGCGCAGAGACTTTCCAGCCCTCCTCAGCGGCTCTGTGATTGGGTTAATGGTAACCTCCTCCATGTAAACTAGCAATTTGAGGTGACTATGATGTGTCAACATAGGTTTATTAATTTTATGGAGTGGAGGTGATCTAGTAGAGGATGTGGATAAAGGAAGAGGCTATGGACATGTAGGGTCACAGGATATAAGAAAATCTCTGTATCTTTCTCTTAATTTTGCTGTGAACCAAAAACTGCTCTAAATTACAACCTTGTTTAAATATCACACCTATTTAAGAGCTCTTTAGTAGATAAACTGCAAAAACACTTGTGAATAAATGAACAAATACCCAAGTGAATGACCAAAGGAATAATTCATTTCAAGCTATGTTGTCAAAGACCATGACAGTTTATCCATGGAGTTTGATAGAAATTCTGTCCATGGCAGCAAATAGGGAGGTAAATCAATTGACTTAAAACCAAAATTAATTTGACAGCAACGTGGACAATGGAGTCCAGGAGGGTGAGCTTGGAGGAAAACAGTTCAGTTAGGAGATTTGTGCAATAGTCCATGAATTACTGTTTTCTCCAGCCACATAGTGAAGTTGATTGGCATGATGATTTAATTGTCTTTGGTAGCAACAAGTTTGGTTTTTAAGATAAAGATTCTATTCCTTTTGCTTTAAAATATTTGAAAAAATATTTAATGTAATCTGTGGCTTGTTTCCATCATATAACGGGTATTATTTTATGTAAGTAGAATTAGATTCTACTATAAAGTAAGAAGGGATACTAATTTCTAAGTGTATATGTGCATACTGTTTGTTCAATTATCTTTTTTTTTTTTTGTATTTTAGGCTATTAAAGTACATTGTCATTTAAACACAATTTTGTCCTAGCTTTAGTGAACACAAAAATAATGGCAGGGTAATTTGGCAAATAGATTGGAGTCATAAAGCAATCTAAAATCGTTTTTAAGAACTGGATAAGCCAGGTGTAATTGATTCTTGTCTGTGAGCAGTGTATTGATAAGGAATTCACCACCAATCAAATATTCTGTTCTTTTCTAAATTAATCTTGATGAGAATGGAAAAAAACATAATTTTCTTAGAGGAGAAACACAAGAATATAAATGAGTTCATATGAGCATAAAATGTTTTCAATCTTTGATTTGTTATGATGGAATTTATTCAGGACATTAAGTAGCCTTTCTTTAATTGACTGTGTGTTTTCATGTGTGTGTGTGTGTTATTTTTTGCATATATTTTTGTAAAATTACCATAATAGGAAGTTTATGTATGTCAAACCTGGTTTTCTTAGTGATTCTCATTCAATCAATTAAAGTAATTCTGATGAAAAACATCTTTAAGATAGTATTCATTGTTGCTGTTAAGTTGCCAAATTGCGTCCGAGACTTTGCTATCCCATGGACTGCAGCATGCCAGGCTTTGGTGTCCTTCAGTGTCTCCCGGAGTCTGCTCAAAGTCAGGTCCACAGAGTCTGTGATGCCATCTTGTACTCACCACCCTCTTCTTTTGCCATCAATATTTCCCAGCATCTTAGTCTTTTCCAATGAGACATCCTCTCTATTCTCTATTGCAAAAGTATGTCTTCTCCATTTCCTCCTAATACTCTATCCTTCTCACTTCCCTGCCAACATACTTAGAAAACACACGTACTTATAAATGGTATTGTTAAATTTAAGAATTTTGAAAATGATCACAATTAGAAAGCACCATTTGCTGAACAAACACATTCAGAGTATTTTTTCAGCACTATAGGGAAACATTTTAAAAGACATGAAAATTTTAATTAGGAGTTTATTTGTTGGAAATTCACATAACATTTTTGACAAATGAAATTGGAATAATCTCTTGCGAACAGGATGTAAGCTTATCCTGTGGTGTTTGGACCAGCTTGAACCAGTTCCCAAGATTTGATTGTGCACATCAATTCCCATCTCTGCAGGATGTCTTTCTGTTGTCTGAAATCCACTGTGGTAGGAGTATTTTCATTAAACAAATCAGAAAATACTACAAATCAGGGCTTCCTTCCACCCCCATTGCATTTTTAATCCATCTCCAGCACAACACTGATTTTCCTCTGATTTTAATAAGAATAATCCATCCACCTCTTATCCAAGTTTCTCTGAGTCGAATGAATGAGTTTAGGATTGCATTTTGTGACTGTCAAAAAGAGCTCTTCATGAGTACAGTCATCTGTCACTGGCCTCAAAACATTTTGATAATGCTTGTGTAAAATTTAAAAAGTTGCATACTCTTGGATGCTTCAGCAATGGTATAGGGCCTTTACTACTGTTACTAAGTGAAAATCATGAAACAAAAAACCAAAAAAACTCATTATTTTTCTGAAATATTGCCAATGAGTTTTTGTTTTCTGTTTTAGTAGTTGTCCAATAAGAAACACTGGCCCTCTACACTTGAAAATAAAAGAAAAAGTTTTACAAAACCCTACTCCAATATAAAATAAAAAGAAACATTGGCCCTGCAATTTATTTTAATAGGCAACATACTTTGAAATATTTACTATTTTCCTTTAGTATTAGTTTCTTTGTAGGAAGATTAAGTTAATTCTCCATTTTCTAAACAGTGGTTGACACTAGAGAACATGATCTGTAAATTAACTTAATTGGATACAAAAACAGGGAATTGTTTATGACCAGACATCCTCTCTATTCTCTATTGCAAAAGTATGTCTTCTCCATTTCCTCCTAATACTCTATCCTTCTCACTTCCCTGCCAACATACTTAGAAAACACACGTACTTATAAATGGTATTGTTAAATTTAAGAATTTTGAAAATGATCACAATTAGAAAGCACCATTTGCTGAACAAACACATTCAGAGTATTTTTTCAGCACTATAGGGAAACATTTTAAAAGACATGAAAATTTTAATTAGGAGTTTATTTGTTGGAAATTCACATAACATTTTTGACAAATGAAATTGGAATAATCTCTTGCGAACAGGATGTAAGCTTATCCTGTGGTGTTTGGACCAGCTTGAACCAGTTCCCAAGATTTGATTGTGCACATCAATTCCCATCTCTGCAGGATGTCTTTCTGTTGTCTGAAATCCACTGTGGTAGGAGTATTTTCATTAAACAAATCAGAAAATACTACAAATCAGGGCTTCCTTCCACCCCCATTGCATTTTTAATCCATCTCCAGCACAACACTGATTTTCCTCTGATTTTAATAAGAATAATCCATCCACCTCTTATCCAAGTTTCTCTGAGTCGAATGAATGAGTTTAGGATTGCATTTTGTGACTGTCAAAAAGAGCTCTTCATGAGTACAGTCATCTGTCACTGGCCTCAAAACATTTTGATAATGCTTGTGTAAAATTTAAAAAGTTGCATACTCTTGGATGCTTCAGCAATGGTATAGGGCCTTTACTACTGTTACTAAGTGAAAATCATGAAACAAAAAACCAAAAAAACTCATTATTTTTCTGAAATATTGCCAATGAGTTTTTGTTTTCTGTTTTAGTAGTTGTCCAATAAGAAACACTGGCCCTCTACACTTGAAAATAAAAGAAAAAGTTTTACAAAACCCTACTCCAATATAAAATAAAAAGAAACATTGGCCCTGCAATTTATTTTAATAGGCAACATACTTTGAAATATTTACTATTTTCCTTTAGTATTAGTTTCTTTGTAGGAAGATTAAGTTAATTCTCCATTTTCTAAACAGTGGTTGACACTAGAGAACATGATCTGTAAATTAACTTAATTGGATACAAAGAAATTGTTTTATAGTGCAGTGTACAGAAAGTGAGAGAAGATGATCTTCACTCATTATAACTCCTCTGCTTGTGGAAACATACTATTCCTTAAGGATATTCCACATACCAATAGTCCATGTGATTATCTAAGGAGACTAGTTCTATTTTGGCACTAAATATTGCTAAAATCAAAGTTCTATTTTACTTCAGATTAAAAATGAATAAAAGCCTAATTTTCATCCTTTATACCACAATGGTTTGTCTTGTGCCTTGAAAACAACTCTTTTATGTAATTGAATAAATTGACTGGTAATTCAATGACTCTCAAATGTCATGTACATAAGAAATAGCCTGGGATGCTTTAAAATGAATATTTTCAGGTTCTACTCAAGACAGACTGAATCAGAACTATTGGGAGATGGGTAGATATTAAATGTTTCATAAATTACACACATTGAAATATATTGACCTGGAGTATAAAACAGTAAAATTAGTAGAGTGAGAGTATGAAGATATAGGACTCTTATGAAAAGTTTAGGATCAAATGGAGATAAGTTGTTTTCACAGCATATATTTGTAACATAATATTAATAGCACTAAGAATGTTTTGTGTAGAACCAGGATGATAATATATAGTGCCTCGATCTGCATGTTACCTTACAGATGAAAGGAAATATGCGAAACAAAAATATATCTTTAACAAAATCATTAATTTTTCTTTTTTTTGCTTTTTGGGGTATGTATCTATATGCCATGCTACATTTCAAATTCAATTTTTCTCCTTCTTTTAGTGTAACAAAATATTTTTCTGAAATATTGCCAATGAGTTTTTGTTTTCTGTTTTAGTAGTTGTCCAATAAGAAACACTGGCCCTCTACACTTGAAAATAAAAGAAAAAGTTTTACAAAACCCTACTCCAATATAAAATAAAAAGAAACATTGGCCCTGCAATTTATTTTAATAGGCAACATACTTTGAAATATTTACTATTTTCCTTTAGTATTAGTTTCTTTGTAGGAAGATTAAGTTAATTCTCCATTTTCTAAACAGTGGTTGACACTAGAGAACATGATCTGTAAATTAACTTAATTGGATACAAAGAAATTGTTTTATAGTGCAGTGTACAGAAAGTGAGAGAAGATGATCTTCACTCATTATAACTCCTCTGCTTGTGGAAACATACTATTCCTTAAGGATATTCCACATACCAATAGTCCATGTGATTATCTAAGGAGACTAGTTCTATTTTGGCACTAAATATTGCTAAAATCAAAGTTCTATTTTACTTCAGATTAAAAATGAATAAAAAGCCTAATTTTCATCCTTTATACCACAATGGTTTGTCTTGTGCCTTGAAAACAACTCTTTTATGTAATTGAATAAATTGACTGGTAATTCAATGACTCTCAAATGTCATGTACATAAGAAATAGCCTGGGATGCTTTAAAATGAATATTTTCAGGTTCTACTCAAGACAGACTGAATCAGAACTATTGGGAGATGGGTAGATATTAAATGTTTCATAAATTACACACATTGAAATATATTGACCTGGAGTATAAAACAGTAAAATTAGTAGAGTGAGAGTATGAAGATATAGGACTCTTATGAAAAGTTTAGGATCAAATGGAGATAAGTTGTTTTCACAGCATATATTTGTAACATAATATTAATAGCACTAAGAATGTTTTGTGTAGAACCAGGATGATAATATATAGTGCCTCGATCTGCATGTTACCTTACAGATGAAAGGAAATATGCGAAACAAAAATATATCTTTAACAAAATCATTAATTTTTTTTCTTTTTTTTTTTTTGCTTTTTTGGGGGTATGTATCTATATGCCATGCTACATTTCAAATTCAATTTTTTTCTCCTTCTTTTAGTGTCACGTCCACTAGTAATAGTGATGTTTTCACAGTATTCTTTTCTCTAGGTGGTTGTGCTAGAAGATAGCAAATTTATTCAACTTAGATGATTGTAAGATAATTAGTCTTGGGATATGGGGATTAGGACATTGATCAGTTCTACAGCATGAATGAGAAAAACTGATAACAGAAGTTATTGTGGCAAAATAACTGTCAACATCGGACACGGGACACAATTTCAGAAAAGAAAACAAGTTAAAGTAAAGGGGCCACAGAGGAGAAAACATAGGGAATGTTTCTGAGATGAGATTGGACATGCAGCATCATAATAACATTAAAAGTTTAGGCAGATGACAAGATAACAGGGCTCCCCAAAGACCAGGTGAGAGGTTGAAAGCAAAGCAAATTAGAAGTTACTATGAAAAAAAAGGTGATCATGTTTAAAAACAGGAATAAAAATCCATCTTGCCATGATATCACAATTGGCTTGACCTTTCAGGCAGAGATCCAATCTTAAGAAATAAAAAAATAGCACTAAATTAAGACAAAGTGAATTCAGCTTTTTAAATAGTTAAATTATCACTAATTTGGAAATTAGACACTGTATATTCAAATTCTATAAGTCTGAGTTAAGCTTTGTACATATATATACATATATATATATATATATATATATCACATATATATATTTTGTTTTTTTTGGCTCGGGGAGGTGGGTTGGGGAAGGAGGGGGGCTGGCGGGCCACTTATATTGGTCTTTCATTTATCTATTTTCATCCATCTTTGTTCCCTGGCCCATGTGGGCCTCTCATCACAGTGGCCTCTGTTGTCACAGAGCACAGGCTTTGGGTACATGCACTCCAGAGCTCCGGCTCGGCAATTGGACACATCGGTCCAGTCGCTCCGTGGCAAATGGGATCTTCCCAGATCAAGGATCCAACAGGCGCCCCTTGCACTGCAAGGCGGTGTCCTTACCCACTGGACCACCAGGGAAGCCCTACCTATATATTTTTGATTTTTAATTATTTTCTTCTTTATTTTCAATAGCAAAGTATATGACATACAGCTATGAAAATGTGCAGTGATATAAACCTTTAGCTAATACATACATATGTATTATGCATAAAATCCTACAGAAAATGTCAAGCAGAAGAATTTTGATGTGCCTAAATGAATCAGCCTAGTTTACTATACAGAACTTTAGGAGAATAGTCATACTTATTTTTGAAAGAACACTAATTTGATAACCCTTAAAATCTCAGTTAAAAAAGCTATGACTGAACAATATTGTTGTGTTCTCAGATCCCAGTAATATGATATCAAAAAAAAAAGGAAATTCATAGTAAAAATAATTCAGTAATCCTACGAGGCATAACTCAATAGTCAACAGAAATATTCTACAATGAAAACATCAATTCATAAAGTTTAAATGTGGCTTACAACACAGTTTTCACATATAAGTCTAGTATCTCCTTCCTTTAAAAAGGGCTCCCCAAAGACCAGGTGAGAGGTTGAAAGCAAAGCAAATTAGAAGTTACTATGAAAAAAAAGGTGATCATGTTTAAAAACAGGAATAAAAATCCATCTTGCCATGATATCACAATTGGCTTGACCTTTCAGGCAGAGATCCAATCTTAAGAAATAAAAAAATAGCACTAAATTAAGACAAAGTGAATTCAGCTTTTTAAATAGTTAAATTATCACTAATTTGGAAATTAGACACTGTATATTCAAATTCTATAAGTCTGAGTTAAGCTTTGTACATATATATACATATATATATATATATATATATATATACATATATATATATATTTTTTTTTTTTTGGCTCGGGGAGGTGGGTTGGGGAAGGAGGGGGGCTGGCGGGCCACTTATATTGGTCTTTCATTTATCTATTTTCATCCATCTTTGTTCCCTGGCCCATGTGGGCCTCTCATCACAGTGGCCTCTGTTGTCACAGAGCACAGGCTTTGGGTACATGCACTCCAGAGCTCCGGCTCGGCAATTGGACACATCGGTCCAGTCGCTCCGTGGCAAATGGGATCTTCCCAGATCAAGGATCCAACAGGCGCCCCTTGCACTGCAAGGCGGTGTCCTTACCCACTGGACCACCAGGGAAGCCCTACCTATATATTTTTGATTTTTAATTATTTTCTTCTTTATTTTCAATAGCAAAGTATATGACATACAGCTATGAAAATGTGCAGTGATATAAACCTTTAGCTAATACATACATATGTATTATGCATAAAATCCTACAGAAAATGTCAAGCAGAAGAATTTTGATGTGCCTAAATGAATCAGCCTAGTTTACTATACAGAACTTTAGGAGAATAGTCATACTTATTTTTGAAAGAACACTAATTTGATAACCCTTAAAATCTCAGTTAAAAAAGCTATGACTGAACAATATTGTTGTGTTCTCAGATCCCAGTAATATGATATCAAAAAAGGAAATTCATAGTAAAAATAATTCAGTAATCCTACGAGGCATAACTCAATAGTCAACAGAAATATTCTACAATGAAAACATCAATTCATAAAGTTTAAATGTGGCTTACAACACAGTTTTCACATATAAGTCTAGTATCTCCTTCCTTTAAAAAAGGGGAAAATACAAAAGGGATTTTACTGATCTTAAACTTGTTCTAGAAACTTGGTAAATTTGAACTTCATCTTTCCGTTCAATCCTAAATATAAGAGGTATAATGTAGTGATTTAGGTTAATTCTATATTCCAACTCTTTACAGATTCCAAGTAATAAAAATTCTCAGAAAGCAATGTCACCATCTCTTGTTTTATCTCCTATATTCTAACTCAGTCAAGGTACTAGGAGTATACTCATAAACAAAGTAAAAATTGAGCTCTCTCTCAGCTTAAGCTATTAAAGTTAGGTTGAGGACTAACTTTGTATGTAAAATTAAGAATAAAGTTGGAAATGACCGACTTTTCATATGTTTATTGATTGTCATTTATTTGCAAATGTTTTCTTCTTTGTTCCTCTATTTTTGCTTCAGTTTCCATTTGTAGGAACATTGACATATTGTGGATAAAATTTTTTAACTGTGGGCTTCCCTGGTGGCTCAGTGATAAAGAATTCACCTTCAATGTAGAAGCTGGAGGAGATAAATGGGTTCTATCATTGGGTTGAGAAAATTCCTGGAGGAGAGCATGGCAACCCACTCCAGTATCTTGCCTGGGAAATGTTATGGAGAGAGGAGCCTGGCAGGCTACAGTCCATAGGGCTGCAAAAAGTCAAACTGCTCTAGAAATTGTTCAGTTCCTTTGTACAGCTATGAAAATGTGCAGTGATATAAACCTTTAGCTAATACATACATATGTATTATGCATAAAATCCTACAGAAAATGTCAAGCAGAAGAATTTTGATGTGCCTAAATGAATCAGCCTAGTTTACTATACAGAACTTTAGGAGAATAGTCATACTTATTTTGAAAGAACACTAATTTGATAACCCTTAAAATCTCAGTTAAAAAAGCTATGACTGAACAATATTGTTGTGTTCTCAGATCCCAGTAATATGATATCAAAAAAAAAAGGAAATTCATAGTAAAAATAATTCAGTAATCCTACGAGGCATAACTCAATAGTCAACAGAAATATTCTACAATGAAAACATCAATTCATAAAGTTTAAATGTGGCTTACAACACAGTTTTCACATATAAGTCTAGTATCTCCTTCCTTTAAAAAAGGGGAAAATACAAAAGGGATTTTACTGATCTTAAACTTGTTCTAGAAACTTGGTAAATTTGAACTTCATCTTTCCGTTCAATCCTAAATATAAGAGGTATAATGTAGTGATTTAGGTTAATTCTATATTCCAACTCTTTACAGATTCCAAGTAATAAAAATTCTCAGAAAGCAATGTCACCATCTCTTGTTTTATCTCCTATATTCTAACTCAGTCAAGGTACTAGGAGTATACTCATAAACAAAGTAAAAATTGAGCTCTCTCTCAGCTTAAGCTATTAAAGTTAGGTTGAGGACTAACTTTGTATGTAAAATTAAGAATAAAGTTGGAAATGACCGACTTTTCATATGTTTATTGATTGTCATTTATTTGCAAATGTTTTCTTCTTTGTTCCTCTATTTTTGCTTCAGTTTCCATTTGTAGGAACATTGACATATTGTGGATAAAATTTTTTAACTGTGGGCTTCCCTGGTGGCTCAGTGATAAAGAATTCACCTTCAATGTAGAAGCTGGAGGAGATAAATGGGTTCTATCATTGGGTTGAGAAAATTCCTGGAGGAGAGCATGGCAACCCACTCCAGTATCTTGCCTGGGAAATGTTATGGAGAGAGGAGCCTGGCAGGCTACAGTCCATAGGGCTGCAAAAAGTCAAACTGCTCTAGAAATTGTTCAGTTCCTTTGTACCATAGGAAGAATCAGAATGACTCAGATGAGAAAGGAGTGTTGAGCCAGGACAGTGTTTTAGTCTGTTGGTCGCTAAACTATATGTGACTTGATTTGCCAAAATGTTAAGAGTATTTGTGAAGTTAGATGATACTTAGGAGATTTTGTGTTCATGTGTCCTTACACTCTGCCATAAGCTGTTGATTATTTACTATGTGCATCTTTTCCTATTTCTGACACTCTCATTTCCTCAGCCGGTCTTCATCCAACTTATGCAAAAGTCTACATTCAGAATATTTTTGAAATGGTGCTCAGGTTCTCTTAGAAACTTGTTTTCAGCAAACTGATATTCTAGTCTTTTATCTTTTCTACCCCATCTCTTGCTCTCCTCCTGAAATATCTTTTCATCTTAGTCTTAATTTAGTCATGCTTGATAGTCATTGTCCCTGATGAAAGTGTTCTCTCTCTCTCTCTCTTTTTCTTATTTGTGAATCTACCTCTAATTTTTGTAGCATTTGCTATAGAACACCAGACACTTCAATACTCTCTGGTCAGCACTCTGGTCAGTCTTGTATTTCTACATCTCATTCTCTCCTCATATTCCCTGTCTCATCCTCCCCATCTCTTAACAGAGAGATGAATGTGTAATAAATTGGGATTTATGTGTGAGGAATACTCATTTTTTTCAATTTCACTACTTGACCGATCTTTTTATATTGTTGGTTTTCTTGTTTTGCTGTTTATTTGGTGGTTTTTTCATTCATTTTTTTCTTAGCATCCATTCTCTATCCCAATTTATTACATTTTAAATTTATTTTATTATTTTCTTCTAGTTTGTACCTCTTTTCTGTGTAATACTGGAGCCCTACCAAAATGCATTAAGATTTGAAAAAAATACTTTGTCCTTTCTTTGTCATGAAAAAATCATTGTATGTTTAATCCCATTCTTTCAATAAATGGTACATCACTGTATGTTCTAAATAATAGTGTAATCATGAACAATAGATCATGCATTCATTGCATTCAAGTATTAGGTTGGCCAAAAAATTCATCTGGGTTTTTTATGGAAAAATCTGAACAAACATTTTGCCCAACCAATTAACTATTTTAACATATACAAGTATTAAACTCACTGTCAAAAATATTTTAGGATTTCTTAAATGTATCTCCATAGAAACTTATAATATTAGTGTGTAGTTTTGAAAATATTATCCTAGGATAAATAATTTTAAAGTTATTTTGTTTTATTTTCATCATGATATCATCTGAAAAATTTAATATTCTTTAAAACTGTATTTATAATATCCATTAGTGAAGCGATGGTATCCTTATATTCCACAATAGTTTCAGGGTCAAAAAGCTCCAGGCACTATGCCAGAAACTGATAGACAGATCTAATTATTATTCAATAGAATAACACCATAGCATGATCTTAGAGTCTCATATTTCTTTTTCTTTTTTAATTTAACTTGTGAAACTGAATCATACAGAGCTTGAGTAAATGTCAAAACTCAGATCTGGGTGCCCAGAAATTTTCTTTTTATGATTTCTTTTTATTATTGCTCCAATTTCTTATCAGTGAAGCCCTATTATTTACAGCGAAGGTCACAATTTCTGATCCCTGTAGATGTCAAATTCCCACTTATTGTTTTCATGCCATTTTTACTATTACCCTTATCCTTAGAGGAAAATTCAAATGTAGCCTTGCCAAAAAAGGAATCTATTTTCTTCTGTGTTTAGTTCTTCTTTTACTGCCTTACTGTAGATATAATTGTCAGCTTTTTTCTTCAAACTTATATCATTACCTTATATCCTTCCATCTTACTATAATCTGTACTACTCTGTTTGTAAAATTTTATTTGATTGATATGTTTTTAAATCTACTTTGTTGGAACGAGTTTTTAGAAAACAAAATGTGCTTATTTTTAGTGTATAGTTGAATGCACACTGACAAATGCACATACTGGTATAATGATCATCACAATCAAGATATTGATTACTTTGGCCATTTCTACAAGTTCCCACATGACTCCATACAGTCAATCCCTCCTCAACTCTAAGCAAATATTGATCTGCTTTCTGACAATATAGTTGATTTTTGTCTTTTCTAGTGTTTCCTATGGATTGAACTACAGAGTAGGTACACTGTCTGTCCACAGCTTTCACTGCTCATCAGTGTTTGTAAACAATACATCCATGTCAAATGCTTAAAAAGTTTGCTCTTTTTCATTGTTCAGTTAGGGTCTATTATAGAAATGTGCCACACTTATCCACTCTCCAGATGATGGACATTCAGGTGACTTCCAGTTTGTTATAATGAATAAATCTGTGTTGAACACTTCACCTGTATATCTTTATGTGGATAACTCTTTTCATCTTTCTTCAATAATTACTTTAAGAATTGCTATTTCATGTGATAAGCAGGGGGTCAATTCTGTAAAAAATCTGCCAAAATATACTCCAAAATGGTTATCAAATTTAATGCTCCCTTAAATAAATATGAGAGCTCCAGTTCCCCATTTTACCAACATAAGGCTTTATTTTTTCAGTTAAACTCTTCTAGAAAGGTGTCCCAAAGAAGGACAATGCCAAAGAAAGTTCAAGATACTGCACAATTACACTCATTTCAAATGCTAGCAAGGTCATGCAGAAAATCCTTCAAGCTAGGCTTCAACAGAATGTGAACTGAGAGTTTCCAAATGTACAAGCTGGATTTAGAAAAGACAGAGGAACAGGAGATCAAATTGCCAACATCTGTTGGATCATAGAAAAAAAACAACAGAATTCCAGAAAAACATCTATTTTTGTGTCATTGACTATACTAAAGCCTTTGACTGTGGGGCTAACAACAAACTGGAAAATTCTTCAAGATATAGGAATACCAGACTACCTTACCTTCTTTTGTGAAACTTGTATGCAAGTCCAAGAAGCAATCTTAGTTAGATCAGGACATTTATCTATTTTTTTTGTTTGAAAAAAACGGAGTTTTAGAAAACAAAATGTGCTTATTTTTAGTGTATAGTTGAATGCACACTGACAAATGCACATACTGGTATAATGATCATCACAATCAAGATATTGATTACTTTGGCCATTTCTACACGTTCCCACATGACTCCATACAGTCAATCCCTCCTCAACTCTAAGCAAATATTGATCTGCTTTCTGACAATATAGTTGATTTTTGTCTTTTCTAGTGTTTCCTATGGATTGAACTACAGAGTAGGTACACTGTCTGTCCACAGCTTTCACTGCTCATCAGTGTTTGTAAACAATACATCCATGTCAAATGCTTAAAAAGTTTGCTCTTTTTCATTGTTCAGTTAGGGTCTATTATAGAAATGTGCCACACTTATCCACTCTCCAGATGATGGACATTCAGGTGACTTCCAGTTTGTTATAATGAATAAATCTGTGTTGAACACTTCACCTGTATATCTTTATGTGGATAACTCTTTTCATCTTTCTTCAATAATTACTTTAAGAATTGCTATTTCATGTGATAAGCAGGGGGTCAATTCTGTAAAAAATCTGCCAAAATATACTCCAAAATGGTTATCAAATTTAATGCTCCCTTAAATAAATATGAGAGCTCCAGTTCCCCATTTTACCAACATAAGGCTTTATTTTTTCAGTTAAACTCTTCTAGAAAGGTGTCCCAAAGAAGGACAATGCCAAAGAAAGTTCAAGATACTGCACAATTACACTCATTTCAAATGCTAGCAAGGTCATGCAGAAAATCCTTCAAGCTAGGCTTCAACAGAATGTGAACTGAGAGTTTCCAAATGTACAAGCTGGATTTAGAAAAGACAGAGGAACAGGAGATCAAATTGCCAACATCTGTTGGATCATAGAAAAAAAACAACAGAATTCCAGAAAAACATCTATTTTTGTGTCATTGACTATACTAAAGCCTTTGACTGTGGGGCTAACAACAAACTGGAAAATTCTTCAAGATATAGGAATACCAGACTACCTTACCTTCTTTTGTGAAACTTGTATGCAAGTCAAGAAGCAACAGTTAGATCAGGACATGGAACAACTACCTGGTTCCAAATTGAGAAAAGAGTATGTAAAGACTGTATATTGTCACCTTGCTTATTTAACTTATATGCAGAGTACATCATGCAAAATGTAAGACTGGATGAAGCTCAAGCAGGAATCAAGATCATAGGAGAAATATCAATAACCTCAGA
The DNA here is from genome assembly GCA_022376925.1 of Tragulus kanchil. Lineage (NCBI taxonomy): Eukaryota > Metazoa > Chordata > Mammalia > Artiodactyla > Tragulidae > Tragulus > Tragulus kanchil. The sequence goes on along the minus strand of JAIOJX010000028.1, from coordinate 155,557,110 downwards.
TATGCAAATGACCCCAACCTAATGACAGAAAATGAAGAGGAACTAAAGAGCCTCTTGATGAAGATGAAAGATAGAGTGAAAAAGCTAGTTTCAAACTCAGCATTCAAAAAACAAAGATCATGGCATCCAGTCCCATCACTTCATGACAAATAGATTGACAATGGAAACAGTGACAGACTTTGCTTCCTTGGGCTCCAGAGTCCCTGTGGATGGTGACTGCACCCATGACATTAAAAGACACTTGCTCCTTGAAAGAAAAGCTGTGAAAAATCTAGACACCATACTCAAAAGCAGAGACATCATTTTGTTGACAAAGGTCCAAATAGTCATCAAAACTTTGATTTATCCAGTAATCATGTATGGATATGACAGTTGTATCATAAAGAAAGCTGAGCACTGAAGAATTGATGCTTTTGAACTATGACGCTGGAAAAGACCTTTGATAGTCCTTGGACTGCAAGCAGATCAAACCAGTCAGAAAATCAACCTCAATATTCTTTGGAAGGACTGATGCTAAAGCTGAAGCTCCAATCCTGGGGCCACTGAGGCAAAGAGCCAACTCACTGAAAAGAGCCTGGAAAGATTGAGGACAGAAGGAGAAGGGGAAAGAAAGTTCAAGATACTGCACAATTACACTCATTTCAAATGCTAGCAAGGTCATGCAGAAAATCCTTCAAGCTAGGCTTCAACAGAATGTGAACTGAGAGTTTCCAAATGTACAAGCTGGATTTAGAAAAGACAGAGGAACAGGAGATCAAATTGCCAACATCTGTTGGATCATAGAAAAAAAACAACAGAATTCCAGAAAAACATCTATTTTTGTGTCATTGACTATACTAAAGCCTTTGACTGTGGGGCTAACAACAAACTGGAAAATTCTTCAAGATATAGGAATACCAGACTACCTTACCTTCTTTTGTGAAACTTGTATGCAAGTCAAGAAGCAACAGTTAGATCAGGACATGGAACAACTACCTGGTTCCAAATTGAGAAAAGAGTATGTAAAGACTGTATATTGTCACCTTGCTTATTTAACTTATATGCAGAGTACATCATGCAAAATGTAAGACTGGATGAAGCTCAAGCAGGAATCAAGATCATAGGAGAAATATCAATAACCTCAGATATGCAAATGACCCCAACCTAATGACAGAAAATGAAGAGGAACTAAAGAGCCTCTTGATGAAGATGAAAGATAGAGTGAAAAAGCTAGTTTCAAACTCAGCATTCAAAAAACAAAGATCATGGCATCCAGTCCCATCACTTCATGACAAATAGATTGACAATGGAAACAGTGACAGACTTTGCTTCCTTGGGCTCCAGAGTCCCTGTGGATGGTGACTGCACCCATGACATTAAAAGACACTTGCTCCTTGAAAGAAAAGCTGTGAAAAATCTAGACACCATACTCAAAAGCAGAGACATCATTTTGTTGACAAAGGTCCAAATAGTCATCAAAACTTTGATTTATCCAGTAATCATGTATGGATATGACAGTTGTATCATAAAGAAAGCTGAGCACTGAAGAATTGATGCTTTTGAACTATGACGCTGGAAAAGACCTTTGATAGTCCTTGGACTGCAAGCAGATCAAACCAGTCAGAAAATCAACCCTCAATATTCTTTGGAAGGACTGATGCTAAAGCTGAAGCTCCAATCCTTTGGCCACCTGAGGCAAAGAGCCAACTCACTGAAAAAGAGCCTGGAAAGATTGAGGACAGAAGGAGAAGGGGGTGACATAGGATGAAAGAGTTGGATATCATTATTGACTCAATGGACATTAGTTTGAGAAAACTCTGGAAGATAGTGAAGGACAGGGAACCCTGACACGTTGTAGTCCATGCAGACACAAAGAGGCGAACATGAATGAGTGGCTGAACAACAGCAAAAAAGTGTGTAGGATCATCTCATTTTGATTTTGATTTTTCTAGTTAACAATAAAGCCTAAGTTATATAAACTCAATTTAAACCACAGGTAGAATGAAGATATAAATTAATGTGTGATTTATTAATTTAAAAAGTTATAAGAAGTAATTAATCTGTTAGCCCGTTTCATCTAGTACTATAGGATGAAAATATTCTAAGATATAAAAGTTGAAGAAAATTCCGACTTAATTAAGATTTTATGTCATTTGATAAGTAAACAAGGATGATGGTGATAGGTAAGAAGCAGCAATCCTAGAGAAACCTGGCCTCAGGCAATCAGACCTCCATAGGATCCTACTGTGAAGCCTGAAATTTAAAGTCAGGTTTCCATCCTCAATTGGTAGTCACAACAGGGCAAAATGTATCTTGGTGGGTTATCAGGACAAACATTCAGAGTTGAGGAACAGCACCATCTCATTTTCTGCAGCTAAGGTCTTAAGTATCACACCTGGCAATGCAAAGCTATCATATTTACTACCATCTATCTTTTTATTTTTATTATCATCTGTCTTTTAATTCCCCTCTGCCTGGGATTAAGACTAGCCTCAGTGCCTGAATCACAAACACAGGGGAGAAAATAAGTGAGTTACCCAGAGGTGCACATAAACACATCCCCTGTAATTTAAGTCTGCTTGTAAATAACGTGCAGAATCATAGCAGCATTTATATGTCAAGTATGCAGTATGCATTTTTGTAATCAGATGACAACTGATTTCATTTCATTTTCTATTGTCTACCCTATTTTTGTGCATTTGATAGAGCATTAGAATAAATGGATTATGCTTTATTCAATCACAACCAGCATTAATGTAATAATCTCTCCAAATTGATTCTATTTTATCTGTATGATATTCTTTGTTTCTAATATTACTCTCTTGCTATAATGTAGCTGAAGGTAACAGAAAGGGAAAAAAGAATCAGGATATCAATTTTAAAAAAATAATTCTACCATCCCAGTTTCCTAAACCGGTTGAAAGAGCTTTCGAATCAAAAAAAAAAAAAAAAAAAAAATACAATTAGCATACCATATGATGTCATTTAACAACATTTGCTTCAGAATTATAGAGTGGCAATATCTCAATAATGCAGTAATCCTATGATGTTCCAACACTTGTAAACACTTTTCACAGGCTATTCACCTCTTACAAACATGTGCAATTTAAAACCAACCTATTTTATAAGGAAAACGAGTCTGAAGGATACTGTTTAGCCATTCAATTACAAGTGATCAAAAAAATGAATTGAGAATGTAGCTACCATAAATAAGGAAAGGTAATTGGAGGCACATACATTTTTTTTTCTAGCTATCAAAATTAAATCAGTAGAGAAATAACAGTCTCCATTTTGAGAAAGATAATAAGCTTTGAAAAATACCTGAATCATCATTTTGCAGTATTTCTAGCAAAACACCACTTTAAGCTTCTTGCCTGTCATGGTTATCAAATCCTAGAGTCAATGTCAGATGGACAGCTCTTGCTTGCAGCAAAGATGAATTGTAAGCACATTCTTCCCTACAAGTTCAGATGCCATTTTCTTGTTTCATGTAATCATTGTACTTCTAATGCATTTAAATAGCCTTAAATGTAATTAAAGGGGAATAAGTGACTTAACTGACAGTCACGATCACTTATTATTTTGCTGTGTTGTAAATACATGAGCAGCTTTATCTGTTTACTTACATGTGCATTCAAAACATATTTCCAGAGTATGACGTTTTTGGCAAAGAAATGTTGTCCCTAAGTCACAAATGAGTTCTATACCAGAGAAACGTTTGCGACACAATTTTCTCAACACTAGGAATCTCTCAGCCCCATCTACACTCCTTTTACCCTTTATGACTAGTACCTATTACTGAATATCACTTCTATTGAAATTGTAGATCTAGCTCATCTATTAGACTGAGAATTCCTTCCCCATTTCCACCTAGCTTAATGGGATGTAAAATCCTCCCTTTAACTCCCTCGGGTTACTCCATATTGACTCAGAGCCCGGAGTGTTTGTTCAGTTAAAGTTCCAAGGTCTAAGCAGTGTTTCCTTGCTCTGTCCCTTCACAGTTGTCTATCTATCTGCCTTTATATCTCTCAGTTTCTAATCTCATCCTGTACTTCAAATTGTTCACAGGGTTTTCATGTGTTATCTTTTAACAAACTGAAATGATGCTCTAGGCCTTGGGCATGAGAAAAATTTCCTTTGTACAGAGCCAACTTGCCTGTTGAATGTTAAATCTGAGACCCAAACCTAGCAGTATCGATGTTAATTAAAGGACTACTAGATCAAGATTTGGGTTCGTCTGAAACTGAAATATGGGCTACTTCTCACACCATATAAAAATTACATTTGGCAACAGTTTCACTCTTTATGGTAGCACACTGATATATGAGAACAAGAATATCTTCATTTATACATTCATTCAACATTTTGTTTTTGTATTGTTTCAATTATATGCTTCGTTTTGGAAATACTGTGGGAATATTGAAGAAAGATTATCAAACATGCACTCAAGTGAAGCAGAACAGAATTCCTAAAGGGATGGGATTGAAATTCCTCTTTGGATTATGTATCAAGTTAGACAGGCAGAGAGCAGAAGAGAAGGACTGACAGTTCAAGAGAGTAAGAGGGAGAAAAACTTCTGGGTGGAAATGAGTGACTTATTCCTATAATTGTCAGAGGTTGAAGTCATAAGGCTAGTAGCATTATCTGTTCAATTAAGAAGAAAGTTTTGGTGTTTTTCTTTTTCTTTTTTTCTTCTTCACTTTTTGTGTTTTAAAAAAGCTTCCCTTTTATATCTTGAAGCTCTTTGCATGTTTCTCATACCAACACACCTCCACCTACAGTCCCCTGCTTTGGGCAACAATGTATCTGCTCCCAGTTTGCATGACTTTCTTTCTTTCTTTCTTTCTTTCTTTTTTTTTTTTTTTTTGAGAATTCCTTGAAGATTGGGGTTCCATTTTATCTATGTATTCCTAGAGCCTAGTGCAGTGTATAATTTTATCAGGCCCAGAATAAATGTTTGTTGAATGAAGAATAAAAGCAGATTTTTAAATTGTTTAAGTTCTTCTGTATTCCTCATGCACTTTCTTGGTGGCTCAAACAGTAAAGAATCTGCCTGCCATGCAGGAGACCTGAGTTCTATACCTACATTGGGAAGATCCAATGAAGAACGGAACTGCTACCTACTCCAATATTCTTGCCTGGAAAGTTCCTCATACACGTATCAATCCATGAGAGGTGTTATGAAATCTCACTGAGAGAAATTAATTAATTGAGAGTGTTTTAGAACTTTTACAACACATTGACAGTACAATTTTTAAAATTTATTGAATCTAATAATTTTTTAAAAAATCTGCCTATCAGATGCATATTTTTAAGGATTATTTCTCCAATTATTTACTGTTATTATGTTTTAAAAATATCAATCCATGATACATTAGAAATGCATCTGGAAAAATTAAAACTCATTCTTTGTATCAATATTTGAGAAAAATGATTTCCTAATCTGCACAAAGCTACATATTAATAACACAGAGGGTTGTATTAATAGTCATGCTGTTTAAAATACAGTATGACAAACAGCATCTCTAGGTGTTGAATTTAGGAGAAAGGCTTTTAATAAATGACAACCACCAACCATCTCTAACTTCAGCTTTGTGAAACAACCATCATATTAAGCTAAAAATATGTTTATTAAATTGCAAATCAAGAATTCCAAAGGAAACCAGAAGCAGAGAGCAGAAGAGAAGGACTGACAGTTCAAGAGAGTAAGAGGGAGAAAAACTTCTGGGTGGAAATGAGTGACTTATTCCTATAATTGTCAGAGGTTGAAGTCATAAGGCTAGTAGCATTATCTGTTCAATTAAGAAGAAAGTTTTGGTGTTTTTCTTTTTCTTTTTTTCTTCTTCACTTTTTGTGTTTTAAAAAAGCTTCCCTTTTATATCTTGAAGCTCTTTGCATGTTTCTCATACCAACACACCTCCACCTACAGTCCCCTGCTTTGGGCAACAATGTATCTGCTCCCAGTTTGCATGACTTTCTTTCTTTCTTTCTTTCTTTTTTTTTTTTTTTTTTGAGAATTCCTTGAAGATTGGGGTTCCATTTTATCTATGTATTCCTAGAGCCTAGTGCAGTGTATAATTTTATCAGGCCCAGAATAAATGTTTGTTGAATGAAGAATAAAAGCAGATTTTTAAATTGTTTAAGTTCTTCTGTATTCCTCATGCACTTTCTTGGTGGCTCAAACAGTAAAGAATCTGCCTGCCATGCAGGAGACCTGAGTTCTATACCTACATTGGGAAGATCCAATGAAGAACGGAACTGCTACCTACTCCAATATTCTTGCCTGGAAAGTTCCTCATACACGTATCAATCCATGAGAGGTGTTATGAAATCTCACTGAGAGAAATTAATTAATTGAGAGTGTTTTAGAACTTTTACAACACATTGACAGTACAATTTTTAAAATTTATTGAATCTAATAATTTTTTAAAAAATCTGCCTATCAGATGCATATTTTTAAGGATTATTTCTCCAATTATTTACTGTTATTATGTTTTAAAAATATCAATCCATGATACATTAGAAATGCATCTGGAAAAATTAAAACTCATTCTTTGTATCAATATTTGAGAAAAATGATTTCCTAATCTGCACAAAGCTACATATTAATAACACAGAGGGTTGTATTAATAGTCATGCTGTTTAAAATACAGTATGACAAACAGCATCTCTAGGTGTTGAATTTAGGAGAAAGGCTTTTAATAAATGACAACCACCAACCATCTCTAACTTCAGCTTTGTGAAACAACCATCATATTAAGCTAAAAATATGTTTATTAAGTTGCAAATTCATAGTAGAGCCATTCCTGTCTCAGCAGACTAGACACAGTTCTTTTTGTTCCCAACATGGGCTTCCTGGTAGTTTACTGCTGAGTAACGAAAGTCGGCATGGGAAATGGAATCATTTGTCATTTGAAACCTGAGAATTCAAGTGGAGAAAAACAGCACAGAGTATTTCAGCCTCAGGGGTACTTACCTGTGGGGCCAGAAGTCTTCATTGTAAAGGCTGTCCTGTGAACTGTGAAATGTTGAGCATCAAATATTTTCCGGTAGCAAGCATTCCCCTCTTCTCCCATCAATGTCTAATTTGTAACAGTGTGAAAAGTCTCCAGGCATAGACAAACATCTCCCATGGCTAAAAATCTCCTACTTGAGAAGTATTGACTGACAGTAATTTGAGACATCAGAGACTTCTGGAAAAGAATGCTGGAACTACGTGTATAATATACATTGCCCAACTGAAAATTCACAGAACTGTGAAAAAGAGCACTGGACTGCAGTGAGTTAAAATTCACTCTGTGACCAAGGTTAAGCAATTTGAATTCCGTCATCTCTAGCCCTCATCTTTAATACAGGTACGTTAGAGTTTTGAAATTTCATGTTTTCTGATTTTGTCAAGAACTAATGTCCTACTTGCAAAATATCTGTAATATTTATATTCTAGTGCATTAAGATGTCCTTGGACCCATAATATTCTATAAAGAAATATGTCTCTCTTAAAAAGTAGATTTCCTACTTAATCTCTAATATAACTTCACCTCAGGAGACTTGAAAAATAACCTAGATATTGATTTTATATCATATTATAGTAAATAAGAAGCATGTTAATGTGTTGTAATAAAAAAAAGCTATTATTTATAAAGGCATTTAATCTAAATTATGATATTTCTTGTGCCAGTTTTCTAAAAGGTGGCAGCAATAACTGGCTTCCCAAGTGGTAAACAATCTGTGTACCAAAGCGGGAGACTGAGGAGACATGGGTTTGATCCCTGGATCAGGAACATCCCCTGGAGTAGGGGTTATTCTCTGGAGAATCCCATGGACAGTGAAGCCTAATGACTACAGTCCATAGGGTCACAAAGAGTCAAGCATGATTGAGCAAGTGAGCACACATGCACACAAAGCAGCTAAAAATATGTTTATTAAGTTGCAAATTCATAGTAGAGCCATTCCTGTCTCAGCAGACTAGACACAGTTCTTTTTGTTCCCAACATGGGCTTCCTGGTAGTTTACTGCTGAGTAACGAAAGTCGGCATGGGAAATGGAATCATTTGTCATTTGAAACCTGAGAATTCAAGTGGAGAAAAACAGCACAGAGTATTTCAGCCTCAGGGGTACTTACCTGTGGGGCCAGAAGTCTTCATTGTAAAGGCTGTCCTGTGAACTGTGAAATGTTGAGCATCAAATATTTTCCGGTAGCAAGCATTCCCCTCTTCTCCCATCAATGTCTAATTTGTAACAGTGTGAAAAGTCTCCAGGCATAGACAAACATCTCCCATGGCTAAAAATCTCCTACTTGAGAAGTATTGACTGACAGTAATTTGAGACATCAGAGACTTCTGGAAAAGAATGCTGGAACTACGTGTATAATATACATTGCCCAACTGAAAATTCACAGAACTGTGAAAAAGAGCACTGGACTGCAGTGAGTTAAAATTCACTCTGTGACCAAGGTTAAGCAATTTGAATTCCGTCATCTCTAGCCCTCATCTTTAATACAGGTACGTTAGAGTTTTGAAATTTCATGTTTTCTGATTTTGTCAAGAACTAATGTCCTACTTGCAAAATATCTGTAATATTTATATTCTAGTGCATTAAGATGTCCTTGGACCCATAATATTCTATAAAGAAATATGTCTCTCTTAAAAAGTAGATTTCCTACTTAATCTCTAATATAACTTCACCTCAGGAGACTTGAAAAATAACCTAGATATTGATTTTATATCATATTATAGTAAATAAGAAGCATGTTAATGTGTTGTAATAAAAAAAAGCTATTATTTATAAAGGCATTTAATCTAAATTATGATATTTCTTGTGCCAGTTTTCTAAAAGGTGGCAGCAATAACTGGCTTCCCAAGTGGTAAACAATCTGTGTACCAAAGCGGGAGACTGAGGAGACATGGGTTTGATCCCTGGATCAGGAACATCCCCTGGAGTAGGGGTTATTCTCTGGAGAATCCCATGGACAGTGAAGCCTAATGACTACAGTCCATAGGGTCACAAAGAGTCAAGCATGATTGAGCAAGTGAGCACACATGCACACAAAGCAGCAATAACACCAATAGTATTAACACTAACACTAATAGAAAATTTTGGAATGAGCCTTATGTGTCTCTAAGATTTATAACCTGAGAAACATCCCAAGAACTCTTCAAGTTTATTAATTAATTTTAATACCATAAAGATTGCAAATGAAGCCAAAGGCTATTTGAATTTTCTGATCCATTAAGTAGCCTTTACATTGTCAAAACAAAATCAAAAGAAATTTATATAACATTTCATTTAGATTTAGCAAAGGATTATTAAAATTTTATATTTTTATCTGGAAAAGTATTTTTTTAAAGTAATAAATACTGAAATCATTCTAAAGATTTTAATTCTTTAAAAATAAACTCTTTTATGTCTTCTGTTTATGTATTTTTACGTGAAGACCATATAATTTTGATTTGTAATGGGGAGAGGTAAGTTTTCTCTCCAATATATCCATGTACATTTAGAATTTAAATGCTGGAAGCAGATTTCAAACACTTTTACCCTTGTTAACATCACACATATAGAAGACCACACACAGATGGAAGGGTGCCTCTATTTGTAACCACAGTTAGCAAGTGGTTAGGCATCTTATTTTACCACTAATATGTACAGTGGCACATGGCATGAGAAAGTGGTAATCATGGAGAAGTACCACACCATACAGTACCCCACAATAAAACATGCTCCTGAGCTGAGGGTCAGAGATCAATGATAGCTTTTTCAGACCTACCTGGGTTATCAGTGGAAGGGAATGGAAAAAAATAGCCAAATATGCCAAAAAGGAAGCCACCTTACCCAAAAAACAAATTTAAATGTCTAAAGATTAGGGTTTGTTTGTTTGAGCATCTCCAGAGAATAATAAGAAATTATCCTTCAACTCCTCACTGCCACCATTTCTCAGAGCTCTTGTTGGCTAAATGCAGTCATAAGTCTCATGTACTGATTCAACTGAGTCACTGTAATTTGTTAGTTTGATATAAATATGACAGCATTTTATCCACAGAGTAAGAAGACCTAGAAACGTTAGGTTATCCTGACTTTATCTTATTCAGTTCTAGGTGGAAGAAAGCTATATATCTCCCTATGTATAGAGAAGAGTATTATTAATATCCTTCATAACAACTCCTGGAGTTTATTTCACAAATAGAATTAGAATCAATAAAATGTGAATAACCTGAATTTCAGCTTGACCTGATATCATGATTTCTGAAATTGAGTTTGAGAAATGATTTCTCATTTCCTGCCTTTTCCTGTCTAGGCTACTTCCAATCTCAATGTGATAAAATCAAATCTAAAAAGTAATAAAACCAGAAAATAATTTCAAACACTTTCCCTGACTGACTGCTATTGCTGCATTTATGCAGATCACTGAAGGGAAGACCAGGACACCTAAGATTGGAAATACATCATGTCTTGAGTGGCTCTTGGACTCTGAGGGTAACAGAAAAAGTATCAGAAATGAAGAAAACCAACAGAGTCAGACTGAAACATTATAAACTAAAACCAGCAAATATCCCCTGGACAAAATAATCCAATAATTCACTGTAAAAGGAAAAATATGTCAATACTGTCCTCAGATTATACAGGTTAATAGCATACATGCCATTGTTGCATGTTTAACTCTGCAGAGATACCATTTTTTTCCCATTCTTTTGTCAAGTAAAATTTTATCTTTCAAACCTAGATATATTCACTAATTTTAATATATTCAGTTAAATTTTAAATCCTCAAAATGCTTTAGAAATGTGTATTTTCCCATGCTGCTCTCTAATTCACAGAAGAATCCAAGTTCAAGGACACATTTCTAGGAACAGTTTTATTTTAATGACCCTTTGGTTACACCCTTTGAGTTCATCTTATTATTTTTATGTTCAAGTTCTCTGGTGCTGTGAAAAATGAACGCTGTTACAGGAACTTATTTTGTTATTTTTCCTGCTGACATTCAGGAGACAATTATATGAGCAGTTTCTGTTTATCCTCTGAACCACAATATAGAAATCCATATAGAAGCTTATTATAAGTGAAACTAAATCTGGTTTCTGATTGTAGGCTTGATCCATTTACAATTAACTCCTCAGGTCATTGACAACAATATTTTATTCCATAGCTATTATTTCTATGCAGAGAATGTACTAGAAAATATGAACCCAAGGAAGAGTTTTACAAGTGGAATTTGGGTTCTAAATGTCTATCATTAAAATAATCCTTAATCAATAAAATGTGAATAACCTGAATTTCAGCTTGACCTGATATCATGATTTCTGAAATTGAGTTTGAGAAATGATTTCTCATTTCCTGCCTTTTCCTGTCTAGGCTACTTCCAATCTCAATGTGATAAAATCAAATCTAAAAGTAATAAAACCAGAAAATAATTTCAAACACTTTCCCTGACTGACTGCTATTGCTGCATTTATGCAGATCACTGAAGGGAAGACCAGGACACCTAAGATTGGAAATACATCATGTCTTGAGTGGCTCTTGGACTCTGAGGGTAACAGAAAAAGTATCAGAAATGAAGAAAACCAACAGAGTCAGACTGAAACATTATAAACTAAAACCAGCAAATATCCCCTGGACAAAATAATCCAATAATTCACTGTAAAAGGAAAAATATGTCAATACTGTCCTCAGATTATACAGGTTAATAGCATACATGCCATTGTTGCATGTTTAACTCTGCAGAGATACCATTTTTTTCCCATTCTTTTGTCAAGTAAAATTTTATCTTTCAAACCTAGATATATTCACTAATTTTAATATATTCAGTTAAATTTTAAATCCTCAAAATGCTTTAGAAATGTGTATTTTCCCATGCTGCTCTCTAATTCACAGAAGAATCCAAGTTCAAGGACACATTTCTAGGAACAGTTTTATTTTAATGACCCTTTGGTTACACCCTTTGAGTTCATCTTATTATTTTTATGTTCAAGTTCTCTGGTGCTGTGAAAAATGAACGCTGTTACAGGAACTTATTTTGTTATTTTTCCTGCTGACATTCAGGAGACAATTATATGAGCAGTTTCTGTTTATCCTCTGAACCACAATATAGAAATCCATATAGAAGCTTATTATAAGTGAAACTAAATCTGGTTTCTGATTGTAGGCTTGATCCATTTACAATTAACTCCTCAGGTCATTGACAACAATATTTTATTCCATAGCTATTATTTCTATGCAGAGAATGTACTAGAAAATATGAACCCAAGGAAGAGTTTTACAAGTGGAATTTGGGTTCTAAATGTCTATCATTAAAAATAATCCTTTACAATCAATGTTTAGTGTTTGTACATATTACTAAAAATGTGCTTGCTATCTACCTGCTTACGTTGGCTTCCTTTAATCTGAAGAAGATAATCTCACTTACTTGTATTGTCATATGCAAATAATTGTTTATTGCCCATCTCATTCAAAGGAAATAATTAGTCATGTATTAACTTCAGATATCAAAACCATTATTATTTTTAAATAAACATTTTATTTTAGAACACTTTTAGATTAAAAATTATAAAACTGTTCAAGATTTCATACACTCCAACCTAGTTTATTCTGTTGTTAACACCTCATGGTAATAGTATAGTCCAATATTAATAAATTATTAACAAAATATATATTTTATTCATACTTCCTTATTTTTACCTAATAGTTATTCTACAGGTTATCACATTGCTTTTAATAGACACCTCTACTTAGGCATCTGTTAGCTGAGACAATTTTTCAAACTTTCTGTTTTTGATGACATTGATAGTTCTGTGAGGTATTGGCCAAGCATTTGGTAAAATGCTCCTCTTTGGATATATGTCCTATACTTTGTCTCAGGATTTGGCTGGATTTTTGAGTTTCTGGGAAGATGGCAGATAGAAACTGGCATTTTCATCATATCATGTTAGCATTGCATATCACCCTTAAAGCGATGACAAACCTAAACAGTGTATAAAAAGCAGAGACCTCATTTTGTCGAAAAATGCCATTTAATAGAAGATACATTTTTTCTAGTAGTCATGCACAGATCTGAGAGTCGGACCATAAAGAAGACTGAGCACTAAAGAAATGATGCTTTTGAATTGTGATACTGGAGAAGACTATTGAAAATCCCCTGGACTGCAAGGAGATAAAACAGTCAATCCTAGAGGAAATCAACCCTGAATATTCATTGGAAAGACTGACAGTAAAGCTGAAGCACTGTTACTCTGGCCACTCAATGCAAGGAGCTGAATTGTTGGAAAAGATACTGATGCCAGGAAAGATTGATGGCAGGAAGAGTAGAGGGCAACAAAGGATGAGATGGTTGAATGGCATCACTGGCTCAAGGGACATGAGTCTGAGCAAACTTGGGGAGACAGCGAAGGACAGGGAAGCCTGGCATGCTGCGGTTGGTCGGGTTTACAGAGATTAGGGCGTGACTTAGCGACTGAACAACAATCACCCTTAGTATTGATTTTGATCACCTGACTGATCAAGTGTTATTAAATTCTGAACTAAAATGGTTGCCTTTTTTATTCCATACAATAATCTTTGAAAAAAGTCAAATTAAAAGGATGAAGTCAAGAGAGAAACGAAAAAAAAAAAAAAATAATAAAGGCTGACTCAAAATTCAGCTTACTTTAAAACTGCTTGCTTCAATTTACAATTTTGACTCTTATTTTAAAGCTACATTAATGGAGACCATGTGGTATTCATGAAAGAATAGATACATAAACAAATGGAACAGAATAGAGAGCCCAGAAATAAATCTACACAAATATAACCAACAAATCCTGACAAAAAAAGTAAGGCAATTCAACAGAGAAAGTATTTTTCACTGAATAGTATCAGAACCATTGGAAAGTCATCTGCGAAAGGATGAATTCAGACACTGCGCTGACATCATTCAGAAAAATATAGCTTAAAATGGATTGTAGGGAGAAATGCAAAATATGAAATTCTAAATCTTTCAAAAAATTGAAGAAAAATTTGTGACTTAAATTTGGCAGTAAACTTTTAGGTACAATACTATAAGCAGGAACTATGAAAGAAAAAAGAATGTATAAGTTGGACTTCATTAAAATTAAAATTATTAATTTAAAATTAACTAAATAAAAGACAAAGGAGAAGCCACAGAGTGGAATATATCATTTGAAGACAATATTTGATTAATATTTGGGTCCACAATATGCAAATAGCATATGAAACTCAATGGAAAATAAGCAAACCAATTAAAAAATGGAGAACATTACATATCTAAGCACTTTGTCAAAAAAAGATATACAGATGGGAAGTAAGCATTTGAAAAGGTGCTCAACAGTATTGGTCACTTGTGAATTTCAAGGTAAGAACATAAGATAGTCCTATACACTTGCTAGAATAGCTAAAATGTAAAACACTGACAACATCAAATGCTGTCAAGAATGCAGAGCAGTAGGATTGTAAACTGGAGTAGCCACTTTTTCCAAAACTGACTGTATCATCTCACATGATTTTAGCAATCATGCCATAGGTATTTGCTCAACCATTTGAAAACCTATTCACACAAAAACATACATGTGAATGCGTATTGTAGCTTTATTCATAATCACCAAAAACTAGAAGCAACCAGAATGTTTATGAATAAATGAATAAAAAACAAAACATGGTGGTTTAGTCACTAAGTCATGTCCAACGCTTTGCAACCTCATGGACTGTAGCCCGCCAGGCTCCTCTGTCCATAGAATTTTCCAGGCAAGAATACTGGAGTGGGTTGCCATGTCCTTCTCTATGGGGTTATCCCAACCCAACACAGGAATCAAACTTGTATCTCCTGTATTTCTGGTGGTCTCCTGCATTGCAGGCAGATTCTTTACTGACTGAGACATAGAGAAGTCCATTCAATGACACATTGTTCATCACTAAAAGAAAAGAAACTCTTTAGCAACAAAAAGACTTACATGAACCATAAAAGCAATTGCTCAGTGAAAGAAGACAGTCTAAAATGGCTATATATTATATCATTCCAATATTTGGCACTTCAGAAAATGCATCTCCTTAGGTGAGACAAGAGGCCTAAAGTGTGAAGAAAGCCCCTTCCTCATGTGTCATAAATGCTGGAGAAGTGTCCTTCCATGGAAATGAAGTTTTTATAATTGAGAAGTCTCTGGGTTTATTTCATAATGATTATTCTTCCTCTTCTCCTTCTAGGGCTTCCTCAGGTCTTACCATGAGAACCAAATGCGGTTTCTGGAGGTAAAAACTCCTTATAGTGTGTTGTTTTTGTTCACTTGTCAAGTGTCATCCTCTCTTTGTAGCCCCATGCACTTTTGTCTGCCAGGTTCCTCTGTCCTCTACTATCTCCCAGAGTTTGCTAAAATTCGTATCCATTTGAGTCAGTGATACTATCTAACTGTCTCATCCTCTGCTGCTCCCCTTTTCCTTTTGCTTCAGTTTTTCACAGCATCAGGATCTTTTCCCATGAATCGACTTTTGACATCAGGTGGCCCAATTATTAGATATTCAGCTTCAGCATCACTCCTACAATTGAATATTTAGGGTTGATTTCCTTTAGGGTTAACCGATTTGATCTCCTTTCTGTCCAAGGGACTATCAAGAGTCTTTTCCAGCACTGTAATTCAAAAGTACCAGTTCTTTGGTGCTTGCTCAGCCTTCTTTATGTACAAACTATCACACTCATACAGGACTGTGTGAACTCTCCAAAACTGTGCTCTCTAAAAATATCACTTTCATGCAAGTCTGCACTCAGCTTCCAGAAGTTTATCAGAATTATCATTTGTGAGTTCTCATCAGAGCCTCTGTTCTAGAACTGAAAATTTTACTGTGGTTGTCTAGATATGCCTATCTTTTAGAATTTGGAGATTGAGGTCTGTCTTGCTATGCAAGATCTGTAACAGTTTCAAGAAAATAGTTGATTTTCACTAGTTTCTTTTCAGCTTTACTGACTGAGACATAGAAGTCCATTCAATGACACATTGTTCATCACTAAAAGAAAAGAAACTCTTTAGCAACAAAAAGACTTACATGAACCATAAAAGCAATTGCTCAGTGAAAGAAGACAGTCTAAAATGGCTATATATTATATCATTCCAATATTTGGCACTTCAGAAAATGCATCTCCTTAGGTGAGACAAGAGGCCTAAAGTGTGAAGAAAGCCCCTTCCTCATGTGTCATAAATGCTGGAGAAGTGTCCTTCCATGGAAATGAAGTTTTTATAATTGAGAAGTCTCTGGGTTTATTTCATAATGATTATTCTTCCTCTTCTCCTTCTAGGGCTTCCTCAGGTCTTACCATGAGAACCAAATGCGGTTTCTGGAGGTAAAAACTCCTTATAGTGTGTTGTTTTTGTTCACTTGTCAAGTGTCATCCCTCTCTTTGTAGCCCCATGCACTTTTGTCTGCCAGGTTCCTCTGTCCTCTACTATCTCCCAGAGTTTGCTAAAATTCGTATCCATTTGAGTCAGTGATACTATCTAACTGTCTCATCCTCTGCTGCTCCCTTATCCTTTTGCTTCAGTTTTTCACAGCATCAGGATCTTTTCCCATGAATCGACTTTTGACATCAGGTGGCCCAATTATTAGATATTCAGCTTCAGCATCACTCCTACAATTGAATATTTAGGGTTGATTTCCTTTAGGGTTAACCGATTTGATCTCCTTTCTGTCCAAGGGACTATCAAGAGTCTTTTCCAGCACTGTAATTCAAAAGTACCAGTTCTTTGGTGCTTGCTCAGCCTTCTTTATGTACAAACTATCACACTCATACAGGACTGTGTGAACTCTCCAAAACTGTGCTCTCTAAAAATATCACTTTCATGCAAGTCTGCACTCAGCTTCCAGAAGTTTATCAGAATTATCATTTGTGAGTTCTCATCAGAGCCTCTGTTCTAGAACTGAAAATTTTACTGTGGTTGTCTAGATATGCCTATCTTTTAGAATTTGGAGATTGAGGTCTGTCTTGCTATGCAAGATCTGTAACAGTTTCAAGAAAATAGTTGATTTTCAGTGTATTTAGTTTTTTTGCTATTGTTGTAAGCAGACTCAGATCTTCCAAACTCTTTAATTTCAAATTTACAACCAGAAATTAATCATTATAATGTATAAAAGTACATAATGCTGAATTGAAAGGAAATATTAGTATAGACTAATATGGGGGCATAAAGTTTTCAAAAGAAGAACCACTATTACAAAGATAATTTCTGTGTTGTAAAGTGAGATAAAACAAGGAGATGCTATTTTTAAGGGTGTTACCTTCATCTTCTTTCATTTCAATTCTCATATGATAAAAGAATAAGAAATTAGAAATTATAGTAGGTAATAATAACTAATATGGTTAATAATAAATAATAGATAATGAATAACTAGTATAGTATGGATTCAATGCACATGGATTTGAGTAAACTCCAGGATAGTGAAGGACAGCGGAGCCTGCCGTGCTGCAGTACAAGGGTTCGCAATGAGTCAGACATGACTTAGCTACTGGATGACAACAATAGCAAGAGTACAGTATGAAAATTTCATACTAAAATTTAGGTGAGTTATAGATATTCAGATTATCTGAAGCTTTATAAATAATTATTGAAACACAATGCCCCATTGAATACTTCCATTTGTGAAAATCAATATTTTATGACAAATCTCTATTGTCCCAGTCTAGGTAATTGAGAAGAGATGGGTAATAAGTTTAATCACAAGTCAAAGACTATATAATACAACAGTTAAAATCAAGACCAACTCTACTTCCTCTGACTTTGTTGCAAAGCAAATCAGTTAAAACATTATATTCTAAAGTAGAAATCCTTTCTAAAGATAGTTTTGCTTGTTTAAGTAAAGGATAGCAGATATTTGTGGAAATTATGTATTAATCCCCAAGTAGACTTGGCAACTGAAGATGTCTGTAATATTTCAATAAGCATACCAAATAGAGATTTCAAAACAGTCTAAAGTCATCGTTCTCAGTCTGGGCACTGTGACACTCAGGGCACTGCAATGAACTGTCAGAAATGCCCTGGAAGTTTTAAGCTTTTGAGAGTTCTAGTGATACTTGACATATATCCTACACCATTTCAACTACTAGCTCGAGGTAGCTCATAGGTTTATCATTAGATCATGCCATACAAATGTAATATTTTTAGATAATTGAGTTTCTATTAGTTTCAACTATAACACCAAGTACAACTCTCACTGTAGAGTAGGAAATTAGTAGTCTTTCCAAACAACACATTATAAAGCAACTATATTACAATAAAATTTAGCTTAAAAAGAGGAATATGTCCATTGCTCAATATTTCTCTAGTAAGAAATTATAGTTATTTCATAATGAGATAAATATTTTCCTTCAATTACTAAGTGTTCTTGTTTCATACAGCTACTAAGTTGATCATTGTAAGTACTTTGTTTAGATCTAACTAAGATGAAATTCTTTGGCACTCTTTTTGGTCTTAGAATAATAAGAAATGATTAGTAAGACTGTAAGGGTGATAGAAACAGAAAAATGTTTGAAAGCCTCTTGGCTAAAACATAAAGTGACATAGACTTAAAACAAAGGATAAAACAAGACAGGCAGAGACACAAAAACAACTAGAAGAGGGTCTAAAATATAATGTGCTATTTATAAATGTTAGTAATGAAAATGGGAATGAGGACAGTTCTTTGCAATAGCAATTCTACTCATTATCAATGGAAAAATATTGAATAATAGAGACTGGAAGGATGATGAAGTAAGGAAATCATTAGTAGTACTTATAATTTATTTGATTTTGAAGGTATGAATTCATTTTTAGTGACATTAGATAAATTTCTGTTCCAGTAGATTATTGAGTTGGAGAAGCTCTTTACTTCAGCATATAAAGTTCTGTAGATGAAGTTCGGGTCCATAGTATCCACTGTGGGGATCTTCTGCAGAAAGGGAAGGCAGCAGGATTGTCCCCGGCTGAACTGGGCGATCTCGGAGAAAGGCAAATCTTGACTGCCCGCTGCGCAGCCCCCTGGCTCAGGCAGGGGACAATTAGATGCGACAGGGGTTTTATAGAAGTAGTTTTGCTTTATTAATGAAGATCTACAGTTTTTATAGGCAAGTGAAGGGGGTTTTGTACGGGACTTCCTATAGATTACATCAATCAAGCTAAAGGCCAAGTAATCATTCACGAGCACGGAAACCAAGGGAACCAATCAGAAATTTTGACCATCAATTAACAATTTAGATCACGCCCTGTCTCTTCCTGTAGGTGCCATCTTAGATGCAAACATGTGCTTAAGCTTCTTTAAACAATGTGTTTAAGCTTCCCTTCATTCCCATGTCCCTTCCTGTAGGCGCCATCTTAACTCCAAGCTGCAAACATGTGCTTAAGCTTTTTTATGTTTGTAACGGTCTTCCCACAATCCGCAGAGATGCAGTCCATATAGGTGCTGTATTTATTTGCACTCTCCTTACAGAAATGTTTTTTGTTTTAGAAACAGAAGTTGTTCATGTTATTTAGAAAGAGGATTCGTGTTTATTGGCTTTATTTGAAACACTGCTTCTATAATTGCAAACATTAGGAAACTGACAGGTTTAATTACATCTCCAGTTATGTGTCTAAGATATTATTTAGGTTTTTAAAGCTTACCATAGTGGCTATTTTTAAATGAATGGTCCCAAGATTGCTTCTAAAGAAATCGCCATGGAAACATTCTAACATTCATAGAAACATATAGTCTTTAGTTTTGCTTCTACATATGTGGTTTATATTATTTCCTTTAATGTGATAAAATACACATGACATAAAATGTAAGTTTAACCATTTTAAGTGTGTATAATTCAGTGTCTTTATAAACTAATTCTCATTGTTGTACAACCAGCATCTCCACTCTTCTCCATAACCCTTTTATTATCTCACACTGAAACTGTACCCACTTAACAGTAACACCCCATTCATCTTTCCATTAGCTCCTGGCCACCACCATTCTACTTTCTGTCTTTATGAGTAGGAGCATTTTAGGTACTGCATATAGGCAGAATCATATTATATGTGTCTTTTTAGTGTGTTGGCTTACTTCAGTTAGCCTGTTTCCTAGGTTCATCCATGGGGCATCATGTATCAGATCTTCATTTATGCTTCAGATTAAATAATATCCCATTATATGTATATATCACATATGTTTCTCCATACGTGGATGTACATTTTGATATTTTCCACCTTTGATGATTGTGAATAATGTTGTTAAGAACATTGGTGTAGAAATATATTCATGTAATTTTATATTGCTTTTTAGAATGAATAGGAGAACATTAATTCATGGTAATGCTCACTATTATAATATTTTGGTTATTACTTTTTTAAAAATGTTAGTTAAAAAACAGGGCCTTGGTACACCAGTTATTTCTTGGAACAATTCTAACTGGAACTAAGCCTACAATTACAGATTACACTATATGTGCCTTTGCTTGATAGCATTTATGGTTGTTGTTTAATGTTTATTTGTATAATTATTCAGTTAACGTATTTTTTTTCATTCCCTCTCTCTCTCCTGTAATCTCTGTGAAGGCAGAAACTGTCTGGCTTTGCTCATTGTATTTTACATGTCAAATAAAATAATTGATACATACAATACAAACCTATTAATAGGAAGACAGTAATATCTATGTACTCACTAATGGATGCAAGGTATACCATCGGCAATATAGCCTATTCCTTCAGGATAGCTTTACATAGTCTTTTCCGAATTTTAGTTTGTACCTGATACAAACTTACAGCGACATCCATCACCCTAGCTCAGAGAATAAAGCCAAAACCATCAGCACAGAGGGTCAAAACTGCTAGTTTTAACCTATTAGCCCGCCCACCTGCCTCTTTCCCCAACCTGCCCACCCCGCCCCCCAAAAAAATAGAAGGCTTTTAACCTATTAGAATATTCATTTCAGTGTACTAAATATATAAATTTGGATAGCATTAAGTCTAAAAATTTTGATTTTTTTCCAAGTCATTAATATACTTTATCTCTGTCTTTGTTTTTTGCTTTTATTGTTCAGTATAAAAGTTTCATACATTTTGTCTTACTTTTATACCTAAATATTTTTAATCTTTTGAAATTAAAATTATTAATTTTATAGCTGTAACATAGGAATCCAATTTTCTTTTGTGTTTTGACACATCATTTGACATTACTAAGTTTATTAGTTCCAGAGGGCATTTTGTAGAGTTTTAATAGTTTTCTATGTACGTAATCATGTTGTCTGGAAATCAATTTTTATTTCCCATTATATGTATATATCACATATGTTTCTCCATACGTGGATGTACATTTTGATATTTTCCACCTTTGATGATTGTGAATAATGTTGTTAAGAACATTGGTGTAGAAATATATTCATGTAATTTTATATTGCTTTTTAGAATGAATAGGAGAACATTAATTCATGGTAATGCTCACTATTATAATATTTTGGTTATTACTTTTTTAAAAATGTTAGTTAAAAAACAGGGCCTTGGTACACCAGTTATTTCTTGGAACAATTCTAACTGGAACTAAGCCTACAATTACAGATTACACTATATGTGCCTTTGCTTGATAGCATTTATGGTTGTTGTTTAATGTTTATTTGTATAATTATTCAGTTAACGTATTTTTTTTCATTCCCTCTCTCTCTCCTGTAATCTCTGTGAAGGCAGAAACTGTCTGGCTTTGCTCATTGTATTTTACATGTCAAATAAAATAATTGATACATACAATACAAACCTATTAATAGGAAGACAGTAATATCTATGTACTCACTAATGGATGCAAGGTATACCATCGGCAATATAGCCTATTCCTTCAGGATAGCTTTACATAGTCTTTTCCGAATTTTAGTTTGTACCTGATACAAACTTACAGCGACATCCATCACCCTAGCTCAGAGAATAAAGCCAAAACCATCAGCACAGAGGGTCAAAACTGCTAGTTTTAACCTATTAGCCCGCCCACCTGCCTCTTTCCCCAACCTGCCCACCCCGCCGCCCAAAAAAATAGAAGGCTTTTAACCTATTAGAATATTCATTTCAGTGTACTAAATATATAAATTTGGATAGCATTAAGTCTAAAAATTTTGATTTTTTTCCAAGTCATTAATATACTTTATCTCTGTCTTTGTTTTTTGCTTTTATTGTTCAGTATAAAAGTTTCATACATTTTGTCTTACTTTTATACCTAAATATTTTTAATCTTTTGAAATTAAAATTATTAATTTTATAGCTGTAACATAGGAATCCAATTTTCTTTTGTGTTTTGACACATCATTTGACATTACTAAGTTTATTAGTTCCAGAGGGCATTTTGTAGAGTTTTAATAGTTTTCTATGTACGTAATCATGTTGTCTGGAAATAAAAGGTTTACTCTTTTATTTAAGTCAATCTTTCCTATAGTAGGCATGTTGGTTGATTAATGGATTGACAATAGTTCCGGTAATCAGGAATTATGTAGTATTTCCCTTCACAGATGCAACATCCAACAGAGACTATGGCCAGCACTGAGTAAGTGAATGGTTCAAAGTTAATGCCAAACATAATTAAATGGTAAATATAATTTAGCACCAACTAAGGAGAAGCT
This sequence comes from Tragulus kanchil, assembly GCA_022376925.1. Taxonomy (NCBI): domain Eukaryota; kingdom Metazoa; phylum Chordata; class Mammalia; order Artiodactyla; family Tragulidae; genus Tragulus; species Tragulus kanchil. The sequence continues at coordinate 155,534,567 of JAIOJX010000028.1, read as the reverse complement.
GTAGTTTTTTCTTTTAAATTTTAATATGATGAACATATTCTGTGGAGATATAGTTATATTAAGTAATCTTTTATTAATATATTATATTAAGTAATCATATATTAATATATTCTATAAGTAATCTTTTATCAATATAATTTCTGCTATCATAGAACTGATGCTATCATGAAAGTCATTACTGAAGTAATACATACAAAGCTGTAGGATTTTCCTTTCCAAACTGTGACTGTGCATGTTAATTCTATTCTCATAAGTATAAGAAAATAGTCAGAAAGTCACTGTTTATTCTAAATAAAATGCACAAAATCTAGGATATAAAGAATCTTTAAGATGTTGCCTATCTAATGTTTAAATTTACCCATTCACCTTTCAGCAAGAACTAGCCTATTTTTCCAATCCTCAAGGTTATTTCATAAAATAATGAAAGCTCACAGTCTAGGAGAAGAGACTAGAGTTGAACAAATAATGAATATACAACATGATAAAATCTATTATGAATTATGCACAAAGAACTCTCCCATGTGTGCTGAACATTCTAGAAGGGACTTGAAATCATATCTTAGTTTTTGGGAAGATCTGACTGCTTTCGTGTTTGATCAAATAAATATGGGGCATGGGCAACAGCAGCTAAAATCCTTAGAATCAAAGAAAAGACTGTGATTTTTAAAGCATTCTCATTTGTTTTTTACTCTTACAATGTCACTGTTCTTTAAACTTAAAATTCATCAGTGTTATGTACACTTGTTAAATTTTTATTCCCTCCTCAGTTGTGGATCTCAGTTAGACTTTTCTTCGGTTAGATTTTTCTTCCCTCCTCAGCTATGGATCTTGGTTAGACTGACCAAGATCCACAGCTGAGAAATTACCTGAAAACAAAAATAACCACAAGTAAATTAAGAACACTGTTAAAACATTTTAGACTTCAATAATAATATTTAAAAGTGTATTAACCTCTGAAAAAAAAAACCCTATACACAGATCATTTTAAAAATTTGAAATAGAAACTTATAAAATATATTTCTCACAACTCAATTTTATTTTTGTTTTCTTCCTACTACTGTTTTTCCTAATTTTTCTATCACTTTCTATATCAATTTTGTAGAGGATTTCTCCTTTCATCCTACAGAAGATACCTGTGGTAGATTAAAAACTGGCCATAAATTCTTTCCTATGTCTTCCATTGGTAAATAAAAACTACTTCACCTCTCCTTGAACCTGGTTGGTCTTGTGATTAGTTGTTACTGATAAAATAGAATGAAAGAGAGGCTGTGCAATTTCTAAGGCACTGTTAAGAAATGTGCAAGTTCTTCCGTCACAACTTAGATCATATTTTATGGCCCAGAGGAACTAGAAAGGAGGTCATTTGAAAGGAACAAAGTCATGCTGCCCAGCCTCAGCCAAGCTTCTACCTGTAGCCAATACCGAACACTAGCCATGTTGTCAGGTGTCTTGAGTGTTTCAATCCCAGTCAAACCTCCAGTTTAACACAGTTTCACAGAGCATCATGTGCATCAGAAAGATATGCAACTAATCTGAGTCAAAAAATTCTAAGAGATAGTAAATACTTTCTGTTTAAAGCCACTAAGTTTCAGGCTGGTTTGTTACATAGCAAGAGACAGACAAAAGAGATACATACAGTTTTCTAATTTCTTCTTCCATTTTTACTATGGAATATTCTTATAGTCACAGTCCTTCCTGAATATTTTTCCACTGGTACCTACATGTGAGTGTGTGTGCAAATGCCCACATGCGCAGCCATATGCATAGTCTAAAACTCAGAGTCTATTATTCATGAAAGCTAGATTTTTTAGGTTTCTGTGTCTCACTACAAGTTTCCCCTTCTTTGTGTCTACTCTTCTGGATGTTCTGAAGTTGAAATTAGTTTAGGGAACATGGGTGTACTGAGGGAGGAAAAAAAGGTAAGCAAATGCATTTTGAAATTCTATTTTTAAAAAGTATAATACAAAGAAAAGTGTGATGCTTCCTAAATCCTGCTGAGATTTTTCTGGAGGTAGAGAATGAGGGACTCCAAACTGAAGAGTAGAAAAGAGGCAACAGGTAAATCATTTCGTTACATTGTTTCAGTAGATGAAACCATTATTTTTATTTTGCAAAGCAGAGGTGTGCCTCCATTTTTTGTTGGTGAAAAACCAGGTCAAAATTCCTGCTGCATCTTATGCACCATAACTTAATTGTATAGATTTTGTGTCTTTATAGATGCTTTTACTTCCCTGGTGGCTCAGTGGTAAAGAATCTGCCTGTAGTGCAGGAGACACAGGAGACGTGGGTTTGATCCCCCAGTCAGGAAGATCCCCTGGAGGAGGAGGGCATGACAACCCACCCTTGACTCTTGCTGGAAATATCTCATGGACTAAGGAGTCTGGAAGGTTACAGTCTGTGGGGTCATAAGAGTTGAACACAGCTTAGTGACTAAACAGCAGAAGCAGCAAACCTGTAAATGTATTTCCCTGAGTTCTATGAACTGTTCTGTCAAATGATCAAACCTAAGGAAGGGAGCCCTAGACTTGTGACTGTTATCTAAAGTGGGTCACGGTACAGCTACCTCTGGTTAGTACCAGAACTTAACTGAATTGTAGGACAATCAGCTGATGTCACAGAGAATTGCTTGATGTGGGAGAAATAAATCCACATATTTGGTGTCAAAAGTACTGTGAATGTAGTAGCAGTCTGAGATTAAAGATAAAGCAGTGGTGAGATTTCCCTATAGATAGGAATTTTTAAGAAACTTCTAAATTTAGCCATTCAATGTCAGACACAAGTCCACTTCAACAATTGGAAATCAATTCAGTTTTTAAATAGGTGGATGTCTGTATCTGCAGATGAATTATTTAGTTTCATTTAGTATTAGCATTCATGTCAATACATTTTAAGGGGAGTTAATAGCCATGTCAATATTTTTCTCACAGAATTGATGTACAAGTATAAAAAATAAAATAACTTATAGAATAACAATGAGGTATAATTTGAGAACATTTTACAGATAACTTCTGACACTTAGGTCAAAATGCAGTCATTATCTTGCTGTCTGAGTAAAGACTAATGGATTTCATGATTAAAATATTACTAAGTGATTTTCAAAAGTTGGATATGGACTACCTAAGCATTAGTTAGTTATGTCCAGCCTCAAATAGACAGACTTCACATATGGATGTGTGCTGTTTGTGAGTATGAATGAAATGAGCATGCCACAGAACAAGTGTATCAGAAGGAAAGCTTGTCATATATTTAATGATTAATAGAAAAAATGTAGTTCTGAACTTGTATTATAATGTGACAAAATATATTCTGTTTTCAAAATATTCTTACAGCTGTGATTTATACTACAAAAGGAATTTCACAGACTTACAGAGTACTTTCAGTCTGAGGTGATTCTTTCAAAAATGTTATCTATGTTTGAAAGTTCTTCACTTACTAAAGCTTTGAACTTCCTCTGGTTTAAACTTCTAGTGATATTGAGCCAACCACATCACCATTGCAATGCACCGTATTTTAGTGCCAGATAAAATTTCCAGGAAAACCCTTTTCTAATCACCAAGCATGAAGTTTAACATCTTCTCCAGGAATTATTCTAAATTCTCTAAATTCTAAATTCTCACCTCTTTCTAAGCTAGGAACCAGATGCAGTGTGCCAAATGTTTAGTGGTATACCTGTGTGTCACTGAACTGTCACTGCTGTGTAATAGAGATTTTCTGTTGCTTGTCTCCTCTCCTCTGTATACATGTTCTTACCTGGTGTCTGTCCTTTCTACCACCATGCCAATTGTGTTCTGTTCAGGGAGATATATTCCTCTGTTTATTATTTTCTTCACCACACTTTCTTAGAATTTCCTTATATGTAGGATCAAGTACAGGCTTAATTTATAGGAGAATGAAGATGGAATTTTAGAAGCTCTGTTCTTAAGGAATATAAAATTGTACCATTTTCTATCAGGTTATTGTGTGATTCCAATGCTAATCAGTTCTTTCAATTTCTGATTCGTATTCTACTTTTCTAGATCTTTCTGAACTACAGTTCCCTGCATCCACCTTTCTCTTTGTATTGTCAGTGACAAAGTATTGCCTTCCATATTGGTCAACAAGGGATTCTGCAGTCATCAAGTTATCACATTACAGTCTGCTAATGGGTAGCCCTAGGAAACTCAGGAAAGAAATAGGATAGCCATCAGCTAGCAGGCACCAGCTACAGCCCCAGCTCCAGGAGCAACCTGAGGATATCAGGATGAGAAAGCACAGGATCCTGGCCCAGATAGCTGAGGTGCATATCAAAGGGATGATTTCAATGAGCCCAGACTCTTGTATCTCCTCATACAGAGAAATGCACTAAATTCTTAAACTTGAGATGTCTGGTTTTCAAAATATTCTTACAGCTGTGATTTATACTACAAAGGAATTTCACAGACTTACAGAGTACTTTCAGTCTGAGGTGATTCTTTCAAAATGTTATCTATGTTTGAAAGTTCTTCACTTACTAAAGCTTTGAACTTCCTCTGGTTTAAACTTCTAGTGATATTGAGCCAACCACATCACCATTGCAATGCACCGTATTTTAGTGCCAGATAAAATTTCCAGGAAAACCCTTTTCTAATCACCAAGCATGAAGTTTAACATCTTCTCCAGGAATTATTCTAAATTCTCTAAATTCTAAATTCTCACCTCTTTCTAAGCTAGGAACCAGATGCAGTGTGCCAAATGTTTAGTGGTATACCTGTGTGTCACTGAACTGTCACTGCTGTGTAATAGAGATTTTCTGTTGCTTGTCTCCTCTCCTCTGTATACATGTTCTTACCTGGTGTCTGTCCTTTCTACCACCATGCCAATTGTGTTCTGTTCAGGGAGATATATTCCTCTGTTTATTATTTTCTTCACCACACTTTCTTAGAATTTCCTTATATGTAGGATCAAGTACAGGCTTAATTTATAGGAGAATGAAGATGGAATTTTAGAAGCTCTGTTCTTAAGGAATATAAAATTGTACCATTTTCTATCAGGTTATTGTGTGATTCCAATGCTAATCAGTTCTTTCAATTTCTGATTCGTATTCTACTTTTCTAGATCTTTCTGAACTACAGTTCCCTGCATCCACCTTTCTCTTTGTATTGTCAGTGACAAAGTATTGCCTTCCATATTGGTCAACAAGGGATTCTGCAGTCATCAAGTTATCACATTACAGTCTGCTAATGGGTAGCCCTAGGAAACTCAGGAAAGAAATAGGATAGCCATCAGCTAGCAGGCACCCGCTACAGCCCCAGCTCCAGGAGCAACCTGAGGATATCAGGATGAGAAAGCACAGGATCCTGGCCCAGATAGCTGAGGTGCATATCAAAGGGATGATTTCAATGAGCCCAGACTCTTGTATCTCCTCATACAGAGAAATGCACTAAATTCTTAAACTTGAGATGTCTGGTTTTCTTCAGTTAACAGTAATCTTTGGAAATTCTGGCTACTTGGTCTTTTTTGGTTTGCCAAAATCACTATATATGCCGGCTCCTCACTTATCTCTTTGCCTCAGAGCAATCTGAGAGTCCTGTCTCCCCAACTTGAAGTCCTCAGAATGTCTGCCTAATAAAACATAACCCTCAACTTTTAGGTTGCACATCTTCTTTTTTTCAGTTGGCACTATCCAGATAAAAGATACATTTAGGTATGGATTGCAGATTAATATCTACATGCATGTGTGCATGGTCCTAAGTCAGTTCAGTTGTGCCAGACTCTTTGTGACTCTATGGACTACAGCCTGAAAGCCTGCTCTGTCCATGGGATTCTCTAGGCAAGAATACTGGAGTGGGTTGCCATGCCCTCCTCTAGGGGATCTTCTCAACCCAGGGGTAAAGCCCATATCTCCTGCAACTCCTGCATTACAGGCAGATTCTTCACCACTGAGCTACCAGTTAAGTCCAATATCCACATAATAAATAAGATACTTTATTCATATAACTTACAGAAAGGTGTATTTTCCTTTTCTATGAAAAATATGTACCTCAAAGGAAAAAAAAGTTGTTTATGCCCACAATCAAGAAGTATATTCTCACAGATGTTTCATCACATTGTAATGAAAGAAAAAATGAAATACAGTTGATATCATGCCATAAGATGGAACTAACAAATAATTAAATCTGAAATTATGGTTTTCATTATTGGCCTTTCTACTCAATGAACAGCAAGAAACAGCATTGAAAATCTGTAGCACAATATTTACTAAATTCATCTACTCATATAGTTTTTTATCTTCAAGATATGCCATAATTTATAGAATGTTTACTTTCTGAATAATGTGTCATTTCTCCACTTTATTATTTCCTGGGAATAGTTTGAAGCAAAATTACAAATGATACGAGCAGAATATTTTGCCAGAGGGTTTTTGAGACTAGAAGTTTTTCATTGTAAAGTCTAGCACTAGTCCAAGGAGCTTTATCTGAGTTGATAAGCAGGGAGTTATGGAATATCTATAGGTATATTTGAAGATAAAAGGAGACATTCTTTGCAAATCAAATGAAGATAACCTATCTATGATTTCATTTTTACTTCACCACAAATGATTTGGAGCTTTTCTAAGTATAAAACAAGGGGAAGAGCTTCTATTTAATCTTCAATGTCAAACAATAAAAGGTGCATTATCTGCAAGGAGGTCCTCTATCTAAGGTATCATTTGAAATGTATTATAAAATAAAAAGGTAACAGTGTTGTTGTTAGCAGTTACAAAAGAAATAGCCTTTTCTTTCTGAATCCGATTATCTTTAAGCATCAAATATTTCTGTTTTACTATAGTTGGACTTCCTGGATAGTTGTTCTGTTCATTATATAACCTCCTTTTTGTGCAGTGCCTTCTATATTTACCTTTTTGTATATGAACAATGTAAATAAACAAATTTGAAATGTTTCCTATACATACTCATGTTTAAAAAGCTATCTTTTGTATTTTATTAGGGTGAGCTCCTCATAAGAAGCTCTTAGTAAGGAAAAAACCAATATGCGTGCTGCTGACTTTAAAAAACTGCACAAATGAGAATTTTGAGTTAAGTTTTATTTGGGGCAAAATGAGGGCTGCAGACTGGGAGATAGTACCTCAGAGAGCTCAGAGAAGCTATTCCAAAGAGATAGAGGTAGGGGGTCAGGATAAATGTGATTTTGGTGAAGGAGAGTACGTACAATCAAGATTTTTTTTTTTTTTTGTAGAAGATTTTGCTAGTCAGAAGGAATATTCATCAGCATTAAGTATTTTGGTGCTTTTCTAAATATGAAGAGATAAAAAAATTGGACTCATAAAATCTGCTTCTGAAAATATTTGAAGATCTGTTCTGACAGCTTTTCCCAGTGCATAGAGTACCTAGTTTCTGTTCTCTACCCTGAACTCCTTTCAGGAATGTTGAATATCAGTAGCTGCAGCAGCAGACAATCTAATCCTCATAGAAGTAGATGGAAGATGCCAATGGCAAGTGCCAATTTGTAGTTGACAATACCAAACAGCATTTGGTCACTCAATTCATGGAAAGGGTTCTGTGTATAGTTGGAGAGGTCAAGTATTAGGAAATAGAGCTTAGTGACAAGATCAGACATGGATAAAAAAGAATGACAGTGAGAATTAAATAATCATAAAATCAATACTAAAATGTTCTTTAGAGGTACTTGCTTTATACAGAAATTTCTTTAAAAGCTTATTGGCAAATGGCTTTTTGACCTCTGTTTGAACATTTCAATTATTGGCATCTTGATCTTTTGTGCCAGTATTTTCCATACTTGAATCATACTAATTATTATAACTTTGCTTTTATTATAAAATAAAAAGGTAACAGTGTTGTTGTTAGCAGTTACAAAAGAAATAGCCTTTTCTTTCTGAATCCGATTATCTTTAAGCATCAAATATTTCTGTTTTACTATAGTTGGACTTCCTGGATAGTTGTTCTGTTCATTATATAACCTCCTTTTTGTGCAGTGCCTTCTATATTTACCTTTTTGTATATGAACAATGTAAATAAACAAATTTGAAATGTTTCCTATACATACTCATGTTTAAAAAGCTATCTTTTGTATTTTATTAGGGTGAGCTCCTCATAAGAAGCTCTTAGTAAGGAAAAAACCAATATGCGTGCTGCTGACTTTAAAAAACTGCACAAATGAGAATTTTGAGTTAAGTTTTATTTGGGGCAAAATGAGGGCTGCAGACTGGGAGATAGTACCTCAGAGAGCTCAGAGAAGCTATTCCAAAGAGATAGAGGTGGGGGGTCAGGATAAATGTGATTTTGGTGAAGGAGAGTACGTACAATCAAGATTTTTTTTTTTTTTTGTAGAAGATTTTGCTAGTCAGAAGGAATATTCATCAGCATTAAGTATTTTGGTGCTTTTCTAAATATGAAGAGATAAAAAAATTGGACTCATAAAATCTGCTTCTGAAAATATTTGAAGATCTGTTCTGACAGCTTTTCCCAGTGCATAGAGTACCTAGTTTCTGTTCTCTACCCTGAACTCCTTTCAGGAATGTTGAATATCAGTAGCTGCAGCAGCAGACAATCTAATCCTCATAGAAGTAGATGGAAGATGCCAATGGCAAGTGCCAATTTGTAGTTGACAATACCAAACAGCATTTGGTCACTCAATTCATGGAAAGGGTTCTGTGTATAGTTGGAGAGGTCAAGTATTAGGAAATAGAGCTTAGTGACAAGATCAGACATGGATAAAAAAGAATGACAGTGAGAATTAAATAATCATAAAATCAATACTAAAATGTTCTTTAGAGGTACTTGCTTTATACAGAAATTTCTTTAAAAGCTTATTGGCAAATGGCTTTTTGACCTCTGTTTGAACATTTCAATTATTGGCATCTTGATCTTTTGTGCCAGTATTTTCCATACTTGAATCATACTAATTATTATAACTTTGCTTTTATTACAATAATACTTTAATATAAGGTAATATCAATCAACCTCCTACACAAGTAGTATTAATGTATTACCAATGTAAACCAAGTATATTATTCCCTCTATTTTCATTTATTAATTCTTCAAGACAGATATACCTAAATAGAGTTTAATTTCATATTACATTATTATAGTAAAGTTGAAGAACATTTTGGAGGAAATTAAAAAAATATATTCCATCCCTTAAAATTATTTGTATTTCTATGCATTTCCTTTTTTGTCTTTAAGGGAAAAAAATTGTTCATTATTTAATTCCGCTATTTTGTAACTTTTTTCTACTTAGTCCTAAACTTTTTCTTTCTTCTTTTCTTTTCGCAATCACATTTTAATTTTGTTTTTTGATTTTACAGAGTTTTGTATTTTTACAGATATGTATAATTACAGATTAGTCATGTGTATAGCCCATTCCCCCACACAACTCCTCTAGGCCATCACATAGCACCCATGTACAATCCCTTAGTCCCACAACACATTTACAATAGTCATCTCTTTTACATAAGATAGTATAGGGTTCTGTGTTGCTCTTTCCTTATCACTCACCCACTTGTTTATACAGACACAAAGAATGTGCATATTCTTTTTCCACATCATGTCTTTAAATGTTAGGTAATATAACTATATTCCTTGGTTGAGCTTCCCATATCAGGTGAAAATTGGAGATAAATGTGATTTCAGATCCTTTCCTATTCCTGGGTGATCTCCCTTGTATACTGTAATCAACTAAAGTCTCATTCAAAGGGAAAACATAGCCCAGATGTATCCTGGAGACCAGACCTTACTTGGCGAGGGTGTTACCTGCATTTTTGTTAATGCAGCTTGCATCTGTGCTTATTTTGGTGCTCATCAGATTCATGACTTTCTTGGATAGCCTATTTTTCCCTTTTTTTTTCACATGAACATCTGCCAATTTAGTTTTCCACCTATAATGGGATAATAATCTTTTTATTGTGCATGCCTGATTCCAGAACTATATTTTATTTTCTTTTAATGACAAGCAGACATTTATGGCTGAAGCTATTGCCACCAAGGGAGTATAAGGCATATAAGAAGTTAATTTACTGAGTTAATTTACCTTCAAGAAATTTTCTGGGATACAGGGTGCTCAACCCAGTGCTCTGTGACAACCTGGAGGGGTGGAATGGGGTAGTAGATGTGAGGGGCATTCAGGAGAGAATGGGGCATATGTATACCTGTGGCTTGTTCATGTTGACAAATGGCAAAAGCCAACACAACATTGTAAAACAATTATCCTCAAATAAAAAAGAGAGGAAAAATACAAATATTATTCATATATCACATTTTTAAAATTTTCATAGTTTACCTTTTAGCTACCATTTCATTGTACTTATTAATATTAGGGAATCTTAATATCCTCATTTTAATTGTATTTTCTAAGTTTGGACCCATAACTTGATTATCATACCTTCTATGTGTTTTCATTCAAATAGTCAAATAAATGTGTGTCTATACAGAGCTCAAGATGAAGTAAAATATGATACTTGCTAGTGGCAGTATACTAAATAAGGAAAGCTCCATCAATCGGTATTATTTGGATGTCATCCATCTTAAATGTGTTTATGTCAATTGACATCACAAACAGTTTTAGGCATTACTGACTCAGCTTTTCTACACTTGATCTTAGCCAAAAGGCAGAGAAGTGATTCAGCTTTTCTAAAAACAATAGGGAAATAAAATTAATCTGCATGATCATTTTCTTATGAGATCTATCTTTTCAGTAAACATCATTTTCTTTAGCTACAAGATTCTATTGAGCAGATTGATATTTTGTAGTGTTTATTTAAAAAAAAACTTGCTAGCATGAGTGTTCACACAGGACTTTATCATAAAATAAGCAGCTATTACACTTATTAATATGTAATTGCTGTTGTGGTGACAAGTCTGCTGTGTTCTATATATATATGCAGCTTGAGAATACAGTCTGGAAAGTCTGAGTCAGGATTGACCTCCATGGATATAGCCTCGTCGGAGCTACTGACAGTATGGTGTAATGGCATTTCTAATTATTTTTGTTTTCTTTTTGAGAAAGATTAGAAAAGAAAAAAAACACACCAAAATATCTAATTAGAACTCTACCTGTTTCTCCCAATTTGAGACACTCAAGGGATTTGTTTGTATTTTTGTTGTGTTTACTTATTCTTAAAAATGACATTAAAATATATACTTGGACATATTAATACAAACAGCCATTGATACTGACCCAGGCCTTGACCTTCCCCAATCAATAGAAGTTGATTAAAGGCCAGAAAAGAAACATAGGGAAAGGCTTTGCTGGGGCTACTGCTGCAGCAGGAAGGAACAAGAAGTAAGTTTCCCTTGCTCAGTTCTTGGAAGGGGTGGGTGGTGGGTAGCTGTTTCTTTATATAGAGTGAGGGTATGGGAGTGTTCAGGAGTCAGGTTGGAGGGTGGCTTAAGTGGTCTGCCCAACCTTTTGATATTGCTGGGGCATGTGCAGTATCCTGATTTCGCTTCAGACACACTATTTCTGCCCCCAGCTCTTCAAAAGTGGGAGTTGGGGCTTCCCTGGTGGTCATGGGTAAGGCACCTTGCATACTAGTGGAAAAATTTTATACAGAGCTCAAGATGAAGTAAAATATGATACTTGCTAGTGGCAGTATACTAAATAAGGAAAGCTCCATCAATCGGTATTATTTGGATGTCATCCATCTTAAATGTGTTTATGTCAATTGACATCACAAACAGTTTTAGGCATTACTGACTCAGCTTTTCTACACTTGATCTTAGCCAAAAGGCAGAGAAGTGATTCAGCTTTTCTAAAAACAATAGGGAAATAAAATTAATCTGCATGATCATTTTCTTATGAGATCTATCTTTTCAGTAAACATCATTTTCTTTAGCTACAAGATTCTATTGAGCAGATTGATATTTTGTAGTGTTTATTTAAAAAAAAACTTGCTAGCATGAGTGTTCACACAGGACTTTATCATAAAATAAGCAGCTATTACACTTATTAATATGTAATTGCTGTTGTGGTGACAAGTCTGCTGTGTTCTATATATATATGCAGCTTGAGAATACAGTCTGGAAAGTCTGAGTCAGGATTGACCTCCATGGATATAGCCTCGTCGGAGCTACTGACAGTATGGTGTAATGGCATTTCTAATTATTTTTGTTTTCTTTTTGAGAAAGATTAGAAAAGAAAAAAAACACACCAAAATATCTAATTAGAACTCTACCTGTTTCTCCCAATTTGAGACACTCAAGGGATTTGTTTGTATTTTTGTTGTGTTTACTTATTCTTAAAAATGACATTAAAATATATACTTGGACATATTAATACAAACAGCCATTGATACTGACCCAGGCCTTGACCTTCCCCAATCAATAGAAGTTGATTAAAGGCCAGAAAAGAAACATAGGGAAAGGCTTTGCTGGGGCTACTGCTGCAGCAGGAAGGAACAAGAAGTAAGTTTCCCTTGCTCAGTTCTTGGAAGGGGTGGGTGGTGGGTAGCTGTTTCTTTATATAGAGTGAGGGTATGGGAGTGTTCAGGAGTCAGGTTGGAGGGGTGGCTTAAGTGGTCTGCCCAACCTTTTGATATTGCTGGGGCATGTGCAGTATCCTGATTTCGCTTCAGACACACTATTTCTGCCCCCAGCTCTTCAAAAGTGGGAGTTGGGGCTTCCCTGGTGGTCCAGTGGGTAAGGACACCGCCTTGCAGTGCAAGGGGCACTGGTTCGATCCCTGGCCTGGGAAGATCCCACATGCTGCGGAGCGACCGGACCGATGTGTCCAATTACTAAGCCGGAGCTCTGGAGCCCATGCACCCAGAACTGGCGCTCTGCAATGACAGACGCCACCGCGATGGGAGGCCCACACGGGCCAAAGAACAAAGATGGATGAAAATAGATAAATGAAAGACCAATAGAAGGGGCCCACCCACTCTACTCACTCCCCAACCTGCCCCACCCCCCAAAAAAGTGGGAGTTGGTCTTTGGTGTTTTTATATCTTTTCGTACATGCTTGAGTACTCAATTGTGTACAACTCTTTGTGATCGCATGGATTTTAGCCTGCCAGGCTCCTCTGTCCAGAGAATTTCCCAGGCAAACCATTTCCTCCTCCAGGGTATCTTCCTGACCTAGAGATCGAATCCGTATCTCCTCTGTATCCAGCATTGGCCAGTGAATTTTTTACCACTGCACCATTTGTAAAAACTCTTTCTGTTAATAATCTTCCCTAAATGCACATGCATGCAGTTATTTTTAATCCCATATAAATTCTTTGCATTTCGTTGCTCTAGGAAGAGGTTTTTCTGCGTGCAAGCACTGAAGCGACGTGTCCCAGATCCCAGATCCCTAGCTGTCTCACGATTGGAGGTATTTTACAAAGTACTAAATTCATCGATCTTCTTTCTTTGTTGATATATATATATATTTATATATACACATTATATATAACACATTTATATATGTGCATGTGTTATATGTATATATATATATGTATACTATTTTAAAATATTTTTTAATTTGTTTATGAATTGAAGGATAATAGCTTTACAGAGTTCTGTTGCTTGCCGTCAAACAACATGAACCAGCCATAGGTATACATATGTTTCCTCCTTTTGAAATTCTCTCCCATATCCCTCCCCATTCCACCCCTCCAGATTGTTAGAATCCCTGTATGAGTTCCCTGAGTCTTACAGCACATTTGCATTGGTTGTCTGTTTTACATATCATAATGTAAGTTTCCATGTTACTCTTTCCAAATATCTCACCCACTCCTTCCTCTCCCCAATGTCCATAAAAGTCTGTTCTCTGCATCTGTTTCTCCAGTGTAGCCCTGCAAATAAACTCGACAGTATCATCTCTCTAGATCCCATATATATGGGCTAGTATACAACATATATATATGGGCTAGTATACAACATTCTTTGTCTTTCTGACTTCACTGTGATTCATACATTCTAGGTTCATCCACTTCATTGGGACTGATTCAAATGTATTTCTTTTTATGGCTGAGTAATACTCCATTGTATATGTACCACAGCTGCTTTGTCCATTTATCAGTCAGTAGACATCTAGGTTGCTTCCATGTTCTAACTGTTGTAAATAGGGCTATAACGAACAATGGGGTACACGTGTCCTTTTCAGTTTAGATTTCCTCAGAGTATATGCTTAGTAGTGGCATTGCTGGGTCAGATGGTGATTTTATTCCTAGTTTTTTAAAGAATTGCCATACTTCCTTCCATAGTGGCTGTATCAGTTTGCATTCCCACCAACAGTGCAACAGGGTTCCCTTTTCTCCACATCCTCCAGCATTTATTGTTTGTAGACATTTTGATAATGGCCATTCTGACTGGTATGAGGTGATAGATCATTGTAGTTTTGATTTGAATTTCTCACTAATAATGAGTGATGTTGAGCATCTTTTCATGTGTTTGTTGGCCATCTGTATGCTAATCAGAGAATGAAAAGGAAAAAAAGGAATCAAGATTGGAAATGAAGAAATAAAACTGTCACTGTTTGCAGATGACAGGATACTATACCTAGAAAACCCTAAAGATACTACCAGGAAATTACTAGAACTAATCAGTGAATTTAGAGCAATCACAAGATACAAAATCAATACAGAGAAATCACTTGCATTCTTTTTTTGTTGTTGTTAAGGAAATGGGATTTTTTTTTAAAAAAATGTTTTCATTTAGGAAGGGAAGGTTGGGGAGTGAGCGGGGCGGGTGGGCCACTTCTATTGGTCTTTCATGTATCTATTTTCCTCCATTTCGTTCTTTGGCCTGTGTGGGCCTCCCATCACAGTGGCCTCTGTTGTCGCAGAGTACCGGCTCTGGGCGCATGCGCTCCAGAGCTCCGGCTCGGTAATTGGTCACCTCGGTCCAGCTGCTCCGCGGCACGTGGGATCTTCCCAGGCCAGGGATCGAACCGGCGGCCCTTGCACTGCAAGGCTGTGTCCTTACCCACTGGACCACCAGGGAAGCCTCACTTGCATTCTCAATCAAGGAAGCAATTCCATTCACCATTGCAACAAAAAGAACAGCATACTTAAGGAGACAAAGTAATCTTTTATAGAAAATTATAAGACATTTATGAGAGAAATCGAAGATGACATAAACAGATGGAGAGATATTCCATATTCCTGGGCTGGAAGAATCAATATTGTGAAAATGACATTTCTACCAAATGTAATTTACAGATTCTTTGTGATCCTTATCAAATTACCAATGGCAGTTTTTACAGAACTAGAACATAAATATCAAAGTTCATATGGAACCACAGGGTTCCCTTTTCTCCACATTTCCTCCCCAGGCCATTTATTGATTCTGGGTCAGATGGTGATTTTATTCCTAGTTTTTTAAAGAATTGCCATACTTCCTTCCATAGTGGCTGTATCAGTTTGCATTCCCACCAACAGTGCAACAGGGTTCCCTTTTCTCCACATCCTCCAGCATTTATTGTTTGTAGACATTTTGATAATGGCCATTCTGACTGGTATGAGGTGATAGATCATTGTAGTTTTGATTTGAATTTCTCACTAATAATGAGTGATGTTGAGCATCTTTTCATGTGTTTGTTGGCCATCTGTATGCTAATCAGAGAATGAAAAGGAAAAAAAGGAATCAAGATTGGAAATGAAGAAATAAAACTGTCACTGTTTGCAGATGACAGGATACTATACCTAGAAAACCCTAAAGATACTACCAGGAAATTACTAGAACTAATCAGTGAATTTAGAGCAATCACAAGATACAAAATCAATACAGAGAAATCACTTGCATTCTTTTTTTGTTGTTGTTAAGGAAATGGGATTTTTTTTTAAAAAAATGTTTTCATTTAGGAAGGGAAGGTTGGGGAGTGAGCGGGGCGGGTGGGCCACTTCTATTGGTCTTTCATGTATCTATTTTCCTCCATTTCGTTCTTTGGCCTGTGTGGGCCTCCCATCACAGTGGCCTCTGTTGTCGCAGAGTACCGGCTCTGGGCGCATGCGCTCCAGAGCTCCGGCTCGGTAATTGGTCACCTCGGTCCAGCTGCTCCAGGCACGTGGGATCTTCCCAGGCCAGGGATCGAACCGGCCCTTGCACTGCAAGGCTGTGTCCTTACCCACTGGACCACCAGGGAAGCCTCACTTGCATTCTCAATCAAGGAAGCAATTCCATTCACCATTGCAACAAAAAGAACAGCATACTTAAGGAGACAAAGTAATCTTTTATAGAAAATTATAAGACATTTATGAGAGAAATCGAAGATGACATAAACAGATGGAGAGATATTCCATATTCCTGGGCTGGAAGAATCAATATTGTGAAAATGACATTTCTACCAAATGTAATTTACAGATTCTTTGTGATCCTTATCAAATTACCAATGGCAGTTTTTACAGAACTAGAACATAAATATCAAAGTTCATATGGAAACACAAAAGATTCCCGATAACCAAAACAGTATTGAGAGAGAAGAATGGAGCTGAAGGAATCAACTTTCTTCACTTCAGACTATACTACAAAGCAACAGTCATCAAGACAATATGGTGCTGGACAAAAACAGAAATATATACCAATGGAACAAGACAGAGAGCCCAGAGATAAACCCACACACTTATGGGTACCTTATTTTTGACAAAGAAGGTAGGAAAATCAATGGGGGAAAGACAGTCTCCTCAGTAAGTGGTTCTAGGAAAACTGAACAGCTACATGTAAAAGAATGAAATTAGAACACTTCCTAACACCATACAAAAAAATAAACTCAAAACAGATTAAAGATCTAACTGAAAGACCATAAACTATAAAGCTTTTAGAAAAAAGCACAGGCAGAGCACTCGATGACATGAATTAAAGCAATATCCTCTATGAGCCCTCTCTTAGAGTAATGGAAATAAAAACAAAAATAAACAAGTGGGGCCTAATTAAAAGCTTTTGCACAGCAAAGGAAACTATAAACAAGGTCAAATGACAGCTCTCAGAATGGGAAAAAATAATACCAAATGAAACAACTAAAAAAGGATTAATTTCTGAAATATACAAGCAGCTCATACAACTCAATACCAAATAAGACAAACAACCCAATCAAAAAGTGTGAAATTATATTATATATATATATATATATATATATATATATATATATATTTATGACATAAAATGCACAACATAAGAGTTATGGTTTTTTTACTTGGGAACTTACTAAAAAACATAGCCTGGGAAACAGCCCCTAGCAGTTTTGAGGAAACTGCTCTGGAAGGGAGTGCAGGATATATATAATTTTTGACTCTGGTAAGGCAGAAGCCAGGATATACCTGATTTTTGGCTAGGGAGTATATGTAGTCAAGAATACATGTTGGGGCTTCCCTGGTGGTCCAGTGGGTAAGGACACTGCCTTGCAGTGCAAGGGGCGCTGGTTTGATCCCTGGCCTGGGAAGATCCCACATACTGCGGAGCGGCTGGGCCCATGTGTCCAACTACCAAGCCGGAGCCTGGAGCACATGCGCCCAGAGCCGGTGCTCTGCGACAACAGAGGCCACTGCGATGGGAGCAGATTCTTAATACCTGTTTTCAGGCTTCCCCTTGGATTACTATTACTGTTAGTAACCCAAAGTGTTCTGACAGTCACATCAAGATCACTCCTTTAGAGACTCAACTCAGAGATTCTTGCAAAATCTTTTTAAACTTTTTAAATATGTGTTTAGCAAATATGTATTTAAACAGACAGAGATAAAAAGACTTTTTTAAAAAATTCAATGGGGAAAGACAGTCTCCTCAGTAAGTGGTTCTAGGAAAACTGAACAGCTACATGTAAAAGAATGAAATTAGAACACTTCCTAACACCATACAAAAAAATAAACTCAAAACAGATTAAAGATCTAACTGAAAGACCATAAACTATAAAGCTTTTAGAAAAAAGCACAGGCAGAGCACTCGATGACATGAATTAAAGCAATATCCTCTATGAGCCCTCTCTTAGAGTAATGGAAATAAAAACAAAAATAAACAAGTGGGGCCTAATTAAAAGCTTTTGCACAGCAAAGGAAACTATAAACAAGGTCAAATGACAGCTCTCAGAATGGGAAAAAATAATACCAAATGAAACAACTAAAAAAGGATTAATTTCTGAAATATACAAGCAGCTCATACAACTCAATACCAAATAAGACAAACAACCCAATCAAAAAGTGTGAAATTATATTATATATATATATATATATATATATATATATATATATATTTATGACATAAAATGCACAACATAAGAGTTATGGTTTTTTTACTTGGGAACTTACTAAAAAACATAGCCTGGGAAACACCCCCTAGCAGTTTTTAGGAAATTGCCCTGGAAGGGGGTGCAGGATATATATAATTTTTGACTCTGGTAAGGCAGAAGCCAGGATATACCTGATTTTTGGCTAGGGAGTATATGTAGTCAAGAATACATGTTGGGGCTTCCCTGGTGGTCCAGTGGGTAAGGACACTGCCTTGCAGTGCAAGGGGCGCTGGTTTGATCCCTGGCCTGGGAAGATCCCACATACTGCGGAGCGGCTGGGCCCATGTGTCCAACTACCAAGCCGGAGCCTGGAGCACATGCGCCCAGAGCCGGTGCTCTGCGACAACAGAGGCCACTGCGATGGGAGCAGATTCTTAATACCTGTTTTCAGGCTTCCCCTTGGATTACTATTACTGTTAGTAACCCAAAGTGTTCTGACAGTCACATCAAGATCACTCCTTTAGAGACTCAACTCAGAGATTCTTGCAAAATCTTTCTGTAAGTTTGAATTTGCTTTTTTAAATATGTGTTTAGCAAATATGTATTTAAACAAATAAACTGTTTTGCAATAAAGAATAGCTTTTATAATTGTACTAAGATCTTTCCTAAACTATGTTAAAATGTGATGAAATTATTAATATGTTGATCATAATCATCTCACACTAAATCTGGATGCTCCCCTTTTTAACTGTGTGTCCTTGGGTAATTTGCATAACCTCTGTGTACCTCAAAAATTGTTTACAAAAACATAATACCTTACAAAGTTTCTATGAGGATTATCTAGTTAATATACATAAAGTGTTTTTCACAGTGCTTGACATACATTAAATGCTTAGTAAATGTTTCCTATTAAATGTAGATTCACTTTAAATCAAAGCTTATAATAAAGTAGATATTTATAGAGTTATAACATAATTTTTGAAATTCATAGTACTTTGAGAGAAAAAAAAGCAATTAATAGTGATTAGAACATCATTTTAAAGTGCTCAAAATTACTCCTCTTATTGAATGTTTTATTTCAGATTCAAATTGTTAAAGTATACTTATTAAATTATAACACAGTTCATATACAATGTAGAGATTAGAGCAATCCTCAAAACATATACAATTTACCAAAAAATAAATTTGTCTTAAAAATGATCATTTAAGCACTAAAAGAAACCTCACATTCTCCCTATCAAAAAAATTAGAAAAGAAAAACCACTCTTTGCAATTCAGAGTGATTGGCAGAAGTAATGTGCAGAACATGTAAATTGGTTGGATGATGCAATATGTACAATTCAAGGGCCTATGAGGAATTGAAAACATTGATCTTGTTTTAAATAGAAAATAATTCATATAACCTAAGTTGAAGGTAATAGAGAAAGCAGGAAACAGACTGCAATAAAATATGCACAAAGTTAATTTGGTAGGTCAGAGAAAATGAGAACATTAAACTTTTACAATGCAAGTATTAAGAAAACAAAATTTGAATAAAGAAATAGGATAAATAGAATAAAATATTTATCAAAATAATAAATATCTAGTATGCATAACAATTTTCAAGATATAATTTTCACCATTGCTTTCTGGGTATGAAACTAGCAAATGGAGGTCATTTGTCTTTGAAAACACCTCCTGTTCACAGCACTTTCATAGCCTTCTACACATTCAAACATTCACCATTAGCTGTTTTTCAAATGAATACACTATTTTTTTACATTTATTAATTTAGAAAACCAGGATTAATAAAATATCAGATATTCACAGTAAAGCTGAATTATTGCCACATCTCTAATTTAATTTTATTTTTTAAACAGCATGGAGAGCTGCTACTCATTTCCAGTTTCTCATTTGTGTCTGATGATTTGTGACCCCATGGACTGCACCATGCCAGGCTTCCCTTAACCATCTCCTGGAACTTGTTCAAACTCATATCCATGTACTCAGTGATGCCATCCAGTCATCCCATACTCTGTCATCCTTTTCTTCTGCCTTCTATTTTTCCTAACATCAGGGTCTACTGTTAGAAGGCAACATAAACAATGAACACAGAATTAGAAATTAATATAAAAAAAACATGCCAAATATTCTTTGAGAATGCATCACTTGCCTATTCTTGAATATCTCCATTTTATTTTTTGTTCAAGTTGGAAAATTGCAGTTTGTTATGCACTGACCATATTGAACACATTTTCACATGATAGTTGACATAGTGAATGCAAATTTATTTAGCTCTATCAATAGTCATTAAATTTGTCATTTTTTGTCATTGCATCTATCCAGAGTTCTTCTGCCCTCTTTCATATTTAATTTTTTTTTGGAGTTGAATATCTGCCAAGAGTGGAGGCAGCCACACTGTCCCCTCAGTCTCTTCCTGCCACCCACCAAAGCTTTCAGACCTGAGGACTCGTGTCAGTATCAGTCCTTCCCCTGGCCACTTCCCTGGCCATACCCAGATACTTAACCCCCACTCTCCCCTGTACCTTCCCTTTCAGCCTGCTGGCCTCTTGGCCTCTGGGCCCAACTAGCCCCTCTCTCCCCCTTTCTCCCTGAACCCTTCTTCCATCTTGAACCCCTTGTCTTCCCCCCTGACCTTCACCCACCCCTTGATTCTCCCCCTGCTTGTCTTTCTTTCCTGGTCATGTCTGTGTTGCCAGATCCTTCATGGTGGCTCCTACCTAAGCTCAATATGAATAAACCTGATCCTCTTCCCTGCTATCCCTTGGCACCCCTCAAGCCTGAATATGAATAACCTGTTCCTCCCCCCATCCCTCGGTCTTCTCTGTCATTTTTTACACTTTTCTAGCAATTTTATCTATTATCAAATTCCTAGTTAGTTCTGAACTAAAATTATACACTCTGATATGTCTTCCTCTAAACTCTGCTTTTTATGCACAGGATGGAGTTTTTAAAAAATTTAAGACTCTAGAAAAGTCATTTCAGTTTCTCATTTGTGTCTGATGATTTGTGACCCCATGGACTGCACCATGCCAGGCTTCCTTAACCATCTCCTGGAACTTGTTCAAACTCATATCCATGTACTCAGTGATGCCATCCAGTCATCCCATACTCTGTCATCCTTTTCTTCTGCCTTCTATTTTTCCTAACATCAGGGTCTACTGTTAGAAGGCAACATAAACAATGAACACAGAATTAGAAATTAATATAAAAAAAACATGCCAAATATTCTTTGAGAATGCATCACTTGCCTATTCTTGAATATCTCCATTTTATTTTTTGTTCAAGTTGGAAAATTGCAGTTTGTTATGCACTGACCATATTGAACACATTTTCACATGATAGTTGACATAGTGAATGCAAATTTATTTAGCTCTATCAATAGTCATTAAATTTGTCATTTTTTGTCATTGCATCTATCCAGAGTTCTTCTGCCCTCTTTCATATTTAATTTTTTTTTGGAGTTGAATATCTGCCAAGAGTGGAGGCAGCCACACTGTCCCCTCAGTCTCTTCCTGCCACCCACCAAAGCTTTCAGACCTGAGGACTCGTGTCAGTATCAGTCCTTCCCCTGGCCACTTCCCTGGCCATACCCAGATACTTAACCCCCACTCTCCCCTGTACCTTCCCTTTCAGCCTGCTGGCCTCTTGGCCTCTGGGCCCAACTAGCCCCTCTCTCCCCCTTTCTCCCTGAACCCTTCTTCCATCTTGAACCCCTTGTCTTCCCCCCTGACCTTCACCCACCCCTTGATTCTCCCCCTGCTTGTCTTTCTTTCCTGGTCATGTCTGTGTTGCCAGATCCTTCATGGTGGCTCCTACCTAAGCTCAATATGAATAAACCTGATCCTCTTCCCTGCTATCCCTTGGCACCCCTCAAGCCTGAATATGAATAACCTGTTCCTCCCCCCATCCCTCGGTCTTCTCTGTCATTTTTTACACTTTTCTAGCAATTTTATCTATTATCAAATTCCTAGTTAGTCCTGAACTAAAATTATACACTCTGATATGTCTTCCTCTAAACTCTGCTTTTTATGCACAGGATGGAGTTTTTTAGTAAGACTTTTATACTCAGAATATTCAAAACAGGTTCAACCATAATATAGGTTGACCTGCATAGTTCTAAATTAAGAACACTATTGGAAGAAGTAAGATGACTATTTTAGGAAAAAAAAAAAAGTTGCATAAGAATAGCTAGATTTTGAGTCACAGAAGAACTCTGTTTCTGGAATAGAAAACTTCCTAATGAAAGGATCTTTATAAAGCTACTTTATCTATGTTTACTAAAAATGAAAAAGAAAATTCATTTGATTGACCTATTTGTCTGTGATAACATTTGATTTTAGATTCCTATGACTTATTAAAATTTAATCAAATTCCTCCACATTCGTATGAACTATAAATCTATTATAAAACTAAGGTGGAAATGAAAATAGAACATTTTTACACAAATGCAATTTGGGGGTTATATATCTTTTCAGAAAAAAAAAATAATGCTCCAAATCATTTAGGTATTGGGAAACATATTTACACAAATTAAATTAAATGCAAACAAATATTCAATGTTATTAGTATAGTTTGAAGCTCTCCATTTTCTATACTCTATTATAGCTAGGCCTTTAGTTTTGAAAATAGTAAAAGACAGTCTATCATTAGCTAGGGAAATGAGTGTCTACTTGGCATGTAACTTTAATTAGGACACTCTAAAGAACATTGGAAATACTGCATTTAGTTTTGTTATCCTTGTACTTTGAAACTGATAAAGCCATAGATTCTTTGAAAGTGAAAGCGATGGTCACTCAATCATGTCCAACTCTTTGCCCCCTCCATAGTCGGTCCATGGAATTCTCCAGCAAAATACTGGAGTGGGTTGCCATTCCCTCCTCCAGGAGATCTTCCAGACCTTGGGATGGAATTCTGGGTCTCCTCCATTGTAGCTCAGATTCCCTGAGCTATCAAGGAAGCCCTGCAGTCAATTTATAATGTTTTAGGTTCAAGTGTACGGAGCAGTGATTCAGTAAATTTTTTTTCAAATTATTTTCCATTGTAGGTTGTCACACATTATTAAATTATACACTCTGATATGTCTTCCTCTAAACTCTGCTTTTTATGCACAGGATGGAGTTTTTTAGTAAGACTTTTATACTCAGAATATTCAAAACAGGTTCAACCATAATATAGGTTGACCTGCATAGTTCTAAATTAAGAACACTATTGGAAGAAGTAAGATGACTATTTTAGGAAAAAAAAAAAAGTTGCATAAGAATAGCTAGATTTTGAGTCACAGAAGAACTCTGTTTCTGGAATAGAAAACTTCCTAATGAAAGGATCTTTATAAAGCTACTTTATCTATGTTTACTAAAAATGAAAAAGAAAATTCATTTGATTGACCTATTTGTCTGTGATAACATTTGATTTTAGATTCCTATGACTTATTAAAATTTAATCAAATTCCTCCACATTCGTATGAACTATAAATCTATTATAAAACTAAGGTGGAAATGAAAATAGAACATTTTTACACAAATGCAATTTGGGGGTTATATATCTTTTCAGAAAAAAAAAATAATGCTCCAAATCATTTAGGTATTGGGAAACATATTTACACAAATTAAATTAAATGCAAACAAATATTCAATGTTATTAGTATAGTTTGAAGCTCTCCATTTTCTATACTCTATTATAGCTAGGCCTTTAGTTTTGAAAATAGTAAAAGACAGTCTATCATTAGCTAGGGAAATGAGTGTCTACTTGGCATGTAACTTTAATTAGGACACTCTAAAGAACATTGGAAATACTGCATTTAGTTTTGTTATCCTTGTACTTTGAAACTGATAAAGCCATAGATTCTTTGAAAGTGAAAGCGATGGTCACTCAATCATGTCCAACTCTTTGCCCCCTCCATAGTCGGTCCATGGAATTCTCCAGCAAAATACTGGAGTGGGTTGCCATTCCCTCCTCCAGGAGATCTTCCAGACCTTGGGATGGAATTCTGGGTCTCCTCCATTGTAGCTCAGATTCCCTGAGCTATCAAGGAAGCCCTGCAGTCAATTTATAATGTTTTAGGTTCAAGTGTACGGAGCAGTGATTCAGTAAATTTTTTTTCAAATTATTTTCCATTGTAGGTTGTCACACATTATTAAATATAATTCCCTGTTCTATATAGCTTATTATTGTTGCTTATCTATTTTATATGTAGCAATATGTTTATTCTAAATTCCTAATTTATCTCTCCCTTCCTCACCCCCAGCCCTTGCTATCCCCTTTGGTAGTCATGAGTTTGTTTTCTGTCTGTAAGTCTGCTTCTGTTTTGTAAATAAGTTGATTTCTATTATTTGTTATATTTTTATAATTTTTGTGATACATATGATATTTGTCTTTATCTGACTTACTTCACTTAATATGATAATCTCTAGGTCCATTTATGTTGCTGCAAATGGCATCATTCTATTTTTTATGGCTGAATAACATCCCATTGTGTATATGTCTATATATATATATCCATATCTATCTGTCTATCTATCTATCTATATATACACACTGCATCTTTTTCTATTTATCTGTTTATGGACATTTAGGTTGTTTCCATGTCTTAGCTATTATAAACAGTGCTGCTATTAACATCAGGGTAAACATTCTTTATCCACACCCTCTCCAGCACTTATGACTTATAAAATATTTTAAGAATGGCCATTCTGAGTGGTGTGAAGTAATACTTCATTGTAACTTTGATTTGCATTTCTCTAACAATTAGCAATACTGCACATCTTTTTGTGTTCCTGTTGACCACCTGTAAGTCTACTTTGGAGAAATATCTATTTAGGTCTTCTGCTCAATTTTTGATTGGGTTGTCATTTTTTAAAAAATATCAGACTGTTTGAGCTGTTGGTATATTTTTGGAAATTAATCTGTTGATGATAACATTGATTGCAAATATTTTCTCCCAGTCCATAGATTGACCTGATAAAATCATAGACTGTCTTGATAAAATCTAAGATTGGGCTATTGGAAAGCCAATTAAAATGAAAACATTAAAATATTATTTCTTGAGCTGAAGTGATTTTGAAATCAGGTAGTTAGTTTTCAAGATATTTAGTTTAAATATGTGATTTTTCTGATGAACATAGATCAAAATACATAAAGTTTCCTTTTTACTATCAGTTTCTAAGCCCCAGCCACCACAAAATATCCAATTTTCCAGGGTTAATCTATATTACCCCTGGAATTTACATTGCATAAGTAATGTGTATTCACTGAATACAAATATTACTTTTTTTCACTTTAGTTAACTCCCTTAGCTGACATAATATCTTGGTTCTTTATAAATACATTACTTTTATTATAATTTTCCAGTTGTTTACCAGAGTTTAAACTGTATAGCATCTTAATACACTGGAAATTGCTGTGTACTTAACACCTTGGCTAAAATCATGTTTTAAACAGATCTAAAATAATTTCATATGAAGCAGCACAATGTTTTTAAATGTTGTCATTAGATTGAGATTAAATGCAGCATTGATGCACTTTTTTAAGATTCCATGGAAAAACTGTTCTATAAGAACAGAACATTTCTGTATTTATTTACATTTTTGCAACACAGAAAAATACTGCAGAAAACCACTTTCAAAAATATCAACTAATGTCTCCCCCCATAGGTCTTATATTTTTAGAATGTGTTTGAAGTGAAAAATCAAAGTGACACAAATAATTGTCTAAGACATTGAAACAAAAAATGGTGAAATTTTTATAAGAAAACCATATTTTATATAATTATTTATAAAACTGAAAATATCAATGGATGCAAGTAATACTATATATTTGATAAGAAAGTCGAGGAAAAAATTACCTAACCGTAGTCTAGATATATGTATATATATATATGTATAATACATAATACATATGAAATGGAGTATCTCCTGCCATATCTATGAACAAGGATGCCACAACTATCTGCAATTCCAACCCTCAAAATTCTGAGCCCAGGGAGAGTAATCCTGGAAGGCTTCAGACATTAGCCCTTCCTATAGTAAGAGAGGAGCTTAAGGATGTAGTAAAATCAAGAAGCAGGATGCTGGCCCCAGATAACTACGATACATATGAAAGGAATGAGTTCAATGAGCCTAGAGGCTTACATCTTCCCATTCAAAAAAGAGAGCTAAAATCCTTACTTTAAGATACCTGGTTTCCTTACTTAAAAATAATCTTTGATGTTCAGACTACCTGTTCCTCTTTGCAAGTTTTATGTAATCTGACTCCTCTGCCCAGCTTTTTGGAGTAGTTCTCCGAGGTACCTGAAATGCTCTCAGTCCTGACAATCCCCACTGAATAGTTGACTATATTTTTCACCTTCAAAGGGTTAATCTATATTACCCTGGAATTTACATAATTTTTCTTTTTTTTGTTAACTCCCTTAGCTGACATAATATCTTGGTTCTTTATAAATACATTACTTTTATTATAATTTTCCAGTTGTTTACCAGAGTTTAAACTGTATAGCATCTTAATACACTGGAAATTGCTGTGTACTTAACACCTTGGCTAAAATCATGTTTTAAACAGATCTAAAATAATTTCATATGAAGCAGCACAATGTTTTTAAATGTTGTCATTAGATTGAGATTAAATGCAGCATTGATGCACTTTTTTAAGATTCCATGGAAAAACTGTTCTATAAGAACAGAACATTTCTGTATTTATTTACATTTTTGCAACACAGAAAAATACTGCAGAAAACCACTTTCAAAAATATCAACTATTATCTCCTCCCATAGGTATTATTTTTTTAGAATGTGTTTGAAGTGAAAAATCAAAGTGACACAAATAATTGTCTAAGACATTGAAACAAAAAATGGTGAAATTTTTATAAGAAAACCATATTTTATATAATTATTTATAAAACTGAAAATATCAATGGATGCAAGTAATACTATATATTTGATAAGAAAGTCGAGGAAAAAATTACCTAACCGTAGTCTAGATATATGTATATATATATATGTATAATACATAATACATATGAAATGGAGTATCTCCTGCCATATCTATGAACAAGGATGCCACAACTATCTGCAATTCCAACCCTCAAAATTCTGAGCCCAGGGAGAGTAATCCTGGAAGGCTTCAGACATTAGCCCTTCCTATAGTAAGAGAGGAGCTTAAGGATGTAGTAAAATCAAGAAGCAGGATGCTGGCCCCAGATAACTACGATACATATGAAAGGAATGAGTTCAATGAGCCTAGAGGCTTACATCTTCCCATTCAAAAAAGAGAGCTAAAATCCTTACTTTAAGATACCTGGTTTCCTTACTTAAAAATAATCTTTGATGTTCAGACTACCTGTTCCTCTTTGCAAGTTTTTATGTAATCTGACTCCTCTGCCCAGCTTTTTGGAGTAGTTCTCTCCGAGGTACCTGAAATGCTCTCAGTCCTGACAATCCCCACGGAATATTTATGACTCTCAACTTTAAGGTTGTGACTATATTTTTCAGTCTGCGTATGTATGTATATGTGTATATATTTTTTTTTCAAAAATGGAAAATTAAGTCTATGTTCAGGAGGTTTTCAAAGTTTCAAAGAGAAAGATCCATTAACATTATATAAAACAATTATTTACAATAATTCCATGCTTGACATTAAATAATTATATTCCAAGGGAGGAACATATATTAATGTTTAACCAACGACTGTTCTCACCATCCTTAGCAGGGCTAAATAAAGCGTATTTGGGCAGACAAATGAATAAACTTGAGAAGAATATCTGCTAAAAGAAATATATCTGCTAAATATTTGCTAAATCTAAAACTAACTATAATAGAACAATGAATCTCTTTTCCTGGATATTTTTGTCTTGTTTTATTTTACAAATATCATGGACTCATAAATATCTGATGTACTTAATACATTCTATCTCTAATATATTCTTCCACATCCCTGGTACTTTCCAGTACTCACTTTTCCAGGAAATACTGTCTGGGCTCACTTCAAGTTCAATAGATATCTGTGCCTGTTTTTAATAAGAAAAATTATCCATCAGTAAATGTCTTTAGACGTCACCTTTTCAGCTACTTGTTACAGGTCATTGCCATAGCTTTCTTCTTTATCAAATGGAATCAGACAGTGGCAATAATTTGATTGCATTGGGCATGGTGCCTGCAGAAGCCTCTTTGCTTTCTGAACTGTTCTATTGTCTTCAACTTTCTTAGACTACATCCAGTTTCATTAAGGAATTTTGCTGCAAACTTTTATTCAAGATACAGGGGGAAAATCAAAGAAAATACTGAAATTGTCTTGAGATTTCAGTCACATCAGTTTCAATTTGTCATACCTCAAAATAAGTTTCAAAGAAGACTAGTTAAAAGAAAAGTTCGCAGTGAGTTTTTAAATTCATTCCCAGCACAAGACACTTCAATATTTGAACTGAAATTTCACTTAACCAATAGGGGTAAAAATATGTAAGGGAAAGATAGACTCCTCTGCCCAGCTTTTTGGAGTAGTTCTCCGAGGTACCTGAAATGCTCTCAGTCCTGACAATCCCCACGGAATATTTATGACTCTCAACTTTAAGGTTGTGACTATATTTTTCAGTCTGCGTATGTATGTATATGTGTATATATTTTTTTTTCAAAAATGGAAAATTAAGTCTATGTTCAGGAGGTTTTCAAAGTTTCAAAGAGAAAGATCCATTAACATTATATAAAACAATTATTTACAATAATTCCATGCTTGACATTAAATAATTATATTCCAAGGGAGGAACATATATTAATGTTTAACCAACGACTGTTCTCACCATCCTTAGCAGGGCTAAATAAAGCGTATTTGGGCAGACAAATGAATAAACTTGAGAAGAATATCTGCTAAAAGAAATATATCTGCTAAATATTTGCTAAATCTAAAACTAACTATAATAGAACAATGAATCTCTTTTCCTGGATATTTTTGTCTTGTTTTATTTTACAAATATCATGGACTCATAAATATCTGATGTACTTAATACATTCTATCTCTAATATATTCTTCCACATCCCTGGTACTTTCCAGTACTCACTTTTCCAGGAAATACTGTCTGGGCTCACTTCAAGTTCAATAGATATCTGTGCCTGTTTTTAATAAGAAAAATTATCCATCAGTAAATGTCTTTAGACGTCACCTTTTCAGCTACTTGTTACAGGTCATTGCCATAGCTTTCTTCTTTATCAAATGGAATCAGACAGTGGCAATAATTTGATTGCATTGGGCATGGTGCCTGCAGAAGCCTCTTTGCTTTCTGAACTGTTCTATTGTCTTCAACTTTCTTAGACTACATCCAGTTTCATTAAGGAATTTTGCTGCAAACTTTTATTCAAGATACAGGGGGAAAATCAAAAGAAAAATACTGAAATTGTCTTGAGATTTCAGTCACATCAGTTTCAATTTGTCATACCTCAAAATAAGTTTCAAAGAAGACTAGTTAAAAGAAAAGTTCGCAGTGAGTTTTTAAATTCCTTCCCAGCACAAGACACTTCAATATTTGAACTGAAATTTCACTTAACCAATAGGGGTAAAAAATATGTAAGGGAAAGATATGTCAAGTGTAATGTATTCTTTAGACAGAACTCAAATGATCTGAAGACCTACAAAGCTAGAAAGGAAGGAATTTATTTTAGTTTTTAAATCCTAATATTACTTCTTTCCCCATCTACACAAATAAAAATATTCAGAAAGCCATCCAAATCCTTCCCTTTAAATTCATTTTCAGGGTTTTTATTATTATTATTATTATTGTTATTATTATTATTATTTTATTTTATTTTTCCTCTTTTTTGTGTCTTCCCTTAAGTGTTCCCTTTGGTCATTTCATTCTGCCAAAATCATACTTTATTTGCAGATATGTGATCCCTAGTTCTTGAACGACTCTTCCTATACTCAAGTCTTAACAAAACATCTTGTAAAAGTAGCCATTTATCCTCTCTCTAGGCATGGAACATTTGTTGGTGAGCTAGTAATCTGAAGGGGCAAAGAGTTCATTGGCTTGAAGCAGGACTTCAGTCTTTGTCTTCTTTGAAGAGACAATTCAGCAAAGAGACAGAGGTTGTGAAGCAGATAATCACACAGTCTTTGCTTTATCAGAAGCAAAGTATGTGTTAAAGAACATTCAGGCAAACTCACAGAGTGACTTGTGCCATAGGGAGGCAGTTTAGATCACTTACCTGGAGGCATCTTCTATGTTGTATCTGTCCAATCCTCTTGCTTGTAGCTATATTTGGTTTGACTAGGACCCTTCCTGGTAGGTGCTTGTGCATTCCTTGGTCAAGACGGATTCTAGCATGAAGGACTAAGGACCTTCTCTGCTCATATGTCAAGCTGAAAAAATCCCCTTGATCATAAGAATAAGAAAAATATGGTCACTTTGTCTTTCACCCAATTAAGGCTCTACTCCTGCTAGTCTCTTACCTCAAGATGTCAGCAGTTACTGCTGCTTAGACCAGGGCTCATCCATCTCCTATGTCAGTAAGCCAGGTCATCCTACTTCTCTTGGATCAAGTATTAAATTTGCAGGACTTTGGGGAGCCAGTTGTTACCATGGGCATTGATAGAAATTAAATTATGCAGATTCCAATAAAACAAACTACATTGAAAGCATGGGCAATAAGTTCTCAAAATTTAACACTTTTTAATGATTTCACAGCATATTTCTGTATTTATCCTGTTTCAGTGGTATATTTATAAATGTTTAATAATCAGCTCTTCAGAAGAATAAATACCTGATTTGTAGTATTTATTAATTATTGTGATAGAAATGGCCCCATAATAGCTAACTGCTTGTAAGACTCTTGAAAATTTGACACTGATTGGAGATGGCTCCAACATATCAGTGAATTTTTGATGGCAGAATTTATAAAACACTGACAATAAGGTTTTAATTATTTTGTTTTCTTTCCTTATTTATTTATTTATTTATGTTTAAGTCAGTTGTGAAACATTTCCTAGAACATTTCCCAGAATAGCCCAGTGTCAGGTTGAGTTTCTTTCTTTAAAAAAAAAAAAAGAAAGAAAATTGGAGTAAAGTGACTTTACAATGTTGTATTAGTTTCTACTATACAGCAAAGAAAATCATATATATATCATATATATATATGTATATATATATATATATATATACCTCCGGTCTTTTGAACTTCTTTCCCGTTCAGATCAACACAGTCTATTAAGTAGAGATCCCTGTGCTATACGGTATGTTCTCATTAGTTATCTATTTTATGCAGAGTATCAGTAGTTTATTGGTATCTAAGGCCCCTGTTGAAATATACACCTGTCTTCCTTCCAAGAGATTGACTCAAGACGGCTAGTTAAGCCAGGACCCTTCCTGGTAGGTGCTTGTGCATTCCTTGGTCAAGACGGATTCTAGCATGAAGGACTAAGGACCTTCTCTGCTCATATGTCAAGCTGAAAAAATCCCCTTGATCATAAGAATAAGAAAAATATGGTCACTTTGTCTTTCACCCAATTAAGGCTCTACTCCTGCTAGTCTCTTACCTCAAGATGTCAGCAGTTACTGCTGCTTAGACCAGGGCTCATCCATCTCCTATGTCAGTAAGCCAGGTCATCCTACTTCTCTTGGATCAAGTATTAAATTTGCAGGACTTTGGGGAGCCAGTTGTTACCATGGGCATTGATAGAAATTAAATTATGCAGATTCCAATAAAACAAACTACATTGAAAGCATGGGCAATAAGTTCTCAAAATTTAACACTTTTTAATGATTTCACAGCATATTTCTGTATTTATCCTGTTTCAGTGGTATATTTATAAATGTTTAATAATCAGCTCTTCAGAAGAATAAATACCTGATTTGTAGTATTTATTAATTATTGTGATAGAAATGGCCCCATAATAGCTAACTGCTTGTAAGACTCTTGAAAATTTGACACTGATTGGAGATGGCTCCAACATATCAGTGAATTTTTGATGGCAGAATTTATAAAACACTGACAATAAGGTTTTAATTATTTTGTTTTCTTTCCTTATTTATTTATTTATTTATGTTTAAGTCAGTTGTGAAACATTTCCTAGAACATTTCCCAGAATAGCCCAGTGTCAGGTTGAGTTTCTTTCTTTAAAAAAAAAAAAAGAAAGAAAATTGGAGTAAAGTGACTTTACAATGTTGTATTAGTTTCTACTATACAGCAAAGAAAATCATATATATATCATATATATATATGTATATATATATATGATATATATATACCTCCTGTCTTTTGAACTTCTTTCCCGTTCAGATCAACACAGTCTATTAAGTAGAGATCCCTGTGCTATACGGTATGTTCTCATTAGTTATCTATTTTATGCAGAGTATCAGTAGTTTATTGGTATCTAAGGCCCCTGTTGAAATATACACCTGTCTTCCTTCCAAGAGATTGACTCAAGACGGCTATTAAGATTTGAGAGTTTAACTAAATCACAGGCAGCCAAATTATAGTTCTATGTGACCTGCAGTCTGTTTTTGCCTTGCCCTGGATCTGAGAATATTTTTAACATTTTCAAAGTCTTGTAAATAATACAGAATAATATGCTAGAGACCATATATGTAATAAAAAAAATTAAAATATATATTATCTGGTCATTTAAGAAAAATACTGCAACTCTTGTTCCAGTTCCTTATTCTAAGATTTCTACCGGGATTATACTTTGATTCTTCTCTCAAATATCAGTGAATAATACTGCATCATGATTCTTTCTCACATTTGTTAATTTCCTCTAGTTACTTTGTCTGCCCTTCCTTGTACTGTTTCAAGATCCAAAACTATGTAAGTCTTAAGTAATTCTCCTGCCAAAACCACAAAGTTGAAAACAAAGTTACCGTTTTGGTTTTTTTTTAATTTTTTTTGAAGGGTGAGACGGGTTGGGGAGGAAGGGGGGAGGGAGGGCCACTTCTATTGGTCTTTCATTTATCTATTTTCATCCATCTTTGTTCTTTGGCCCGTGTGGGCCTCCCATCGAGGTGGCGTCTGTCATTGCAGAGCGCAAGCTCTGGGCGCATGCGCTCCAGAGCTCTGGCTTAGTAATTGGACACATCGGTCCAGCCGCTCCGTGGCATGTGGGATCTTCCCAGGCCAGAGATCGAACCAGCGCCCCTTGCACTGCAAGTCGGTGTCCTTACCCACTGGACCACCAGGGAAGCCGCCTAATTTTTAAATATTTAGCTATGTGCTGTTTTCTTGCTCAGTTTCCAGAGAGAATAATAGGAAACTGAACCAAGCATACAGATAAAAGTAGACAGGAGAGTCTCACATTCACAGTGCTTTGGTTCTGTACTTTTCCTGTGTCTTCCTTCACGCTCTCATTGGAAACACAGAGACACGGTGTTGAAACTGGGCTGTGGTGCTCAGAGGCACACCCCGAGACATGAGTCCCAGCTTCTGGTTCTAGACTTTTGCATCAACACTGCCTGTATTTTTTTTTCACTTTGGTTCCATATCAGAATATCATTCCAAAATCTTATGATCCAACTGATTTTGTAATAAATTACTATTTTATGCTTAAGAGAATGAAGTTGGAATTAATCAAAATTCCTGCATTTTTAGGGATTTAAAGCACCAATTTCAAAATAAACAAATGTGGCTATATATATATATATAATATTAATAAATATATTTGCATACATATATTTATAGATAGAGATAGGAATATATAGATGGATATACACAAATATATATAGATAAATAGATAGGTAGATACAGTTGGTGCTTATTTGCTAAGTCGTGTCTGACTCTTTTATGACTCCATGGACTGTAACCCATCAGGCTCTTCAAGCCATGGAGTTTCCCAGGCAAGATAGCTAGTGAGCTGCCATTTCCTTTTCTAGGGGATTTTCCCAAACCAGGGATTGAACCCATGTCTCCTATTGGCAGGCAGATTCTTTATTATTTCACCCCATTTATGATGGATGTTCTGTTGCTTTCTTAATCTAAAATAGTTTGACTACTTTTATAATTTGCAACTCACACAATTCACCTTTGGGAATGATAGCTAAGCAGCGTGTTCATCTCTACAAACCAATGCAGATGCTACTGAATACCCTGAAAATGTTGCATCACTATAAATAAGTTATAGGCATTACATCAATACAGAAAAGAAAGCCGACAATTCTCAATGTTTTTCTAAAGTTGTCTTTTTATTTAAAAAGAACTATATGCACACTACATGAAGAAGTTCTATGATAGGAATTATTTTATTTTCATGTGCAGATTTTTGTGCACAGAGCATTTTCAAATGTGTAAGTTTTTGCCACTCTCTGTGGGATTTTGCAGGTGCTGCTAGTAGTAAAGAACCCACCTCCCAGTGCAAGAAATGTAAGAGATGTGGGTTGGATCCCTGGGTTGGGAAAATCCCCTGGAGGAGGTCATGGCAAGGCATTCCAATGTTCTTGCCTGGAGAAGCCCATGGAGGGGAGCCTGGTGCGCTAGAGTTCATAGGGTTGCAGAGTTGGACATGACTAAAGTGATTTAGCATGCATGCACATGGAATTTTCCAATATAAGTTAAGTAAGTTTGATCTAAACTCACCCAAGATTATAAGACAAAACTACTTTGGAGGAGAGGCAGAGATGAGGAGTGAGAAAAGTGGGTAGTGATTGATGGTCAAATCGCATTGCCTGCTTCTATTTCATTAACTCTAAACTGTATTGAATACCATTTCAAGTGCAGTTAACTCCTCTCCTATGATGTCTTCCAGGTGACTGCTCTGCTACTGAAAGTCTTTACCAGTGACATGACATTTTGTACTTTGACATACAGTAGAATTAGATTTTCAATCAACTTAGCATGTAAGACTGGTCTTAAAATTGCTGACAAGTCTGACTGAATTTCATGGGTTGCCAAGTGCCTATTTCTTTGCTAACTGTTATTCAGCATCTTCTTAAATTTATTTAATATAGCAATATGCTTTTCTGACTCCTTTATTCCTTTCTTTTATCAATCTGAATTTGTCTCTGAAGTCCTGTAATCACACACTTGTCCTGAAACAATAATCCTCTTTGTGCACTTATTTTCCTGCCCCAGAACTCTTCACTCTTCATCTAGCACTTTTCTTCACAGCATTCATTTCCGCATTGTGCATTTGTGTCTTCACAAATGGATTTCTATTTTTGAAACACCATAAACCATGACTTATTGTACTTGTGGTCTCTCTCTGTAGCTCAAACTCTTATGGACATTAAGAGAACACAATGCATACGTACGGAAGGAAAAAGAAAATTATCACTACCTTTCTGAGTTCTTAGCTATAATAGCAGACAGATTAAAAAGAAGGAAAGAAACATATGTTTATTAAAATAAGTACCTCATGTATACCTGGAAGACTCATGGGAGGAAATGAGTGATTCAAAGAGGTGGCTTAGAATATAGAAAAAAATAGTGCAGAAACCTATTTGCAAAGAGGAATAGAGACACAGATGTACAGAACAAATATATGAACACTCAGTGGGAAGGAGGGATAAATATGGAGTTTAGGATTGGCATATATATACTGCCACATACAAAAGAGATAACTAATATGTACCTATTATGTAGCATGAGATGGCAGGGTGATGTTGCAATCTGTTTGTAGGGCATATATTGTTAACCTTAAAAATGCATTCCAATATACAGTAGGTGCGGACAAATACTGTTTGACTCCACTTCTACAAGGTGCCTAGAACAGTCAAATTTAGACAGCCAGAAAGTACACTCTTAGACGCCAGACTTGAATGGAAGCTAGTGTTTAATGGGGATAGAGTTTCTGTTTAGGAAGGTGAATAATTCAGGAGTGGAAGATCATGAGAGTTGCACAACGATGAAAATATACTTACTGCCACTGAACCCTATAGTTAAATATGGTTCAAAGGGTATATTTTATGTCATGTGATTTTGCAACAGCAATAAAAAAGCATTAAAAAATTCAGAATGAAATACCATCTTCACATGGAAAGTGTTAGGAGATATAGGACTGTTAGGGAAGAGCAAATGATTTTAGGGAAGATGAACAGATCCTTAGGGGAATAGATGGGAAGTGTGATAGTCTGTGGCAGTTTGGGTGTGATGTGGATTTCTCCTTTCCTGTGACAAGAGTCAATCTCCCCTGATTGATGAAAGACCCTGAAAAGGGATCTATGACAAGAGAGTTCCTCTGGGAGAACCTGTCTTCAGGCACAGAAGGGGAGTTCAGAGAAACCTCTACCTGGTTTTCTGTCTCTCAAGAGACTTCAGCTCAAAATAATCAATTTACCAAAGAGGCATATTTAGGGATGGCATATCTTCTACCCTTCACACAATTCATAAATGAACAGACATGACTGTCTTTGAAATATAGTCTTTAAATACTTCATTTAAGAAGCTTTGCATGCTCAGTGGAATATTCTTAACTAGCCGCAATCTACCCCTCATTTCCTGGAGAAGGAAATGGCAACCCACACCAGTATTCTTGCCTGGAGAATTCAGTTATTAGAGGATATCAGAGGTAGATCTGATATGTTACATATATTGATCTGTTACATTCTTAATATCATTATTTATATGTCCATAGCTAGTATAATTTATAGCTTAAAAATCGGGTTGTAAATATCATCTATCGGGACCTTAGAAGTAATGTTCTTCAGCATTTATATTTAAACATTCTCCAAGAAGAATTTCAAAATATGCATGAACACAAACAAAAAATGTCTGTTTTTAAAATTTCACTCTAAATATAGTTTTGAGAAATATTACATAAGGCAATCAAGAGGTGCTTTCTCTTAAGAAATAATGGGATAATAATAACAGTATAAGCATACATATATGCATATATAAATCATATATTTGGAAGCTAGTGTTTAATGGGGATAGAGTTTCTGTTTAGGAAGGTGAATAATTCAGGAGTGGAAGATCATGAGAGTTGCACAACGATGAAAATATACTTACTGCCACTGAACCCTATAGTTAAATATGGTTCAAAGGGTATATTTTATGTCATGTGATTTTGCAACAGCAATAAAAAAGCATTAAAAAATTCAGAATGAAATACCATCTTCACATGGAAAGTGTTAGGAGATATAGGACTGTTAGGGAAGAGCAAATGATTTTAGGGAAGATGAACAGATCCTTAGGGGAATAGATGGGAAGTGTGATAGTCTGTGGCAGTTTGGGTGTGATGTGGATTTCTCCTTTCCTGTGACAAGAGTCAATCTCCCCTGATTGATGAAAGACCCTGAAAAGGGATCTATGACAAGAGAGTTCCTCTGGGAGAACCTGTCTTCAGGCACAGAAGGGGAGTTCAGAGAAACCTCTACCTGGTTTTCTGTCTCTCAAGAGACTTCAGCTCAAAATAATCAATTTACCAAAGAGGCATATTTAGGGATGGCATATCTTCTACCCTTCACACAATTCATAAATGAACAGACATGACTGTCTTTGAAATATAGTCTTTAAATACTTCATTTAAGAAGCTTTGCATGCTCAGTGGAATATTCTTAACTAGCCGCAATCTACCCCTCATTTCCTGGAGAAGGAAATGGCAACCCACACCAGTATTCTTGCCTGGAGAATTCAGTTATTAGAGGATATCAGAGGTAGATCTGATATGTTACATATATTGATCTGTTACATTCTTAATATCATTATTTATATGTCCATAGCTAGTATAATTTATAGCTTAAAAATCGGGTTGTAAATATCATCTATCGGGACCTTAGAAGTTATGTTCTTCAGCATTTATATTTAAACATTCTCCAAGAAGAATTTCAAAATATGCATGAACACAAACAAAAAATGTCTGTTTTTAAAATTTCACTCTAAATATAGTTTTGAGAAATATTACATAAGGCAATCAAGAGGTGCTTTCTCTTAAGAAATAATGGGATAATAATAACAGTATAAGCATACAATACCATATATGCATATATAAATCATATATTTGGAGCTGAATACTATCTGGTGGGATACCATCATTTTATGGATAAAGGAGAATCAGTGAATACAGCATTTTGTCTAATGTTATTTAGATATTAGGCTGTAATTCAAATATGCTATGCCATTATTCAGAGAATTTCTTATTTCTTTCTCTTAAATGAATAAAAATGAATAGTGCATGTTTTGTATCTGAAATAAGAAATTCACAAGATACACAGAGAATCTTCTACTTCATGTTTAATACACAATAGAGACTTAGAGATCATACTAAAAACCTGAAATTAAGCTATCAATAAATTAAAAGATAGAATAAAAAATTATTGAGAATCAGTCAATGAGCTGATTTTTAATGATGCTGAGAGGCAGGTTTTACCTAGTGAACACAGGCATAAATAATAAATTTAATCCTTCAACTATTTGTTAAGAAGAAAATAAAATGATAGCTGTGGTACCACAAAACTTATTTATTATGTCTAACCTGGCATAAAATTCCCTTACATTCATTTAATTATTTCTAGCTCAAATGTAAAGAAAATCACCCCAGGGGAAAACTCATTTGTGAGCTTCTTTGAACAGAAATCATGTTTTCTACACCTGGAAAACTAGCATGACAGGATGGCAAGTACTTTTATTTTTTTTAGTGTGGACATCTGTCTCTCTACTCTAGAGCACATAAATACAGTCTACATGATAGGTTCCAGATAGTGGAACTTTTAAATTTCATGGCCCAGAGACATAGCTAAGGTGGAGCACCATCCTGTGAAGATCTGATATGTTACATATATTGAGACATTCTTAATATCATTATTTATATGTCCATAGCTAGTATAATTTATAGCTTAAAAATCGGGTTGTAAATATCATCTATCGGGACCTTAGAAGTTATGTTCTTCAGCATTTATATTTAAACATTCTCCAAGAAGAATTTCAAAATATGCATGAACACAAACAAAAAATGTCTGTTTTTAAAATTTCACTCTAAATATAGTTTTGAGAAATATTACATAAGGCAATCAAGAGGTGCTTTCTCTTAAGAAATAATGGGATAATAATAACAGTATAAGCATACAATACCATATATGCATATATAAATCATATATTTGGAGCTGAATACTATCTGGTGGGATACCATCATTTTATGGATAAAGGAGAATCAGTGAATACAGCATTTTGTCTAATGTTATTTAGATATTAGGCTGTAATTCAAATATGCTATGCCATTATTCAGAGAATTTCTTATTTCTTTCTCTTAAATGAATAAAAATGAATAGTGCATGTTTTGTATCTGAAATAAGAAATTCACAAGATACACAGAGAATCTTCTACTTCATGTTTAATACACAATAGAGACTTAGAGATCATACTAAAAACCTGAAATTAAGCTATCAATAAATTAAAAGATAGAATAAAAAATTATTGAGAATCAGTCAATGAGCTGATTTTTAATGATGCTGAGAGGCAGGTTTTACCTAGTGAACACAGGCATAAATAATAAATTTAATCCTTCAACTATTTGTTAAGAAGAAAATAAAATGATAGCTGTGGTACCACAAAACTTATTTATTATGTCTAACCTGGCATAAAATTCCCTTACATTCATTTAATTATTTCTAGCTCAAATGTAAAGAAAATCACCCCAGGGGAAAACTCATTTGTGAGCTTCTTTGAACAGAAATCATGTTTTCTACACCTGGAAAACTAGCATGACAGGATGGCAAGTACTTTTATTTTTTTTAGTGTGGACATCTGTCTCTCTACTCTAGAGCACATAAATACAGTCTACATGATAGGTTCCAGATAGTGGAACTTTTAAATTTACCATGGCCCAGAGACATAGCTAAGGTGGAGCACCATCCTTCTTTTTGCTGAATGCTCTTGGTCTCCTAGGAAACAAGAAGCTGAACCTTTCATAATTCTAAAGGAGTGACAAAGAGATGTAATGTTTACAGTGTTGAAATGTTAGGGATGTATCTTTCCTCTTATATGGTATGTCCTCTTCAAACGTTGCACATAATCTGTTTACATTTAAAATGCTACTATTAGTTGCTATGAATAGCATATTTCCTTGTATAATAGCCCTCCTTTCCCTTGATGCTTTGTAATCATATAAGAGATAATTTTCAAGCATATGGCTCCTAATCTTATATCACCCTTTGGCATTTTGAAAAACTTTAACATAATTTGCTAATGGTGCAGAGCTCACCAGATTTATACGGTAATTGGAGTCAGGTATTCCAGTCTTTTTACTCTAAAAATGTCTCCCTTAAGATATATCCAGGGCTTCCCTGGTGGTGGGTAAGGACACCATCTTGCAGTGCAAGGGGTGCCAGTTTGATCCCTGACCTGGGAAGATCCCACATGCCACAGAGCAGCTGGACCAATGTGTCCAACTACTGAGCTGGAACTCTGGAGTGCATGCACCCATAGCCAGTGCTCTGCAGTGAGAGAGGCCACTGAGATGGGAGGCCCACACAGGAGAAAAGAACAAAAGATGGATGGAAATAGATAAATGAAAGACCAATAGAAGTAGCCAAAAAATAAAAAGATATATATATAGCTTCTTATAGGAAACTAAATCATCTAAGATACCTATAACTAAATGAAGAAGAACATTCATGGAAAATAATGAAGAGGAAAAGAAATGCTTTACAGGATACTTCATTTTCAGTGAAGACATTCATAGTCCTATTGCCTTTGAGATTTTTAAAATCTGGGCTTAAGTGTTATTTGTAGGACGCTATCAACAAAAGAAGTAGAAGTTTATAAATAAAGCTGTGGTCAGTTACTTGAATATTCAACAAAGGCAATTCTCTTTGGGTTACTGATATTTCAGACAGAAATTAATATGCAAAAGTAGGAGCTTTCCAGGTGGTATTAGTGGTAAAGACCTGCCAATGCAGGAGACATAAGACATGCAGGTTCATCCCTGAGTCAAGAAGATGCCCTGGAGGAGGTAATGGAAACCCACTCCAATATCTTTGCCTGGAGAATCCCATGAAAAGAGGAGCCTAGCAGGCTACAGTCCACAGAATTGCAAAAAGTCAGACTGTGTAATTTCGGTAAATAGACAAGCAAATGTGTATTTCTTTATGCATTCAAATTTTATGCTAAACACATCTTCACAATGGTCTTAAGTTTGTAAAATATCCCACAGGTTTGTGTTATTTTCCAAATGAATTATAGATGGTGTCCATAAAAAAAGTTTCTGTA
Source organism: Tragulus kanchil (assembly GCA_022376925.1). NCBI lineage: Eukaryota > Metazoa > Chordata > Mammalia > Artiodactyla > Tragulidae > Tragulus > Tragulus kanchil. The sequence continues at coordinate 155,493,345 of JAIOJX010000028.1, read as the reverse complement.
TATTTGTTATTTATATCAATGGTAAAATGCATTAGTTTAATCAGATTATGTTTATAAATTAGATATGTTATATCTGTATGTTAAGGCAAATGAACTGCGATGATTATTGAAAAAATTGTTATTTGTTGATATAAAAATTATGGTCACTTTTTTGGGACTGTTTAGCTTGAGGATTCTTGCATTGGAAAGCTCAATATTTGTACATATGTGCCTCAACTTAGACCCATGTTGGAACTTCATTACAAATGATACACCATACTAGATGCCAAAGAAGTACACAAAAAGAAAAATAGAGAATGCAAATTAGCAAATTAAGTTCAATAATATCACAGAGTAAAAAACATTCAAAAATCAATTGTATTACTATATGCTAGCAATGACAACATGGTCATTGAAACTAAAAACTCAGTATCATTTACAATTGCTCGAAAGAGAATCAGATGTAAATCTGACAAAGCATGTACAGGGCATTTAATGAAAACTGCAAAACACTGATGGAAGGAATCAAGGAATATTCAAGTAAATGAACAGAAATAACATTTTATGGATTGGAGGACTCAATATAGTAGAATTTCCAGTTTCCCAACTATTGATATATTTTATCACAAAAATTATAGCACAATTATTATCAAATGCCCAGCAATTTTTTTCCTAAGGGAGAGACAAACTTTTGCTGAAAGCCTTACTAAGGGAAAAAAAACAGAAAGAAAGAAAGAAAGAAAAGATCCCTAATACCTTATTCAAAAATTAACTCAAAATGTATCTAAGAACACAAATTTTAAAACTTTTTTAGTAAAAATAAATGGAAAAAGATTCTCAGAATCTGGTACTAGGCAAGGAGTTCTTAGACTTGACACCAAAAGCAAAAATCACAAAAGGAACTTTTGACACACTGAATTTTATTAAAATTAAAAACTGTTAGCCTGTCAAAGACCTGTTAGGAGGATAGAAAGACAAGCTTATGACTGGGAGAAAATATTTTCAAATCATATATCTGACAAAGGACGAGCATCCAAGATTTTTAAAGGGCATTAAAAATTCATGATGAAATATTTCACCAAAAGTATATGAAGCAAATATGAAGCTTATGAAAAGATGTGAATGTTGTTAGCTACAAGGGAGATGCAGATTAAAACCAGTCTATCACCCTACATCTTTTAGGACTGCTAAAATTTCAAAACTAAATAAAGCAGTGATGATACAAAATTTTCATATGAATATAGTGATACCAGACCACTCATTACCAGTGAGAACACAGTGCATGAATCCTAGGGAATCTTACTATGCACTAAAAAATGGAAAAATTATTGATACTTGCAAGAACCTAGATGAATCTTCAGAGGATTATGCTGAGTGAAAAAAAAGCCAACAATCCCAATGATAACTTACTGTATGTTTCTATTTATATTACGTTCTCAACATTATCAAGGAACTGAAACAGAAAATAGATGATCAGTTTCAGAGGTTAAGGAAGGTGCAAGGATAGTAAGGAGTAGGTGTACATATTCATTAAAGGATAGCATGGAAGATCTGTGTGAGAACAAAGCTATCTGACATCTTGACTGTCGATACAATGTCAATATTCTGTTTGTGATATTATATGATCATTGTGCAAAATGTTATGATCAGAGGTGCTGGGTAAAGGATACATGAGGATCTCTCTGTATTATTTCTTATAAATAATGCTCCTAGAACTACTTCAAAAAATTTAATATTTAAATTAAAACTAAAACACATATCTATACAGAAGTACGAAAAATAAATAACATTAATCCTATTCTCATTAACTTGTGTAACTACTGTTAATATCTTACGGTTTGCTTTTTTTTCAATTTTGGCCTCTTTTATTGGTCTTTCATTTATTTACTTTCATCCATCTTTGTTCTTTGGCCTGTGCGGGCCTCCCACTGCAGTGACTTCTGTCTCTGCAGAGCACCAGCTCTGGGCGCACGTGCTCGAGAGCCCTGGCTTGTAATCGGACACACTGGTCCAGCTGCTCGCAGATGGGATCTTTCCAGGTCAGGATCGAACTGGCACCCTTGTTACCAAAGACCTGTTAGGAGGATAGAAAGACAAGCTTATGACTGGGAGAAAATATTTTCAAATCATATATCTGACAAAGGACGAGCATCCAAGATTTTTAAAGGGCATTAAAAATTCATGATGAAATATTTCACCAAAAGTATATGAAGCAAATATGAAGCTTATGAAAAGATGTGAATGTTGTTAGCTACAAGGGAGATGCAGATTAAAACCAGTCTATCACCCTACATCTTTTAGGACTGCTAAAATTTCAAAACTAAATAAAGCAGTGATGATACAAAATTTTCATATGAATATAGTGATACCAGACCACTCATTACCAGTGAGAACACAGTGCATGAATCCTAGGGAATCTTACTATGCACTAAAAAATGGAAAAATTATTGATACTTGCAAGAACCTAGATGAATCTTCAGAGGATTATGCTGAGTGAAAAAAAAGCCAACAATCCCAATGATAACTTACTGTATGTTTCTATTTATATTACGTTCTCAACATTATCAAGGAACTGAAACAGAAAATAGATGATCAGTTTCAGAGGTTAAGGAAGGTGCAAGGATAGTAAGGAGTAGGTGTACATATTCATTAAAGGATAGCATGGAAGATCTGTGTGAGAACAAAGCTATCTGACATCTTGACTGTCGATACAATGTCAATATTCTGTTTGTGATATTATATGATCATTGTGCAAAATGTTATGATCAGAGGTGCTGGGTAAAGGATACATGAGGATCTCTCTGTATTATTTCTTATAAATAATGCTCCTAGAACTACTTCAAAAATTGAATATTTAAATTAAAAACTAAAAACACATATCTATACAGAAGTACGAAAAATAAATAACATTAATCCTATTCTCATTAACTTGTGTAACTACTGTTAATATCTTACGGTTTGCTTTTTTTTCAATTTTGGCCTCTTTTATTGGTCTTTCATTTATTTACTTTCATCCATCTTTGTTCTTTGGCCTGTGCGGGCCTCCCACTGCAGTGACTTCTGTCTCTGCAGAGCACCAGCTCTGGGCGCACGTGCTCGAGAGCCCTGGCTTGTAATCGGACACACTGGTCCAGCTGCTCCGCGGCAGATGGGATCTTTCCAGGTCAGGGATCGAACTGGCACCCCTTGCAGTGCAAGGCGGTGTCCTTAACCACTGGACCACCAGGGAAGCCCAGCCACTGTTGATATCTTTATGGTTTATTTATTTATTTTAGGAACCTTCAGGCTCATTATTTTGGAAAGAAATATGTACAAAGTATACCAAGTTTAAATATTTTGAAAGATAGATTATGATGATTATGAAGAAAAATACTGGATCATATTTTAGGATGATAAAATTGAAGATAAATGAACATATCAATTGACAGCAAAATGAACATAGATATATATATACATACATACATATATACATACATACAGAGGTTGAGTATTTTTATATTTATCTATACCTTAGAGTATAGCATATTAAAATTATAAAGAAAAAATTAAAAACTAAATATGGACTTTGTAGTTTTATGACTAGGAGAATTAGAAGAAAATTGGAGAACTGTGATTTCAGACAACAGAGGTATAATTATTGGAAAGGAACTGTGGCTTTTTGTGTGTGTGTGCTTTATTTATCTTAATATGGCTGCACTGGATCTTAGTGGTGGCATGTGTGATCTAGTTCCCTGACCAGGGCTCAAATCCCGGCCCCCTGCATTAGAAGGACTCTTAACCACTGGACCACCAGGGAAGTCCTGGGAACTGTGGCATTTTTAAGGAGGCAGTCACAAATGTCAGCCATCCATGTGAATTTGTCAGAACAAGAGCCTCCTCTAAACCCAGTGCTTTGCTGTTTCACCCGTTCCTTCCAACATTTGAACTCAAATCAACCATGAGATACTATCTAGGTTTGCTTCTTAAACTATTAAGCTTAGCTTCTTAAATTTCTAGTAAAATAAATGCTACTCAAATCAGCTTAAGTAAAAAGAGAATTTCAATGGCTCCGTAACAAAAAGAAAGCAAAACTTGCTCCAGGAATTCTATGATTCATCTTTCTCTCCTCTCCACTTCTGTTTGATCTGTGTTATAATCACTGTTTTGGGCCTCCCACTGCAGTGACTTCTGTCTCTGCAGAGCACCAGCTCTGGGCGCACGTGCTCGAGAGCCCTGGCTTGTAATCGGACACACTGGTCCAGCTGCTCCGCGCAGATGGGATCTTTCCAGGTCAGGGATCGAACTGGCACCCCTTGCAGTGCAAGGCGGTGTCCTTAACCACTGGACCACCAGGGAAGCCCAGCCACTGTTGATATCTTTATGGTTTATTTATTTATTTTAGGAACCTTCAGGCTCATTATTTTGGAAAGAAATATGTACAAAGTATACCAAGTTTAAATATTTTGAAAGATAGATTATGATGATTATGAAGAAAAATACTGGATCATATTTTAGGATGATAAAATTGAAGATAAATGAACATATCAATTGACAGCAAAATGAACATAGATATATATATACATACATACATATATACATACATACAGAGGTTGAGTATTTTTATATTTATCTATACCTTAGAGTATAGCATATTAAAATTATAAAGAAAAAATTAAAAACTAAATATGGACTTTGTAGTTTTATGACTAGGAGAATTAGAAGAAAATTGGAGAACTGTGATTTCAGACAACAGAGGTATAATTATTGGAAAGGAACTGTGGCTTTTTGTGTGTGTGTGCTTTATTTATCTTAATATGGCTGCACTGGATCTTAGTGGTGGCATGTGTGATCTAGTTCCCTGACCAGGGCTCAAATCCCGGCCCCCTGCATTAGAAGGACTCTTAACCACTGGACCACCAGGGAAGTCCTGGGAACTGTGGCATTTTTAAGGAGGCAGTCACAAATGTCAGCTATCCATGTGAATTTGTCAGAACAAGAGCCTCCTCTAAACCCAGTGCTTTGCTGTTTCACCCGTTCCTTCCAACATTTGAACTCAAATCAACCATGAGATACTATCTAGGTTTGCTTCTTAAACTATTAAGCTTAGCTTCTTAAATTTCTAGTAAAATAAATGCTACTCAAATCAGCTTAAGTAAAAAGAGAATTTCAATGGCTCCGTAACAAAAAGAAAGCAAAACTTGCTCCAGGAATTCTATGATTCATCTTTCTCTCCTCTCCACTTCTGTTTGATCTGTGTTATAATCACTCTCTCCTGAGTTGGATGGTTCTCCTTGACATGGCAGGAGCAAAGAAGGAAGAAAGAGAGCACTCCCTCTTCCCATCTACTAGGTTTACATTTTAAAGAAGGTCTCTAAGTGGTGTGACATGGAAAAAATGCTCTTTCTATTTCATGCAAGACTGGCTCAACCACCATGAGATATTATCATTAGTCAGACTCCAGTGCAGAGAAGTTCTGCAAAAACGGTTAGAGGGATGCACTCCATTGCCATTCTTAGTTGGTTAGGAATAGTTGCCTTCACTCTCAGTCAGATCTGGTTTTTTCTTTCAACATACAACCCATCATGGCACTAATCTAAGCAGCTATAAGAAATTGAGTTAAGTATGTATTTGTTGAATTTATACCTGTAGCCTCCAACTGGTCTAGTAATAAGAAAGCATATCACCTGAGATGGCACCAGAATTTTACATAATATATATTTATATATAATACTTACATGGTCTCCACATTTAACACATCATCTTCTCTGGTAGATACTCAAAAAGTAATATGACAAATATGTGAGTGAATTTGCCAAAATTATGCATTGCTTGTTTGTTTATTTATTTGTTATTTAAAATTTGACCTTCAATCTGTATTCATTATTTATGGCAAAATATATGAAGTAGGACTCATTCGTGTTCTATGACATACACAGACTTTTCATTTTCACATTCCTGATATTAATCAATTCCTTGTAAGTGGTAAATCATGCTTTTAACTTAGTATTTAACATAGGTCAGATATTCTTTTTCAATCTAATGCTTTTTTAAAAAAGCTCATTTTGTCCACAGTGATGATTGGTGTGGTACAGTGTGAGGAAATCTCCTTACCTTGCATTCCATCACATCTGAGACACCTCATCAGAAAATCTTGCATAGTGTGAGAGCTGTATTCCAAGCCTTTGGTCTTGGAGTAAAAGATGTGAGTTCCACAAAATGTGGAATATGTCTTTAGGATCACTGAGAGCTTCTATGTCTTTTGACATTATAGATAACTGAGCAAGTTTATGTTGTGTGCACTCAGTGTCAACCCCTCACTCATGCCTAACTCTTTGCAACCCAGGTCCCTCTGTCCATGAAATATTCTAAGCAAGAATACTGGATGCATTTTCTCCTCAGAGGATCTTCCTGACCAGGGTCAAGCTTTTTTTTTTATGTCATTGGGGCTCCTTGACATGGCAGGAGCAAAGAAGGAAGAAGAGAGCACTCCCTCTTCCCATCTACTAGGTTTACATTTTAAAGAAGGTCTCTAAGTGGTGTGACATGGAAAAAATGCTCTTTCTATTTCATGCAAGACTGGCTCAACCACCATGAGATATTATCATTAGTCAGACTCCAGTGCAGAGAAGTTCTGCAAAAACGGTTAGAGGGATGCACTCCATTGCCATTCTTAGTTGGTTAGGAATAGTTGCCTTCACTCTCAGTCAGATCTGGTTTTTTCTTTCAACATACAACCCATCATGGCACTAATCTAAGCAGCTATAAGAAATTGAGTTAAGTATGTATTTGTTGAATTTATACCTGTAGCCTCCAACTGGTCTAGTAATAAGAAAGCATATCACCTGAGATGGCACCAGAATTTTACATAATATATATTTATATATAATACTTACATGGTCTCCACATTTAACACATCATCTTCTCTGGTAGATACTCAAAAAGTAATATGACAAATATGTGAGTGAATTTGCCAAAATTATGCATTGCTTGTTTGTTTATTTATTTGTTATTTAAAATTTGACCTTCAATCTGTATTCATTATTTATGGCAAAATATATGAAGTAGGACTCATTCGTGTTCTATGACATACACAGACTTTTCATTTTCACATTCCTGATATTAATCAATTCCTTGTAAGTGGTAAATCATGCTTTTAACTTAGTATTTAACATAGGTCAGATATTCTTTTTCAATCTAATGCTTTTTAATAAAGCTCATTTTGTCCACAGTGATGATTGGTGTGGTACAGTGTGAGGAAATCTCCTTACCTTGCATTCCATCACATCTGAGACACCTCATCAGAAAATCTTGCATAGTGTGAGAGCTGTATTCCGCAAGCCTTTGGTCTTGGAGTAAAAGATGTGAGTTCCACAAAATGTGGAATATGTCTTTAGGATCACTGAGAGCTTCTATGTCTTTTGACATTATAGATAACTGAGCAAGTTTATGTTGTGTGCACTCAGTGTTCAACCCCTCACTCATGCCTAACTCTTTGCAACCCAGGTCCCTCTGTCCATGAAATATTCTAAGCAAGAATACTGGAGTGAGATGCCATTTTCTCCTCCAGAGGATCTTCCTGACCCAGGGTCAAGCTCCCATCTCTTGCGTCTCTTGCATTAACAGGTAAATTCTTTACCACCTTGCCAGAATGTTTATGTTATGATTTACAAGTGAGGAAATTCAGCCACACTGCTGAATTTGACCACTCTCACATTGCTAATGTCTGGTTGACTTTGGATTTTAAGCTCAGTTATCTAATTAAAAATTTAGCTATCTTCCCACCATAATACACTTTGTACTTGACAAGGATAGAAAAGATAAAGGTCTCAAAAGTTAAAGTTAGAATCATAAATGGGAGGTTAATGAGGGAAGAAAAAAACACTACATGAGTAAAACATGAGCACCATCATGCTCACACCCACAAAAAATCAACAAAATGTTCAAAGCCCATGTAGATCTCCTGGCATCACTTCAACCTAAAATTTACTTAAGTGATAAAATTATATGCTAGGTCTTTAGCAAGAGACATATTTATTTTCAATTCCTAGCCAAGTCTGACCAAGCTAAGAGAGTCCATTTAAAAAGAGAGAGTAAAGCTGAACAAATAGCTTTATTGGAATAAAGACATTTAGAATTTAATCTGGATTTTTGAACAGAAAGTCTGACTAATCATTCTCCCAAACACCTGGCCTAACCGATGATTCATCATCCTAACTTGTTAATCATCATGCATAGGGGATATTAGTAATGTCTTTGGATACGCCAGATCTTCTCACTCCAGTTTGCCTCTCTCCAACTTCTGAGAAGTAGACACTCTAGTTAGCTAAACCTGACATTCCCCAGGGTTCTTTGGAGCTACTGTCCTGTGTACAAATTGGTTTCAAAAATAGGCTGACACATTTTGAGATCGGGGTTTTTTTTCCAATAAGTCAGCTCTTTACAACAAGTGCTCAAAGTATTGGCACCTCAGCTTCAGTATCAGTCCTTCCAATGCATATTCAGGGTTGATTTCCTTTTGGATTGACTGGTTTCATCTCCTTGCTGTCCAAGAGACTCTCAAGAATCTTCTCCAGAACCATAATTAGAAAACATCAATTCTTTGATGCTCAGCTTTCTTTACAGTCTAACTTCACATCCGTACATGACTATTTACATTGCTACTCTTTTGTATTTTACACAACTTTAAATCCTTTTTGAAAAAAGTTAAGGTTAAATTAACAGATAAACAACTTTTATTGAGAAATTCAATCCTTCATATAGTTATAAATTTATAGATGCATCCAACAAATAAGTTTACATTTTTACTACTGTTTCTGAGAATAGTACAAAGTACCAAAGTTCTGGGTGTAGGAAGTAAAACACTAAAGTATCTCAAAAAATAAAATAACCCATGATTAAAATGAGCTTTTAAAAGTTCTATTCTGCTATATTTTTTCTGATTTTGAACAACAGCAATGGCTTAACTTCATCCAGTAATTGCTTCTAAAAAGAAATATTATTTCTATAAACTTAAACTGCTCTAAGAAATATAGTCTATTAATTGAAAACATATATTCACTGCATTGGACTCCTCGAGGACACTGTGCCCTAGATAATTTGAAAAAGAAAAGGGAAAAAAGATAAAAAGTTTTGTGTGGACAAGGAGAAATTATTTGATTGAAATAGTTTTTATATACATCTCTAGATCCTCGTACATTTCTATCAGTGTGTTGAAAATGGTGCTGTGTTTTTTACAAACGTTTGTTTTCCTTTCATTTCCATTAAGATGTGAACTACATGAAGACAGAGCTTTTCCTTTCATTCATTAAGTCTGACTAATCATTCTCCCAAACACCTGGCCTAACCGATGATTCATCATCCTAACTTGTTAATCATCATGCATAGGGGATATTAGTAATGTCTTTGGATACGCCAGATCTTCTCACTCCAGTTTGCCTCTCTCCAACTTCTGAGAAGTAGACACTCTAGTTAGCTAAACCTGACATTCCCCAGGGTTCTTTGGAGCTACTGTCCTGTGTACAAATTGGTTTCAAAAATAGGCTGACACATTTTGAGATCGGGGTTTTTTTTCCAATAAGTCAGCTCTTTACAACAAGTGCTCAAAGTATTGGCACCTCAGCTTCAGTATCAGTCCTTCCAATGCATATTCAGGGTTGATTTCCTTTTGGATTGACTGGTTTCATCTCCTTGCTGTCCAAGAGACTCTCAAGAATCTTCTCCAGAACCATAATTAGAAAACATCAATTCTTTGATGCTCAGCTTTCTTTACAGTCTAACTTCACATCCGTACATGACTATTTACATTGCTACTCTTTTGTATTTTACACAATTTTAAAATTTCCTTTTTGAAAAAGTTAAGGTTAAATTAACAGATAAACAACTTTTATTGAGAAATTCAATCCTTCATATAGTTATAAATTTATAGATGCATCCAACAAATAAGTTTACATTTTTACTACTGTTTCTGAGAATAGTACAAAGTACCAAAGTTCTGGGTGTAGGAAGTAAAACACTAAAGTATCTCAAAAAATAAAATAACCCATGATTAAAATGAGCTTTTAAAAGTTCTATTCTGCTATATTTTTTCTGATTTTGAACAACAGCAATGGCTTAACTTCATCCAGTAATTGCTTCTAAAAAGAAATATTATTTCTATAAACTTAAACTGCTCTAAGAAATATAGTCTATTAATTGAAAACATATATTCACTGCATTGGACTCCTCGAGGACACTGTGCCCTAGATAATTTGAAAAAGAAAAGGGAAAAAAGATAAAAAGTTTTGTGTGGACAAGGAGAAATTATTTGATTGAAATAGTTTTTATATACATCTCTAGATCCTCGTACATTTCTATCAGTGTGTTGAAAATGGTGCTGTGTTTTTTACAAACGTTTGTTTTCCTTTCATTTCCATTAAGATGTGAACTACATGAAGACAGAGCTTCTACAATATTCAACCTTACAAATTAGCATAGAGTTTGTTATATTATTGTTGAATACTTTGCTTCATGACTTCAGTACTGCCCACACTCAATTTCTGATTGTTTATTGTCCACTTAATTTATCAATCATAAGTTGAGTTTATGGCTGTGCAGACCATGTAATCTAAGCACCTCTAAAAATGTTTGCCTTAAATCATTTCCCCCACTAAATATTAGAAAATGTTTTCTCACTATAAATGTGCCAAGAATAGCCCTGGCATGAAATAAGTAGTTTTGTTCCCATCACTAAAAAATAATTAAATCTTTTTAAAGGTCTATTTATTACAAACCATAAAGTCAGCACAGTGGAATACCATTTTCTCACACTCAATGAAAAGAATATGTCATAAGATATACTGCTAGATATTTTTCAAACATAAAAGAAAACATATGGCTTTCTGGGAAGATACTGTGTAATGAGAGCTGGGACAATCCGCAGATAGTTTTCGGTGATTAATGTTTTACCTGGAAAACAAAAATCACCTCTGTTGTGTTGCGCTTGGTCACTCAGTTGCTAAGTCATGTCCAATTCTTTGCGACCTCATCAACTGCAGCCTGCCAAGCTTGTCTGTCCATGGGGATTCTCCAGGTAAGAATACTGGAGTGGGTTGCCATGCCCTTCTCCAGTGTATCTTCCCAACCCAGGGATTGAAGCCAGGTCTCCCACACTGAAGGCAGATTCTTTACCATCTGAGTCACCAGGAAATCCCAAGATTACTGAAGTGCGTAGCCTGTCCCTCCTCCATAGAATCTTCCCAACCCAGGAATCAAACCGGTGAGCCTACATTGCAGATGGATTCTTTACCAGCTACCAAGGAAGCCCCAAATCATTTCTACTACAATTTAATTTCTTTATGTATGTAGATTTTACATTTTGTTTAATGATTAATAAACTCCTTTTGAGAATTTGTTGAGGAAGTTAGTTTCTTTAACTGAAAAATTTTGAATCTCCATTCATCAGATTTCCAACATCTGTTGGATCATAGAAAAAGCAAAAGAATTCCAAAAAAACTACTTATGTTTCATTGACTACACTAAAGCCTTTGACTGTGTGGATTACAACAAACTGTGAAAAATTCTGAAAGAGATGGGAATACCAGACTACCTTACCTACCTCCTGAGAAACCTGTATGCAAGTCCAGAAGCAACACTTAGAACTGGACATGGAACTACAGGAAATTAGGAAAAGAGTATATCAAGGCTGTATATTTTCATCCTTCCTATTTAATTTATATGCAGAGTACATCATGTGAAATGTCAGACTGAATGAAGTGCAAGCTGGAATCAAGATTGGTGAGAGAAATATCAATAACCTCAGATAAACAGATGATACCACCCTTATGGCAGAAAGTGAAGAGGAACTAAAGAGCCTCTTGATGAGGGTGATAAATGATAGTGAAAAAGCTGGATTAACACTCAATATTCAAAAAACTATCAACACAACATCTGGTCCCATCACTTCATGGAAAGTAAATGGGGAAGAAGTAGAAACAGTGAGGGCTTTTATTTTCTTGGGCTCCAAAATCACTGTGGATGGTGATTGCAGCCACAAAATTAAAAGAGGCTTGCTTTTTGGAAGCAAAGTTATGACACACCTAGACAGTGTATTACAAATTAAAGACATCACTTTGCTGACAAAGGTCTGTATAGTCAAAGCCATGGTTCTTCCAAGTCATGTATGGATGTGAGTTGGACCATACAGAAGGGTAAAGTGCCAAAGAACTGATGCTTTTGAACTGTGGTGTTGGAGAAAAAACTGGAGCGTACCAAGGAAATGAACCAGTCAATTTAAAGGAAATCAACTCTGAATATTCACTAGAAGGACTGATGCCAAAGTTGAAGCTCCAATCCTTTGACTATCTGATGTAAACTCATTGGAAAAGACCTTGATACTGGAGAAAATTGAAGACAGGAGGAGACAATGACAACAGAGGATTGGACAGTATTACCCATTCAATGAACATAAGTTGGAGCAAACTCTGGGAGATAGTGAAGGACAAGGAAGCCTGGCATGCTGCAACCCATGGGGTCACAAAGAGTCAGACACAAGTTTAGCAACTGAACAACCATTATAAGAAAGAAATATTTTTCTATTATTTTCTTCAAAGTTCTAAATATTTTGATACTTTGATAGTTCTGAGTTTATATTATTATAAATAAAAGTGATGCCAAGTCTTAATACTGACATTAAATCAAACAAGCACTAAAATAATTTGTTCACTATTTTTTAAATTATTGGTCCAGTGTTTCACAATGGAAATTGACAAGAAAAATAACTTATTAATATTAGCTTAATAATTTAATTTTTAATGTAATTTTACCTGTTTAATGTAGTTTTGTGATTAAATCAATGAACATTTACTAAGAAGGCTAGCGATTATCAGATGCAGACTAGGACCTAGAACATGGAACATGAAAAATGGTAACATAAGACTCTGAACTGGAAGAAGTTCAAATATAGTAGTGGAAGAGAAAGGAAAAGAATTTCAATAACACTGGATGAGAGATAAAAAAAGAAATGCATGAGATACTGAGAAATTATAGTTTTCTGCTTAAGTTTGTGGGAAGTTTCATATGAACAGTCTTTTAAAAGAATATATTTGGGGGAATTTCTTCGTGCTAGAGCATATACACCAGGGAATTAAATTTAGACATGTTCATATATACTAATCCTTCCCTAGGACAATTGACTTTCTTTTTTTTAAAAAAAAAAAAAAAACCTTTATTTTGCTTTTAACTTTTACAGAGTTTTGTTGTTTACAGATATGTATGTTCCCAGATTCGTCATATATATATCCACCTCTTCCCACTCCTCCCAACCATCACACAGCACCCCTGAAGGATCCCTTTTTCTCACAGAGCAATGATTATAGCTATTTTCTTCTTATATGATAGTATAGGCCTTCGTGCTACTTCCTCTATGCCTCCCACCTTCTGTTCTTTCCCCACAATGTCCATATGTCCACTGTCCATGTCTGTCTTTCTGTCGCTTCACTGCATGTGCCATCATCACCATCCTACTAGATTCCATATATATATGTGTTAATATACTGTATTTGTCCTTCTCTTTCTGACTGACTTCACTTTTTAGGATACGTTCTAGATCCAGCCACCTCATTAGGGCTGATTCTTCTGCATTTCTCTTTACAGCTGTGTAGTATTCCATTGTATATATGTACCAGAGCTTTTGGATCCATTCGTTCGTCGATGGGCATCTAGGTTCCTTCCATGTTCTAGCTATTTTATAGAGAGCTACAATGAACATTGGGGTACAGGTGCTTCTTTCAGGTTTGATTTCATCAGGGTCTAAACCTAAGAGTGGGATTACTGGGTCGCATGGTGCTTCTATTTTTAGTTTTTTTAAGAAATCTCCATACTGTCTTCCACAGAGGCTATATCAATTTACATTCCCACCTGCAATGCAGGAGTGTTCCCTTTTCTCCACACCCTCTCCAGCATTTATTGTCTGTTGATTTGTGGATGATGGCCATTCTGACGGGTGTGAGGTGATATCTCATTGCAGTTTTGATTTGCATTTCTCTAATTATAAGTGAAGTTGAGCATCGTTTCATGTGCTTTTGGGCCATCTGTATGTTGTCGTTGGAGAGGTGTCTGTTTAGGTCCTTTTCCCATTTTTTTGATTGGGTTGTTCGTTTTTCCAGTGCTGAGTTGTCTGAGTTGCTTGCAGATTTTGGAGATTAATTCTTTGTCTGTTGTTTCATTTGCTATGATTTTCTCCCATTTTGTGGACTGTCTGTTCATGTTTTTTGTAATTTCTTTTGCTGTACAAAAGCTTTTAAGTTTCATGAGGTCCCACATGTTTATTTGTCTTTTCAGTTCTGCTTTTTTAGTTGGTGGGTCAGAGAAGATCTTGCTTTGATTTCTGTCCTTGAGGGTTTTGCCTATATTCTCCTCTAAAAGTTTATGGTTTCTGGTCTTACATTTAGGTCTTTAATCCATTTTGAGTTGATCTTTTTGTATGGCGTCAGGGAATGGTCCAACTTCATTTGTTTGCATGTAGCCGTCCAGTTTTCCCAGCACCATTTGTTGAAGAGACTGTCTTTGTCCCATTTTAGATTTTCGCCTCCTTTGTCAAAAATAAGGTACCCATAGGTGCGTGGGTTTATCTCTGGGTTCTCAATCTTGTTACATTGGTCGATATTTCTGTTTTTGTGCCAGTACCATACTGTCTTGATAACTGTTGCTTTGTAGTAGAGTCTGAAGTTGGGGAGGCTGATCCCTCCAGCTCCATTCTTCTTCCTCAGGATTGCTTTGGCTATTCGAGGTCTTTTGTGTTTCCATATGAACTGTGTTATTCTTTGGTCTAGTTCTGTGAAGAATGTCATTGGTAGTTTGATAGGGATTGCATTGAATCTATAGATGACATTTGGTAGTATGGTCATTTTCACAATATTGATTCTTCCGACACAGAAACATGGAATATCTCTCCATCTGCTTAAGTCTTCTTTAATTTCTCTCATGAGTGTCTTGTAATTTTCTGTGTACCATTCTTTTGTTTCTTTGGGTAGGTTTATTCCTAGATATTTGATTCTTTTGGTTGCAATGGTGAAGGGGATTGCCTCTTTGATTTCGTTTTCTGATTTTTCATTGTTTGTGTATAGGAATGCCAGTGATTTCTGTATATTGATTTTGTATCCTGCGACTTTGCTGAATTCGCTGATTAGCTCTAGTAGTTTTATAATAGTGTCTTTGGGATTTTCTGTGTATAATATCATGTCATCTGCAAATAGAGAGAGTTTGACTTCTTCCTTTTCAATCTGGATTCCTTTGATTTCTTTCTCTTCTCTTATTGCTGTTGCTAGAACTTCCAGGACTATGTTGAATAATAGTGGTGAAAGTGGACACCCATGTCTTGTTCCTGACCTTAGAGGGAATGCTTTGAGTTTTTCACCATTGAGGATAACGTTTGCTGTGGGCTTCTCATATATGGCTTTCACTATGTTGAGATAGGTTCCTTCTGTGCCCATTTTTTGAAGAGTTTTTATCATAAATGGATGCTGTACTTTGTCGAAGGCTTTTCCTGCATCTATTGAGATGATCGTGTGATTTTTGTCTCTCAATTTGTTGATATGGTGTATCATAATGATTGATTTGTGGATATTGAAGAATCCTTGCATGTCTGTCATGAATCCGATTTGATCATGATGTATGAGCTTTTTGATGTGTTGTTGAATTCTCTTTGCTATGATTTTGTTGAGGATTTTGGCATCTAAATTCATCAGTGAAATTGGCCTATAATTTTCTTTTTCTGTGTTGTCTTTACCTGGCTTTGGTATCAGGGTGATGGTGGCCTTGTAGAATGTGTTTGGAAGTGTTCCTTCCTGTGCAATATTCTGGAAGAGTTTTAGAAGGACAGGCATTAGCTCTTCTTTCAATGTTTGGTAGAATTCACTTGTGAAACCATCTGGCCCTGGGCTTTTATTTTTGGGTAGATTTTTGATCACAACGTCAATTTCTGAGCTTGTGATTGGCTTGTTCATAGTTTCTATTTCTTCTTGGTTGAGTCTTGGGAGATTAATCTTCTCTAAGAAACTGTCCATTTCTTCCAGGTTGTCCAGTTTGTTGCCATACAGTTATTCACAATAGTCTCTTAGAATCCTTTGGATTTCTGCATTATCTGTTGTAATCTCTCCTTTTTCATTTTTGATTTTGGTGATCTGGTTCTTCTCTCTCTTTTTCTTGATGAGTCTGGCCAGTGGTGTGTCGATTTTATTTGCCTTTTTGAAGAACCAGCTTTTTATTTTATTTATCTTTACTATTGTTTCTTTCATTTCTTTTTCCTTTATTTCTGCTCTGATCTTTATGATTTCCCTTCTTCTGCTGGCTTTGGGGTTCTGCTGGCTTTGGGGTGTTTTTGTTCTTATTTCTCCAATTGTTTTAAGTGTAAGGTAAGCTCATGTGTTTGAGATTTTCCTAGTTTCTTGAGGTGGGACTGAATTGCTATAAACTTCCCTCTTAGAATTGCTTTTGCAGTATCCCATAGGTTTTGCACTGCCATGTGTTCATTGTCGTTTTCTTCTAGGAATTGTTTTATTTCTCCTTTGATTTGCTCGGTAATCAGTTGGTTTTTTAGATATGTGTTGTTTAATCTCCATGTGTTTATCTTTTTAGCGGTTTTTTGCCTGTAGTTGATCTCTAGTCTCATTGCATTGTTATCCGAGAAGATGGTTGATATAATTTCAGTTTTCTTGAATTGACTGAGGTTTGACTTGTGGCCCAAGATGTGGTCTATCCTGGAGAATGTTCTGTGAGCACTTGAGAAGAAAGTGTATTTTTCTGCTTTTGGATGGAACATCCTAAAGATATCAATGAGGTCCATTTCTTCTAGTGTGGTATTTAAGGCTTGTGTTTTTTTATTAATTTTCTGTTTGGATGATCTGTCCATTGGTGTGAGAGGAGTGTTAAAGTCTCCTACTATGATAGTGTTAGTGTCGATGTCTTCTTTTATGTCTGAAAGTGTTTGTCTTATGTGTTGGGGTACTCCTGTGTTGGGTGCATAGATATTTATGATTGTTATGTCTTCTTCTTGGATCGATCCCTTGATCATGGTGTAGTGTCCTACCTTGTCTCTTCTAATCATCTTTATTTTGAGGTCTATTTTGTCTGATATGAGGATTGCTACTTACTCCAGCTTTCTTTTGATTTCCATTTGCATGGAATATCTTTTTCCAGTCTCTCACTTTCAGTCTATGAGTGTCTCTAGGTCTGAAGTGAGTTTCCTGGAGGCAGCATATGTATGGGTCGTGTTTTGAATCCATTCAGCCAGTCTGTGTCTTTTGGTTGGGGCATTTAGTCCATTTACATTCAAAGTAATTATTGATACAAAAGATCCTATTGTCATCTTCTTAGATGTTATGATGGCTTTGTTTTGTGGATCTTCTTCTTCTTCTCTTATACTTGTTGTCTATATAAGTCCCTTTACCTCTTGTTGTAAGGCTGGTTTGGTGTGACTAAATTCTTTTAATTCTTGCTCATCTGTAAAGCTTTTGATGTCTCCATCAATTTTGAAGGAGATCCTTGCAGGGTAGAGGATTCTTGGTTGCAGATTATTCTCTTTCAGCCGTTTAAATGTGTCCTACCATTCCCTTCTGGCCTGCAGAGTTTCTGTTGAAAGATCAGCTGTTAAACGTATGGGCTTTCCCTTATATGTCACTAGTTGCTTTTCCCTTGCTGCTTTGAGAATTCTGTCCTTGTGTTTAATTTGTGTTAGCTTCATTAATATGTGTCTTGGTGTGTTTCTTCTCAGATTGATTCTGTATGGTACTGTTTGCGCTTCTTGGACTTGATTGACCATTTCTTTTCCCATGTTAAAGAAATTTTCAACTATAATCTCTTCAAAATCTTTCTCATAGCCTTTCTTTTTTTCTTCTTCTTCTGGGACCCCTATAATTCGAATATTGGTGCATTTGATATTATCCCAGAGGTCTCTGAGGCTATCCTCTGCTCTTTCTTTCTTTGAGCTAGATTCTGTTTTTCAGCAGATACTTCCTCCATTCTATCTTCCAGCTCACTTATCCAGTCTTCTGTCTCAGATACTCTGCTCTTGATTCCTTTGACAGTGTTTTTCAGATCAGCAATTGAGTTGTTTGTCTCTGTTACTTTTTTGGTAAGTTCTTGTATTTCTTTATTCAGTGTGTTAGTTGTGTCTTGCAGTTTCTCTAACATTCTGTTTTCAGTGTCTTTGATCATCTTTACTATCATTCTTCTGAAATCACTTTCAGAAAGTTTGTCCAAATTCTCTTCATTGATTTGATCTTGTGTGTTTGTAGATTGTTTTTTCACTTGTGTGATATTGCTCTGCCGTTTCATTGTTATTATTAATTTTTTAACTGCCTCTGTTTGGGATTTCCTTTTCCCAGACTTTGAGTTACATCTGCTGGTGTTTGTTGTCTGGATGGGGCTTCTTATTCTGGGTGATGCTGGTGGTTGGGGATGTCAGGACTTGCATACAAGTGATTACCTTTGTTGGTGTTCTCATGTGTATAGTGCTCTCTAGTGTTAGGCGTTCTCTAGTATTGTAGAGTTTTGGAGTCAGTGCTCCCTCCCTAAAGCCCCGGGACTTGTTGCCTGACCAGGGAATGAAGATTTCACGGCTGGTTTGTTATGGCATTAAATGATATTAAAACATATATATACGCAAATGAGAAACAGAAGGTATACCTTTGACAAATGGCAATTAAAATATTATGCAAATACTATCCAGTGTATTGAATTTAAAATATACATGGCAAAAATTCAGCTGTTAAACGTAGGGCTTTTTCACTAGTTGCTTTTCCCTTGCTGCTTTGAGAATTCTGTCCTTGTGTTTAATTTGTGTTAGCTTCATTAATATGTGTCTTGGTGTGTTTCTTCTCAGATTGATTCTGTATGGTACTGTTTGTGCTTCTTGGACTTGATTGACCATTTCTTTTCCCATGTTAAAGAAATTTTCAACTATAATCTCTTCAAAATCTTTCTCATAGCCTTTCTTTTTTTCTTCTTCTTCTGGGACCCCTATAATTCGAATATTGGTGCATTTGATATTATCCCAGAGGTCTCTGAGGCTATCCTCTGCTCTTTCTTTCTTTGAGCTAGATTCTGTTTTTCAGCAGATACTTCCTCCATTCTATCTTCCAGCTCACTTATCCAGTCTTCTGTCTCAGATACTCTGCTCTTGATTCCTTTGACAGTGTTTTTCAGATCAGCAATTGAGTTGTTTGTCTCTGTTACTTTTTTGGTAAGTTCTTGTATTTCTTTATTCAGTGTGTTAGTTGTGTCTTGCAGTTTCTCTAACATTCTGTTTTCAGTGTCTTTGATCATCTTTACTATCATTCTTCTGAAATCACTTTCAGAAAGTTTGTCCAAATTCTCTTCATTGATTTGATCTTGTGTGTTTGTAGATTGTTTTTTCACTTGTGTGATATTGCTCTGCCGTTTCATTGTTATTATTAATTTTTTAACTGCCTCTGTTTGGGATTTCCTTTTCCCAGACTTTGAGTTACATCTGCTGGTGTTTGTTGTCTGGATGGGGCTTCTTATTCTGGGTGATGCTGGTGGTTGGGGATGTCAGGACTTGCATACAAGTGATTACCTTTGTTGGTGTTCTCATGTGTATAGTGCTCTCTAGTGTTAGGCGTTCTCTAGTATTGTAGAGTTTTGGAGTCAGTGCTCCCTCCCTAAAGCCCCGGGACTTGTTGCCTGACCAGGGAATGAAGATTTCACGGCTGGTTTGTTATGGCATTAAATGATATTAAAACATATATATACGCAAATGAGAAACAGAAGGTATACCTTTGACAAATGGCAATTAAAATATTATGCAAATACTATCCAGTGTATTGAATTATACACATTAACATATACAGCTGTAACATAACCCAAGCATTCCAACCAAAAATACAGTACAATATGTTAGCACAGAAAATAGAGAAAACCAAGAATGATATCCACCAGTTAATAACCAAACTAAGTAGAGCACCAGTTGGAGAATAAAGCTAGAACAGGGTCCCCATTGGGGATAAGGCAATGAGGACAGAACAGACTAAGAAATATGGTGGGAAAAGCGAAAAAGAGAAAGGGAGGACAGAAGAGAAATATAGAATAATATTGCAAAGTTAAATATAGGGAGATAAAGATTTGTATGTATTAGAGTTTAGTGCTATAGGAAAGGAGCTTCAGAGAAAGCAAAGAATTATAGAGGAAGTAGTAGTACAAATGAAAAGTTTAAAAATTAAAAGAGATAAGTATATAGAAAAATATAGAAAAACAAAGCAAATATAATAAAAACAAACTAACCCCCCACAGAACCTTAAAAGGCAATGGGGAACCAGAAGTTTGTACCAAAATAAAATGTGTGGCTTAAAAGGAAAAAGAAAAAAAAAAATTTGTAAACTTGAATATATTCAGTCTTACTGATAACATTAGTAGCTTCAGTAGAATTCAGGGAAGGAAATGAGCACACCCACTCTCACCCCCACCCAAAAAAAACAACCCAATAACAGGAAAAAACCGGGGGGTGCACTGAGTGGGTTTGGAAAAAAGGGAAAAAAATAATTGAAACAAAGCAATACAATACAAAAAAAAAAGCGATAAAAAAGAATAAGGAATAAAATGAAATTTTAAAAATCCACAGACAAAACGTGAAAATAGTGTTTATGTTCTTCTGTCTCTTGCTGACTATTCAGGAATTATCAGTCTTTTTCTTGCCTCTGGCAGTGGTTGGATCTGAAGACCTCTTTGACTGCTTGTTTACTTTGGTCTATTCCAGAAATAAAAGGCCCACCCAGGCTGGCCCTGGATGTTTCTTAATCCAAATCCCTTTTCTTGCTGGGTGGAGCTAAATTCCCTCCTTGTAGCTTGACCAGCAGCCCTGCAGTTTGACCAGCAGCCAAACTACAGTAGGGAAAATGGCATCTCTCTCACAAAGGATTTATTCTCACACGCTCTATGGGAAGCACTTCCGCAGTGACCCCAACCCTGCTGTAGGCCACCGTCGACCCCCGCCACCGCGGGAGACGTCAGGTTACTCAGAGGTGAGTCTGGCTCAGTCTCATGCAGGATCGTTATTCCCCTCTCACGGATCACAGTGCGCAGTTTCCAGTCCTCCTCGGCGGCTCTGTGATTGGGTTAATGGTAACCTCCTCCAAAGGAAACTGAGTGCTGTCCTTGTAGCTCAGGGGGGCACCTGGACTCTCCAAAGCAGGTCTGGCTCAGTCCCTTTTGGGTGTCACTGCTCCTTTCCCGGGTCTTAATCTGCAACAGGCTTTGCGCCTTTGGCCCGCCCAGCCTGTCTGGCGGGTATGAGGTTTGACTTTTAAAAGTGCGATTGCACCCTTCCTACCGTCTTGATGTGACTTCTCCTTTGTTCTTCGATGTGGGGTGTCCTCTCTGTGATCAGATTCAACCTCCTTCTGTCGATAGTTTCCCAGGAACTCGTTGCAATTCAGGCGATTTTGCAGGAGAGATGAGTGCACGTCCTTCTATGCCGCCATCTTAGCTCCACCCTCTCAATGAAAAGTCGACTTTCTTTAAATAGGCTACATTAAAGTGACTTGGATGATAATCTGTGGGATTACTAATTGTTATCTATCATGATTATTTGTCAGTAATCAGGAAACTTTAGCAGAACTTCTGTTCTACATCCAGGCAGACATATTCACATCCTTCCCACTAAATCCTCTTCTGATACACACACACAAACATTTAGATACTGAATTCTGATTTTCTTTGTCTTTATAAGCAAGACAGAATGAAATTTTAAAATCCACAGACAAAACGTGAAAATAGTGTTTATGTTCTTCTGTCTCTTGCTGACTATTCAGGAATTATCAGTCTTTTTCTTGCCTCTGGCAGTGGTTGGATCTGAAGACCTCTTTGACTGCTTGTTTACTTTGGTCTATTCCAGAAATAAAAGGCCCACCCAGGCTGGCCCTGGATGTTTCTTAATCCAAATCCCTTTTCTTGCTGGGTGGAGCTAAATTCCCTCCTTGTAGCTTGACCAGCAGCCCTGCAGTTTGACCAGCAGCCAAACTACAGTAGGGAAAATGGCATCTCTCTCACAAAGGATTTATTCTCACACGCTCTATGGGAAGCACTTCCGCAGTGACCCCAACCCTGCTGTAGGCCACCGTCGACCCCCGCCACCGCGGGAGACGTCAGGTTACTCAGAGGTGAGTCTGGCTCAGTCTCATGCAGGATCGTTATTCCCCTCTCACGGATCACAGTGCGCAGTTTCCAGTCCTCCTCGGCGGCTCTGTGATTGGGTTAATGGTAACCTCCTCCAAAGGAAACTGAGTGCTGTCCTTGTAGCTCAGGGGGGCACCTGGACTCTCCAAAGCAGGTCTGGCTCAGTCCCTTTTGGGTGTCACTGCTCCTTTCCCGGGTCTTAATCTGCAACAGGCTTTGCGCCTTTGGCCCGCCCAGCCTGTCTGGCGGGTATGAGGTTTGACTTTTAAAAGTGCGATTGCACCCTTCCTACCGTCTTGATGTGACTTCTCCTTTGTTCTTCGATGTGGGGTGTCCTCTCTGTGATCAGATTCAACCTCCTTCTGTCGATAGTTTCCCAGGAACTCGTTGCAATTCAGGCGATTTTGCAGGAGAGATGAGTGCACGTCCTTCTATGCCGCCATCTTAGCTCCACCCTCTCAATGAAAAGTCGACTTTCTTTAAATAGGCTACATTAAAGTGACTTGGATGATAATCTGTGGGATTACTAATTGTTATCTATCATGATTATTTGTCAGTAATCAGGAAACTTTAGCAGAACTTCTGTTCTACATCCAGGCAGACATATTCACATCCTTCCCACTAAATCCTCTTCTGATACACACACACAAACATTTAGATACTGAATTCTGATTTTCTTTGTCTTTATAAGCAAGACAGAATGAGTTGAGAATAAAGTCACATTGCAGTTTTACTTGTAAAAGCATAGGGACCAATTACAATTAATTTTGATAACACATGATTGATAGATACAAAGGTCTCCTTTGGTGCATGTATAAATAACACAAATATTAGCTATGATAATATATTACTTGACATGTATATATAAATGAAAAAAGGCAAGGATTTAATTAGAAATTATTTTTATGCTAGTAAATATTGCTGACTGTGAATATTTTTTGGAGACTTAGTATTTGAAAATAGCCTGAAAGCAAGTACAAATATGTGTTTTAATTAAAAGGAGAAGCTAAAGGAAGAAGTTCAAAAACATTGTGTTCATAATAACTTCAGGAGATTTATTATTAGTGATCTTGAATAAGGTAAAGAAGGAAAATTTAGCCCATTAATGCATCAGTAAGATATGAAAGCAGCCTCATTTCTTTCTTACTTCCTTTAAAACCACTCTGCAAGCACATAAATCAAGATAAAATAGCATAATGGGATAATACTTGGATATAACATGATAATAGTTAGAAGAACTTATTATTTGGTTATTTTAAACTAATGACCAAGAAGAAAATTAAAGTTTTAATGAAAAACCAGATGAACAATTCATTTCATGAAGTTCATAATAATGATTGTAATTAATTTCATGAATTTTATAATAATTGGATACGAACTATATTTGCATATTTTGTTTGGAGATTAACATATAAATATATCTGAGTAAAAACAAGAAATATTAGGGTTTCCCTATTAAACAATATCAGAAAATTTTCATAAACATTACCTAGGCAATTTAACAAAACAAAATTGTTGTCTGAAATTATAAAGTGAGTGAGACCATCCCAGTGATGCCCATAATACCAATAGCACCAACACAAGAGTAGTCTAATTCACATATTCATAAAATCTTCATCCTGATTTGTGGATGTAGAAGAATTGTTATCTATGTATTAATCATATTTAGGATCGCATATAGCCAGTAACAGCAAGTTTGAAAAGCCATACTCTTTGGAGAACAAATCACCACAGAAGAACCCTCTTCTTATAGCATTTATGGTTCAATGTTAATTGCTATCACTCTAGAGGTGCATGATGAGACTCAGCTTGAAGGCTGAGTCTTTTGCCTGAGCAGAGCAAAATTCTTTCATGGGACAATGTCCACAGCGCTGTCATAAGCATTCGAGATGAGAAAGCATGTCTATATTTTTAAGGCAGCTTATGTACTATCAGAAGAATCCTTAGAAATGGCTATATAAACAGAAAGGATTAATCTATACAAATTGAACACTTTAATATTATGTATATTTTTATGTTGAATATTTCTATAGTAAATGTAAATAAAGGGACTTTCCAGGTGGCTCAGTTGTAAAGAATCCACCTGCCAGTGCACAAGATGCAGGAGATGTGGGTTCCATCTTTGGGTCAGGAAGATCTTCCAGAGTATAAAATAGCAACTAACTCAAGTATTCTTGCTTGAGAAATCCCATGAACAGAGGAGCCTGGCAGGCTACACTCCCTGAGGTCACAATGTGTCAGACACTACTGAACAACTGAACACACACACACACACATACTGACACACATACACACGCATGTAAGTAAAGGAATCCCTGTGCTCAGTTTCCATTTTTACAACTAAACCAATAGAGTGACCACAACAAGGTTAATTATAGGTGTAAGTCTTCCTTATCAAGGCTGTGAAAGAGACCTTGTTCAATGTGTTCAACACATTCAGAAATAAAAATAAAATATTAATACAAAAAAAGTCTAAAATATTTGAGACTAAGCAAACAAGATTATAACCTCCAAGACTTCTCAATGTGTTATGTCAATAGAAAAAAAATATGTATAGATGGAAAAGAAAAAATTAAATTCCTCTGAAGCAAAGTAAACAACATTACCTACTAACTACTAAAATAACTGAGGCTTGCAAAATCACATAAGGTCACCATATAAAAAGAAATCATATTTCTATACACTGACAATAAGGTTCAAACTTGAAATTTAACAAAATATGATTTAGAGTATTATAAAAATCATGAAATTCTTAATAATATTTTTTTAAATACATGGAAGTGTTGTGCTTTGACTACTATGATGTATTACTGAGAGAAGTTTAATAAAACCTAAATAAATGGAGATATACAACATTAATGATTTGGAAACCTCAATATTCTTAAGAGGTTAATTCTTAAAAACTTAGTCTGCAGATTTATTGTATCCCTAAACCAAAACTCCAACATGGTTTTTCCTCTAGCATGCATTTTTTAATGAAAAATTTCAGGTATATTATAAAATTTACAAGCAAATGTCCAGGAATTAAAATAGTTAAAACCGTCAAAAATTTGGAGAAGATTAACAAAGGTAGAATTTTAGCATTATCCTATTTTATCAAACTACATCAAAAGAGTGTGTTATTGGCAAATCATTAGACAAGATAGGTCAGTAGAATATAACTGAATCCAGAATTAGTCCTAAACATATCTGGTCAATTGATATTTGACATAAAGTAATCTAACAGAGAAAGGGTAGTTTTTTGGTTTTTTTGCTATTCAAAAAATAGCACTGGGAAAATGCATTGCTTTATGTAAAAAAAAAAAAAAACCAAAAACAAAAAGAATCTTGATCATCCATCACCAGTATAATAAACAATTAACCCAAAATATATCTTAAACCTAAATTTAAGAGTTAAAACTATAGTATTTCTAGAGGAATGCATAATAGGAAATACCTTTGATCATTGGTAAAGCAAAGATTTCTTTGATGGCAAACCTTAACTTGGCAAACCTACAAGCTGTAACAGAAAAAAATGACAAAATTATCAACATGAATATTTACAACTTCTGTTCTTTACATGCACAATTAAATTTTGAAAAGAGAGGCAATAGACTAGGGCAAAAATATTTTCAAAACTCATTTCTGGTAAAGAACTGAAGGAAACCTTAAAACTTAATGATACAAAGAAAATACTCAGTGGACAAATGTGTGAGTAGCATATCATCAAAGAAGATTTATGAATGGTTGACGAACATTTTTAAGCTCAAAAATATTAGTCATCAACAAAAGGCAAAATAAGTTGATAATATTATACCACTTTCCACCCAGTAGAATAGTTAAAATATAAATAAAGATAACAATTTCAAAAGTGACATATCGACAGCTGCAAATGCTGACAATGATGTAGAAGTAAAAAAGCTAGAAATCTCATATATTACTGGTGGGGACAAATGTGGTATAGCTACTTATACGGGGAAAAAATTTTACAATTTTATATAAACACTATATGGCACTGTAATTCTACACCTAGGTATCCACCTAAGAAAAACAAAAATTTATGTTCACACAAAAACTTGTATGGCAGTACATTGGGCTTACTCATAATTGTCTAGATTTGACACAAATATTATGTGATTCCATTTATATAACATTCTGTAAAGTGAAATAGATTAGGCTAGAATAGGAGTCAGGGTGGGAGTTAACTACGAAGAGGTCACAGAGGAAATTTTTAGGCTGATATAACTGTTTTGGATGGTGGTGGAAAATTCATAACCTGAGCTCAAGATGTGACTCTATAGTTTTCCAAAACTCACAAAAGTGTACAGCACAAAAAATGCACTTTCTGCATAAATATTGAGACCAAATCATTTGAAGATATCACAAGAAGGTATGCTTACTGTGACCTGAGCTAACTGTATTGCAAATATGTGATAAATATCATCAAAATGTGGAAATAAAATAACTGACACATGTAATTTTGAAAAACGGTGTCTTAACTAGATCAGTTCAGTTCAGTCACTCAGTCATGTTCAACTCTTTACGAGCCCATGGACAGTGGTACACCAGGCTTCCTTGTCCTTCACCGTCTACCTGACTGACTCAAACTCATGTCCATTGACTCAGTGATGCATGGGGGAAAATTTAAGAAGAAATAAGATATTTGCATAGTCTCAAATTATTTCTTCCAAAACATGAGTTAATTATAGTAGTTAATATATACAGAAACTCTTATACTATTCCCTACAGTAAGGGAAGCTTAATTTCCCTATACTTGAGCAAATGGCAGACTTCTAACAAGGGCTGACTTCTAAAAATGCACTTCTGACAAGTAGTGTAAATGCCAAAGAACTGATGCCTTTGAACTGTAGTGTTGGAAAAGGCTCTTGAGAGTCCCTTGGACTGCAAGGAGATCAAACCAGTCAATCCCAAAGGAAATCAACCCTGAATATATATTGAAAGGAATGATGCTGAAGCTGAAGCTGCAAATGCTGACAATGATGTAGAAGTAAAAAAGCTAGAAATCTCATATATTACTGGTGGGGACAAATGTGGTATAGCTACTTATACGGGGAAAAAATTTTACAATTTTATATAAACACTATATGGCACTGTAATTCTACACCTAGGTATCCACCTAAGAAAAACAAAAATTTATGTTCACACAAAAACTTGTATGGCAGTACATTGGGCTTACTCATAATTGTCTAGATTTGACACAAATATTATGTGATTCCATTTATATAACATTCTGTAAAGTGAAATAGATTAGGCTAGAATAGGAGTCAGGGTGGGAGTTAACTACGAAGAGGTCACAGAGGAAATTTTTAGGCTGATATAACTGTTTTGGATGGTGGTGGAAAATTCATAACCTGAGCTCAAGATGTGACTCTATAGTTTTCCAAAACTCACAAAAGTGTACAGCACAAAAAATGCACTTTCTGCATAAATATTGAGACCAAATCATTTGAAGATATCACAAGAAGGTATGCTTACTGTGACCTGAGCTAACTGTATTGCAAATATGTGATAAATATCATCAAAATGTGGAAATAAAATAACTGACACATGTAATTTTGAAAAACGGTGTCTTAACTAGATCAGTTCAGTTCAGTCACTCAGTCATGTTCAACTCTTTACGAGCCCATGGACAGTGGTACACCAGGCTTCCTTGTCCTTCACCGTCTACCTGACTGACTCAAACTCATGTCCATTGACTCAGTGATGCATGGGGGAAAATTTAAGAAGAAATAAGATATTTGCATAGTCTCAAATTATTTCTTCCAAAACATGAGTTAATTATAGTAGTTAATATATACAGAAACTCTTATACTATTCCCTACAGTAAGGGAAGCTTAATTTCCCTATACTTGAGCAAATGGCAGACTTCTAACAAGGGCTGACTTCTAAAAATGCACTTCTGACAAGTAGTGTAAATGCCAAAGAACTGATGCCTTTGAACTGTAGTGTTGGAAAAGGCTCTTGAGAGTCCCTTGGACTGCAAGGAGATCAAACCAGTCAATCCCAAAGGAAATCAACCCTGAATATATATTGAAAGGAATGATGCTGAAGCTGAAGCTCCAATACTTTGATCACCTGATATGAAGAGAGGCCTCATTGGAAAAGACCATGATGTTGGGAAAAATAGAAGGCAAAAGGTGAAGGGGTTGACAGAGGATGATATGTTTGGATGGGCATCACTAAGTCAATGGACATGAGTTTGAGCAAGCTCTGGGAGATGGCAAAGGACAGGGAAGTCTGACGTGCCTCAGTCCATGGGGTTCCAAAGAGATACAACTGAGCAACTAAACTGAATTGAACAAGCAGTGTGGAAAGTGAGAAAAACCTAACAGACATTACCATAACCAAGTGCTCAAAATAAACTTTGTCAGTAAAAAATTATGATGATATAATTTGCTCTTTGGTATGGTGCAATAGAAAAGGCATTTTACTTCTGCAATATTCTTCTCCAAAGTACAAAACCTCAATCTAATCATAAGAAAGCATCAGCAGTCCCAAATTGGGGTACATTATTCAAATATCTGACTCATAGTCCATAAAAGTACATTACTGGAAAAATGGACTCAGAATAAACTCTGTGATTTATAAAGTGTAAAAACATTAATTTATTAATTTTGATAACTGGACTATAATTACACATGATCTTAACATTAAGGGAAACTGAATGAAAGGTGTATGCATGTGTGCATGCTCAGTACCTCAGTCATGTCCAATTCTTTGTGACCTCACAGACCCTAGTCCTCCAGGCTTCTCTGTCCATCGTATTCCTCTGGTAAGAAGATTGGAGTGGGAACATCTCCTTGAGAAGGGGATCTTCTCCACCCAGGATTGGAATCCACATCTCCTGCATCCCCTGCATTATAGACAGATTCTTTATTGCTGAGCCAATCAGTGTACAGTAGCTTATTTATTGTGGTAGTATTTAATAGTTGTGGAAACAATATAAATGTTCATTAACTAATGTATCAAGAAAACGTGGTATAGACATGCAATGAAATACTTTTCAATCTTAAAAAATGAAATTCTACAATATGCAACAACATGAACAAACCTTTAGAATATTATGTTAAGTGAAATAAGCCAGTCACAGAAAGACAGATACTGCATGATTCCACTTAGGTGAGGTATCTCAAGTATTTAGATTCACAGAATCAAAAGATGGAATAATGGTTTCCAGGAACTAGGAAGATGTAGAAATAAGGAGTAAGCTCCTCAGCAATATAGTTAAGCTCTGAAGAACTGCTGAGCAAGATTGCTATATGTACAGCATTACGTATTTAGGCAACAATAAAATATTGTACACTTAGAAATGTTAAGAGAGTATATCTTATTTCAAATGTTCTTTTCACAAGAAAACAAAAATTTTAAAACTTAGTTACCTTAATCCAAAAAAGACTGTTATTTTTGTCAATGTGTAAAGCTTGTAGAAGCTTATTCACTGAAAGGGAAATATGTGACTATTAGTATTTTGAATATTCAGTTAAACTTTTTTTGAATGAAGAGAAATATTATGATTTAAGATTACAGAGCCAATCTTACTAAATTAGAAATGATATTGAGCAGAAATGTATTTTCATTGTCTCTGGAGCACTCATGAGTTATAACCGAATCCTTAAAATACCTGCCAACAATAACAGATTTAATAATTTTAAACTAAAAATACATTTACATATAAAGGAATTTAAAATACAAAATGTGTAAGAATACAGGAAGATTTAAACTTACCAGCATTGGGGTTTTTCAAATATAATTAAAATTTTATTCTGTAAAAACTTTACAAAACACATGATCTTAACATTAAGGAAACTGAATGAAAGGTGTATGCATGTGTGCATGCTCAGTACCTCAGTCATGTCCAATTCTTTGTGACCTCACAGACCCTAGTCCTCCAGGCTTCTCTGTCCATCGTATTCCTCTGGTAAGAAGATTGGAGTGGGAACATCTCCTTGAGAAGGGGATCTTCTCCACCCAGGATTGGAATCCACATCTCCTGCATCCCCTGCATTATAGACAGATTCTTTATTGCTGAGCCAATCAGTGTACAGTAGCTTATTTATTGTGGTAGTATTTAATAGTTGTGGAAACAATATAAATGTTCATTAACTAATGTATCAAGAAAACGTGGTATAGACATGCAATGAAATACTTTTCAATCTTAAAAAATGAAATTCTACAATATGCAACAACATGAACAAACCTTTAGAATATTATGTTAAGTGAAATAAGCCAGTCACAGAAAGACAGATACTGCATGATTCCACTTAGGTGAGGTATCTCAAGTATTTAGATTCACAGAATCAAAAGATGGAATAATGGTTTCCAGGAACTAGGAAGATGTAGAAATAAGGAGTAAGCTCCTCAGCAATATAGTTAAGCTCTGAAGAACTGCTGAGCAAGATTGCTATATGTACAGCATTACGTATTTAGGCAACAATAAAATATTGTACACTTAGAAATGTTAAGAGAGTATATCTTATTTCAAATGTTCTTTTCACAAGAAAACAAAAATTTTAAAACTTAGTTACCTTAATCCAAAAAAGACTGTTATTTTTGTCAATGTGTAAAGCTTGTAGAAGCTTATTCACTGAAAGGGAAATATGTGACTATTAGTATTTTTGAATATTCAGTTAAACTTTTTTTGAATGAAGAGAAATATTATGATTTAAGATTACAGAGCCAATCTTACTAAATTAGAAATGATATTGAGCAGAAATGTATTTTCATTGTCTCTGGAGCACTCATGAGTTATAACCGAATCCTTAAAATACCTGCCAACAATAACAGATTTAATAATTTTAAACTAAAAATACATTTACATATAAAGGGAATTTAAAATACAAAATGTGTAAGAATACAGGAAGATTTAAACTTACCAGCATTGGGGTTTTTTTTCATAATTAATTAGAATTTAAAAATATTTGTATTCTGTAAAACTATTCTTTACAACAATATAAGGGTCTTATAAAGACCATAGACCATTTTGTAAAGGGGGTTTCTAAATTTATGTTGTAATTTTCTTGAAATCAGTTGGAATTATTTAATGACTATCTCTGCAAATCACTTAGAAAGCATTTCAGTTTCCAAAGATGTAAGGAAATTGAAATTATTAAAGATAAGCATATGAAGAGGAAGCCCTTGAATGTTATCCATTTGAAATCAATGGTGAACTTGGGAGAAAAAATAAATTATGAGTATTCAAGTGATATGTTTTTTAAAATTTTTTATGTTTTAATTTAGTCACTGAGTTTTGAGATATTTTGACATGTTGGGATATTTTTTCATGGACCCTTCCATTTGGGTAGAATCATATTCTGAAGTAAAACATAAGGATCAAGAAATCTTACTATATTTTAACATTTAAGTTAAAGAACTAAAACAATAATAAATATAAATAAGTTATTGGATGATGTATTTCTGGAAAAATACTATTTTAAGAAATTATCAAGGGCCTAGAATAGCTCATAACAAATATAAATAGATGTTACCATTGAATTAATAGAATATTTTCTAGGCTTACTTGGTAGTCAGTACTTAAAGAAAGTATATTTTTCTCATTTAAAAATATCATAGGAGACTCAGTTTCTAATTCCACATATAATGTATATGTAAGCAGGGCTGGAAGTATAAAAATAACCTAAAAAGACATGTTAGAGATCAAAAACATTACAAGAGAAATGAAAAGTGACTTTGATTTAGAACAAAGTAGTAGTAGAACAAAGACTGACAAAGTTCATGGACTGTAGCCGAAAAGGCTCCTCTCTCCATGGGATTCTCCAGGCAAGAATACTGGAGTGGGTTGCCATATCCTTTTCCAGAAGATCTTCCAGACCCAAGAATCAAGCCCATGTCTCCTTCATTGCAGGCAAATTCTTTACCAACTGAGCTGCAAGGAAAGACCCATAAACAATGTACATACCTTCATTTAAAAATTCTTTTATTTTGCTAAAAAATGCTAACCATCATCTGGACATTTTGTGAGTTGTAATCTTTTTGCAATAGGAGAATCAAAGACCACTGATACAGATAACCATAGCAAATATAAGAAGTGGTAAAAGGTTGTGAGAATTACCAAAATGCAACACAGGCAGAGTGAGCAAATGGTGTTGCAAAGATAGTGCAAATGCTGTGAGGAAAACAGTGCTCATAGACTTGCTTGCTGCAGGGCTGCCATGAATTTTAAATTTGAAAAAAAAAAATTGTATTGTCTTCAAAGTACCATAAAACAAAGCATAATAACACAAGGTACACCTGTATATATGTGTACACTAATCCATGTATAAATGTATACACAAAAATATTTTGATAAATGTATATTTCAATAGATATCCTACTGTATCTGTATTACGCTCCTGCTGCGTTTAGTTACTGGGTAGGAAACATCATCAATCCGTGTGGCACAGTGGTAAAGAAAGCTAAAAGGAGTTCATACTGATATCACCAAATCTAATCCATTACTAAATGGGCCACTCTCACCTTCCCCTATGCTCAACTTCACCTTTGTAGTCCATCACTGAGAAGCCTCTCTCCTACCATATGCCAACTGTTTATTTAATTGTTCAGTTCTGTTTATCTGATATGCCCAAGAAAAATGCTAGATTTTGTTTGTCCAGGTTTTTCTTATTATAAGCAAGAAGCAATAACTTCCAAGTTTACATATTCAACTGAAACCAGACGTGCTGTGAGCATGTTTGTACATGATTCCAGATCAGTGTGTACACAAATGGAAGAACCCAGGTTATCAAAATCCCCTGCTACTGCATTCTGAATTCCACTACTCTGTTGTGCTGAGATCATATTTTTCTGCAATGTCTCCTATACTGGAAATATACTGGAATGGGTTGCCATTTCCTTCTTCAGGGGCTTTTCCTGACCCAGGGATCAAACCTGAGTGTCTTGCATCTCCTGAATTGGCAGGAAGATTCTTTACCATCACCTGAGTTGATGCTGTTTCCTACCCAATAACTAAATGGAGCAGGAGAGTAAGGCAGAAACATTCCTGGGAGACATATGACTACTTAGAGGCAACCATGGCTTAAGGACTACCTGACAGCTTTGTTGAACCTTCTTTAAACTCTCCCATCTGACTTTCTCTCCCTCTCTCCTTCACTGAAGTCAAATTTATATCAGTCTCACAGGTATTCCAGCCCTGGATCTCTCCCCATTTTCTCTCACATGGGGATCTCGACTAATAAAATTCTTGCACATTTTTCCCTCTTGACATCAGTTTTTCAGAGGACTTACTCTAACAGTCTAATTTGGGGAAGGTTAGCCCCCAACTTGCAATACAGAAACATACAAAAGAGGTAGGTAAACAGGTGCATTGAAAATATAGAAATTGAATGAATATAAAGTATACATACATTAAAAATATTTGGTTAGTTCAACAACTATGAATTGTGCAGCCCTTCAAGGTAATGCACGTTTCCGAGGTGGTTCAATTGTAAAGAATTTGCCTGCCAAACAGGAGATGTGGTTTGATCCCTGGGTTGGGAAGATCCCCCTGGAGGAAGAAATAGCAACCCACTCCAGTATGCCCAGGGAAATTCCATGGAGAGAGGAGGCTGGCAGGCTACACTCTATGGAGTCACAAAGAATCAGACACAATTGAGAGACTGAGCACACACACACTTATGCATAGGGTAATAGAAGAGCCTATATTGCCCAAGATAAAATTTGCTAATTGATTTTTATCTGATATGCCCAAGAAAAATGCTAGATTTTGTTTGTCCAGGTTTTTCTTATTATAAGCAAGAAGCAATAACTTCCAAGTTTACATATTCAACTGAAACCAGACGTGCTGTGAGCATGTTTGTACATGATTCCAGATCAGTGTGTACACAAATGGAAGAACCCAGGTTATCAAAATCCCCTGCTACTGCATTCTGAATTCCACTACTCTGTTGTGCTGAGATCATATTTTTCTGCAATGTCTCCTATACTGGAAATATACTGGAATGGGTTGCCATTTCCTTCTTCAGGGGCTTTTCCTGACCCAGGGATCAAACCTGAGTGTCTTGCATCTCCTGAATTGGCAGGAAGATTCTTTACCATCACCTGAGTTGATGCTGTTTCCTACCCAATAACTAAATGGAGCAGGAGAGTAAGGCAGAAACATTCCTGGGAGACATATGACTACTTAGAGGCAACCATGGCTTAAGGACTACCTGACAGCTTTGTTGAACCTTCTTTAAACTCTCCCATCTGACTTTCTCTCCCTCTCTCCTTCACTGAAGTCAAATTTATATCAGTCTCACAGGTATTCCAGCCCTGGATCTCTCCCCATTTTCTCTCACATGGGGATCTCGACTAATAAAATTCTTGCACATTTTTCCCTCTTGACATCAGTTTTTCAGAGGACTTACTCTAACAGTCTAATTTGGGGAAGGTTAGCCCCCAACTTGCAATACAGAAACATACAAAAGAGGTAGGTAAACAGGTGCATTGAAAATATAGAAATTGAATGAATATAAAGTATACATACATTAAAAATATTTGGTTAGTTCAACAACTATGAATTGTGCAGCCCTTCAAGGTAATGCACGTTTCCGAGGTGGTTCAATTGTAAAGAATTTGCCTGCCAAACAGGAGATGTGGTTTGATCCCTGGGTTGGGAAGATCCCCCTGGAGGAAGAAATAGCAACCCACTCCAGTATGCCCAGGGAAATTCCATGGAGAGAGGAGGCTGGCAGGCTACACTCTATGGAGTCACAAAGAATCAGACACAATTGAGAGACTGAGCACACACACACTTATGCATAGGGTAATAGAAGAGCCTATACTGAACTCTCCTTGAGTCAAAAAACGTGTCTTTCAAAACAAAACAAAAATAATTAAGAAGAAAAGGAAAAAAGAAAATTGCATTTTATTTTTACATTTGTATAGAAAATTTGGATAATTTTACCAGCCTACATTCTAGCTGAAAAATCAGAGTATTAGAAGAAATGTTAGACGTTGTTAAGTTTAACTCTACATAATGCATAACTTTATAATGTAAGGGCTGTGCTTAGTCACCCACTAAAGTTAACTCAAGGGGTGAACAATTTGTTTACCTTGTGATTTTTTCAGGCAATAAATAAAAAATAAGAATAAATAAAATCTGAAATACTAATTCTGGCAGATATATTGCCATGATTTATAGTTGATACAGATTTTACTCTTATAATAAAGTCCTATTGCAAAAATATCTTTTCAATAATACTATTATACAAAATATAATCATAGTGATTTGATTCAGAAAAAATATATGCATACAGAAGCAGACTAGTTCATAAAGGAATATCATTATAATACAGTTTGAGTAAAGTGTGTTTCAGCTTCATGTTTGTCAAAGAGAAAAGTTTGAGGTTCAAATCTTTGAGGTTCAACATTTTCCTATTAACACACGTATATTTCGTATTTTTTATTATGCTGACTTTCCATGGCATTTATCTATGCCTTATTGTTCTTAGGAGAAAATTAATCTTTATGCAGAATTTTAGTTGATCTGAATGACTTTTACAAATAGCATTTTTTTAATTCACATTCCCATGATACTATTTTCTTCTTACATAATAAAAAACTTCCAGTAAAACCACTGAATTAGATTTTGCTTTCTTCTATTACTATCAATATTATTTTTAGTTGTTTTATTGAGGTTCAACTAATACACAATGAGCTGCAATATTGAGACGTACAATTTTAGAAAGTATTTTACCAACTTCATATATTCCAAATGTCACTAGCTCTGGGAAACCTTCTTCAACATCCCACTTCCTTATACTCAGTCCCCATACAGGATGTAGATAGTCTTTGCTGCCAAAGAATATGATACATTTAGTAATATAATATGTATAAAATGTATGATAAATCAGCCATGCTTTTATCTTCATGCTGTACCCATCTTGGTATCTGGCAGAATTTAATCAAATATTCAGATCATTTGACCTTCAAAATATACTTCAACATTGAATGAACAAGTGAACAATTTGACATTTAAAAATCTTAAGAATGTTTTCACTATAAGATGGCCCAGTTTTTTTTTTAAGGATATATATTATCTGCCTCCATTTTAAACTCCCTATTTAATGCTGTAAAAATGGTTTATATTATAAAATTAATATCTATGACCAGCAATTAATGATGAGTCACATGCTTAAGTCACTGGTATTATGGAAGTAAATCATATACTAGTTTAAGCATAAGCCTTATTGGTTTATGCTCATGAAAATAATTTGTTAGGAAAGGAAAAATGGATGATGCAGAAAATGTAAAGTGACTGTTTTTCTGAGGTCATACTGAAATAATGTTTCTGTGTAGAGAGCATATGATGATCCAGTGCATAGTAAGAATACTTTTTTTTTTTAACTTCAACCATAAGACTGACATTGGGGGGGGGGTGGCGGGCTGTGGAGGGAGGGGAGCAGAAAGGCCACTTCTATTGGTCTTTCATTTATCTATTTTCATCCATCTTTGTTCTTTGGCCCATGTGGGCCTCCCATCGCAGTGGCCTCTGTTGTCGCAGAGCACCGGCTCTGGGCGCACAAGTGCCCCAGAGCTCCAGCTCAGTAATTGGACACATCAGTCCAGCCGCTCCACGGCACGTGGGATCTTCCCAGGCCAGGGATGGAACCGGCGGCCCTTGCACTGCAAGGCGGTGTCCTTACCCACTGGACCACCAGGGAAGCCCAAGAATAGTCTTATGAGAGTACCATGGAGAACTCTTGGATTAGAACAAAAGAGAAGGTAGATTAGAGTACTATAGATGCAGTTTGACAAAGCAGTATCAGGGTTATATTATCTTCTGAGAGCCTCTATTTACTCACCAACAAAGGAAGTAAGGTCATCACCTGAAAGAAAGAAAAGAAAATATCTGAGAGAGAGAGAGAGAGAAGGGAGGAGAAGGTGTATACTAGAATGGATCAGCGATATTCTAAGGAAATGCAATAGGTACTTGAAATTTTGTTCAAAGACCAAAGAAATTCAGAATATACAGTGAACTTTGTCATCGTGAGAAAGGATAGACATTATTGCCACCCAGGGCTGGAGATCATTTTACCATTTTGATCAGAAAAGAATGCAATGCTCTAATAAATTATACACTAAAATTTAATTACTTAATGAAACACTATAATTATTCCTAATCAAAAAACATTTGATTGAGAGTTTTATTCCACATATTCCTTTCTAGATAAGCTGCCAGATGCTTTGACAATAAAACATATATATACTTATATCACTGTATCAGAGGAAGAAACAGATAGAAACATTAAATTCTAGCTTTGAAATGCTTTGGTCTGGAATTGACATGTGCTATTTTCACTCATTACCCATAGAGTAGAACTAATCATGTGTTTCTGATTAACCGCAAGAGATAAATGTAAAAGAGTTCAAGGATAATTAGTGAGTAATAAATATCTATGACCCAATATTTCAGTTATTTAGCATATCAAAATAAAGACCTTTTTTAACAAGTGAGTTTAAGGGGCTTTCCTGCTGTCTTAGACAGTAAAGAATCTGCCTGTAATTCAGGAGATCCAGGCTCAATCCCTGGGTTAGGAAGATACCCTGGAGAAGAAAATGGCTACCCACTCCAGTATTCTTGCATGGAGAATTCCATGGACAGAGGAGACTGATGGACTACAGTTCATAGGGTCACAAATAGTTGGACATGACTGAGCAACTAAAACTTTCACTTCATAGCTTTACAAACCCTCAAAGAATGTCCATGAATATTCAGAGCACGTGCCAGTAACTAAACAAAGAACATAAAATTCTCAACAAAATATGAGTCTTTGTTGATTTAATGAACAAGCAGTTTGAGGCCTTTTTTGTGGTTGTTCTGCCGCTAATTCATGTCTGACTCTTTTGCAACCCCAATAGACTGTAGTGTAGCAGGCTTCTCTATCCTTCACTGTTTCCCCAGTTTGCTCAAGCTCATGTCCATTGAGATGATGATGCCATCCAACCATCTTATCCTCTGTCACGCCCTTCTCCCCCTGCCCTCAATCTTTCCCAACATCAGGGTCTTCTCAAATGGATCTGCTCTTCCCATCAAGTGACTAAAGTATTGGAGCTTTGTCTTCAACATTAGTCCTTCCGATGAATATACAGGGTTGGTTTCCTTTGGGATTGACCTTTGATCTCCTTGCTGTCCAAGGGACTCTCACAAGTCTTCTCCACCACCAGAGTTCAAAACCATCATTTTGATGCTCATCCCTCTCCCATCCATGCCTGACTACTGGAAAAAACGTAGCTTTGACTATACAGAACTTTGTTGACAAAATAAACTCTCGGCTTTTCAATATGCTAAGTTTGTCTTAGCTTTTCTTTCAAAGGTGAAGCTTCTCTTTTTTTAAACTTTTTTTCCTTTTCCCCATCATTTCTCTTTTATTTATATTTATTTTCATCCATCTTTTTATTCTTTGGCATGTGTGGGTCTTCCATTGCAGTGGCCTCTCTCACTGTAGAGTAACCGCTCTGGGCGCATGCACTTCAGAGCGCTGACTTGTAACTGGACACTCTGGTCCAGCTGCTCCATGGCACATGGGATCTTCCCGGGCCAGGGATCCAACTGGTGCCCTCTGCGCTGCAAGGTGGATTCTTTACCACTGGATCACCAGGGAAGCCCAAGATGAAGCTTCTTTTATTTCCATGGCTGCAGTCACCATCTGCAGTGATTTTGGAGCCCAGGAAAATAAAGTCTGTCACAGTTTCCATTGTTTTCCCATCCATTTGCCATGAGATTGGATACCGTGATCTTAGTTTTTTGAATGCTGAGTTTTAAGCCAGCTTTTTTCACTTTCTTCTTACATCCTCAAGAAGCTCTTTAGTTCCCCTTTGCTTTTTGCCATAAGAGTGGTGTAATTTGCATTACAAAGGTTATTCGTGTTTCTGAGGTTATTTATATTTCTTCTGGCAATCCTGATTTCAGGTTGAGTTTATCCAACCTGACATTTGAGTCATTTTTAAAATATATTATTACCATTTCTACTTGAGTGCAAAGTCTCTAATTTCTTTGGTTAAGTCCTCAAGGAATTAGGAATAGAGATTTTAGCCCCATAAGATAACTTCTATAAGTAGAGATGATATGTATTATTGTCTGAGAAGGGGCTTTCCAGGTTGTGTTAGTGGTAAAGAACCTGCCTGCTAATGCAGAAGACATAGGAGATGCAGATTCTGTCCTTAAGTTGGAAAGATCCCCTCAAAGCAGACATGGCAACCCATTCTAGTATTCTTGCCTGGATAATCCAATAGACAGAGGAGCCTGGTGGACTACAGTCTGCAGGGTCACACAGAGTTGGACTTGACTGAAGTGACTTAGCACAACATTGTGTTGAGAGCATGAATTTTGAATGTGAGATGAAGAATGAATGATAAGGAACTGCAATGAGGTACAAAGAGAACACTTGATCCTATTATAATCCAACGTAAAGAATCATAGAGATAATGAAGCATCCACTTTTTAGTAAAGCTTACCAATAGCCAGCTTTCACTTAAAGCAACTAACAAAAAGATTACTTAGAAATAAAAGGGAAAACAAAGGAGATGTTGATAGTGACTGACCAGGAGTTACTGAAGGCACAGCAAGAAGTCAATGGGATCAGAAGAGGAGACACACAAAATCAATGAGGCTAAGAGTGACGTATAATGTGGATGTCCTGGAAGTCCTGTGCGTTTTCAGGGTGACTTTATTAAACAAGGATAAATAATCATGGGATGGAAGCCCTTTAAGCACTATCCAGGGAAGCCCAAGATGAAGCTTCTTTTATTTCCATGGCTGCAGTCACCATCTGCAGTGATTTTGGAGCCCAGGAAAATAAAGTCTGTCACAGTTTCCATTGTTTTCCCATCCATTTGCCATGAGATTGGATACCGTGATCTTAGTTTTTTGAATGCTGAGTTTTAAGCCAGCTTTTTTCACTTTCTTCTTACATCCTCAAGAAGCTCTTTAGTTCCCCTTTGCTTTTTGCCATAAGAGTGGTGTAATTTGCATTACAAAGGTTATTCGTGTTTCTGAGGTTATTTATATTTCTTCTGGCAATCCTGATTTCAGGTTGAGTTTATCCAACCTGACATTTGAGTCATTTTTAAAATATATTATTACCATTTCTACTTGAGTGCAAAGTCTCTAATTTCTTTGGTTAAGTCCTCAAGGAATTAGGAATAGAGATTTTAGCCCCATAAGATAACTTCTATAAGTAGAGATGATATGTATTATTGTCTGAGAAGGGCTTTCCAGGTTGTGTTAGTGGTAAAGAACCTGCCTGCTAATGCAGAAGACATAGGAGATGCAGATTCTGTCCTTAAGTTGGAAAGATCCCCTCAAAGCAGACATGGCAACCCATTCTAGTATTCTTGCCTGGATAATCCAATAGACAGAGGAGCCTGGTGGACTACAGTCTGCAGGGTCACACAGAGTTGGACTTGACTGAAGTGACTTAGCACAACATTGTGTTGAGAGCATGAATTTTGAATGTGAGATGAAGAATGAATGATAAGGAACTGCAATGAGGTACAAAGAGAACACTTGATCCTATTATAATCCAACGTAAAGAATCATAGAGATAATGAAGCATCCACTTTTTAGTAAAGCTTACCAATAGCCAGCTTTCACTTAAAGCAACTAACAAAAAGATTACTTAGAAATAAAAGGGAAAACAAAGGAGATGTTGATAGTGACTGACCAGGAGTTACTGAAGGCACAGCAAGAAGTCAATGGGATCAGAAGAGGAGACACACAAAATCAATGAGGCTAAGAGTGACGTATAATGTGGATGTCCTGGAAGTCCTGTGCGTTTTCAGGGTGACTTTATTAAACAAGGATAAATAATCTAATGGAAATAGTTTTGGCTAGGCTGTGAGGATTGGTAAAGCAGAAGAGTTTGGAATTCTTGCAAGAAACATGGTGCCCACTTTTCAATTTGGTTCATAGTTAAGCAAAGTTATGCTCTTACTAGAATGCTCAACACTCAGTGGTTGTTCTAGACAGTTTAGATGGAGGCATTTGAGTATATATCTTTTAAATAGAGACAAGCCAACCATGAAAATCAAAGGAAAAGATGTGGTCAAGTGAGGCAGAGAGAACTAAGAGAGTAGTATCATGAAAAGAAATCAGATACAAAGAATGTTTAAAGAAAGGAGTGACAAACTGTACTAAAATGATGCTGTGAGATCATGTAATTATGTGTGTATGTGTATTAAAATGCATTTTCTTTTTTTTATGGCTGTGATAGATTCTAAAATGACTATTGTTTCTATCAGAGAAAGACAGTTAGATGTTAACAAAATTTTAAATATATGTATGCTACGTTTTATGAAACACTGGAATGTTAAACAATAGCAAAGTCTCCAAAATAAGAAAACGGTTTAAAATTCCCTATGTTCACTATTTAACTTCTGATGGATTTTTGCTTACAATGCTAAGCACTAACTAAGAAAGAGA
Source organism: Tragulus kanchil (assembly GCA_022376925.1). Taxonomy (NCBI): domain Eukaryota; kingdom Metazoa; phylum Chordata; class Mammalia; order Artiodactyla; family Tragulidae; genus Tragulus; species Tragulus kanchil. Next base: position 155,451,803 of record JAIOJX010000028.1, on the reverse strand, counting down.
TTTTTATTGTTTTAAATATTGTTACTGGCTAAAATATAGAGAAACAAAAGAAACTCGAAATCAACAACTAATTTGGTTTGTTGATGATTAGAGCCAAGGTAAGAAATCTCATGAAAATAATTCATAGTTAATATTCAGAGTAAACAAGTTCCTAATTAATGTCTTTGCTAATGAAACTATTTTACCATGGATATTAGATAGAATTTGGTTTCTTTTCAGAACAACATTATAAAAATATATTTATTCTTTAAAACAATAGCAAATGATAATGAATTTCAAAGAAATAGAGTACTCTTTCCAATTAAAATGTGGTCTTAATCATAATGTAAAACATATTTTTTAAATATTGATATCGATGAGGTCCTAAGTTTGATTTACATAAATGACTGCTCTACAAAACAAATTTTCACTGTCTCTTATCTATGCCAAACTCTGACTATTTAAAATAAAGAAGAACAATGCTTGTGCAAGTTGCTAGGACATAATCCTACCTCTAATTTCTCTTTTAATCTTTCAAATGCAATAAAATACTTGATTTTTTATTACTTTACAGATATATTTTTTGTTTAGAAAATGGCTTTTCCTTATATGTAAAATATCTAAACTCGGATTCATATGAAATTTTAGAAAACAAATAGTTGGACTCCTGCTATTTTATGTAAAGTAACTGGCAATTTTTCCTAGAGTTCATTTTTTTTATGGAGAGAACAATGCATTGTTCATTCAAAATCTTTATAATAGAGATTAGACCTTCACAATTTTGAGAGGAAAATATCTGTTGAATTTAAGTTTGTGTGAAGAAACATTGTGTTTTGAAGTTACTTCTAAATTCTAATTACTTAATTCATAACAGAATAAGAAAGTAAAAATATGAGTACTTATACATAGGAGAACAATGAAAAAGTATTACAGAGGTTATAGTTTTCTCCTACAATTCATATACTATACCCATTCCATAAGGGGGTGGGTATTGAGTCTTCAGAAATTAAATAAATAGCCCCATGATTAAAACTTGACTCCTCATTTTGCTCTAAGACAGTGTTGTTTCTTTGAGTGTGCTATTGTGGGAAGACATAATATCAAGTTTTAAAACTGGCTAAAATATAGAGAAACAAAAGAAACTCGAAATCAACAACTAATTTGGTTTGTTGATGATTAGAGCCAAGGTAAGAAATCTCATGAAAATAATTCATAGTTAATATTCAGAGTAAACAAGTTCCTAATTAATGTCTTTGCTAATGAAACTATTTTACCATGGATATTAGATAGAATTTGGTTTCTTTTCAGAACAACATTATAAAAATATATTTATTCTTTAAAACAATAGCAAATGATAATGAATTTCAAAGAAATAGAGTACTCTTTCCAATTAAAATGTGGTCTTAATCATAATGTAAAACATATTTTTTAAATATTGATATCGATGAGGTCCTAAGTTTGATTTACATAAATGACTGCTCTACAAAACAAATTTTCACTGTCTCTTATCTATGCCAAACTCTGACTATTTAAAATAAAGAAGAACAATGCTTGTGCAAGTTGCTAGGACATAATCCTACCTCTAATTTCTCTTTTAATCTTTCAAATGCAATAAAATACTTGATTTTTTATTACTTTACAGATATATTTTTTGTTTAGAAAATGGCTTTTCCTTATATGTAAAATATCTAAACTCGGATTCATATGAAATTTTAGAAAACAAATAGTTGGACTCCTGCTATTTTATGTAAAGTAACTGGCAATTTTTCCTAGAGTTCATTTTTTTTATGGAGAGAACAATGCATTGTTCATTCAAAATCTTTATAATAGAGATTAGACCTTCACAATTTTGAGAGGAAAATATCTGTTGAATTTAAGTTTGTGTGAAGAAACATTGTGTTTTGAAGTTACTTCTAAATTCTAATTACTTAATTCATAACAGAATAAGAAAGTAAAAATATGAGTACTTATACATAGGAGAACAATGAAAAAGTATTACAGAGGTTATAGTTTTCTCCTACAATTCATATACTATACCCATTCCATAAGGGGGTGGGTATTGAGTCTTCAGAAATTAAATAAATAGCCCCATGATTAAAACTTGACTCCTCATTTTGCTCTAAGACAGTGTTGTTTCTTTGAGTGTGCTATTGTGGGGAAGACATAATATCAAGTTGGTACCAACTTGACATAAACCTGAACTATTTATTATTGTTGTGATATATTCTCTTGTCTCTTGAGACTAAGATTAGCCTTAGATGTTCACAATAAGGACTATAAATAATGTGGAAATGGTGACTAGAGTAACTCATTTAGTGTAGAAGAAATGCCTCTGCCTGGAGAATGTGATCTATTTTACTTTAAGGCCTGATACCCATACTATAGGGGCTTTCCAGTTGGCTCAGTGGTAAAGAGCTTGCCTGTCAAGCAGGAGACAAGGGTTTGATCTCTGGGTTGGGAATATACCCCAGAGGAGGAAATGGCAACCCACTCCAGTATTCTTGCCAGGAAAATTGTATGGATAGTGGAGCCTGGTGGACTATAGTTCATGGACTCACAAAGAGTCTGGATATGACTGAGGATGCACAAATGCAAACACCCATGATATAAGATTAATTGAAAATTTTGAGCCAGCCTGTCTGACCTTATATGAGCTTGGAATTACATTTTTTTTTCCTGGATATGATGCCACGTAAAGAAAGGAATGATGAAGAAAACAACTAAAGATGAAAGAATATATCACAATTTACCCTACTCTGGTGTGGAAGAGAATTTCCAACTTCCTGTCCTATGACACTATTCCAATTCTGAAGGTTCTCCCTAATACCCTGCTTTCATTTAAATAGGTAACCAAAGCAAAGGGTGGGAGAAGCATTTGTAATGCAATGGTATAGCTAGTTTATTTTTTTAAAAATAGTTCAAAATCTTTATAATAGAGATTAGACCTTCACAATTTTGAGAGGAAAATATCTGTTGAATTTAAGTTTGTGTGAAGAAACATTGTGTTTTAAAGTTACGTCTAAATTCTAAGGACTTAATGCAGAACAGAATAAGAAAGTAAAAATATGAGTACTTATACATAGGAGAACAATGAAAAAGTATTACAGAGGTTATAGTTTTCTCCTACAATTCATATACTATACCCATTCCATAAGGGGGTGGGTATTGAGTCTTCAGAAATTAAATAAATAGCCCCATGATTAAAACTTGACTCCTCATTTTGCTCTAAGACAGTGTTGTTTCTTTGAGTGTGCTATTGTGGGGAAGACATAATATCAAGTTGGTACCAACTTGACATAAACCTGAACTATTTATTATTGTTGTGATATATTCTCTTGTCTCTTGAGACTAAGATTAGCCTTAGATGTTCACAATAAGGACTATAAATAATGTGGAAATGGTGACTAGAGTAACTCATTTAGTGTAGAAGAAATGCCTCTGCCTGGAGAATGTGATCTATTTTACTTTAAGGCCTGATACCCATACTATAGGGGCTTTCCAGTTGGCTCAGTGGTAAAGAGCTTGCCTGTCAAGCAGGAGACAAGGGTTTGATCTCTGGGTTGGGAATATACCCCAGAGGAGGAAATGGCAACCCACTCCAGTATTCTTGCCAGGAAAATTGTATGGATAGTGGAGCCTGGTGGACTATAGTTCATGGACTCACAAAGAGTCTGGATATGACTGAGGATGCACAAATGCAAACACCCATGATATAAGATTAATTGAAAATTTTGAGCCAGCCTGTCTGACCTTATATGAGCTTGGAATTACATTTTTTTTTCCTGGATATGATGCCACGTAAAGAAAGGAATGATGAAGAAAACAACTAAAGATGAAAGAATATATCACAATTTACCCTACTCTGGTGTGGAAGAGAATTTCCAACTTCCTGTCCTATGACACTATTCCAATTCTGAAGGTTCTCCCTAATACCCTGCTTTCATTTAAATAGGTAACCAAAGCAAAGGGTGGGAGAAGCATTTGTAATGCAATGGTATAGCTAGTATAATTTGTGCTATACTCTCTTCTTAAATTGTACCACACTTTCAAGAAAGAGTCATATGCCTCTATTTTTAGAAAATTTTAAGACATTGAATCATTTTATATTATATAAAGCATTGAACTAAAAAAATCCAAGCAGAGTATGTCTGGAGACTGATTTCTTAAAATACTTTCTATCCAGTGTGCTCAGAGATTGCAAGAGGAACATGATGTATCCTACAGTGAATATAAGAATTTTTTTTTTTTTTTTTGACAGTGGAGGTGAGATTCTGGTTTTGACTACAGAAAAAGGTGCAAAAATCAAACAAGAAAGCAAAATGAAAACTCAAACAACTCAGCACCTTCTGTAATTTAAGCAATTATGATAGTAGGTGCTGTGGTTCACAAATTATAGAGGATGTTGACTTTTAAATGATTAATTACTTTGATGTAAGAAAAGTTAACAGTGATTTTAAGATTGTTTCAGTGAAAACAATATTTTTTAAAAGCAAATGTCTTAGGATTATTAAGTAGCTTATATAAGTTAAAGTTATAATCAAAATGCTAAATGGAAGGGATTCAAGAAGATCTGTATTTTGTTTGTTGTGTACTAATCTTTATTAATATGAAATTAATTTATTAATTTAATTAATATGAAATTAATATGAAATATTAATTTTCAAAAAGTAATTCATCAGGGGGCTTCCCTGGTGGTCCAGTGGGTAAAGACACCACCTTGCAGTGCGCCAGTTTGTTCCCTTGCCAGGGAAAATCCCACGTGCCTTTGAGCGGCTGGACCAATGTGTCCAACTACTCAGCCAGAGCTCTGGAGCACATGCGCCCAGAGCCAGTGCTCTGCAGTGAGAGGGGCCACTGCGATGGGAGGCCCACACAGGCCAAGAACAAAAGATAAATAAATGAAAGGCCAATAGAAGTGGCCAAAAAAAAAAAAAAGTAATTTATCAGAGGACTACTTTACAAAATAGAGATAATTGAATTCTCATTACAAGCTACAGATTTCTTGAGTTTTTTTTTTTTTTTTCTGCTACAAGATTTTTATAAATTTCTATTTTAGTGCTAAGGAAAGTATAAATAGAACTGAAGGATACATCAGGCAAACGAGACTCTAGGCCTGACACTAAAATGCTCTGTGACTTTTGCTTAACCTTTCTGGGCTGTTAATTTCATCGTATGTATGTTCTTCAACACAGTACACCACAAGGGTTTTAGCTTTATGAGTGTCAGAATACCTAAAATACTGGCTCTTTGATCTATGTAAGTTTAAGCTAATGTCTGAACCTTTCTAATTCCTGTTTTCCTTGTATATTACCTATAATGGCTGTAATAGATAATATATCTCTTACAGTGACTTTATGTCTCTAATATGATGGGATATGTATTATATATGTTTTATATAAATGCACTGTGGCTAAGACAGTTTTCCAATTCAGATAAATAATGTTAGTCGGTCACTAATAAAGGCTCTGTGTGTGTTATGCATGCTCAGTCACTTCAGTCATGTCCGACTCTTTGCAGCCCTATGGGCTATAGTCCTCGAGGGTCCTCTGTCCCTGGGATTCTCCAGGCAAGAATACTGGGGTGAGTTGCCATGTTGTCCTCCAGGGGATCTTCCTGAAGTAGGGATTAATGCATCTCCTGTGGATGCAGCATTGTAGGGTGATTTTTTGCTGCTGAGCCACTGGAGACACCCTCATATAGGTACAGGGCAATATTTATAGAAAAATGGAGAAATAGACATAGAAGGTATTTACTCTTTGACAAGACAATATTAATCCTATGACTTAATCTTTGAGAAATAACTCTATGTATTGTTCCAGATGGGGCAGGGAAGCTGTAAGCTTGTAATATTTATTGCCCTATTATTTGAAAGAAGAGGAAACTGATGATGAGAATAAGAAAATGCTTTACTAACTTTTGGAATACTTAATAAAACAGTATACTCAGGATAAATTTATAGCAGAATGCACAGATTGTAAAATAATCCCTTATCTGAGGCATAGAAAAAAGGAAGTTATAATTTTGTGCTTTCATTGTATTAACAGAACATAAAACAGATGAATTCTCATGTGCAGGATGTTCTTACTTTAGCCTACAACTTCAATTCATTGCATTTCATGCTGCTTTGTTTTCTTATTCTTTGTATGTCAGCGACTGGGTTATGTAATCAAAAGCATACAAATGCTAGTTCAAATTTCATCCTGTTAGACTGAACTCAAGGTTTCAGATAATCTATAATTTTGAACAAATATTTACGTTAAGCTTAAAGGGCAAGCCCTTTTTTTTCCAAATATGGTTGCAGTCTAATTTCCTGTGATGCAAGCATTTTATAGAGACCTAAAATCTATTCTGCTTCCCCTTGAATGCTCAAGTGCATTCTTGGCTACCTCAATACTGTGAGGAAATCAATTGCTCTGTAACTTTGAGTTCCCCCTCCAACCACTTTCTGACTGCAATAACATGAGAGACTTGGAAACAAGAACTGTCAGGTGGGTCCAATCCCCCAAAATCATGAGGAAAATACAAGTTTGCTGTAGTTTGAAGTCAGTTTGGGGGTGGTTGATATTAATGTATAGAAATAGATAACCAGAACAACTTATATAACTTTATCTAAGCCGTTGATAAACTCTCAGAATTATGTATAACAGAAACAATTCACAAAGGGAGGTACATTTTGAAATCTCCTGATGTGAAAGTTCAAAATACAGATTTTCTGCCATTTGTTCTTACTCACTGCATTTAACATTTTGTATTGCGGTTACTGCTGTTTAGTTGCTCAGTCATGTCCAACTCTTTGTGATCCCATGGACCATGGACCATAGCCCTTCAGGTCCCTCAGTCCATGAGGTTTTCCAAGCAAGACTACAAGCGTGGGCTGCGATTTCCTTCTGCAAGTGATCTTCCCAGATGGGGGACTGAACCCCTGTCTCCTGCACTGGCAGGCAGATTCTTTATCTCTGAGCCACCACGGAAGCCCCTGTATTGTGGTAAAAATATATAAATATATATGATACATGTAACATAAAATTTTCTATTTTAATCATTTTAAAGTGTACAGTGGTATTAAGGGCATTCACCATGCAGCACACCACTATCACTTCTTGGCCTTTTGACTAAGATTAAGTGTACAACCGCCATCTAGTTTGACAATTTTTCATCAATCCAGAGGGAAATCTCATGCTTAGTAAAGCAAAAACTATTTATCTTCATACCCCCTACCCTCTGACAATCACAATCTACTGTTTTTATGGATTTGTCGCTTCTGCATATTTTGTACAAAGTCAAATTTTAAGTAGCTTACCAAGTGATTATTATACAAACCAGTACCTATTAACTGATAGACATTTTAAGATCAGTATACAACTGTGTCCAATTAGAAATTTGCTTCATGTTAACATAAATCTAGTCTAGTAGTCTGTTCCAAAGGTGCTAGTTTCAGTTTCTATCCTGGGATTTAGTGTTTTTTTTTTTTCTTCTATGTGCCAAAAAATAATGAGCTCATTTCTAGCTTCTGTAATTTTGCTCAGAATGGATATAAAATTCTTCTGTTTATAGTTTGCACAATTTAACTTCTCTCTCATCTTGACCATCAAAACAGATCATAAGGCTGAATCAGGGTTAAATTCCAGATGCACAGCTGATTTCCAAGGTCCATCTGGAACCAACAGCCATTCAGAAAATCACGAACTATTGAACTATATTTATTGTATTATGCCAGAAAGATTAGGCCTGTGAACTTTGTGAGTCTCACAGCTTCCAAAATATTTTGGTCTCTTCTGCATTCTATCTTACAATCTGAAAGGAAATAATGATAATAACCTTAGAGATTAATATTTTGAAAAAATTCTTTTTTATAACACTTGAATGTATAACATATACCTTTTTTCTTTTTGCCCTTTTATTGTTTATAACTATGTTATTTTATTTCCAAGTTTCAACACATAGGAGACTTTATCTTCTTGCTTTTTTATGTGTTCCATGCATTTATTTCCAATAACAAGATAAGGCAAATGTTTTAAAGTAAATTTCAATAGAATTATTTTGAAAAACATACAGTAAGTATTTTGTTTTCCATGCACTTATGATGTTCCTGTTTCATGTGTATGATTTCAAGCTCTTAAAGCTGAAGGATTTTAGGTTGGAAAAAATGTTGTTTCAAATCCATATTTTTCTTTTCGATTGTTTCAAATACTTTTTTATTTACCTTTTTTTTTTTAATTTAAATTTTGTCTTTTAAAGAAAACCTTGCTCATCCCAACTCTGAACCTAATCTCTTAAACAAATTAATGGAGGAGAGTGAGTATTCATCCCCAAAGATTTCCTAATTCCTTGAACTAGTGATTATGTTATCTTATATGGCAAAAGAGGCTTTTAGGATATAATTAAGTTAATGACCTCGAGATGGCAACATTACCCTGGATTATTTGGATGAGCTCAATGATAGAATCACAAGGTTTCTTATAAGAAGGAGACAAGGCAGTTAAAACCAGAAAAAGGAAAGTTGAAAGATTTTAAGCTGCTGTCTTTTGAAGATGGAGATGGACATAAGTGTTCTATCCTGGGATTTAGTGTTTTTTTTTTTTCTTCTATGTGCCAAAAAATAATGAGCTCATTTCTAGCTTCTGTAATTTTGCTCAGAATGGATATAAAATTCTTCTGTTTATAGTTTGCACAATTTAACTTCTCTCTCATCTTGACCATCAAAACAGATCATAAGGCTGAATCAGGGTTAAATTCCAGATGCACAGCTGATTTCCAAGGTCCATCTGGAACCAACAGCCATTCAGAAAATCACGAACTATTGAACTATATTTATTGTATTATGCCAGAAAGATTAGGCCTGTGAACTTTGTGAGTCTCACAGCTTCCAAAATATTTTGGTCTCTTCTGCATTCTATCTTACAATCTGAAAGGAAATAATGATAATAACCTTAGAGATTAATATTTTGAAAAAATTCTTTTTTATAACACTTGAATGTATAACATATACCTTTTTTCTTTTTGCCCTTTTATTGTTTATAACTATGTTATTTTATTTCCAAGTTTCAACACATAGGAGACTTTATCTTCTTGCTTTTTTATGTGTTCCATGCATTTATTTCCAATAACAAGATAAGGCAAATGTTTTAAAGTAAATTTCAATAGAATTATTTTGAAAAACATACAGTAAGTATTTTGTTTTCCATGCACTTATGATGTTCCTGTTTCATGTGTATGATTTCAAGCTCTTAAAGCTGAAGGATTTTAGGTTGGAAAAAATGTTGTTTCAAATCCATATTTTTCTTTTCGATTGTTTCAAATACTTTTTTATTTACCTTTTTTTTTTTAATTTAAATTTTGTCTTTTAAAGAAAACCTTGCTCATCCCAACTCTGAACCTAATCTCTTAAACAAATTAATGGAGGAGAGTGAGTATTCATCCCCAAAGATTTCCTAATTCCTTGAACTAGTGATTATGTTATCTTATATGGCAAAAGAGGCTTTTAGGATATAATTAAGTTAATGACCTCGAGATGGCAACATTACCCTGGATTATTTGGATGAGCTCAATGATAGAATCACAAGGTTTCTTATAAGAAGGAGACAAGGCAGTTAAAACCAGAAAAAGGAAAGTTGAAAGATTTTAAGCTGCTGTCTTTGAAGATGGAGAATGGGACCATAAGCCAAGAATGGCGGACAATGTCCAGAAGCTACAAAAGGCAGGAAAACATATTTTTTTTCCTGGACTCTCCAAAAGAAGCACAGCTCTACTGACTTCTTGACTATACATTGCCCACTGATTCCAAATGAAGACTTCTCGCTTGCAGAGTGCAAGAAAATAAGTCTATACTATTCCAGCCTACCAAGTTATGGTAATTTGTTTCAGTAATAATAGAAAACTGTTATGTTAAAAGAGACTTAGCGATATTCTCTAAAAACTCTTAGTAACTGTGCAACAGATATATGCCTTCGTTGGTAGAAATAATAATTCTATCACTTTGAATTTAAAAAAAAATTCTTATTGTTAAGAAGGAATATTTTAGCAATACTTTTAATCAAGTACACTAGTAATTATCTTCCATAAACAGCTAATGGCAAATCTAAGAAATCATTACAGATATCGACTGAGGTATTTTATCTGAAGTTCATCTCATAACAGACATTTGTCATTTTAATATACAGACTTCTTAAATCATAAAGATTAAAGACTCACTGTTGACATGACTGTGTATAAATATGATAATAGAACATTACTATTTTTCAATTAGAAATAGTCATTTCTAATTATTTTTATAGTATGGTTAGGGCTGCATTTTGTGTTGCTAATAATAATAAAATATGGATCTCTGAGGTAATTTGTCGAAAACAGTGAATAAGATAAAATAGATGTCAAATAGATGAATATACCAGGTTACTATGCAAATACTTTATTGCTTGTAAAATTATTTTATATGCTTTATTCCTATGGGAACTTACAGCAAATAGGTGTCAGGATTACTGTAGTCTGAACTGGTGTCTCCCACACATCTATATGTTGAGGCCTAATCTTCCATGTGTCAATATATGGAGGTGAGACCTTGGGGAGATAACTAGGTCAAGCATGAGGGTAAAGCCCTCATGAATGGAATTATTCACCTTATTTAAAAAAGAACTTGATAGAATTTCCTTTTCTTTTATTGTGACCTGAGTATATAGTGTCTGGGCTCTTCTCAGACACCTAATTGGCCAGTGCCTGGAGCTGGGAGAAACAAAATTTTGTTATTCATAAGTTACCCAGTCTATGCTATGTCTCTTAGAGCAGCTCAAACTGAGTTAGACAAGCATATAGACTCTTATATTTGAAAATATACAAGATCAAAACTGAATGGAGAAACAAATGAAACCTAACTAATGTTAACAGTATTTTCATGACAAAGGAAAGCATAAATAAAAACCAAAAATAACCTATTGATGGGAGAAAATATTGGCAAATGAGATTAACAAGGAGCTAATATCTAAAATAAACAAACAGTTCATACAACTCAAAATAAAAATAGATGTGACTTAAAAAATGGGGAAATGACCTGAAGATCAGATGCTTTTCCAAAGATATACAAATGACCAATAGACACTTTAAAAAGTGTTAATATAGCTAATTATTAGAGAAATGCAAATCAAAACCACAATGAGATATCACCTCACACCTGTTAGAACAGTTATCATTAAAAAGACTACAAACAACAAATGTCGTCAAAGATGTGGAGAAAAGAAAACCTTAGTACACTGTTAGGAATGTAAATTGATGACACCACTGCAAAGAACAGTATGGAGTTTCCTCAAGAAAACTAAAAATAGAACTACAATATGGTCCAGCAATTCTACTCCTGGGTGTTTGTCCCAATGTTCACAACAGCATCATTTGCAATAGCCTAGACATGGAAACAATCCAAGGGGCCATCAAAACGTGAATAGATAAAGAAAATTGTGATATCTAGATAGGTAGGTAGGCAGATAAATAGAGATAGATACCTGGATCATATTTTGTCATAATAAATTTTCAGATAATTTGATAGCAGAATAATTTGAGAGCAGAATAAATATGGGTACATAAGTACACATACAGTGAAATGTTATTCAACTATAAAAAATAATGAAATCCTACTATTTTCAACAACATGGGTAAACCTAGAGGGTATCATGCTTAGCAGAAAAAGTGACATAGAAAAAAACAAAAACCATATGTTATAAATTATCAATTATATGTAGGACCGAAAAAATAAACTGGTAAATGTTAACAACAACAAAAAAGAAACAATCACAGGTATAAAGCACAAAAAGGAAAGAGAAATATAAGGGTATAGAATTAAAAGATACAAAATACCATGTAAAAAGTAAATAAGCAGCAAATGTATATTACACAGCACCAAGAAGTAAAGGCATTTTTGTGTAATAACTTTCAATGGCATATAATCTAAAAATGTATTGAATCACTATGCTGTATTTCTGTCATATTGAAGATAAACTATGCTTCAATTAAAAACAAAACAAGTTGAAAGGAGAAAACAGCTAGTATTTGGCATCTACACAAAGGACCATGAAACAAAAATTAAGAATTAGAATGGCTATAACTAGAAAATAAATAGGGAACTCTACCTTGTTTCTTCTATGCCTTCATTACACAGTGTACACAGTGATTTTTTTTTTTTGAGTCTGTGTTAAATAAATATGCCTAAAATACCCACAAGATCAGTTTAATGAAACGTTAAGTGCCAGCTATCATCCGAGATTCTGAGATATTCTCTTTAAAGATGAAAATGACACAGTCATTACTTTTAGATAGCATATAGCTTAATTTGAAAAATCTCTTGATAGTTAATTTTATCAGAACCAAATAATTGTTTTTATCTGATTTCATTGAATTAAGATCAGAGTAGTCTTTGTAATTTTTCAATAACAACTCCTAATTATTAACATTATTTCATTGCTTATTATATAATAATAAAAGCATAATGAATATTGATACATCCTTAATCATTAATAATAATTGTGTGTGGAATCATGATTGCATAGATTTTCTCAGTTAGACTTCCAATGATCATATGGGAAAAGATATAGCAGTTATTATTTTTTCATTATTATTATTTAAATTTATACTTGAGATATTGATGTTCCAAATAGTATAGAAATGTTTATTGATGTCACACATAATAAAAGAATTAGTTAAGAAATTGTCCACAACTACTTTTAATCTTAGCTCCTCTAGCAGTTAAATAATCTTGTGAATAAACAAAAACAGAGCATTTAACACCAGGCAGTTTAACAAGGATTAAGTCATAATCACTTCAGTTACCCACCAACAACACATTCTGAGAAGAATTCAGGATGAAAAATGGGATAAGGCACTCTGTGCTTGCAATAGACAGATCCTTACTTAGATGCATGTCTCACCAAGAATTTCAGTGGCTCCAGCTTCTTGCACCTTCCCAAATATCAAAAGCACTAAAATCATTGACTTGAGATACCTGCTCTTTGTGATTGACCAAGATGTATCTTACTCAGGGATCTTCTCAACCCAGAGACTGAAACAACATCTTAAAGGCATTTTGTGTAATAACTTTCAATGGCATATAATCTAAAAATGTATTGAATCACTATGCTGTATTTCTGTCATATTGAAGATAAACTATGCTTCAATTAAAAACAAAACAAGTTGAAAGGAGAAAACAGCTAGTATTTGGCATCTACACAAAGGACCATGAAACAAAAATTAAGAATTAGAATGGCTATAACTAGAAAATAAATAGGGAACTCTACCTTGTTTCTTCTATGCCTTCATTACACAGTGTACACAGTGATTTTTTTTTTTTGAGTCTGTGTTAAATAAATATGCCTAAAATACCCACAAGATCAGTTTAATGAAACGTTAAGTGCCAGCTATCATCCGAGATTCTGAGATATTCTCTTTAAAGATGAAAATGACACAGTCATTACTTTTAGATAGCATATAGCTTAATTTGAAAAATCTCTTGATAGTTAATTTTATCAGAACCAAATAATTGTTTTTATCTGATTTCATTGAATTAAGATCAGAGTAGTCTTTGTAATTTTTCAATAACAACTCCTAATTATTAACATTATTTCATTGCTTATTATATAATAATAAAAGCATAATGAATATTGATACATCCTTAATCATTAATAATAATTGTGTGTGGAATCATGATTGCATAGATTTTCTCAGTTAGACTTCCAATGATCATATGGGAAAAGATATAGCAGTTATTATTTTTTCATTATTATTATTTAAATTTATACTTGAGATATTGATGTTCCAAATAGTATAGAAATGTTTATTGATGTCACACATAATAAAAGAATTAGTTAAGAAATTGTCCACAACTACTTTTAATCTTAGCTCCTCTAGCAGTTAAATAATCTTGTGAATAAACAAAAACAGAGCATTTAACACCAGGCAGTTTAACAAGGATTAAGTCATAATCACTTCAGTTACCCACCAACAACACATTCTGAGAAGAATTCAGGATGAAAAATGGGATAAGGCACTCTGTGCTTGCAATAGACAGATCCTTACTTAGATGCATGTCTCACCAAGAATTTCAGTGGCTCCAGCTTCTTGCACCTTCCCAAATATCAAAAGCACTAAAATCATTGACTTGAGATACCTGCTCTTTGTGATTGACCAAGATGTATGCTTACTCCAGGGGATCTTCTCAACCCAGAGACTGAAACAACATCTTGCATTGCAGGAGACAGGGATGTTCAAACCCTGGGTTAGAAAGATCCCCTGGAGGAGGGCACAGCAACTCACTCCAGTGTTCTTGCTTAGAGAATTCCATGGACAGAGGAGCCTGGCCAAGTTGTAGTCCATGGAGTCCCAAAGAGTCAGACATGACTGAGTGACTAAGATTTATGCCTTTGTGTTTTTCTCTTATTTAGTATTTTAATTTTCAAGTTCTAATTGTTTATTGCTGGTACATTTTTGGTATAAACCCATTTGAGTTAAATTTTTTGAAAAGTGTAAGGTCTGTGTCTAGATTTATATCTTATAAACATAATTATCCAATTATTCTGTTATTTATTGAAAAGACTGTCCCTTCACCATTGTCTTGTCTTTGCTCCTTTATCAAAGATAAATTGCCTGCATTTGTGTAGGTCTGTATGTGTGCTTTCTATTTTGTTCCATTGATCTGTTTGTTAATTCTTTCATCAACACTGTACTCTCTTGATTTCTGTAGTTTTATATAAGTCATGAAGTTGAAGTGTGTCACTATTTCAGTGTCAGGTTTTATTCTTTCTCTTCAATACCTGTCAGCTATTCTAGATATTTTTCTATTCCACAAAATCTTTAGAATCAGTATGTAAGTAGTCATAAAATAACTTTCTGGGAATATGATCAAGACTACGTTGTATTTTTAGGTCAAGTTGGGAGGAACTGGCCTGTTTACAAGAGTCAACCTTCTTACCCATCAACATGGCATATCACTCCATTTTGCATATATGTTCTCTATTTTTTATTGGTATGTTGTTATTTTGTGCATATATATACTGTGTCTATTTCATTAGATTTATGCCTTTGTGTTTTTCTCTTATTTAGTATTTTAATTTTCAAGTTCTAATTGTTTATTGCTGGTACATAGGAAATAAATTGACTTTTATATATTTACCTTATATCCTACCATCTTGATATAGTCATTTTTTGGCTCCAGAAATTTTTGTTGCTGTTATTGTTTATCAATTACTTGAAATTTCTACATAGACAGTCAGATCATTTATGAACAGAAACATTTTTATTTATTCTTCTCAATCTGTATACCTTAGCTTCCTTTTTTGTGTCCATTGCATTAACTAGAATTGAATAGGAGTGGTGAAGGGAAACATCTTGCCTTATTTCTGATCTTAAAGGGAAAGGATTCAGTTTCTCCACATTACCTATGATGTCAGCTACAGACATTTGGTTGATATTCTTTATCAAGTTGAGGAAGCCAGACTTATTTCTAGTTTTATGATAGCTTTCCAAATGTTGGGAATTTGTCAGTTCTTTTTTTCTCCTCCTGAAATTATTGATTTAATCACATGGTATTTCTTCTTTAGCCTAATTAAGTGGTGAACTTACATTAACTAAACTTCAATGTTGAATCAACCTTGCATGCCTAGAATGAATCCCATTTGCTTTCAGTATTCCATTATTTTAATATATGTTTTACTTCAATTTGCTAATATCTTAAGTAAGAGATTTTCATTTATGCTAATGAGAGATATTTTTCTGTAGTTATCTTTTCTTGTAATGCCTTTGTTTGGTTATAGGATTAATATAGTTTTGACCTCAGGTAATACATTAGGAATATTCTCTGTGATTCTATTTAGTGCAAACAATTGGGGGGAAGGAGAATAATTTCCTTCTAAAGTGTTTGCTAGAATTTACCAGTGAAGCTATGGCAGTGATTCTTTTATGGAAAGTTTCACTATCAAGCTCATGAATTTCCATCAATTTAATATATAGATGCATTTTTATTGGTATGTTGTTATTTTGTGCATATATATACTGTGTCTATTTCATTAGATTTATGCCTTTGTGTTTTCTCTTATTTAGTATTTTAATTTTCAAGTTCTAATTGTTTATTGCTGGTACATAGGAAATAAATTGACTTTTATATATTTACCTTATATCCTACCATCTTGATATAGTCATTTTTTGGCTCCAGAAATTTTTGTTGCTGTTATTGTTTATCAATTACTTGAAATTTCTACATAGACAGTCAGATCATTTATGAACAGAAACATTTTTATTTATTCTTCTCAATCTGTATACCTTAGCTTCCTTTTTTGTGTCCATTGCATTAACTAGAATTGAATAGGAGTGGTGAAGGGAAACATCTTGCCTTATTTCTGATCTTAAAGGGAAAGGATTCAGTTTCTCCACATTACCTATGATGTCAGCTACAGACATTTGGTTGATATTCTTTATCAAGTTGAGGAAGCCAGACTTATTTCTAGTTTTATGATAGCTTTCCAAATGTTGGGAATTTGTCAGTTCTTTTTTTCTCCTCCTGAAATTATTGATTTAATCACATGGTATTTCTTCTTTAGCCTAATTAAGTGGTGAACTTACATTAACTAAACTTCAATGTTGAATCAACCTTGCATGCCTAGAATGAATCCCATTTGCTTTCAGTATTCCATTATTTTAATATATGTTTTACTTCAATTTGCTAATATCTTAAGTAAGAGATTTTCATTTATGCTAATGAGAGATATTTTTCTGTAGTTATCTTTTCTTGTAATGCCTTTGTTTGGTTATAGGATTAATATAGTTTTGACCTCAGGTAATACATTAGGAATATTCTCTGTGATTCTATTTAGTGCAAACAATTGGGGGGAAGGAGAATAATTTCCTTCTAAAGTGTTTGCTAGAATTTACCAGTGAAGCTATGGCAGTGATTCTTTTATGGAAAGTTTCACTATCAAGCTCATGAATTTCCATCAATTTAATATATAGATGCATATTTATATGTCTTTTTTTGTGTGAATATATAGTAATTTATGCCTTTAAAATAATATATCTATTATGTAGGTTATCAAATTTATTAGCATAGAGTATTATTAATCTTTTCAACAACCAATTTTTGTATCATTGGTTTCCTCTTGACTGCTAGTTTTTAATTTTATTGATTTCTGCTCTAATTTATTTCTCTGCTGTTTTTAACATATATTGCCTTCTTTCTCTACTTGCCTCAAGTAGTAGTTTAGATTATTGATTTATTTACATATATATATACACTTTATTTCTAAATACATAAATACAATGCCTTTCTCTGTAGGCATCTACAAATTTTGTATGTTGTATTTTTGTTTTTATTTAGTTCAAAATATTTTTCAAATCTCTCTCGAGCATTTAAAAGTGTGCTGTTTAGTCTTGCAAGCATAAGGAGATTTTACAGATATATCTCCTGATTTCTACTTTAAAGAGTTTTTAAATTAACTTGCTTTAAAGAATTTATATTAACTTTGTTGTGTTCTAAATGCATTCTCTGTATTCTTTTCAAATTGATTAAAGTGTATTTTCTGGCCTAGAATGTGGTCTATCTTTATGAATCTTCCATGTAAACATGAGAAAATTTTGATTCAGCTACTGTTAGCTGAATTATTCCATAAATGTCAATTAGATTCAGTTGATTAATAGGCTGTTAAGTTTACTTACTGATTTTTCTACCTAGTGTATCTGCTCATAAGAGATAATGAAATTTCCCAAATAATCATAGACTCATCAACTTCTTGCTGTTCTGTCAGTTTTCACTGCATGTTAATTCTCTGTTGTTAAATATACATACATTGCTTATTATATTTTTTTGAAAATGACCCCTTTTGTCAAATTCATTTTTTTAGTAGATTTTTGCTAGAGATTTTTTACCTTGTAATGCCTTTGTTTGGTTATAGGATTAATATAGTTTTGACCTCAGGTAATACATTAGGAATATTCTCTGTGATTCTATTTAGTGCAAACAATTGGGGGGAAGGAGAATAATTTCCTTCTAAAGTGTTTGCTAGAATTTACCAGTGAAGCTATGGCAGTGATTCTTTTATGGAAAGTTTCACTATCAAGCTCATGAATTTCCATCAATTTAATATATAGATGCATATTTATATGTCTTTTTTTGTGTGAATATATAGTAATTTATGCCTTTAAAATAATATATCTATTATGTAGGTTATCAAATTTATTAGCATAGAGTATTATTAATCTTTTCAAAAACCCAATTTTTGTATCATTGGTTTCCTCTTGACTGCTAGTTTTTAATTTTATTGATTTCTGCTCTAATTTATTTCTCTGCTGTTTTTAACATATATTGCCTTCTTTCTCTACTTGCCTCAAGTAGTAGTTTAGATTATTGATTTATTTACATATATATATACACTTTATTTCTAAATACATAAATACAATGCCTTTCTCTGTAGGCATCTACAAATTTTGTATGTTGTATTTTTGTTTTTATTTAGTTCAAAATATTTTCAAATCTCTCTCGAGCATTTAAAAGTGTGCTGTTTAGTCTTGCAAGCATAAGGAGATTTTACAGATATATCTCCTGATTTCTACTTTAAAGAGTTTTTAAATTAACTTGCTTTAAAGAATTTATATTAACTTTGTTGTGTTCTAAATGCATTCTCTGTATTCTTTTCAAATTGATTAAAGTGTATTTTCTGGCCTAGAATGTGGTCTATCTTTATGAATCTTCCATGTAAACATGAGAAAATTTTGATTCAGCTACTGTTAGCTGAATTATTCCATAAATGTCAATTAGATTCAGTTGATTAATAGGCTGTTAAGTTTACTTACTGATTTTTCTACCTAGTGTATCTGCTCATATAGAGAGATAATGAAATTTCCCAAATAATCATAGACTCATCAACTTCTTGCTGTTCTGTCAGTTTTCACTGCATGTTAATTCTCTGTTGTTAAATATACATACATTGCTTATTATATTTTTTTGAAAATGACCCCTTTTGTCATTAGGTAATGCTCTTCCCTATCTTCAGTGATTTTCCTTGCTTTAGAGTCTGCTTGGTTGAAAATTAATGCAGTTATTCAGCTTTCTTTTGGTTAGTATTAGCATGATGTATCTTTATGCATCTCTTAGACTTCAAATTTTGTGTCTTAATGTTAGTTTTTTCTTGATAATATACAGTTCGATCTTTCTTTGTTTAAATTTATTCTGACAATCTTTTCTTTGTCTTTGCTAAATTTAGATTATTTTCATTAAAACTAATTATTGATATAGTCTGACAAATTTTATCACATTTGTAGCTATTTTCCATTTGCTGCACTTCTTGTTGTTTCTCTCTTTTAATCTTTATTTTTCTACCTTCCTTGATTTTCACTAAACATTTACTTAATTTCATTTCTATTTTCTCTCTTAGAATATCAATTTTCCTTCTTTAAAAAAAATTAACAATTACTCCACAATACACATTTGCAACTAATCTAAGTTCACTTTCAAATAACATTGCATTACTTCATGGGTAGTGAATTTTAATTATAACAAATTTTCCTAATTCCTTTCCTTTATTTCATAGAACATTTTTATTCTTCATTTTACTTATCCATATGCTATTATCACCCAAAACATTATTGCTATTGTTGGTTTGAACAATAGTGACTTAAGGGATAGGCTACACACTCCAGTATTCTTGGGCTTCTGTAGTGACTCGGACAGTAAAAATCTCACTTGTAGTGAATGAGACCAGGGCTGGATCCCTGGGTTGAGAAGGGCCCTGGAGAAGGACATGGCAGCAGACTCCAATATCCTTGCCTGGAGAATTCCATGGCTCATCTGTAGGGTCACAAAAAAATCAGTCATGACTGAGTGCCTTTCACTTTCATTATATTAATTAGGAATATGAAAAGCATTTTTCTATCCTTTATTGGTCTTGCTTTTTATATATTGATATGTTATGGCATACTTAAATTGTTTTCTCTCCTCTGAATTGTGGGTGGGGAAAAAGAACTGTTCCACTGGCCCTTAAACTTCTTTGGTCACTGGTTAGGTGCTCATTTCTCTAATTTCTTCCATTCTTTAAATAAATGTTGCTCTGTTAATAGCACTATTTTGTATGTGTTTTTTTTTTTTTTCCTTTTGAATGAAGCTAGCAAAATGTGATTACAAAATTTTATTTCTTCTAAACTTATTTTTAAACTTACAGACAAATGTCTCTTTAAATTTCTGTGGTTAAATATGACAAGAACATATTAAAAGTTTTAAAACAAATACTTCAAAATGTGCATGACACTTTCTTTGGTTGATCAGATTAATGGGGGGAGTAATTACCTTAAAAGATGCCATTACCTTAAAAGATTTCTTTCATAAGTAGAAATCTAAGTATCAAAATTCTGTGAACAGTTCACATAAGTGGTTGTTTGATCATTTTTTAAAATACTAAGCCAGGTCATGCTTCATTAAGAAAACAATTTTGGAAAAATCTTGTTGATTTTGGCATTCTTTAATCTCCTACTATTAAAGCTGCTCCTTCTTTTCTGCTTAAGCTGACTTTTTCCCAATGATTAATTGTCAAACTGGGATTTTTCAGAGTGTTTGTACACTGATATGACTCAGTAGGAATACTTGAACAAAACATTAACATGAACAGTGGTGTGGGAAGATTAACGATTAAAAGTTGCATTTAATTTTCTAATCACTAGGAGGGCAATTTGTCCCTAGGATGCTCCCTTTAGAAATTTGCAACCCTATAATTATTCATAATAAAAATGTTTCATTTGACTTAGAATTGAACTTTTATATACAGCTGGACATTTTAATGTGCATAAATATGTCAAATTATTTTATCAATTTGCCTTGATTTTTCTTTAAGTTTTAAATTGGAAGGGATATTATAAAAATAAATGAGATAATGCTTGTGAAAATACTTAGAAAAACTTCAGAGAAAATATTTCTTCTTCCTTCTTGCCTATTACTGTCATAACCTCACTTGGAATTTCATCTACCATCATCTTTTCCATAAATAGTCCTTTTTTCCTACTTGGGCATATAGAAGATCTAAGTTTCTTTGAATTGTGGGTGGGGAAAAAGAACTGTTCCACTGGCCCTTAAACTTCTTTGGTCACTGGTTAGGTGCTCATTTCTCTAATTTCTTCCATTCTTTAAATAAATGTTGCTCTGTTAATAGCACTATTTTGTATGTGTTTTTTTTTTTTTTCCTTTTGAATGAAGCTAGCAAAATGTGATTACAAAATTTTATTTCTTCTAAACTTATTTTTAAACTTACAGACAAATGTCTCTTTAAATTTCTGTGGTTAAATATGACAAGAACATATTAAAAGTTTTAAAACAAATACTTCAAAATGTGCATGACACTTTCTTTGGTTGATCAGATTAATGGGGGGAGTAATTACCTTAAAAGATGCCATTACCTTAAAAGATTTCTTTCATAAGTAGAAATCTAAGTATCAAAATTCTGTGAACAGTTCACATAAGTGGTTGTTTGATCATTTTTTAAAATACTAAGCCAGGTCATGCTTCATTAAGAAAACAATTTTGGAAAAATCTTGTTGATTTTGGCATTCTTTAATCTCCTACTATTAAAGCTGCTCCTTCTTTTCTGCTTAAGCTGACTTTTTCCCAATGATTAATTGTCAAACTGGGATTTTTCAGAGTGTTTGTACACTGATATGACTCAGTAGGAATACTTGAACAAAACATTAACATGAACAGTGGTGTGGGAAGATTAACGATTAAAAGTTGCATTTAATTTTCTAATCACTAGGAGGGCAATTTGTCCCTAGGATGCTCCCTTTAGAAATTTGCAACCCTATAATTATTCATAATAAAAATGTTTCATTTGACTTAGAATTGAACTTTTATATACAGCTGGACATTTTAATGTGCATAAATATGTCAAATTATTTTATCAATTTGCCTTGATTTTTCTTTAAGTTTTAAATTGGAAGGGATATTATAAAAATAAATGAGATAATGCTTGTGAAAATACTTAGAAAAACTTCAGAGAAAATATTTCTTCTTCCTTCTTGCCTATTACTGTCATAACCTCACTTGGAATTTCATCTACCATCATCTTTTCCATAAATAGTCCTTTTAACTCTTACTGTAGGACAATCATTCATGATTGTATTTTCAAAGCTTCTGTGCCATATTATACATATTGCTTTCTATTATATATTCCATTATATTTTAATGTGCTCATTGAAATATAATGGATCTTTCAGCTTAAGTAGATCTCTGGTCTCCACCAAATTAATTGCTGTGCAAAAAATAACAGTTGGAATAGTTAACATTTTTCAGCACTTTATTTTCACTTATGCCTTAGATATTCACTCTAGTCCTCATAAGAGTTTTTCAGAAGTTTAGGGCAGCTAAACAATATTAAGGATCATTGCAGTGATTATTCAGTAATAACTCAAGTTGGGATTTTAATTCGGATCTGTCTTATTCCAAAGCCTTATTTTTCCACAACATAACGTGTGTGTGTGTGTGTGTGTGTGTGTGTGTGTGTGTGTGTTAAGTTGCTCAGTCTTGTCAGACTCTTTGTGACCACAAGGACACAGCCAAGCTCCTCTGCCCATGGGATTCTCTAGAATACTGAAGTGGGTTGCCGTTTCCTTCTCCAGAGGATCCTCCCCATGCAAGGATCAAGACCCCAGGTCTCCTGTATTGGAGGCAGATCCTTTACCAACTGAGCTACAAGGGAAACCCCTCTTAAGCACATAACAGGAAGTTAATATTAGTGCTAGAATGTTAGTTTAGCCTATGAGGTTTTAAGACTCTAACATTAAAAATATTTGAAAATAATGAAAACAAACAAAAAGTATATAATGTCATGTCGGCTGCTTAGCCTATAAGTTAATCTACATTAAAAATGTTTCATTTGACTTAGAATTGAACTTTTATATACAGCTGGACATTTTAATGTGCATAAATATGTCAAATTATTTTATCAATTTGCCTTGATTTTTCTTTAAGTTTTAAATTGGAAGGGATATTATAAAAATAAATGAGATAATGCTTGTGAAAATACTTAGAAAAACTTCAGAGAAAATATTTCTTCTTCCTTCTTGCCTATTACTGTCATAACCTCACTTGGAATTTCATCTACCATCATCTTTTCCATAAATAGTCCTTTTAACTCTTACTGTAGGACAATCATTCATGATTGTATTTTCAAAGCTTCTGTGCCATATTATACATATTGCTTTCTATTATATATTCCATTATATTTTAATGTGCTCATTGAAATATAATGGATCTTTCAGCTTAAGTAGATCTCTGGTCTCCACCAAATTAATTGCTGTGCAAAAAATAACAGTTGGAATAGTTAACATTTTTCAGCACTTTATTTTCACTTATGCCTTAGATATTCACTCTAGTCCTCATAAGAGTTTTTCAGAAGTTTAGGGCAGCTAAACAATATTAAGGATCATTGCAGTGATTATTCAGTAATAACTCAAGTTGGGATTTTAATTCGGATCTGTCTTATTCCAAAGCCTTATTTTTCCACAACATAACGTGTGTGTGTGTGTGTGTGTGTGTGTGTGTGTGTGTGTTAAGTTGCTCAGTCTTGTCAGACTCTTTGTGACCACAAGGACACAGCCAAGCTCCTCTGCCCATGGGATTCTCTAGAATACTGAAGTGGGTTGCCGTTTCCTTCTCCAGAGGATCCTCCCCATGCAAGGATCAAGACCCCAGGTCTCCTGTATTGGAGGCAGATCCTTTACCAACTGAGCTACAAGGGAAACCCCTCTTAAGCACATAACAGGAAGTTAATATTAGTGCTAGAATGTTAGTTTAGCCTATGAGGTTTTAAGACTCTAACATTAAAAATATTTGAAAAATAATGAAAACAAACAAAAAAGTATATAATGTCATGTCGGCTGCTGTAGCAAATAATCATCAAAATCAGTGTCTATTAAGAAGTGTCTTTATTGCTAACAACCTCAGATATGAGATGATACCATTGTAATAGCAGAAAGTGAAGAATTGAAGAGCCTCTTGATGAGAGTAAAAGAAATGAATAAAAAAGCTGACTTGAAACACAACATTAAAAAAGCTTAAGATCATGGCATCAAGTCTAATCACTGCATGTCAAAATAGATGGGGAAAAGTGGAAGCAGTGACAGATTTTATTTTCTTGGACTCCAAATCACTGCAGATGTTGACTGCAACCATGAAATTAAAAGACATTATTTGATCCTTGGAAGGAAATCTCTGACAAACCTAGACGGCATATTAAAAACCAGAGTCATTGCTGACAGAAGTTTTTATAGTCAAAGTTACGATTTTTTTTTTTCAATAGTCATGTACAGATGTGAGAGTAGGACCATAAATAGGCTGAGCACTGAAGCAGTGATACTTTTGAATTATGGTGCTGGAGAGGACGCTTGAGAGATCTCCAGCAAGGAGATCAAACCAGTCAACCCTAAAGGAAATCAACTCTGATTATGCATTGGAAGGACTGATGCTGAAGCTGAAGCTCTAATACTTTGGCCATCTGATACAAAGAGACAACTCATTGGAAAAGACTCGATTTCTGGGATATATTGAAGGCAAAAGGAGAAAGGGACTGCAGAGAATGAAATGATTGGATGGCATGACTGACTCATTCGATGTGAATTTGAGCAAACACCAGGCAATAGTGGAGGACAGAGAAACCTGGTATGTTCATGGGGTCACAAAGAGTCAAACATCACTTAGCAACTGAACAACAGATAATCCACAGAATTTCCAAGCTGTTGATCTTTGGTGATGAGCAGGCAGCAGATTCTGCTTTGTTAGTCAAGGTTTTTAGGTTTATGGAGTCTGTGCCATGTACAATACAGCAAAACTTCCTGGCTTTTCCTGGGCACCAGTCTCTCAGCTATCAGGAAAGAAATAACAGGAAGTTAATATTAGTGCTAGAATGTTAGTTTAGCCTATGAGGTTTTAAGACTCTAACATTAAAAATATTTGAAAAATAATGAAAACAAACAAAAAAGTATATAATGTCATGTCGGCTGCTGTAGCAAATAATCATCAAAATCAGTGTCTATTAAGAAGTGTCTTTATTGCTAACAACCTCAGATATGAGATGATACCATTGTAATAGCAGAAAGTGAAGAATTGAAGAGCCTCTTGATGAGAGTAAAAGAAATGAATAAAAAAGCTGACTTGAAACACAACATTAAAAAAGCTTAAGATCATGGCATCAAGTCTAATCACTGCATGTCAAAATAGATGGGGAAAAGTGGAAGCAGTGACAGATTTTATTTTCTTGGACTCCAAATCACTGCAGATGTTGACTGCAACCATGAAATTAAAAGACATTATTTGATCCTTGGAAGGAAATCTCTGACAAACCTAGACGGCATATTAAAAACCAGAGTCATTGCTGACAGAAGTTTTTATAGTCAAAGTTACGATTTTTTTTTTTCAATAGTCATGTACAGATGTGAGAGTAGGACCATAAATAGGCTGAGCACTGAAGCAGTGATACTTTTGAATTATGGTGCTGGAGAGGACGCTTGAGAGATCTCCAGCAAGGAGATCAAACCAGTCAACCCTAAAGGAAATCAACTCTGATTATGCATTGGAAGGACTGATGCTGAAGCTGAAGCTCTAATACTTTGGCCATCTGATACAAAGAGACAACTCATTGGAAAAGACTCGATTTCTGGGATATATTGAAGGCAAAAGGAGAAAGGGACTGCAGAGAATGAAATGATTGGATGGCATGACTGACTCATTCGATGTGAATTTGAGCAAACACCAGGCAATAGTGGAGGACAGAGAAACCTGGTATGTTCATGGGGTCACAAAGAGTCAAACATCACTTAGCAACTGAACAACAGATAATCCACAGAATTTCCAAGCTGTTGATCTTTGGTGATGAGCAGGCAGCAGATTCTGCTTTGTTAGTCAAGGTTTTTAGGTTTATGGAGTCTGTGCCATGTACAATACAGCAAAACTTCCTGGCTTTTCCTGGGCACCAGTCTCTCAGCTATCAGGAAAGAAAGAAGATGGAGGATCACACACAAAATAAGGTCTAACGTGATGTGCATCAATTTTATTCCCTTCCACTGGAAGGAACTCTTAAAATAACTATAATTCTCTGTGCAGGAGACTGCAATGTGGTTTGTGTGTTTGCAGTTTGAGGGAGAAACAGCTCTGATGTCCATCTAGTCAGTTGATCTAGTCACCAATACTTATTGCCCCACTAAGAACATTATCATCTTCTCTCCAAAGTGGCCATGCTGGTTGTATTCAGTCAGTGCATCTGACTCAGTGTTTGCATTGACCTCTTAAGGAACACCCGTTTCCAGTTTGATCCTCAAGTCTGTGAAGTACCAGCAACCAAAATCAATAGCAACAAACCAGTCCTAATAAACCCTCAATTTAGACATGTACATGTGTTCCACTTCTTGTGTGACAAATGATGAGCTTTGTTCACATTTGCTTTTGATTGTATTTCCAATAAACTTAATTATAATAGTTTTTGATTATCTCTGTATTAGAATAAAAATTGCAGTTAGTGGGTGGAAATTTGTGGAAGATGAGTAATAAAGAAGAAATTTGGGGAAAGTAACAAAAGTTACAAGATAAATAATGCAGACTCTAGCAAAAAAATGTAGTAATGTGTACCTGTTCCTTGCCCAAAGTACAGATCAAAAGCAGACACTGTCCCAATTGAATACATGTAAGTTGTAGAGTTCTGAAAAATATAAATGCAAAATATAATGGAAACACACAGTGTTTGAATTAATATTAAAATCAACTCTGATTATGCCTTGGAAGGACTGATGCTGCAGCTGAAGCTCTAATACTTTGGCCATCTGATACAAAGAGACAACTCATTGGAAAAGACTCGATTTCTGGGATATATTGAAGGCAAAAGGAGAAAGGGACTGCAGAGAATGAAATGATTGGATGGCATGACTGACTCATTCGATGTGAATTTGAGCAAACACCAGGCAATAGTGGAGGACAGAGAAACCTGGTATGTTCATGGGGTCACAAAGAGTCAAACATCACTTAGCAACTGAACAACAGATAATCCACAGAATTTCCAAGCTGTTGATCTTTGGTGATGAGCAGGCAGCAGATTCTGCTTTGTTAGTCAAGGTTTTTAGGTTTATGGAGTCTGTGCCATGTACAATACAGCAAAACTTCCTGGCTTTTCCTGGGCACCAGTCTCTCAGCTATCAGGAAAGAAAGAAGATGGAGGATCACACACAAAATAAGGTCTAACGTGATGTGCATCAATTTTATTCCCTTCCACTGGAAGGAACTCTTAAAATAACTATAATTCTCTGTGCAGGAGACTGCAATGTGGTTTGTGTGTTTGCAGTTTGAGGGAGAAACAGCTCTGATGTCCATCTAGTCAGTTGATCTAGTCACCAATACTTATTGCCCCACTAAGAACATTATCATCTTCTCTCCAAAGTGGCCATGCTGGTTGTATTCAGTCAGTGCATCTGACTCAGTGTTTGCATTGACCTCTTAAGGAACACCCGTTTCCAGTTTGATCCTCAAGTCTGTGAAGTACCAGCAACCAAAATCAATAGCAACAAACCAGTCCTAATAAACCCTCAATTTAGACATGTACATGTGTTCCACTTCTTGTGTGACAAATGATGAGCTTTGTTCACATTTGCTTTTGATTGTATTTCCAATAAACTTAATTATAATAGTTTTTGATTATCTCTGTATTAGAATAAAAATTGCAGTTAGTGGGTGGAAATTTGTGGAAGATGAGTAATAAAGAAGAAATTTGGGGAAAGTAACAAAAGTTACAAGATAAATAATGCAGACTCTAGCAAAAAAATGTAGTAATGTGTACCTGTTCCTTGCCCAAAGTACAGATCAAAAGCAGACACTGTCCCAATTGAATACATGTAAGTTGTAGAGTTCTGAAAAATATAAATGCAAAATATAATGGAAACACACAGTGTTTGAATTAATATTAAAGATGCTTTACAGAGGTGGTATAATTTCCTTTTAATGTTCAGTAATGCATGTAAGCAATACCGTCATAATTCTAGCTTTCAGGCATTAGATTTGCTGAGCATGTCTTTTTGTGTCTTAGAAGTATGTGTATCAGATGCATAAAATTGCAAACCACCTGAAATTTTATGAGCATTATTTGTTATGTCACACCACAATTTGTGTAACATATTCTAAGACCAACAGGACACTTCATAAACACGAGGAAAAATGGATTTGGAAGGTAATTTACAACTGACATAAGGGTAATAGTGAGTGAAAAAGTTAGCATTGAGAATGTTTTCAGAGATTCTGAGCAACAAGATAAATGCTATTTTATAGAGGATGTTTCACATACATTCAGAAAAGGATTAAGTCAAATCATCTCTGTGAGAAAAAGTCTTAAAAAGTAAGGTTGGTTATTGTTAAGTGGTTTGTCTAGACAGCTTTCAAAAACATATTCACCTCATTTTAATTATCCTGTTGATAGATATTTGCAACCACTGAGGAATGGGTCTACATTGAAATGGAGAGTGGAAAATATTCATGTTAACTGCTTATTATTCACCAAATCCTATACTAGAGCCATTTCATGTATCTTCCCTTTAATCCTCAGGGTAAATATAATTATTATATTTAATAGTTATATTTTAACTCTAGTATCCAGGTTCTGTGGGACTGAAGGCAAAACAGTCTGTACCTTTTTTCTCTCCCCTCTCCCTGAGAGGTTATCAAGGAAAGTTACTGTATCTTACTGCTCTATCTCCATGCTTTGGACAGTGCTGGAAACATGTAGCTTCTCAATTATCATTTGCAATGTATTTGAATAAGTAATAGAAATTCTCTTAAATTCAACAGATTTTTTTGTGAATGCAAATCTTTAAAAAGTAGTTCATAAGTTCTGGTCTAAAACAAGTATTGATTAATATACTAATACATTAAATCAACAATACAGTGTTATAAGTTTCTCAAAGATAGAATGAAGCAATAATCACTAGATTATTGGTATTGTTCAATCTTTCAGTCACATCCAACTTTTTGTGACCCCATGGACTGCAGTATTCCAGGCTTTCCTGTCACTCTGACATACTTTCAGAAATCTCATTTAAGCTCTGAGGCTGTATTATCTCTCAAGACATCAAGATTCCTGATAAGGAAAACATATAATATAGATCATTTGAAGGAATAACCTTTTAATTGTTGGATATTTGGCTCCTTGAATTGAAAGTGTGGACATCACACATGTTTAGAGAGTCTACAAAGCCAAAGAAATAAGCTAATAATATCAGCAAATATTTCGAAGTACAGTGTTAATAAGCAAAGAAATAGCCTTGTTTGTCATGCAAATAAGCATATGTTTCTGCCTCTTTTGGCCTTCTCTAATGATTCAGACAGTAAAGAATCAACCTGCAATGCAGGAAACTTGTGTTTCATCCCAGGGTCAGGGAGATCCCCTGAAGAAGGGACTGGCTACCCGCTTCAATATTTTGCCTGGAGAATTTCATGGACAGTGGTGCTAAGGAGTCTGGTGAGCTATGGTCCATGGGCTGCAAAATGTCAGACATGATTGAGCAACTAACACTTTCACTATTTTTCAAACTCTTTTAGGGGACCTTTTTTCATGTTAACTGCTTATTATTCACCAAATCCTATACTAGAGCCATTTCATGTATCTTCCCTTTAATCCTCAGGGTAAATATAATTATTATATTTAATAGTTATATTTTAACTCTAGTATCCAGGTTCTGTGGGACTGAAGGCAAAACAGTCTGTACCTTTTTTCTCTCCCCTCTCCCTGAGAGGTTATCAAGGAAAGTTACTGTATCTTACTGCTCTATCTCCATGCTTTGGACAGTGCTGGAAACATGTAGCTTCTCAATTATCATTTGCAATGTATTTGAATAAGTAATAGAAATTCTCTTAAATTCAACAGATTTTTTTGTGAATGCAAATCTTTAAAAAGTAGTTCATAAGTTCTGGTCTAAAACAAGTATTGATTAATATACTAATACATTAAATCAACAATACAGTGTTATAAGTTTCTCAAAGATAGAATGAAGCAATAATCACTAGATTATTGGTATTGTTCAATCTTTCAGTCACATCCAACTTTTTGTGACCCCATGGACTGCAGTATTCCAGGCTTTCCTGTCACTCTGACATACTTTCAGAAATCTCATTTAAGCTCTGAGGCTGTATTATCTCTCAAGACATCAAGATTCCTGATAAGGAAAACATATAATATAGATCATTTGAAGGAATAACCTTTTAATTGTTGGATATTTGGCTCCTTGAATTGAAAGTGTGGACATCACACATGTTTAGAGAGTCTACAAAGCCAAAGAAATAAGCTAATAATATCAGCAAATATTTCGAAGTACAGTGTTAATAAGCAAAGAAATAGCCTTGTTTGTCATGCAAATAAGCATATGTTTCTGCCTCTTTTGGCCTTCTCTAATGATTCAGACAGTAAAGAATCAACCTGCAATGCAGGAAACTTGTGTTTCATCCCAGGGTCAGGGAGATCCCCTGAAGAAGGGACTGGCTACCCGCTTCAATATTTTGCCTGGAGAATTTCATGGACAGTGGTGCTAAGGAGTCTGGTGAGCTATGGTCCATGGGCTGCAAAATGTCAGACATGATTGAGCAACTAACACTTTCACTATTTTTCAAACTCTTTTAGTTGGTTTTTGTACTCTTTCTTTAACAAATATCAGAGTATCACTTTAAAATAACTTAAGGGCTTTCCCTGGTGGTCCAGTGGGTAAGGACACTGCCTTGCAGTGCAAGAGGCGTTGGTTCCATCCCTGGCCTGGGAGGATCCCACGTGCCACGGAGCGGCTGATGTGTCCAGTCACCGAGCCGGAGCTCTGGAGTGCATGTGCCCAGAGCCAGTGCTCTGCAACGACAGACACCACCGCGATGGGAGGCCCACAGGAGCCAAAGAACGAAGACGAATGAAAATAGAGAAGTGAAAGACCAATAGAAGTGGCCCGCCCACTCCCCACCCTCCCCAACCCGACCCCCGCCCGAAGTAAATAAATAAATAAATCTTAAAACAGCTACTAAAAAAAAAAAAATTAGATAAAAAATAAAATAAAATAACTTAAGCTCAAGGAGGATCATTTGCTCTAATGAACACAGTAAGAGCAGTTTTCAGGGTGAGAAAATAAGTAAACCACACTGCTCATTCTTTTTCCTCTTGCAATTCATCTCAGATTCTCTGATGTCATTGTATTCATTTCCTTACACTGCAGATGTGCTCTCTCTACCTTGAAGAGGACATGATGGGTGACACTTTTCAGGGCTAACACTAGAATGAGGACAAGTACATTTGTCTCACTTCCACCCACTTGGTGATAGGTCCATTTCAGGGGTCACAACTGGAGGGAAAAAAAGTGATTTTCTAAAAGAAAAGGAGCAGTTTTAGACAGAAAAAGATAAATATATATCATAATGTGTCTTCATATCAAAGTAAAAATGTATACATGCAGTATATTCTGGAGTGCATATCACAATTTCTATAAACGTGTCACTTGCTTCAGTTTTGTCTGATCCTCAAATGGTATCTCACAACTATGCACATCCATAACTTAAAATTCTCCAACTCATTATCCTTAGTTTTGAAGTTAATCATTATTGTCTTACAGCCATCTTACTTTTATACACTTAAACATTGCTATGTACTTGGACTATGAGGCGATCAAACAAATCAATCCTAAAGGAAATCAAATCAGGATATTCATTGGAAGCAATAATGCCGATGCTAAAACTCTGATACTTTGGCCACCTGATGTGAAGAGAGGACTCACTGAAAAAGATCTGATGCTTATGCTTATGCTTATTTCATTATTCTTTCATTCTTTTATTTTTTGTTCAGTCTCTTGAGGGTTCAAGTCCAGTGACTAATTAGGTCTATTATAAATCAAGCCCAAAACTATGTTTTTCCTTTGCGATACATGTCACCATAGAGAAATCTGCAATAGACCTTCAACATCTCTGCAAAAATAAATTTTCATTCATTCACTTTATTTCACTCTAAAACCTGTCAATTCTACCTGGTTACACTCATAAAATATTTTGGATTCTCTTTTCTTCCTTCTAACCTCCAAAGTCAATGAATTGATATATTATTTTGTTTTAGTATCTATGACAGAATCTTCATGATATACTAAGTGAATTGTTTTTAACATATAAACTGATTTACTTATAAAATTCCTAGTTTCTGAAGAACTCTTTATTATAAAATAAGGATCTTAAGAAAAGTGAATTAATAAAGACAATTTTCAGTATTGGGAAATAGATAACACTAATACTGTTCTCATTGTCTATTCCAACTAATTTTTTCTACACCAGAAAATGGGAGAATTAAAATAAGCTTACATTCATTATTTTAGCTTTAGAAAACAAAAGTTTATATATCACCTAATCTGCAAATACATAGCATATTTTGATCAAAAAAAATAAGTTATCAGACTGAATGTTCCAAATGAATTTTGCATAATGACAAAAAACATTTTATTAATATTTTACTAGACCAAGATGAGTTTTAAAATTTGACATGATATGATACATGCTACAGACTGGAAGAATTTCTCTGAAGGTTCTGAAATGCAAGACAAGAATGTTAAAACAACTACTAAAGACTAACATGACCTCTGAGACAGTCTATGAAATATACAATGATATCAAATTCTGCTGAAGTACGGAAATATTCTTGAAATATTGCTTTCTGCAAGAATATGATGACTTTAAAAACAATGCATCAAATTGCTGTTAGACTGATTTGAATAATACTAAAATCATCCTTTTATGAAATAACCATGCTGCCAGTTATTGATTTTAAAATGATACCTCAATTGCCACCATTTATGTAATATTTTCTACAGTTATTTATCTTATGTGTTATTTTTATGCACATCAGTTTTTACTAATGAAGTAAATAATACTTCTTTTAATGTCTTCAGATTAAAATGAATTATTTTGAGATGCAGAAGGAATATCTGAATGTTTTTTGGGAAAAAACCATTAAAAATTCCTCAATAAATAAAGTCCATTAATATTATTAATATAAAAATATTAAATTAGATAATATGCAAACTAGGGGTGAATAATCTGTTTTACTAATTACAGATTCAAGTTTTATTAAGCACATCTAAAATTACCTAAAATAGTTTGAAAAGAACATTAAAAATGTAGCTTTGAATGTTAAAGATGATATGAAAGACCTATTCCATGAAGCCATTAAGAACCAGTATTTACAGGACCAAGGATCTTTAAAGGAACCTCTTGACACATCTCCAATGCCTTTGGTCTTCTAATATAGAGCCCATGTCTTTTAGCAGATGAAATCTTTACCACTGAGCCATCAGGGAAGCTCCTATAAACAACAGCTAAATATTTATGAATTTAAGGTGTCTTGGATCTGCCTTTATTTCATTTTGTTCTGTGTTCAACAATTAATTTCCTTAAGATATCTACTCTGATGACTGTATCAAAAAAGTACCTCCTGTTTTTTTTAACAACCCAAAAGCAATAAGTTATCAGACTGAATGTTCCAAATGAATTTTGCATAATGACAAAAAACATTTTATTAATATTTTACTAGACCAAGATGAGTTTTAAAATTTGACATGATATGATACATGCTACAGACTGGAAGAATTTCTCTGAAGGTTCTGAAATGCAAGACAAGAATGTTAAAACAACTACTAAAGACTAACATGACCTCTGAGACAGTCTATGAAATATACAATGATATCAAATTCTGCTGAAGTACGGAAATATTCTTGAAATATTGCTTTCTGCAAGAATATGATGACTTTAAAAACAATGCATCAAATTGCTGTTAGACTGATTTGAATAATACTAAAATCATCCTTTTATGAAATAACCATGCTGCCAGTTATTGATTTTAAAATGATACCTCAATTGCCACCATTTATGTAATATTTTCTACAGTTATTTATCTTATGTGTTATTTTTATGCACATCAGTTTTTACTAATGAAGTAAATAATACTTCTTTTAATGTCTTCAGATTAAAATGAATTATTTTGAGATGCAGAAGGAATATCTGAATGTTTTTGGAAACAACCATTAAAAATTCCTCAATAAATAAAGTCCATTAATATTATTAATATAAAAATATTAAATTAGATAATATGCAAACTAGGGGTGAATAATCTGTTTTACTAATTACAGATTCAAGTTTTATTAAGCACATCTAAAATTACCTAAAATAGTTTGAAAAGAACATTAAAAATGTAGCTTTGAATGTTAAAGATGATATGAAAGACCTATTCCATGAAGCCATTAAGAACCAGTATTTACAGGACCAAGGATCTTTAAAGGAACCTCTTGACACATCTCCAATGCCTTTGGTCTTCTAATATAGAGCCCATGTCTTTTAGCAGATGAAATCTTTACCACTGAGCCATCAGGGAAGCTCCTATAAACAACAGCTAAATATTTATGAATTTAAGGTGTCTTGGATCTGCCTTTATTTCATTTTGTTCTGTGTTCAACAATTAATTTCCTTAAGATATCTACTCTGATGACTGTATCAAAAAAGTACCTCCTGTCACAACCAGCTTTACTTTTTCCTGATAGTACTCATTATACATCCTCATGCTTTGTTGTATATAATTATGCAATTTTAAATGTTTATTTGTTTGCTAAGTTGTTAGCTACATCCTTCATTATAATGTAAGTTCACAGAGTCAAAGTGTCTATTATTTTCTTTTCAATGCCTTCAATATCTGTCTTACTGAAGGCACTCAGTAAATATTTGCTGTTGGAATGAAGATATCTGACAAGCAAATAACTATGTACTTTATCATTTTAAATAAAACATATAAATCAAAAATATATTATTCAATCAGAGACCCAATAAAGGAATAAATCTGGGAGAAACAACCTATATGGATGAACTTGCATCAAAGTCTCCTACCTAGCAGAACCCTAGACTGGGATGCTTAAGTCATTAGAGAGTAAGAAAAGCGGCAGAAACTGGTAGCATCATTTAAAAGTCTATATATAAGAGAGGAGAGGATGAGATGGTTGGAAGTCATCATTGACTCAATGATCATAAGTGTGAACAAACTGGAAGATAGTGAAGGACAGGGAAGCCTGGTGTGCTACAATCCATGGGGTTGCAAAGAGTAGGACACAACTTAGGGACTGAACAACAACAACAACCTAAAACAGCTGATACCTTTTTGCTTCTCTACTGCCCCTTTAGGGAAAATAGTTTTTAGAAAGATAATTGTCACTGGAACAAAAGAAAAAAATGACATCCTTCCCTTAAAAACTGAACACACAGTGTAAGTTGAACTAGGACAGATGATATAGGGGTTGGTGCCTCAGTGTAAAGTCATTTGCATCTCAGTGTTTAGCAGCTCTTGGGCTACTGTTTGGTGCTCTTGTCAACCCCTGTAGAGGAAATGCTCCAGAAAATAAGCAGAGTTCTTATAGGACTTTCATAAATATGAATGAGCAACTATTAGTAGGTAAATGATAGAGAAAGTCCAACTTAATGAACAGAGAAACTCTGGTAAAGGTATCATCAATTATCTTGAGCTAAGCACACCAGTTAAAGGAGTATTAATATTAGTATACTAGATTCATATAACCAACAAATATAAGCTGTTATACAAGAAAAGTATTCTAAATAAGGACATGGATAAATTGAAAGTAAAGGACAGAAAAGATGTGACATGCAATACCAACCTCCCAAAAGACTATGGTGCTTTTTTTTTTTCATCATATTTATTTATTTATGGTTATGCTGGGTCTTCACTGCTTTACAGGCTTTTTTCTAATTGCCGTGAGCAGAAGGCTACTCTTTAGTTGCAATGTGTGGTCTTCTCTTACGTGGAGCATGGGCTCTTGAGCACAGGTTCCGTAGTTGTGGCACACAGGCTTAGTCATTCCACCACATGTGGAATCTACTGAGATCAGGGATTGAACCCATGTGTACAGAATTGGCAAGTGGATTTTTTATCACTAAGCCACCAGGGAAGCCCCATGCTATATTAATATTAGACAATATTGAGCAAGTATTACTGGGGAAAGAAATGTTTCATTTTGATAAAATGTTAATTCAACATGGAGACTCCTAATTATATATAAGACAAAAGAAGTAAACATTATAGTCTATAGAAGACATGATTGCATAGTCAAGGAATTGAAATATAATCTTTTTAAAAAACTATTAAAAATAATTGAATTTAGAAAGATGTTGCTTACTTAATCAATATACAATTTTAAAAAATGTCTTTGTATACCAGAAACAAATATTTGGGATATTAAACACCCATTATAATTGCATCAAGTAATATCATACACCTAGGAATAAATCTATAGAAGCATGTGTGAGATTACTTAATGTAAAACTAGAAATATCAATAAGAGAAAGTTAAAATTAATAAAGAAAGACCCTGTATTAAAATCCTTAAACACAATATTACCAACAAGTTCATTTTCTCAAAATCAGAATACAGCTTTAGTGCCACGCCAATCAAAACTCTGACATGTTTTCAGGAGATTGTCAATCAAATTTTAAAATTTGTATAGGAATGTAGTGATCTAGAAAATCAAACAATCTTCAGGAATGAACAATGCAAATTTGTACCAAAAAATATTGAATCTATTTAAAAAGCCAAGTTATGAACATAGGACGGTATTGGTGTAAATATAGAGATACATACCAGGCATACAGAATAGGGTTGTGAAACAAACGCGTGCACGTATTCAATCTAATTTATAGCAAAGAGACTGCTGCAAAATCAAATAAATAGCCATATGGAAAAACATGAACCAGGATTACTAATATATCACTAGCACAAATATATATCAAAATATATCATAGATCTTATAATACAAAATAAACAATAATGGTTTGTTTGATCTCTTTGCTGTCCAAGTGACACTCAAGAGTTCTCCCAGCACCACAGTTCAAAAGCCTCATTCTTTGGGGCTCAGCCTTCTTTATGGTCCACATCTCACATGCATGTACTGGCAAAAAAATAGTTGCAATGGTGGTCTTCTCTTACGTGGAGCATGGGCTCTTGAGCACAGGTTCCGTGTTGTGGCACACAGGCTTAGTCATTCCACCACATGTGGAATCTACTGAGATCAGGGATTGAACCCATGTGTACAGAATTGGCAAGTGGATTTTTTATCACTAAGCCACCAGGGAAGCCCCATGCTATATTAATATTAGACAATATTGAGCAAGTATTACTGGGGAAAGAAATGTTTCATTTTGATAAAATGTTAATTCAACATGGAGACTCCTAATTATATATAAGACAAAAGAAGTAAACATTATAGTCTATAGAAGACATGATTGCATAGTCAAGGAATTGAAATATAATCTTTTTAAAAAACTATTAAAAATAATTGAATTTAGAAAGATGTTGCTTACTTAATCAATATACAATTTTAAAAAATGTCTTTGTATACCAGAAACAAATATTTGGGATATTAAACACCCATTATAATTGCATCAAGTAATATCATACACCTAGGAATAAATCTATAGAAGCATGTGTGAGATTACTTAATGTAAAACTAGAAATATCAATAAGAGAAAGTTAAAATTAATAAAGAAAGACCCTGTATTAAAATCCTTAAACACAATATTACCAACAAGTTCATTTTCTCAAAATCAGAATACAGCTTTAGTGCCACGCCAATCAAAACTCTGACATGTTTTCAGGAGATTGTCAATCAAATTTTAAAATTTGTATAGGAATGTAGTGATCTAGAAAATCAAACAATCTTCAGGAATGAACAATGCAAATTTGTACCAAAAAATATTGAATCTATTTAAAAAGCCAAGTTATGAACATAGGACGGTATTGGTGTAAATATAGAGATACATACCAGGCATACAGAATAGGGTTGTGAAACAAACGCGTGCACGTATTCAATCTAATTTATAGCAAAGAGACTGCTGCAAAATCAAATAAATAGCCATATGGAAAAACATGAACCAGGATTACTAATATATCACTAGCACAAATATATATCAAAATATATCATAGATCTTATAATACAAAATAAACAATAATGGTTTGTTTGATCTCTTTGCTGTCCAAGTGACACTCAAGAGTTCTCCCAGCACCACAGTTCAAAAGCCTCATTCTTTGGGGCTCAGCCTTCTTTATGGTCCACCTCTCACATCAGTACATGACTACTGGAAAAACCATTGCTTTATATGGAGACTAGCATATTTATCTTTATACTTTGTACTTTTCATCCATTTTCTTTGCCTTCACTTGTTTTTAAGAGTTTTCTCAGTATTCTTGGAATTGCATTTCCTTGTAACACTGAATTCTATCAAACTTTGGTATTGTTTCAAATGTCTGCCATAATATCCTATATTATTTAATAATCTTTGACTGTTCCTTCTCTCTCCTGACTTTTATATAACATTTTAATGTTATTAAATAAACATTAAAATAACATTTTAATGTTATTGTAGGTGGTATTAATGGATAGAAAGTAATTTGATGAATCCCACAGTCTCTTATCTTTTCTAACTTATTAAAGATCAAATATTTTTGCTATTTCTAAGTCCTAACTAAATTATCTGTTAGTCACTATCCATAGACAATATTATAAGCAACAGACCTTGAAATATTATCTAATACAATATTGCAGTGAAAAAAAATATATTCACTAATCCAGTAAACTAACATGTATGATTTACAGGTCAGAAAGTTATAACTATGAATTATGATAAAAATCACCTAAATCATAGCTTGCAAAATGAGTCAGTTGAAAGTATATTTGAAAGGAAATTGAATTGATTTTATTATTTTGAATTTTTCAAATAAGCATCTCCAACATTTGCCTAAGGAACTAGAACTGTATGAAAAATTAGTGACAAAATGAAAGCAGAGTTGAATTGGTGTACACAGATGTCCTTGCATTCAAGCTTTGGACAAAATCTCAAGTGGAGAGCTTGAATCACAGTGGCGTTTAAAAGTACTGATGTTTAAAAGCAGAGTAACTTCCAGTTTAGTAGCGTCTAGCAACTTAAATATCTCCAAAAAAATACACAGATAAATATAGAAAAGAAAATCATCCAGAGTTCATACCAATAGCATATCTATAAAAAGCATGTTCTGTATATCTTAGTTTACATGGAAGTGAAGAAATAAATAATTAGCATGTAAAGAACAAATTACAGCAACAAATGAAGCAAGAACTGTGCAAAGAGAGGAGTGTGATGAAGTCCTGATACTGGATGAATGCAGATAATATCAACAAAACTTCACTTCCAGAAGATGACTTACTTTCCTAAAGTCAACCCTGGAGAGTCTAATTATGGGGAGATTTTATTCAATTTTATATGATATTATATTTATGCCCATGTCAAGCTTCTTAGACTCAACTCTGAAAATTCCCTTTCAAAAATAAGTAATTGGGCACTTCTCATAAATGGTGGTAATTTCAAGTTGTAAGATTTGGTAGTTGTGCGATGTTTCTGGTGGTGCTGGGTGAATAGGGTTTGGCTGTGTTTCATTTCGGTCCTGAGGCTGTTTCTGTGTGCAATTCCTGCTCCGAGACACTAACAGTCCAGAAGGAAAGCCGGATCATAGGCTGGCAATGTTTCTGCTCATTTTATCTTCTAATATTAAAGATCAAATATTTTTGCTATTTCTAAGTCCTAACTAAATTATCTGTTAGTCACTATCCATAGACAATATTATAAGCAACAGACCTTGAAATATTATCTAATACAATATTGCAGTGAAAAAAAATATATTCACTAATCCAGTAAACTAACATGTATGATTTACAGGTCAGAAAGTTATAACTATGAATTATGATAAAAATCACCTAAATCATAGCTTGCAAAATGAGTCAGTTGAAAGTATATTTGAAAGGAAATTGAATTGATTTTATTATTTTGAATTTTTCAAATAAGCATCTCCAACATTTGCCTAAGGAACTAGAACTGTATGAAAAATTAGTGACAAAATGAAAGCAGAGTTGAATTGGTGTACACAGATGTCCTTGCATTCAAGCTTTGGACAAAATCTCAAGTGGAGAGCTTGAATCACAGTGGCGTTTAAAAGTACTGATGTTTAAAAGCAGAGTAACTTCCAGTTTAGTAGCGTCTAGCAACTTAAATATCTCCAAAAAAATACACAGATAAATATAGAAAAGAAAATCATCCAGAGTTCATACCAATAGCATATCTATAAAAAGCATGTTCTGTATATCTTAGTTTACATGGAAGTGAAGAAATAAATAATTAGCATGTAAAGAACAAATTACAGCAACAAATGAAGCAAGAACTGTGCAAAGAGAGGAGTGTGATGAAGTCCTGATACTGGATGAATGCAGATAATATCAACAAAACTTCACTTCCAGAAGATGACTTACTTTCCTAAAGTCAACCCTGGAGAGTCTAATTATGGGGAGATTTTATTCAATTTTATATGATATTATATTTATGCCCATGTCAAGCTTCTTAGACTCAACTCTGAAAATTCCCTTTCAAAAATAAGTAATTGGGCACTTCTCATAAATGGTGGTAATTTCAAGTTGTAAGATTTGGTAGTTGTGCGATGTTTCTGGTGGTGCTGGGTGAATAGGGTTTGGCTGTGTTTCATTTCGGTCCTGAGGCTGTTTCTGTGTGCAATTCCTGCTCCGAGACACTAACAGTCCAGAAGGAAAGCCGGATCATAGGCTGGCAATGTTTCTGCTCATTTTTGTAGCTCATATTGATCTGATTCTCTTGAAGATGATTTTAAGCAAAACTAGTATTTGGGTTATTGCTGTTTCCACCCCCCCCCCCCTTTAGCTATTGTAAGAATTGTTCTCTGCCTGTTCCCCTGACTTTCTCTTGTGGTGCAGCTGAGCGTGTGCACCCAGCCTGAAGGTCAGTGGTTGTCAGGGTGGTTAGGACCCCAAGCAGGAGGGGTCACCTCTGTAACTTTGAGTAATCCATCTGTAGTCTCTATGGATGAATCATTCATGAAAGAAGATTTCCATTCTGCTCACTGGATGTGAGTTTTTCTTGCAAAATTGATATGGGAGAGACAGTCCCTCTCTGGGGTTTATCCCAGTAACAGGTTTCTGAAGTACAAACACAGATAGACAGCCATCTCAAAGCTTATCTCCATATGTCTGTCCGTTCTTTACAAAAGCACATCCAAATACTTTGGAGGACACAAAAAACTCAACTGCCACCACCTTGGAAAAAAAA
Organism: Tragulus kanchil; assembly: GCA_022376925.1. Taxonomy (NCBI): domain Eukaryota; kingdom Metazoa; phylum Chordata; class Mammalia; order Artiodactyla; family Tragulidae; genus Tragulus; species Tragulus kanchil. The sequence goes on along the minus strand of JAIOJX010000028.1, from coordinate 155,410,636 downwards.
AAAAAAAGCAACTATATTACACCATTCTGCATATTCATTATGAAAAATTAGAAATAATCCAAGTGTATACTTTATGCTAACTTTAAACAAATTTTGTAAAGACTTAATGACCATCTCTCTTCTTGGAGAATTCTCACTTTCATTTCTCTTACTTAGGAATCCTTTCTATCCACTCTCAGTGATCAATGACTCTTTACAGGTAAAGATTACATTTGCTGCTGAAATTCTACTTTCACCATCATAATAAATGTCTATCCAATTCTACTATCTTTAATTCATTTAGTATCTCTAACTAATCTTAGTTTATTGCATTTTCTTCAAAAGTAATAGACTTGTACACACGGCTAAAGTATGCATAGGGCTTCCCTGGTGGTCCAGTGGGTAAGGACACCGCCTTGCAGTGCAAGGGGTGCCAGTTCGATTCCTGGCCTGGGAAGATCCCACTTGCCGCGGAGCAGCTGGACTGATGTGTCCAACTACCGAGTCGAAGCTCTGGGGCGCATGCACCCAGAGCCGAGCACGCTGACAGACACCACCACAATGGGAGGCCCACAAGAGCCAAAGAATAAAGATGGATGAAAATGGACAAATGAAAGGCCAATAGAAGTGGCCCACCTGCTCCCCTCCCTCCCCAACCCACCCCCACCAATAAATAAATAAATAAATAAATCTTTAAAAAAATAAATAAAGTATGCATAATGACCAAGATGATAAAAAGATACAGTTAGACATGTAGATATTCACACTGATAAATTTTTTCTCTAAGGACTTCTAAGTATTATTTGAGAAAATCAAAAAAACACAAATGTAACTAAAGAGAAATGTAAAACTTAAAAAAAAGAAATGACTATAATTTGGATAATGGGAAGGAGTGTATTATATCCCTAAAGTCTTTTTCAGAAATAGAAATAACATAGAGCATTTTTAAATTAAATCATCTCATAATCTCATGTCTATTTGAATATGCTACTGACTTTTGTGGTATTGTGTTTAAGAAATAAGATTTTTCTTTAAATTTGCACATATTTTTGCATATCTCCTTAAAATATAATGCTAATCAATTGTATTAAGGATACATAAATAAATGTCTATTAAAAATTAAAGAGTACAAAAGAAAAGTTTTCCTATTGATAATTATCACCTTTTTTTAATATTTATTTGTTCTGAGGCCATAGGATTTAGAATGCAGCCTCAGTATTTGTGATGCACAGGCTTAGTTTCCCCATGGCATGTCGGGATCTTCACAGACCAGAGATCAAACCAGAGTCCTCTGCATTGCAAGGCAAACTCTTAACCACTGGACCATCAGAGAAGCCCCCTATAGCTCCCTTTCTGTAAGTCTCCACTCTCTTCTGACTTTATTACTTTCCTTAATGGTGGAAGACAAAGAAATCTTTTATGTGTTTTTAGAATCCAAAGCCGGGAGGAGAGATGTTTGTTTTTAATTTTATGTTAGAATTAATTTTTAAAAATTAGCTAAAGGCCTTAAACTCTCAACTTAAGTCAACACTGGAGAACCAAAGAGCTTATTCTGTGGCCCCCAAATAATCAGTTCTATCTTATAGGCACAGGAACATCTTTGCTGAAAATCAGACTCACCTTTTACTCATGTTGCTGTTGGAATTCCATATGTTGAATTCACTTCCTTATCTAGAGCCCAGGTAAAGTTTAAAATGACAGGAGTAAGATTTGGAATAAGGCCATCCAGATGGATTTGAACAAAACTGAGTCTTAAATCCCTCACATGTGAAAGCAAATACAGAACCTGTTCTTCCAGTGATCCATGCAATAGTTTCTTAAGTCAAAATCTAAACATCCGTCTTTCTTTTTTTGCTCTCATTCCGTATAATACAAAGTTCTATTAATTCTATTTTTTGAGCATCTTTTAATTCATTTTTATTTCCATTGTTATCACTCTAACCTGTACATAAATTAGTTATATACTCTTGTAGGGATAACAGATGCTTCCTGTTTCAACTATCTCTATCTGGTTCCAGTATTCCATTTTTGCCTTTTCAATCTTCTAATATCAAAATTTATAATATTAGATTATCTTTATGAAAATAACTGGCTTGGTTTCTGCATTCAGTATCTCATAAAGTGTCTAATCTGAGAAATTTCAGAGACTTTAGATGATTATAGGACAGTCAGTAATTTCCTGCATGGTGAAGTCTTCAAATCACAGGTGAGATTATGTTTTGAAGTTTTTGTTATATAAATGATTATATAGACACTCAGCAAATCATCTGAGGAAGATATGCTGTAAAAGAAGCTCTAAATCCACAGGGCCTGGAGAAACTCCAATACTGAATAGAGGAAGACCTACAGGGCACTTTGAGAACATGAACTTGATTTTCTTAATGGTGGAAGACAAAGAAATCTTGCATTGCAAGGCAAACTCTTAACCACTGGACCATCAGAGAAGCCCCTATAGCTCCCTTTCTGTAAGTCTCCATCTCTTCTGACTTTATTACTTTCCTTAATGGTGGAAGACAAAGAAATCTTTTATGTGTTTTTAGAATCCAAAGCCGGGAGGAGAGATGTTTGTTTTTAATTTTATGTTAGAATTAATTTTTAAAAATTAGCTAAAGGCCTTAAACTCTCAACTTAAGTCAACACTGGAGAACCAAAGAGCTTATTCTGTGGCCCCCAAATAATCAGTTCTATCTTATAGGCACAGGAACATCTTTGCTGAAAATCAGACTCACCTTTTACTCATGTTGCTGTTGGAATTCCATATGTTGAATTCACTTCCTTATCTAGAGCCCAGGTAAAGTTTAAAATGACAGGAGTAAGATTTGGAATAAGGCCATCCAGATGGATTTGAACAAAACTGAGTCTTAAATCCCTCACATGTGAAAGCAAATACAGAACCTGTTCTTCCAGTGATCCATGCAATAGTTTCTTAAGTCAAAATCTAAACATCCCGTCTTTCTTTTTTTGCTCTCATTCCGTATAATACAAAGTTCTATTAATTCTATTTTTTGAGCATCTTTTAATTCATTTTTATTTCCATTGTTATCACTCTAACCTGTACATAAATTAGTTATATACTCTTGTAGGGATAACAGATGCTTCCTGTTTCAACTATCTCTATCTGGTTCCAGTATTCCATTTTTGCCTTTTCAATCTTCTAATATCAAAATTTATAATATTAGATTATCTTTATGAAAATAACTGGCTTGGTTTCTGCATTCAGTATCTCATAAAGTGTCTAATCTGAGAAATTTCAGAGACTTTAGATGATTATAGGACAGTCAGTAATTTCCTGCATGGTGAAGTCTTCAAATCACAGGTGAGATTATGTTTTGAAGTTTTTGTTATATAAATGATTATATAGACACTCAGCAAATCATCTGAGGAAGATATGCTGTAAAAGAAGCTCTAAATCCACAGGGCCTGGAGAAACTCCAATACTGAATAGAGGAAGACCTACAGGGCACTTTGAGAACATGAACTGGTAAAAATGGATTTGCTTTCCTTTAATATTAGCCATTGTATTCTTAAACCAACCCATTTGCCAAAATATGTCTTTTATATGGATTTTATTAGAATGGCAATGATTATTTTATTATCCTAATTATAAGTTATATATTTATTTTATAAAATGTAGAAATAAACATATTTTTGTAAAAGATGGTGATTTTCAATTCCAGGAAGAAAAAAAGAAAAAAGCTAAATGAAGAGAATGTATATCAAATAATGTTAAACAAACATACCTCCTAAGTTAACCAGGAGTAAGAGTGTTTAACTAGTGTTTAACTAATTTTAAGTAAAGTCCTCTTTCTCATGACATTTTTTATGAATCTAAAACAGTCTCAGTCTGGAGGAAGAAAGAATAAATACAGAATTGTTAAAGATATTCATTTCCTAACACAAACTTTTTGACAAATTCCACACAATTGGAATCCCCTTGCTAAAAATACACTGGCTGTTCAGACATATTAGATCCACAAGTTCAATATCTTTCCTACTCTCACAACAAAACATAGTCCTTAAGGATAAGGGCTTTGTGTTATGCCTGTTTATGTTGTCAAAAAGTAATTTGTCAGTTACTTGGTTCATAACCTTGGCCAAATTACTCAGCTTCATTTCTTCTTGATTTCCCTAGCAGTAATGAAAAGAATAATAATAGAATCTCACTATTAGAATTAAATGGATGATTACATGGAAACCATGTAATAAAGTCAGCATATAGTGAGCACTCTGTGAGCTATTATTATTATTACTTTTTTAAAAAGATGTATTTATTTATTTATTTTGGGCGGGGGTCAGGTTGGGGAGTGGGGGAGCGGGCGGACCACTTCTATTGGTCTTTCATTTCTCTGTTTTCATCCGTCTTTGTTCTTTGGCTCCTGTGGGCCTCCCATCGCGGTGGCATCTGTTGTTGTAGAGCGCCGGCTCTGGGTGCATGTGCTCCAGAGCTCTGGCTCGGTAATTGTAGAGCAGCCGGGTCTTCCAGGCCAGGATCAAACAGGGCCTAAACTCCAATACTGAATAGAGGAAGACCTACAGGGCACTTTGAGAACATGAACTGGTAAAAATGGATTTGCTTTCCTTTAATATTAGCCATTGTATTCTTAAACCAACCCATTTGCCAAAATATGTCTTTTATATGGATTTTATTAGAATGGCAATGATTATTTTATTATCCTAATTATAAGTTATATATTTATTTTATAAAATGTAGAAATAAACATATTTTTGTAAAAGATGGTGATTTTCAATTCCAGGAAGAAAAAAAGAAAAAAGCTAAATGAAGAGAATGTATATCAAATAATGTTAAACAAACATACCTCCTAAGTTAACCAGGAGTAAGAGTGTTTAACTAGTGTTTAACTAATTTTAAGTAAAGTCCTCTTTCTCATGACATTTTTTATGAATCTAAAACAGTCTCAGTCTGGAGGAAGAAAGAATAAATACAGAATTGTTAAAGATATTCATTTCCTAACACAAACTTTTTGACAAATTCCACACAATTGGAATCCCCTTGCTAAAAATACACTGGCTGTTCAGACATATTAGATCCACAAGTTCAATATCTTTCCTACTCTCACAACAAAACATAGTCCTTAAGGATAAGGGCTTTGTGTTATGCCTGTTTATGTTGTCAAAAAGTAATTTGTCAGTTACTTGGTTCATAACCTTGGCCAAATTACTCAGCTTCATTTCTTCTTGATTTCCCTAGCAGTAATGAAAAGAATAATAATAGAATCTCACTATTAGAATTAAATGGATGATTACATGGAAACCATGTAATAAAGTCAGCATATAGTGAGCACTCTGTGAGCTATTATTATTATTACTTTTTTAAAAAGATGTATTTATTTATTTATTTTGGGCGGGGGTCAGGTTGGGGAGTGGGGGAGCGGGCGGACCACTTCTATTGGTCTTTCATTTCTCTGTTTTCATCCGTCTTTGTTCTTTGGCTCCTGTGGGCCTCCCATCGCGGTGGCATCTGTTGTTGTAGAGCGCCGGCTCTGGGTGCATGTGCTCCAGAGCTCTGGCTCGGTAATTGGACACATCGGTCCAGCCACTCCGCAGCACGTGGGATCTTCCCAGGCCAGGGATCAAACCGGCGCCCCTTGCACTGCAAGGCGGTGTCCTTACCCACTGCACCACCAGAGGGAGCCCGAGCTATTATTTTTAATATCACTATTGACCTTCTTTCTATTCTACATAGAAGGTTTTAAGAGTATGTTAGCAAGTAAAGATGCAATGCCGCACACAATGAGTTTTAAACAGATACCTAAAATTTAAGTTTAATGTAAATATTTAAGCTTCTCACAGCTATCACAGACAACTGAACATACATGACACATGCTTGTATACATATATAAACTCTACCAAGGAGTCAAAGTTATCCATTTCATATACTGATCAGTATTTTATTTTTAAGATAGCAATTACCAAATTTGTGTGTACTACTATCAATTAGGTAGTTATTATTCCATTTTATAGATGAGAAGCCTCAGATAGACATTAGTCAAATAGATGGTCATTGATCCTTCAATAAGTGGTGAAATTAAGAATATGTAGATTATTGAGATTTGTTTCATTAAAATATCAAGGAATATTCTAAATATGTCTAGTTGACTGGTTATGTTTATACCAATTTATCATATAGACAAAAATTCAAATTAACATACAGATTTCAATAGGTTTTCATTTATTTTTACTTTTAAAAATAAGCAATTTAATTTTTACTTATAATTTTTATTAAGCAAATCAGATTTATAATTAGGGGCCTACACATTATGGCCTCAAATTATGTATTCTTTCTTCCCCAAGTCTTTTTTAAAGATATAAATGACAGTGCATAAATCATTGAGAAAATAAGTTATATTATCTTTGCGTCTGCTATTTAAATGCCAACAAAATAGTTGAATATATTCTTCTATGAAAAAAATCAGTTTATCAGAGTGCTTCATAAATACCATGTATGATAGTGTGATTATCAAATGTGTATTCATATATTAATCAAAACTTGAGAATTAAAAAGAAATTAAAGTTTATATATTAGTCAAAAAATATTAGTTGCATTTATAGGATATATTCTTAAGAGTTCAAGTTAAGAGCTATTTTATTTTCTCACTTGCATGTATTTTACTATGTAGTCTATTCTCTCTGCATTTGTTTGCATCTTTTCTGATACTTAAGTAGGCTCGTATTCTAATTCTAAACATGATTTTATATTTATTATTCTGTAAGTTCTCTTTATTGTTGCTTGTTTTCATGTTCATATTCATTAGATATACACTCAGAAGAGTGATATAAAGAACTTGAGTAATCTTCTTGTGCTATTGTTTCTTCTGATTATGCAATTTAAAAAGTCAATACCACTTTATTTTTGCTGTGTACCTTAGTAGAGTCTTTCAAATTTGGGGCTTATACAGAGCAACTGGTGAACTTACTCTACTTTCCACCTTCTCACCTCCTCCTTCTAGTTACATTCACTTTTGTCACCCTTGTCCTTATATTTGTATTCCAAAACAAATGCTATAAATGTATGAAGTTAAATATATTTATACAAATTTATTTACCAGTGTCAAAAAAATCTATGTCTCAGGCTTCGTTTCCTTGAGTGGATACCAGGTTTAGCTTCACTGTACTTTTGGACTGAATGGCCACTAGGAAGAAGTCCATAGATTTGTTTTTTTTTTCATTAAAATATCAAGGAATATTCTAAATATGTCTAGTTGACTGGTTATGTTTATACCAATTTATCATATAGACAAAAATTCAAATTAACATACAGATTTCAATAGGTTTTCATTTATTTTTACTTTTAAAAATAAGCAATTTAATTTTTACTTATAATTTTTATTAAGCAAATCAGATTTATAATTAGGGGCCTACACATTATGGCCTCAAATTATGTATTCTTTCTTCCCCAAGTCTTTTTTAAAGATATAAATGACAGTGCATAAATCATTGAGAAAATAAGTTATATTATCTTTGCGTCTGCTATTTAAATGCCAACAAAATAGTTGAATATATTCTTCTATGAAAAAAATCAGTTTATCAGAGTGCTTCATAAATACCATGTATGATAGTGTGATTATCAAATGTGTATTCATATATTAATCAAAACTTGAGAATTAAAAAGAAATTAAAGTTTATATATTAGTCAAAAAATATTAGTTGCATTTATAGGATATATTCTTAAGAGTTCAAGTTAAGAGCTATTTTATTTTCTCACTTGCATGTATTTTACTATGTAGTCTATTCTCTCTGCATTTGTTTGCATCTTTTCTGATACTTAAGTAGGCTCGTATTCTAATTCTAAACATGATTTTATATTTATTATTCTGTAAGTTCTCTTTATTGTTGCTTGTTTTCATGTTCATATTCATTAGATATACACTCAGAAGAGTGATATAAAGAACTTGAGTAATCTTCTTGTGCTATTGTTTCTTCTGATTATGCAATTTAAAAAGTCAATACCACTTTATTTTTGCTGTGTACCTTAGTAGAGTCTTTCAAATTTGGGGCTTATACAGAGCAACTGGTGAACTTACTCTACTTTCCACCTTCTCACCTCCTCCTTCTAGTTACATTCACTTTTGTCACCCTTGTCCTTATATTTGTATTCCAAAACAAATGCTATAAATGTATGAAGTTAAATATATTTATACAAATTTATTTACCAGTGTCAAAAAAATCTATGTCTCAGGCTTCGTTTCCTTGAGTGGATACCAGGTTTAGCTTCACTGTACTTTTGGACTGAATGGCACTAGGAAGAAGTCCATAGAATCTTGATAATCCTTCTAGCTAGAGGAACTGCATTTTGATTTTTTGAAAAATGCTTTGGTGTTCCAAGGATTATTTTGTTTTTAATATTTAAGTTTTAATAAATTTATGTATTATTAATCTTGTCTTATTCTTCACTATTCTAATTTTCACTGATATGTATCTGCCACTTAAATATATATAGTTTCAAAGTTATTTTTATAAGGAAAGTTTTGTTTGAATTGCATCTTAAAATATATGCTGGATCCATTGTCTTAGTTTTCTTCTCTGGGCACTCCAAAGAAGTATTTGATAGATTTTTATATAAGCTATGCTTATCACTTTCTCCCTGATATCTTTTATTTCTCTGTTTATTTTTCCTTTTCATTTGAGGAGCACTTATCATGTATCTCTTCCTTATTTACTGTGTGTAGACTTCACACAGTTTATTTGCCCTAGTACTGCAAGGAACATATCCTTTAATTTCACTGAAAGTTCTTTTTTTTTTCCTAGGTGATTCTGTCAGTCCCAATGTTACCTTTCGTGTTTTTATAAACTTTTTAAAGTCTTAATGGAATGTGTTACAATATTGCTTCTGTTTTATGGTTTGTTTGGCCTCTAGACATGTGCAATCTTAGCTCCCTAACCAGGGATCCAATCCACAACCCCTGCTTTGGAAGAAGACATCTTAACCATTGGACTGCCAGGGAAGTCCCCGGTTTTACTTTTTTATCGCCTCACCATCACCTTTTCTTGTCTAGTCATTGTTTCCACCTTTCTTTTTAACTTTTATTTATTTATTTTTGCTTCTTTTTACCTAGTGTCCATTTGTGTTTATTTCAGATTATTGCTTATACTTTTGAAAAAAACCACCCAACATTTCAAAGGATGCCCTTTGGAGTATAATAGTAAACGGAAGCATTATGCAATCTTGAGAAGGTTTATCACCTTCAGAAAACTGGTAGAATTAGACTGTGAAGTCAGGCTGACTGGTTGTTACAGCTTTCCTTGTCTGTCCTAGTCTACCCTTGGTCTACCCTGTCTCATACAGGCTTTGCAGATTTTTATATTTTAAGGGAAATCAAATCTGTAAAATAAGGGAATTATAAAGATTACTCAGAACTAATCACACACTTAACCAGGTTTTAGGAAAGGAAAGGACAAAATTAAAGGTCATAAGGTAATTAATCCCCTGGAGCAGTCACCAGATAGGGAAATAAACAGAGAGAAGGCCCCAGAGGGAATTTTGTTCCCTGATGCTAATAGCAACGAAGATATTATTATATATTTTTCTTATTTTATTTTTTCTCTACAAGCTGGGTTAAAAATTGAGAAGGCTATGAGAATTAGAATATGAAAATGATCATTTGTTTGTGTGCCTGCATGCGTGCTCAGTTGTTCAGTGATGTCCAACTCTTTATGAGACTCATGGTCTATAGCCCAACAGGCTTCTCTTAGAGAGAATTCATGGAATTTCCTAGGCAAGAATACTGGAGTGTCATTTCCTTCTCCAGGTGATCTTCCCAATCCAGGGATCAAACTCATGTCTTCTGCATTTCCTGCACTGGCAGGTAGATTCTTTACCACTGATCCATCGGGGAAGCCAGATCATTTGAGCATTGCGGGCTTCTTGATATCAAAGGTATCATTCAAAATTGGCATATATTCCTAAGCTCTCATGTACCCTAAAACATGCTAAGGAATTTCACAAAAGGGTACAGGAAAAAAATTCTGTTTGACAACTAAAAATTACCAGAATGCAATCTGAGATAGGTCTTCAAACATCTCCATATTCAACCACACTTTCTTCAAAACAGAGAAAAATAAACAGAACACAAAATATGGAGCCCAAAAATAAAAGAAATATGATAAAAACAAGTTTTTGTTGCTGTCAAAAGAAACACAATAATTTCATCCACATTATATGTGACATTGATAAAAAGTCATTGAGGTACTCATATCAGATGTAAGTAAATTAATCATAGGACACCTACACAAAAATATCATAAACAAGTCAAAAGAGAAGGACATAGTAAAAGAGCATTAGAAATCCATTTTGAAATGAGATATATATAAAGACCCCAAAACTTGGCTGACTGGTTGTTACAGCTTTCCTTGTCTGTCCTAGTCTACCCTTGGTCTACCCTGTCTCATACAGGCTTTGCAGATTTTTATATTTTAAGGGAAATCAAATCTGTAAAATAAGGGAATTATAAAGATTACTCAGAACTAATCACACACTTAACCAGGTTTTAGGAAAGGAAAGGACAAAATTAAAGGTCATAAGGTAATTAATCCCCTGGAGCAGTCACCAGATAGGGAAATAAACAGAGAGAAGGCCCCAGAGGGAATTTTGTTCCCTGATGCTAATAGCAACGAAGATATTATTATATATTTTTCTTATTTTATTTTTTCTCTACAAGCTGGGTTAAAAATTGAGAAGGCTATGAGAATTAGAATATGAAAATGATCATTTGTTTGTGTGCCTGCATGCGTGCTCAGTTGTTCAGTGATGTCCAACTCTTTATGAGACTCATGGTCTATAGCCCAACAGGCTTCTCTTAGAGAGAATTCATGGAATTTCCTAGGCAAGAATACTGGAGTGTCATTTCCTTCTCCAGGTGATCTTCCCAATCCAGGGATCAAACTCATGTCTTCTGCATTTCCTGCACTGGCAGGTAGATTCTTTACCACTGATCCATCGGGGAAGCCAGATCATTTGAGCATTGCGGGCTTCTTGATATCAAAGGTATCATTCAAAATTGGCATATATTCCTAAGCTCTCATGTACCCTAAAACATGCTAAGGAATTTCACAAAAGGGTACAGGAAAAAAATTCTGTTTGACAACTAAAAATTACCAGAATGCAATCTGAGATAGGTCTTCAAACATCTCCATATTCAACCACACTTTCTTCAAAACAGAGAAAAATAAACAGAACACAAAATATGGAGCCCAAAAATAAAAGAAATATGATAAAAACAAGTTTTTGTTGCTGTCAAAAGAAACACAATAATTTCATCCACATTATATGTGACATTGATAAAAAGTCATTGAGGTACTCATATCAGATGTAAGTAAATTAATCATAGGACACCTACACAAAAATATCATAAACAAGTCAAAAGAGAAGGACATAGTAAAAGAGCATTAGAAATCCATTTTGAAATGAGATATATATAAAAGACCCCCAAAACTTCAAGCTACAGGAAAGTTTAGAATTTTTCATAAATTCAATATAAGAGAGCCAAAATTGATATAAGATAATATAAAAGAGATAAAATGGGAAGCAATATAGAGTGCAACAGATTGCAGATAAATATAGCTGTGAATAACAAAGAATAGGTAGATATAACTGTTGCCAAAACTTTTTCACAGAGGGAAAAAAAGTGCAAATGATGTAAATGTTTGTAGAAGAGAAAAACAAATTGATTAAAGAAGCAGTGGAATAAAGATGACTGCTGAAAATAGAACTTATTTCAGGAGGACTGATCAACTTAGAATATAAATAGTAAAGAAAATGCATTCCAGTTACCATTGAAAAAATAGATTCCAGAAATGCAGTAAATACTGATAAACATTTAAATCATATTTTAGGAAAATTTGTCATCAGTGTATACATGTGCTTAGTTATTTCAGTTGTGTCCACTTCTTTGTAAATCCATGGACTGCAGCCTGTCAGGCTCCTCTGTGCATGGAATCCTCCTGGCAAGAATACTGGAGTGGATTGTCATGCCCTCTCCAGGGGATCTTCCCAGTCCAGTGACTGAATTCACGTTTCCTGCATTACAGGAGGATTCTTTATGACTGAGCCACCAGGGATCCCCATTTATTTAATAATAATTATGGAGTTTCTTTTCCATAACACTGGAATAAAATGCAAAACACATATGTGGATTCTGCTCTAATGAAGCATACCTTCCAATAAGATACCTGATAAAAACCAAACAGTGAGAAATAACTCAAATAGCTACAAACTTTGGTAAATGTGAGTAAGGATATATAAGCTACTGGACTAATAGAAAATGATTGGATAAGCACTTTTTCAAAACAGAGAAAAATAAACAGAACACAAAATATGGAGCCCAAAAATAAAAGAAATATGATAAAACAAGTTTTTGTTGCTGTCAAAAGAAACACAATAATTTCATCCACATTATATGTGACATTGATAAAAGTCATTGAGGTACTCATATCAGATGTAAGTAAATTAATCATAGGACACCTACACAAAAATATCATAAACAAGTCAAAAGAGAAGGACATAGTAAAAGAGCATTAGAAATCCATTTTGAAATGAGATATATATAAAAGACCCCCAAAACTTCAAGCTACAGGAAAGTTTAGAATTTTTTCATAAATTCAATATAAGAGAGCCAAAATTGATATAAGATAATATAAAAGAGATAAAATGGGAAGCAATATAGAGTGCAACAGATTGCAGATAAATATAGCTGTGAATAACAAAGAATAGGTAGATATAACTGTTGCCAAAACTTTTTCACAGAGGGAAAAAAAGTGCAAATGATGTAAATGTTTGTAGAAGAGAAAAACAAATTGATTAAAGAAGCAGTGGAATAAAGATGACTGCTGAAAATAGAACTTATTTCAGGAGGACTGATCAACTTAGAATATAAATAGTAAAGAAAATGCATTCCAGTTACCATTGAAAAAATAGATTCCAGAAATGCAGTAAATACTGATAAACATTTAAATCATATTTTAGGAAAATTTGTCATCAGTGTATACATGTGCTTAGTTATTTCAGTTGTGTCCACTTCTTTGTAAATCCATGGACTGCAGCCTGTCAGGCTCCTCTGTGCATGGAATCCTCCTGGCAAGAATACTGGAGTGGATTGTCATGCCCTCTCCAGGGGATCTTCCCAGTCCAGTGACTGAATTCACGTTTCCTGCATTACAGGAGGATTCTTTATGACTGAGCCACCAGGGATCCCCATTTATTTAATAATAATTATGGAGTTTCTTTTCCATAACACTGGAATAAAATGCAAAACACATATGTGGATTCTGCTCTAATGAAGCATACCTTCCAATAAGATACCTGATAAAAACCAAACAGTGAGAAATAACTCAAATAGCTACAAACTTTGGTAAATGTGAGTAAGGATATATAAGCTACTGGACTAATAGAAAATGATTGGATAAGCACTTTTGAAAAACAAAGCAAAATTTTTAAAAATCTAAGAATGAGCCATTTATGGGAAAAGAAATGTTTCTAGCTATGAAGCAAAAGATGCAAAATTACTTAAGTAGAAAAGAGTTGGCTTTTTTTTTTTTTTTTTGCATTCCAACCTATAAATAAACCCCCATTCATTTATTTTTTATTTCTATACAAATATACAACAAAATTCAGTCTACACTTTACAGTTTTGTTGAAGTTTCCTTAACCTATAAGAAGAAATAGCAAGATATTACCAAAGAGTTCTCCAAACAGTTGTGCCTCTTTACACTCCCATCTGCACCATCCAGGAGTTGTCTTTTCCTCATAATCAGATGAATGTCTCACTGATACAGTTTGCATTTTCCACCCTTGAGTGTCAAATTCATAGTTCAGAGTTCAGAAAATAATGATTGACAATTTTTAAGTAAACCAGAGTCATAATCTTTAGGTGCATACGTAAGGCTTTTAAAGACTGACTTCATTTATATCAGTTTTAAATGCCCCTATGTCCAGGAGCTAAGTTTCAGTACTCCAGAATTCTGCAGGTCTTTTTAGGTAGAAAACATAAGCACCATATTAGAGAGTTTTACCTTTCATCATTGTTAAGATAAAAGAATTCCAGCAAGTTTTTACTAAGAGCTGACCAATTGTGGGGAATCTATAAGCAACTGTATCTGAAATCTTTCATCTCTTTCAAGGCTTCACACTTTTGGCTGCAGAATTGCTGGAGGGCCTTCCTTGGCAGTCCAATGACTAAGATCCCATGCTTTCAATATAGAGGGCACAAGTCAGATCCCTGATCTGCAAACTAAAATTTTGCATGCCATGTGATGAAATCGCCCCCCACCCAAAAAAGGTGTTGGAACTGAGGCAAGCAAAGGCACCTATTTTGCTGGATTTCCAAAGTGGAGGACTGTTACACACAGAAATATTCCATTTGAAAACAAATAATCAGAAGAAAGGCCTACTGAATCTTGAGTCATTACAGAAAAAGAGAAAAGGTGATGCACTTTTACAGTGGCCTGTCATGCACTGAAAGAAAAAGTAAGTATGCATCAAATAATTCTGGAGGCTGAGAAGTCCACAATCAAGGCATCAGCAGCTTCAGTGTCTGAGATCCCACATTCTAGTTTACAGGCAGTCATCTTTTCACTACATCCTCACGAAAAAGGATTACCTTGTTCAAAAGATAAGTAGATTAGTGTGAAATAGGAGAGAGTTGAAAAAGATTGGAATTATTGAATAACTAAACTATTGAATAAGCTAAACTATTAAACTAAAGATTAGAATTATTGAATAGCTAAACTAAATTATTGAATAGCTAAACTAAACTATTAATAACTAAACTAAATTATTAAGGTCTTTTTGTACAAAGTAGTTTTTTTCCAATAGAAATTAAAAATCATTGTTTTGCATACCAACCAACATAGTTCCTTTTATTTAAGAAAATCATATTTTTATATTATGCGTTCATTGAATTAGAAATTTCTAGATTAGAAATGGCAAGGATAGTTAGGCAACATTTGTGTGGTTTATATGATAATGACACTTCACTTTAATGATATTAAAATTTGTTAACAGAAGTTAATATTTCTATTTGATTCTGGACACAAACTCACTAAGTATGTTGAAGGATTGGAAGTGAATAATGAGAAAAAAGGAGGATCTGAACAGAGCATTTAAGTTTCTGGCATCCAGTGTCTGCTCTGAGGACATTTCATTTGATTCTGATGAGGGAAATTGGAATGAAACAGAGGGCAATTTTGACATGATTTTGGACCATTCAAGAGGTGTTTTAAAATAGGCAATTCACTCTAGTTAATTAGATCTTACAAAAGTAGCTAAACATACCAGTTTTGTTCGGATGGTAGTTTGGGGATAAAGATACAATTTTTTCACACCAAAATCCAAGGTTTAGTTTAGGAATAATAAGGAAAATAATGTTAAGAAACAGGAGCAGGACTCTAAATGGAAATAATAGCAAGAGTGAAACGTATAAAAAAAAGAAAAAGCAAAAAATTACATTGAAGGGAAAACTTTGAACAAGTATCAATGAAAGTATCAATGAAAGCCAAGAAAACTGAATGCCTAACAGAACAGAAATATCCAGATGGCTAGTCAATGAGAAGTTTATCCAGATAAAGAGAGTTTAAGAAATGTTATAGTAGGATAACCACAACAGCAGAAATTAAACAAATGTCATGATACTGTGAGTAAAGGCACACATGGTAAAATGTAAATGACCAGTTAATCCTAAAGGAAATCAACTCTGAATATTTATTGGAAAGACTGATGCTGCAGCTGAAGCTACAGTATTTTGGCCACCTGATACAATGAGCCAACTCATTAGTAAAGACTTTGATTCTGGGAAAGATTGAAAGCAAAAGGAGAATGGGGTTGCAAGGATAATATAGATAGCATCACCAACTCAGTGGATATGCATTTGAGCAAACTCTGGCAGATAGTGAAGCCTGATGTGCTGCAGTCCATGGGGTTGCAAAGAGTTGGGCATGACTTGGTGACTGAACAACAATAACATATCTACGTACAAAAAATTTGAATAATGCATAATATCTATTGAAAGAAGTCAGGCACAATAAGCAGTATATCTCGTTTACATAAAAGATTCTTTGCTTTAACAATAATGTCAAAGACAGTGATTACCTTGCTATGGGATGCATCTGGAAAATTCATTACTTTTTGATTCCTGCACATATCTGCACATAGGTTGTAATTTAATCAAAAAAATCAATATTTTATAATGAAATGTTCCCACTGATGTTGAAGTGATAAAAGCTCACTTATTCACAACCTATTATAATTTTATGGAAATAATGGTTATGGAATTAGAGAAAAGAATAAAAAACGTGAACTATTAGAAGGGAGAAAACAACAGGATCATGATTTGTAATTGATGCTTTTTTACACTCAGAAACAATTCATTAGAAAATTGTTGGGAGTAATAAAATTCATGCAGTAATCAGACTGAGAACAAAATTACTATATAATAATTATGAACTTTTCTGTGTAAAAGTTACAAATTTTAGTAAGTGTAGTGAAAGAAAAGACTGTATTTAAAATAACAGCATAAAAGCTGTAATTGTTCAGTCTCAAAGTCATGTCGACTCTGCAACCCCATGGCCTATAGCACATCAGGCTCCCCTGTCCTGCACCATCTCCCGGAGTTTGCTCCCATTCACGTTCATTGAATCAGTGATACTATCTAACCATTTCATCCTCTGCCATCCCCTTCCTCTGTGGCTTTCAATCTTGTCCAGCATCAGGGTCTTTTCCAATGAGTCAGCTCTTCGCGTCAGTTGACTTAGGGAAAAAATTAAAAAAATGTCCGGATACTGTGAGTAAAGGCACACATGGTAAAATGTAAATGACCAGTTAATCCTAAAGGAAATCAACTCTGAATATTTATTGGAAAGACTGATGCTGCAGCTGAAGCTACAGTATTTTGGCCACCTGATACAATGAGCCAACTCATTAGTAAAGACTTTGATTCTGGGAAAGATTGAAAGCAAAAGGAGAATGGGGTTGCAAGGATAATATAGATAGCATCACCAACTCAGTGGATATGCATTTGAGCAAACTCTGGCAGATAGTGAAGCCTGATGTGCTGCAGTCCATGGGGTTGCAAAGAGTTGGGCATGACTTGGTGACTGAACAACAATAACATATCTACGTACAAAAAATTTGAATAATGCATAATATCTATTGAAAGAAGTCAGGCACAATAAGCAGTATATCTCGTTTACATAAAAGATTCTTTGCTTTAACAATAATGTCAAAGACAGTGATTACCTTGCTATGGGATGCATCTGGAAAATTCATTACTTTTTGATTCCTGCACATATCTGCACATAGGTTGTAATTTAATCAAAAAAATCAATATTTTATAATGAAATATTCCCACTGATGTTGAAGTGATAAAGCTCACTTATTCACAACCTATTATAATTTTATGGAAATAATGGTTATGGAATTAGAGAAAGAAATAAAAAACGTGAACTATTAGAAGGGAGAAAACAACAGGATCATGATTTGTAATTGATGCTTTTTTACACTCAGAAACAATTCATTAGAAAATTGTTGGGAGTAATAAAATTCATGCAGTAATCAGACTGAGAACAAAATTACTATATAATAATTATGAACTTTTCTGTGTAAAAGTTACAAATTTTAGTAAGTGTAGTGAAAGAAAAGACTGTATTTAAAATAACAGCATAAAAGCTGTAATTGTTCAGTCTCAAAGTCATGTCGACTCTGCAACCCCATGGCCTATAGCACATCAGGCTCCCCTGTCCTGCACCATCTCCCGGAGTTTGCTCCCATTCACGTTCATTGAATCAGTGATACTATCTAACCATTTCATCCTCTGCCATCCCCTTCCTCTGTGGCTTTCAATCTTGTCCAGCATCAGGGTCTTTTCCAATGAGTCAGCTCTTCTCGTCAGTTGACTTAGGGATAAACTTAATAGTGATTGTGGAGAATACTTTTAAGAATGAAATTAGACTCCATATGCTTACACATTTCATTACTGATCATCATGGGTATCTGTGTTGCCCAGAGATAACATTCAGGCAAAATTTCCTTGTTTGGATTGCTCAGAGCAAAAGTTAGAGTTTAGGTTATTTTCTGTTTTTCATAATGTTTCCCAGCTCCATCCCCTGACACTACAAACTGATTTGTAGTGTTACAGAGTACCAATGAATTCTTAAGTCATATTTACTGAAACGTAATTAGGAATGCTAACTTGCTACAAGAATGGCATTTCAAAACCATATATGAATGCTTCCTGGCATGCTTATTATCATCCTACTTCCATTCATTAGCAGACATAATTAAGTTGGCTGCAAATACAGAGCATTCATTAATAGCCTTTTATTATCCTTGCTCTCTATCCTTATGGAGTTTAATATTCAAGTTCTGGTACCTTTTCACATTATTATGTCTTTGCATTTGTTAATTAAGCCTTCTGGTAGTCATTTCTCATTCTTCAGGAATAAAAGGGAAGTAAACCAGATATAGCCCAAGAGCAGAATAACTGAGGCAATAGGCTCTAGAATATCTGCTTGCTATAAGAAAATGTGAGTAGATTAGGACTTCCCTGGTGGTCCAGTAGCTGGGATTCCGAATTCCCAATGCAGGCAGCCAGGTTTTGATCCTTGGTCAGGGAACTAGATCACATGCCATAACTAGGAAAGAAAGAAAAAAGAAAATGTTAGTGGAGTGCAGTGAACTCTCCATTCTGGAAAGACTTTGCATGGAAGAAAATAGTGTACTCATTATTGAGTTTTAAGTAAATGTGTATTCAAACTTGCCCTTTATTCTCAAATGCTTCTCCCTAAGGTACCTAAATAAAATAAGATTTAAGTCATCATGCACATGTAATATGACATTAACATGTAAGTAATTATGGTCAGTTATAAATGACAAAGGACTTCCCTAGTGGTTCAGACCATGCATATAACATTGTATTAGCTTAAGAAGTACAACATAATGATTTAATTTATGCATTATTATAAAACTATTGCCACAATAAGTTTAATTAATATCTATCACTTACATAGTTACAATTTTTTTTCTTGTGAGAAAACAGAAATTTTAGGGTCTAAACAGAGCAAGGCTATTTTACCTTTTACTTCATCTCTTCTACTTGTCCCCTTTTTGTGGATAAAAGGGTAGCTAGTGTTACTTACAAATTTACTTCTCTGATGATCAAATCATGAGCCACTGCAGCTGCTGACCTTCAATACCCTTGAAAACTGTTCAGGGTGGAGATCAATACCTTCTTTTGGATGGTAAGATATTTACTGAAACGTAATTAGGAATGCTAACTTGCTACAAGAATGGCATTTCAAAACCATATATGAATGCTTCCTGGCATGCTTATTATCATCCTACTTCCATTCATTAGCAGACATAATTAAGTTGGCTGCAAATACAGAGCATTCATTAATAGCCTTTTATTATCCTTGCTCTCTATCCTTATGGAGTTTAATATTCAAGTTCTGGTACCTTTTCACATTATTATGTCTTTGCATTTGTTAATTAAGCCTTCTGGTAGTCATTTCTCATTCTTCAGGAATAAAAGGGAAGTAAACCAGATATAGCCCAAGAGCAGAATAACTGAGGCAATAGGCTCTAGAATATCTGCTTGCTATAAGAAAATGTGAGTAGATTAGGACTTCCCTGGTGGTCCAGTAGCTGGGATTCCGAATTCCCAATGCAGGCAGCCAGGTTTTGATCCTTGGTCAGGGAACTAGATCACATGCCATAACTAGGAAAGAAAGAAAAAAGAAAATGTTAGTGGAGTGCAGTGAACTCTCCATTCTGGAAAGACTTTGCATGGAAGAAAATAGTGTACTCATTATTGAGTTTTAAGTAAATGTGTATTCAAACTTGCCCTTTATTCTCAAATGCTTCTCCCTAAGGTACCTAAATAAAATAAGATTTAAGTCATCATGCACATGTAATATGACATTAACATGTAAGTAATTATGGTCAGTTATAAATGACAAAGGACTTCCCTAGTGGTTCAGACCATGCATATAACATTGTATTAGCTTAAGAAGTACAACATAATGATTTAATTTATGCATTATTATAAAACTATTGCCACAATAAGTTTAATTAATATCTATCACTTACATAGTTACAATTTTTTTTCTTGTGAGAAAACAGAAATTTTAGGGTCTAAACAGAGCAAGGCTATTTTACCTTTTACTTCATCTCTTCTACTTGTCCCCTTTTTGTGGATAAAAGGGTAGCTAGTGTTACTTACAAATTTACTTCTCTGATGATCAAATCATGAGCCACTGCAGCTGCTGACCTTCAATACCCCTTGAAAACTGTTCAGGGTGGAGATCAGGAATGAAGCCTTCTGTTCTCTGGGAAAAGCTAGCAGACCAGCTCTTCAAATAGATATTTTCTGGTGAAGATTTTATGAGCTCAATTCTCCCATCTCTTCATATCTAGATTAGCAATAAAATCCTTCATGGTGACAACTGCTCCACATGACTAACAGAAAATTTCACAAGATTAGCAACAACACTGCAAAAAAAAAAAATATATATATATGTGCTTGATTGCATGTAGTCCTCTTCATCAAAGTCATATATATTCTGACTCTCCTTCTACTTCTTTGGAACAATTTCTCAGAATTCCTTGAAATTCTGTCTCCTGGGCTCTAATTCTGATTTTGACCCAGATAAAACTTAACTCACGACTCTCAAGTTGTGCAATAATTTTTTAGTTGATATTACCTAGTGTTAAAAGATAAACTAAGGCATACTAAATATTTTAAGAGTTTTATTTGAACATTTATTGATCAAATGAGGAAGTGCAAAACCAAACATCGATAGGGTCACTCTGCAAATAGGAGTCAAAATAAAGACATATAGAGGAAGAGCAGAAACAAAGATAAGAAATTGTTGATTGATGATACTTTAAAGTCTGGTTGTCTGTTTCTGATTGGTTGTCCTTAGCATTCTCATTTCATAACCTTGAGAAATTTATGGGCTTAGATGATGGTTTGCTTTTATGGGCCACCACAGCATTAGAGTCACATCAAGATAATGATATCCTTGTTTATTTTTTAATTTTTGTTGTATTGATTGATTGCTATACTGGGTATTTATTGATGTGCACCAGATTTCTCTAGTTGGAGTGAGCAGGGGCTACTCTTTGTTGTGGTGCATGGGCTTCTCATTGTGATGGCTTCTTTTGTTGCAGAGCATGCGCTCAAGGGCTGTCAGTCTTCAATAGTTGCAGCAAGTGAGCTCAGTAGTTGTGGCACATGGGTTTACTTGGCCCCAGGCTGGTTTAATTAATTTAACAATCACCACTCTTTTTGTTGTCATTTAGTCAATAAGTCACATCTGAGTCTTTTTGTGACCCCATGGACTGTAACCTGCCAGGCTCTTCTGTCCATGGGATTTCCCAGGCAAGGATACTGGAGTAGGTTGTTATTTTCTTCTTCAGGGGATCCTTCTGACCCAGGGATGGAACCAGAGTCTCCTGCACTGGCAGATGGATTCTTTATGACTGTGCCAACAGGGAAGAGCTTCTTTGCTCTTAAATATTTCAATTAAAAGAGTAGTAATCTCTAAATTATAGCACTGTCATATCTTATTTAATTTTAATTTTGAGGATTCTCAGTTTTCCCTGTTAATTGTGCTCAAATCTTTAAGCCTATTTGCCACAAGAGAGGACTGATGTACTTTTCCACAATGTAATTATCAGCTATTATGCTGATATTATTATGTTTTGAACCTTTTTATAGCCCTGTAAAACACACTTAAATGAGTAATCAACAGTAATTTTGAACATAAGGCATTAAGGCTTATGATTAGTGCTTTCTAAGGACAATATTTCACAGCTTAGGTCCTAAATTATTTCATTCTCATTATACTTAGGATACCACATTCTGGTTTCTTTTTTGGTTTTTTTTAAGATAAACTAAGGCATACTAAATATTTTAAGAGTTTTATTTGAACATTTATTGATCAAATGAGGAAGTGCAAAACCAAACATCGATAGGGTCACTCTGCAAATAGGAGTCAAAATAAAGACATATAGAGGAAGAGCAGAAACAAAGATAAGAAATTGTTGATTGATGATACTTTAAAGTCTGGTTGTCTGTTTCTGATTGGTTGTCCTTAGCATTCTCATTTCATAACCTTGAGAAATTTATGGGCTTAGATGATGGTTTGCTTTTATGGGCCACCACAGCATTAGAGTCACATCAAGATAATGATATCCTTGTTTATTTTTTAATTTTTGTTGTATTGATTGATTGCTATACTGGGTATTTATTGATGTGCACCAGATTTCTCTAGTTGGAGTGAGCAGGGGCTACTCTTTGTTGTGGTGCATGGGCTTCTCATTGTGATGGCTTCTTTTGTTGCAGAGCATGCGCTCAAGGGCTGTCAGTCTTCAATAGTTGCAGCAAGTGAGCTCAGTAGTTGTGGCACATGGGTTTACTTGGCCCCAGGCTGGTTTAATTAATTTAACAATCACCACTCTTTTTGTTGTCATTTAGTCAATAAGTCACATCTGAGTCTTTTTGTGACCCCATGGACTGTAACCTGCCAGGCTCTTCTGTCCATGGGATTTCCCAGGCAAGGATACTGGAGTAGGTTGTTATTTTCTTCTTCAGGGGATCCTTCTGACCCAGGGATGGAACCAGAGTCTCCTGCACTGGCAGATGGATTCTTTATGACTGTGCCAACAGGGAAGAGCTTCTTTGCTCTTAAATATTTCAATTAAAAGAGTAGTAATCTCTAAATTATAGCACTGTCATATCTTATTTAATTTTAATTTTGAGGATTCTCAGTTTTCCCTGTTAATTGTGCTCAAATCTTTAAGCCTATTTGCCACAAGAGAGGACTGATGTACTTTTCCACAATGTAATTATCAGCTATTATGCTGATATTATTATGTTTTGAACCTTTTTATAGCCCTGTAAAACACACTTAAATGAGTAATCAACAGTAATTTTGAACATAAGGCATTAAGGCTTATGATTAGTGCTTTCTAAGGACAATATTTCACAGCTTAGGTCCTAAATTATTTCATTCTCATTATACTTAGGATACCACATTCTGGTTTCTGGTGGTTGATTTTTGAAGGAATTCTCCCTTTTCCATTTTAAAGACCAGGCACAAAATGGACATAGCATGTAATTATATGATTTTATATTTTAGAAGAATTAAAACTTAATCTACTAGTAATCTCATTCCTTATCAGTGGCTTGGTTAAAAAACAAATATGAGGTGACTTTGAAATTCTTAGTTCACTCTTGTTGTTGAATCTTTTTCCTTCTGGCTTGTCAAAGATTTAGGTTGACATGAGACAAATTAATAGGAAAAAAATCAAATTTAATTTTTTATGCAAGGGAGTCCCACACACGTGAGAGAGTCAGAAACCCACACATACATGAAAGTTTCAAAGACAGAAAGATAAAATGAGTTGTTTATGCCATTCTGAGCTAAGAAATGGGAGTATAATTCCCACAAATGGGAGTATAATTCACAGGGTGATCAGATATTTGATAATTAGATATTTTTCCTACCTGTTTCTGGGGCTGCTTAGATAAAATCTATCTCTGGAAAGCATAGTAACTCTTTTTCTGGGAAAAATTCCCAATGTTTACATTCTTCCAGGTAGCTTAGGGAGGGTGAGAGCTTGTTTTGAACTTGCAGTGTCTGAATTACCTTTAGCTCAAAATAATTCTCCAGCAAAAGTGACACGTTTGAGAAAGGCTCATTGTGAAGCCCTACATTCTAATATAATGCTCAGGTTTCTCATTTTATACACCATTACAACAGCTTGTCCCTTTAGACATGTATTGATTAATAGCTGTCTCATTCAGAATGATTATGATTTCCTTTTAAGTACTTTATGCTGTGTAGAGCATTAATTAGTAATATGTTACTCTGAAAGGACAGCATGGCCTTTATTAGTGTCAGAAAAGAGGAATCAATCACATTCCTGTTCCTGAAATCAGGAGAAAAAATAGAGACGTGGATTATGTTTTGAACCTTTTTATAGCCCTGTAAAACACACTTAAATGAGTAATCAACAGTAATTTTGAACATAAGGCATTAAGGCTTATGATTAGTGCTTTCTAAGGACAATATTTCACAGCTTAGGTCCTAAATTATTTCATTCTCATTATACTTAGGATACCACATTCTGGTTTCTGGTGGTTGATTTTTGAAGGAATTCTCCCTTTTCCATTTTAAAGACCAGGCACAAAATGGACATAGCATGTAATTATATGATTTTATATTTTAGAAGAATTAAAACTTAATCTACTAGTAATCTCATTCCTTATCAGTGGCTTGGTTAAAAAACAAATATGAGGTGACTTTGAAATTCTTAGTTCACTCTTGTTGTTGAATCTTTTTCCTTCTGGCTTGTCAAAGATTTAGGTTGACATGAGACAAATTAATAGGAAAAAAATCAAATTTAATTTTTTATGCAAGGGAGTCCCACACACGTGAGAGAGTCAGAAACCCACACATACATGAAAGTTTCAAAGACAGAAAGATAAAATGAGTTGTTTATGCCATTCTGAGCTAAGAAATGGGAGTATAATTCCCACAAATGGGAGTATAATTCACAGGGTGATCAGATATTTGATAATTAGATATTTTTCCTACCTGTTTCTGGGGCTGCTTAGATAAAATCTATCTCTGGAAAGCATAGTAACTCTTTTTCTGGGAAAAATTCCCAATGTTTACATTCTTCCAGGTAGCTTAGGGAGGGTGAGAGCTTGTTTTGAACTTGCAGTGTCTGAATTACCTTTAGCTCAAAATAATTCTCCAGCAAAAGTGACACGTTTGAGAAAGGCTCATTGTGAAGCCCTACATTCTAATATAATGCTCAGGTTTCTCATTTTATACACCATTACAACAGCTTGTCCCTTTAGACATGTATTGATTAATAGCTGTCTCATTCAGAATGATTATGATTTCCTTTTAAGTACTTTATGCTGTGTAGAGCATTAATTAGTAATATGTTACTCTGAAAGGACAGCATGGCCTTTATTAGTGTCAGAAAAGAGGAATCAATCACATTCCTGTTCCTGAAATCAGGAGAAAAAAATAGAGACGTGGACAGATTATCAAAGTTTAATTTTTTAAAAAAAATGAGCATCCTGATTATGGGCAATACAAATATAGTCAATGGAACTGGTCATAACTTTTTCCAGCCTTAAGTATTCTGACCAAGGTCTTTATATATCTCATTATAAATTGCTCCAGATTTCATTGTTTTTGGAGTGCTGCCTTTATAAAATGAAAGGGAGCTGAAAGTGCCACCCTCAAATATGCCTCTTTGGCATAAGAATTAGTTTGGTCTGTGATTATTTTTGAGAGTCCACAGACAGAAAAATCTCTGAAAACAAAGTAGAAGTTGCCATCTTGTGAAGAGAATTTATATTTATAGAGAAATTCTCCAGTTGTAAGCATGTCTCTGTAATAAGAAAAGGATGACTATAGCTCTAGAAATTCTTATTTTTCCTCCCCTACAAAAGCAATAATGAAAGATTAGATGTTTTAATTTTCATAACATCTGTGACTGTTTGTAAACTTTAGTCAACTATCTTTAATATTAGCAGTGTCAGGGATAAAGACATTTTCCTCTAGCCTTCTAGATTCTTCTGACTGGCTTAAGAATGCAGTTGTCATGAGATAGATTAGTAGGAGAAAGTCAAACAACACATTGATAACCTACATATATGAGAGAAACTGAGGAAGGGAAGGTAACAAAAATTCCAGATTCGTTTCTTAAAAATAATCAGGCAAAGTTATTCTTCATGTAAAAGAGACACATTTTTGAGGTGGCAAAAATTTGCTCCTCTATGTTAATCTATTACCAAAACATTATCTTTTGGAAGACTCTTATTTTCAGGACATTCAAAGTTATACATTTTCTATTTGAGATTTGCAAAACAAATATGTATATTTTTATTTGAAATAATTGCCTAGTAACACTGCTTTCACAGATTTAGTAAGAGTTTGTGTGGGAGAGACTATCCTAAACTAAGAAAATAGCTTACATTGGGTAACAAAAATATGACTTATGAAATTTTTGAATAAATAAAATTCATATTCCAAAAATATATAAATGCTTTTGCACAGATATATACAATATCAGTGGTTCAATCGTAAAGAATCCACCTGCCAAATCAGGATATGCAGTTTTGCCCCTGGGTCAGGAAGATCCCTGGAGGATAGCATTGCAACCTGCTCCCTGGAGTGGACAGAGGAACCTGGCGGTATACAGCATCCTGATTATGGGCAATACAAATATAGTCAATGGAACTGGTCATAACTTTTTCCAGCCTTAAGTATTCTGACCAAGGTCTTTATATATCTCATTATAAATTGCTCCAGATTTCATTGTTTTTGGAGTGCTGCCTTTATAAAATGAAAGGGAGCTGAAAGTGCCACCCTCAAATATGCCTCTTTGGCATAAGAATTAGTTTGGTCTGTGATTATTTTTGAGAGTCCACAGACAGAAAAATCTCTGAAAACAAAGTAGAAGTTGCCATCTTGTGAAGAGAATTTATATTTATAGAGAAATTCTCCAGTTGTAAGCATGTCTCTGTAATAAGAAAAGGATGACTATAGCTCTAGAAATTCTTATTTTTCCTCCCCTACAAAAGCAATAATGAAAGATTAGATGTTTTAATTTTCATAACATCTGTGACTGTTTGTAAACTTTAGTCAACTATCTTTAATATTAGCAGTGTCAGGGATAAAGACATTTTCCTCTAGCCTTCTAGATTCTTCTGACTGGCTTAAGAATGCAGTTGTCATGAGATAGATTAGTAGGAGAAAGTCAAACAACACATTGATAACCTACATATATGAGAGAAACTGAGGAAGGAAGGTAACAAAATTCCAGATTCGTTTCTTAAAAATAATCAGGCAAAGTTATTCTTCATGTAAAAGAGACACATTTTTGAGGTGGCAAAAATTTGCTCCTCTATGTTAATCTATTACCAAAACATTATCTTTTGGAAGACTCTTATTTTCAGGACATTCAAAGTTATACATTTTCTATTTGAGATTTGCAAAACAAATATGTATATTTTTATTTGAAATAATTGCCTAGTAACACTGCTTTCACAGATTTAGTAAGAGTTTGTGTGGGAGAGACTATCCTAAACTAAGAAAATAGCTTACATTGGGTAACAAAAATATGACTTATGAAATTTTTGAATAAATAAAATTCATATTCCAAAAATATATAAATGCTTTTGCACAGATATATACAATATCAGTGGTTCAATCGTAAAGAATCCACCTGCCAAATCAGGATATGCAGTTTTGCCCCCTGGGTCAGGAAGATCCCCTGGAGGATAGCATTGCAACCTGCTCCAATATTCTTGCTTGGAGAATCCCATGGACAGAGGAACCTGGCGGTTACAGTCCATAGGGTGACAGAATCAGATAAGACTGAAGCAACTTAGCATACATGTATTTTATTAATATTTTCTTAGTTGCTTCTAAGACAATCATGTTACTTTTTATTCAAAATGCATCTAACTTTACTTTTCCCTCATTTTTTTCCCGGGCACTTTTAACTGGAAGACTCATCTGTAAATCCCTCTTGATAGTTCATTTTCTTTAAGCCCTTGTTTTCTGTTGCTTGAACTTTAAGGCATAGCAAAACTTCATAAGACTAAATTTCTTTCATTATTCCTTTGACACAAAGTATTTATTTCTTAGCTATTTCTTATTTCTTAGCTATTTGAGTTGTTTATATCTGCTGTATTGTACATTGTATTTTGAATTTAAATAAAGGATTAAAGCAAATTCCATGGAAAATACCTTTATGCCAAAGTAATATCTCTCGTGGGCCCTGTAAAGACTAAATTAGGGGTTTTAAAGAACTTACTGGAAGAAAAGATCAATAAATTCAGTTTTGAATTAAATATGAAGCTTTCAAGAACTCATTGTCTTCTCACTTTTCATCTTCCCATTTGCCACTGAGTAGGGGATTCACCCTCTGCTCTCTTTATCAGCTAATATACAGAAGTTTGAGAGCAGGAGTTACTATTTGTAATACTTATGCTTGAATTTCTTATTTACTCCAGTTGCTCACAGGGACCCTGCAAGGCCCCTTTAAATCTCTCTAAATAACTGGTCTTCGTGATTTCCCATGTGGCTGTAACACTATAGATTTATAACACAGTGCTCATTTATACACTCTATTTCTTTTTTAGGAGTTTTAAATTTCCTATAATTCATTAGACTTATGTGTCCCTTTACTCTTGTATTATGAAGTCAGATGAAGAGATGTGATCAGTACTATTTTAATAACAAAATATGACTTATTGAAATTTTTGAATAAATAAAATTCATATTCCAAAATAAATAGATGCTTTTGCACAGATATATACAATATCAGTGGTTCAATCGTAAAGAATCCACCTGCCAAATCAGGATATGCAGTTTTGCCCCCTGGGTCAGGAAGATCCCCTGGAGGATAGCATTGCAACCTGCTCCAATATTCTTGCTTGGAGAATCCCATGGACAGAGGAACCTGGCGGTTACAGTCCATAGGGTGACAGAATCAGATAAGACTGAAGCAACTTAGCATACATGTATTTTATTAATATTTTCTTAGTTGCTTCTAAGACAATCATGTTACTTTTTATTCAAAATGCATCTAACTTTACTTTTCCCTCATTTTTTTCCCGGGCACTTTTAACTGGAAAACTCATCTGTAAATCCCTCTTGATAGTTCATTTTCTTTAAGCCCTTGTTTTCTGTTGCTTGAACTTTAAGGCATAGCAAAACTTCATAAGACTAAATTTCTTTCATTATTCCTTTGACACAAAGTATTTATTTCTTAGCTATTTCTTATTTCTTAGCTATTTGAGTTGTTTATATCTGCTGTATTGTACATTGTATTTTGAATTTAAATAAAGGATTAAAGCAAATTCCATGGAAAATACCTTTATGCCAAAGTAATATCTCTCGTGGGCCCTGTAAAGACTAAATTAGGGGTTTTAAAGAACTTACTGGAAGAAAAGATCAATAAATTCAGTTTTGAATTAAATATGAAGCTTTCAAGAACTCATTGTCTTCTCACTTTTCATCTTCCCATTTGCCACTGAGTAGGGGATTCACCCTCTGCTCTCTTTATCAGCTAATATACAGAAGTTTGAGAGCAGGAGTTACTATTTGTAATACTTATGCTTGAATTTCTTATTTACTCCAGTTGCTCACAGGGACCCTGCAAGGCCCCTTTAAATCTCTCTAAATAACTGGTCTTCGTGATTTCCCATGTGGCTGTAACACTATAGATTTATAACACAGTGCTCATTTATACACTCTATTTCTTTTTTAGGAGTTTTAAATTTCCTATAATTCATTAGACTTATGTGTCCCTTTACTCTTGTATTATGAAGTCAGATGAAGAGATGTGATCAGTACTATTTTAATAACCTATTTATTATTTATCATGCTGCTGAAATGGAGCATTTGCTATCTCAATCCAAAAGTTCTGGTTTATTTAGTGAGTTCTAAATTATAAAACTCTTTGCGTTGCTTTTCGCATGTCAACTACAAATTGGCACCTCCAGTGACTGAACAAGGGTGTCTGTTATCTGCCACTGTGGAGATTAAATCCTGTGCTGTGACAGCTGCTGACTCTCAACACCCACTGCGGGAGTTCAGGGTGGAGTGAGGCACTCAATGCTCCAGAGAATCAGGTGGAACAGGGTCTTTTAGAAGGGCAGATGTTTCTAAGAACAGATTTTGTGAGCTATCTGAGGTGCTGCTTCCAGGGCTGCAGTCCTAATTTTGCCCCAAGTAAAACTTGCAGCTCTCAAGTTGTTCATCTTTTTAAGTTGATAGTCACTACACATTAGGATAGCTTATTCCTATTTTCATATGCACAATCGCTGATAGAGAAGCAGAAAACCCAGCCTCTAGGCATCAGTGATAAATCAAATTTCAGAGACACAGTTTGGGATGAATTCCAAAAGGATAGCTTTATTACTTTGCTGGGTAAAGGGGGACACAGCAGGTTCATGCCCCCACAAAGACTGTGTGTCCTTTCCTTAGAGAATTTGGTAAGAAGTTTTATAATAATAGTTCAGGAGTATAGTTGCTGACAAAATTATGGTGTGTGTGTGTGTGTGTTTTTTTTTTTTTTTTTTGACCAGTAGTCTTTTATTTTAATCTCAGGTAATCTCTTGATGGGTTTTCTACTTCCTTCAGTCTGGCTTCAGGTGGACTTCCCTGTAATGAAGAATACTGACACCTCCCATTTAATGGGTTTTTGTACCTTAAAGAGCTCAAAGATGTTGTTATGTATATCTCTCGAAACCAGGACCTTGCCCAAGGCTGCCCTATTGTTTCTTGGCTGTCCCTCCCTTTTGTCTTCATCCCCTAGTCTCCTGATTAGCAACTGTTTGAATCTACCCTTAGGAACTCAGAAAAGGTCACAGAGAACTGAGTCTGTCTCCTACCAAAAAAAAAAAAAAAAAGAAAGTTTTTTGTGCCCAGGAGCTCCACAGGGTCTTGCTTGGTTTCAATAATACCTGATAAAACAAATGCTAAAGGTTTAAACTAATCTATTTTTATATGTTCCTTAGTCCTGAAATAATATTAAAGTTAGAGCTGCTGACTAAGTAATGTTTGTTCTCATAGGCACAGTGTCTTGATATTCCCGATATCTGTAGCAAGAGAAATATAAATGTGCCTATATAATTTTCTATTCCATTTCTTCTCTGGAATTAAATAGTTCCTTTTTGTTGTTTTTGTTACTTTGCTAACAGCATAAATTGTTTTGATCTATCTCCAATCTTGTGATGAGCCAAATAAATTCTTCATATGATTGTATATTGAAGAAGATTCTCTAGGAGAGCAAAATTTGCCACCCCAAAATGTCTCTTTGATATGCGCATTATTTCAACCTGAAAATAATCAAGGCCCAAAAGACCCAGGAAAAAGCTTTGATTTTCCATGTAACTACCTAAAATAATTTAAATAAAGGGCTTTCTACCAGATAGGTCTGTAAAGACTGTGGTCTAGGAGTGGCGGGGTAAACTTGGTAGGGTTTAGAGGTTAAAGTCCATTCAGCGTCCCGCGGTCTCTGCAGGGCTTTCTTTACAAATGTTTTTCTACCCAACATTTGCTTTTTCACTTCCATGTGAATTGCTTTTTTCTCTTTGAAGTACCAAACAACTTCCTGTAGCATCCTTTTTTGTTGTGAAGATGGTGTTTAAGGTAAGAATTTTGTTCATTTTCAGTAAGTTATTCAGTGTTTCCGGTTCTCCACCATGTGTTCATGTTATTAAATTTTTTCTTTGATTTTCTCCATCTGTCTCTTTGTCAGTGTAATTCTTAGCAGCTGAAAGAATCTAGAAGGATAGAGGAAATTTTCTTTCTCCACAAAATGAACAACTAATTACTAGTAATTTCTGGGTTTACTTTTGAATTAAAAACATATCCATTCCAGAATATAAGATAAGCAGTATTTTATGATATATTTTGTATTTTATACTGAACCTTTTAATAATTATTTATATACATTTATTCTTTATAACTACTAATTATATTATCCTAGGTTTTCAAATGTTATTAATTGGAGTGTTTATGAAATGAATTATATCCAGCTTCCAAAAATGCTAAAGGTTTAAACTAATCTATTTTTATATGTTCCTTAGTCCTGAAATAATATTAAAGTTAGAGCTGCTGACTAAGTAATGTTTGTTCTCATAGGCACAGTGTCTTGATATTCCCGATATCTGTAGCAAGAGAAATATAAATGTGCCTATATAATTTTCTATTCCATTTCTTCTCTGGAATTAAATAGTTCCTTTTTGTTGTTTTTGTTACTTTGCTAACAGCATAAATTGTTTTGATCTATCTCCAATCTTGTGATGAGCCAAATAAATTCTTCATATGATTGTATATTGAAGAAGATTCTCTAGGAGAGCAAAATTTGCCACCCCAAAATGTCTCTTTGATATGCGCATTATTTCAACCTGAAAATAATCAAGGCCCAAAAGACCCAGGAAAAAGCTTTGATTTTCCATGTAACTACCTAAAATAATTTAAATAAAGGGCTTTCTACCAGATAGGTCTGTAAAGACTGTGGTCTAGGAGTGGCAGGTAAACTTGGTAGGGTTTAGAGGTTAAAGTCCATTCAGCGTCCCGCGGTCTCTGCAGGGCTTTCTTTACAAATGTTTTTCTACCCAACATTTGCTTTTTCACTTCCATGTGAATTGCTTTTTTCTCTTTGAAGTACCAAACAACTTCCTGTAGCATCCTTTTTTGTTGTGAAGATGGTGTTTAAGGTAAGAATTTTGTTCATTTTCAGTAAGTTATTCAGTGTTTCCGGTTCTCCACCATGTGTTCATGTTATTAAATTTTTTCTTTGATTTTCTCCATCTGTCTCTTTGTCAGTGTAATTCTTAGCAGCTGAAAGAATCTAGAAGGATAGAGGAAATTTTCTTTCTCCACAAAATGAACAACTAATTACTAGTAATTTCTGGGTTTACTTTTGAATTAAAAACATATCCATTCCAGAATATAAGATAAGCAGTATTTTATGATATATTTTGTATTTTATACTGAACCTTTTAATAATTATTTATATACATTTATTCTTTATAACTACTAATTATATTATCCTAGGTTTTCAAATGTTATTAATTGGAGTGTTTATGAAATGAATTATATCCAGCTTCCAAAAATGTATCTTCTTCTGAAGGAGGAAAGGAACAGGATACCCTGACTAAACTGACTCCATCTTGCACTTCCAGTGAACTCTGGACTGTGTTTGAACTGTGTAGCCAGGGAGATGAAAAATTAACTATAGACTAGGCCTCCCAGGCTGATGAGAACCTGGCCAAGGAAACCTCATAACCAAACCTCCCCTAGGCCAAGAAAATGAAATGTCTAGCATATGTCAGATCACTGTTTGTGATCTTAGTTAATTGATCCATTTTGAGACAAGCTAAGTTATATGCTTAGGTGATTTTCAATTGTACCTTTGTGATGACAACAAGATCACATTTCTTTCTTTCAAATTTACCTAGGCAACCTCAGGTGTTTGGGATGTGGGTTTGTACACATAGGCTTTAGGTATAAATGTTAACAGGTTTTGCTCAGGAGCCTTGGCTAAAATGGAGGCCTTGGACCTGCCGGTGTAATAAATGCCCTCCACTGTTTACTTTGTCTCTCTGTGTGAGTTGTTTCCTGAAGCCTGGTTATAAGACTTCCTGTACATGTGCATGTATGTTTAAATAAAAATGTTATGCATTTATGCTCCTATTTCTGCCAGGTGCTTATTTCTCTAGCACTTTTTTTGATCATAGTTTTATTTTTGTGTAATGTCTCATATATCAAGAAATTGAAGAAATACTCATATTAAAAGTATATACATGTATATATAAAATTATGTATATGTGTGTGTATATATATGTACATATATACCCATGTACATATATATATGCATAGTGAAAGAAATGCCCAAAGATGTCAACCATCACTTCAGTAGGTTATATCACCTGTGATGAAATAACCAGTAGTTTCTGACTTTCTCTGCTTTATTTAGTATTATAGACTCTAGTTTTGCAATCAAAGTGCTGTCTCCTACCAATGCCATCTTCTCTTGGGACTCAAGCACTAGTTCCTCAGAGATCACCTATGGCTCTGAAACCTTCTAGGAATGAAAAGGTGGTGGTAGTTGCTCAGTCGTGTCCGGCTCTTTTCTGCCCCATGTACTATAGCCTAATTTTTTTATATAACAATTTATTTATATACATTTATTCTTTATAACTACTAATTATATTATCCTAGGTTTTCAAATGTTATTAATTGGAGTGTTTATGAAATGAATTATATCCAGCTTCCAAAAATGTATCTTCTTCTGAAGGAGGAAAGGAACAGGATACCCTGACTAAACTGACTCCATCTTGCACTTCCAGTGAACTCTGGACTGTGTTTGAACTGTGTAGCCAGGGAGATGAAAAATTAACTATAGACTAGGCCTCCCAGGCTGATGAGAACCTGGCCAAGGAAACCTCATAACCAAACCTCCCCTAGGCCAAGAAAATGAAATGTCTAGCATATGTCAGATCACTGTTTGTGATCTTAGTTAATTGATCCATTTTGAGACAAGCTAAGTTATATGCTTAGGTGATTTTCAATTGTACCTTTGTGATGACAACAAGATCACATTTCTTTCTTTCAAATTTACCTAGGCAACCTCAGGTGTTTGGGATGTGGGTTTGTACACATAGGCTTTAGGTATAAATGTTAACAGGTTTTGCTCAGGAGCCTTGGCTAAAATGGAGGCCTTGGACCTGCCGGTGTAATAAATGCCCTCCACTGTTTACTTTGTCTCTCTGTGTGAGTTGTTTCCTGAAGCCTGGTTATAAGACTTCCTGTACATGTGCATGTATGTTTAAATAAAAATGTTATGCATTTATGCTCCTATTTCTGCCAGGTGCTTATTTCTCTAGCACTTTTTTTGATCATAGTTTTATTTTTGTGTAATGTCTCATATATCAAGAAATTGAAGAAATACTCATATTAAAAGTATATACATGTATATATAAAATTATGTATATGTGTGTGTATATATATGTACATATATACCCATGTACATATATATATGCATAGTGAAAGAAATGCCCAAAGATGTCAACCATCACTTCAGTAGGTTATATCACCTGTGATGAAATAACCAGTAGTTTCTGACTTTCTCTGCTTTATTTAGTATTATAGACTCTAGTTTTGCAATCAAAGTGCTGTCTCCTACCAATGCCATCTTCTCTTGGGACTCAAGCACTAGTTCCTCAGAGATCACCTATGGCTCTGAAACCTTCTAGGAATGAAAAGGTGGTGGTAGTTGCTCAGTCGTGTCCGGCTCTTTTCTGCCCCATGTACTATAGCCTGCCAGGTTCCTCTATCCATGGAATTCTCCAGGCAGTAATACTGGAGTAGGTAGCTATTTCCTGCTCCAGTGAGTCTTCCCTACACGGAGTTTAAACCTGGGTCTCCTGCATAGTAGGCAGATTGTATTCCATCTGAGCCACCAGGGAAGCCAAACTAAGGATGAAACCGAGCAATAAAACTCACTTTGTATAATTTTACTTGAATAGTTAACAGAAAAAAATACGCTTGACATAATATAATTATTTCCATAAAGATGCTTTGATCTTTCTATTTATTTAGCACTATTGAAAACCAGTGCTTTATTTATTTTTAAAAAACAAAAACATTTTTATTGGTGTATAACCCATTAATAATTTTATGATAGTTTCAGGTTAACAGTGAAAGGACTCAGCCATACATATACTTCTGCTTATTTAAATAACTACAGATCACACTTAAAATTTTTCATATTTATATTTTTGTTATTTTTTCAATAAGTTGTTTCTCCTTTATTATAAGGATATCTTCTTTTTCTATTATTTAAATATTTTACAGTTAAAAAAATAATAAATAAGTGCTCAATTTACAACAAAGGCATTGTAAGGGTTAGGAGGGAAAGAGGAAGAACACAATTTTTGAAAAGAATCACAGCCCAAGGACACAGCATAAACCCATTAGAATCAAATCGGTCCAAGATGGCAGACCAGACCTTGATCCTCAGTCAGCAAGCTAAATGACACAACAGTTGCCTGACAGTTCCACCCCTTCCCTAAAAGAGCTGGAATAATCCTCCTACTCATTAGCATATGGAATTACCCAGCCCATAAAAGCTAGGAATGCCATGTTTTTGGGGCCACTGGATTTGCTCTGCCGTGGCGCACACTCTGTCTGTGGAGTCCTTTCTCCTTTAAAACCCCCCCTTTTCCGGAATTTGAGACATGAAGAACCTGAACCAGTGGGTCCAGACATTGGGTAGGTGATTTTAATTACCAGGGTTTTGGCTGGGTTTGAGTCCCGGCCGATTAGGTAGTCCCAACAGGTTTCCTTCTAGGAATGAAAAGGTGGTGGTTGCTCAGTCGTGTCCGGCTCTTTTCTGCCCATGTACTATAGCCTGCCAGGTTCCTCTATCCATGGAATTCTCCAGGCAGTAATACTGGAGTAGGTAGCTATTTCCTGCTCCAGTGAGTCTTCCCTACACGGAGTTTAAACCTGGGTCTCCTGCATAGTAGGCAGATTGTATTCCATCTGAGCCACCAGGGAAGCCAAACTAAGGATGAAACCGAGCAATAAAACTCACTTTGTATAATTTTACTTGAATAGTTAACAGAAAAAAATACGCTTGACATAATATAATTATTTCCATAAAGATGCTTTGATCTTTCTATTTATTTAGCACTATTGAAAACCAGTGCTTTATTTATTTTTAAAAAACAAAAACATTTTTATTGGTGTATAACCCATTAATAATTTTATGATAGTTTCAGGTTAACAGTGAAAGGACTCAGCCATACATATACTTCTGCTTATTTAAATAACTACAGATCACACTTAAAATTTTTCATATTTATATTTTTGTTATTTTTTCAATAAGTTGTTTCTCCTTTATTATAAGGATATCTTCTTTTTCTATTA
The DNA here is from genome assembly GCA_022376925.1 of Tragulus kanchil. Lineage (NCBI taxonomy): Eukaryota > Metazoa > Chordata > Mammalia > Artiodactyla > Tragulidae > Tragulus > Tragulus kanchil. Next base: position 155,374,162 of record JAIOJX010000028.1, on the reverse strand, counting down.
TTTAAATATTTTACAGTTAAAAAAATAATAAATAAGTGCTCAATTTACAACAAAGGCATTGTAAGGGTTAGGAGGGAAAGAGGAAGAACACAATTTTTGAAAAGAATCACAGCCCAAGGACACAGCATAAACCCATTAGAATCAAATCAGTCCAAGATGGCAGACCAGACCTTGATCCTCAGTCAGCAAGCTAAATGACACAACAGTTGCCTGACAGTTCCACCCCTTCCCTAAAAGAGCTGGAATAATCCTCCTACTCATTAGCATATGGAATTACCCAGCCCATAAAAGCTAGGAATGCCATGTTTTTGGGGCCACTGGATTTGCTCTGCCGTGGCGCACACTCTGTCTGTGGAGTCCTTTCTCTGACTCTGAATAAATCCATTTCTTACCTATCACTTTGTCTCTGGCTGAATTCTCTGCAAAGAGACATGAAGAACCTGAACCTCAGTGGGTCCAGACATTGGGTAGGTGATTTTAATTACCAGGGTTTTGGCTGGGTTTGAGTCCCGGCCGATTAGGTTCAAGTCCCAAACAGGTTTCATTAAGTCTGGGCCCTGGTTTAAGTCTCAAATCGAGGCTGAACACTTTCAGTATTGCTAATGTTAATGAGTGGTAAGTGCTATTCTAGAAAGTTTCTAAATATATTTTTGGTTTCAACTTGTATTTTACTTATCAATTCCACTATTGCTAGACATACAGAATTTTTTGCAAAATTAAATATGATGCAATGAATTATCTTTACAGATGTGCTGGAAGGCATATATTGAATAATATGCTCTCATCTGAGAAGGAACTTTAAGACCAGAAAACAGAGCAGGCAACTCCATGAAGTAAGTGGAATTATGAATTGTATTGTGATAACTTACTTACAGAGAGAAATCAGGTGAATAACAATCCAGAAGCATTTGCAGCTGCACTCTGGATCACCAAAAAGGGTCCAAGACTACTTAAAGGTGGCAGTTGAGCACAGAATTTGATGACTAAGGGAGAAGCATTTTCTAACCTATGAGTACTGGGGGGGGTTTTCCTCCCTCCCAGGGACCTCATGACCATAAACCATCTGTATCAGAAAAAGACCCTCTTCCAGCTTTTAATATCAGATGAATGCAACGGTGAAAGTTGAGAGACTTTCTTGATTTGGAAGAATTCATTGTGAGAAGGCTAAAGCTCAGTAACACAAGAAGGAAAGGGATAGGACTTGGGGACTAAGATGGAGCTAACAAAAATGGAGTCAGTGTGGTTCAGCCAAGCATAGATGTTTTCTTGTGCAGATATAAAGATTTTCTCTAGAAAAATACTTCCCCTAGAGCCATACCTAGGTCAAAGTATCAGAAAAATCTCAATTTCCAAACCACAGATAAATTGCTGTCCATAGTCATTATAACTATTTACATTTTGTTCATAAACTCCCCCAAAGTTCTAAGTTTTGTGAATTATTACCGTACCATACATGTCATGGATGGTGGGTAGTTTACATGAGGAAATTGATGATGAAAATCCTTCGGTTGCAATTGTCTATCATGTTTATATATCCATTTATCCATTCAGAAATGATTTTTCTAATAAGAACCCTTAAGTTTTCTGTCATATACCCTTTTTAAAATAATGTTTTCTTTAGGTTCAGTTTTTGAATTGTAGAAAATTTGCAAAGATACTAAAGAAAATTACTGTGCACACTTCACCAGATTCTCTTTAATATTCATAACTAATGGACATTTTTTCAAAACTAAGAAACCAATTGGTACACAACGGTTAGCTAAATTCTCGGTTTGATTTGAAGTTCACCTGTTTTTCAATTTATGTCCTCTTACTTGTCCAAGATCTATCTAGGATAGCAGATTTCACCTTATTGTCATATCTCTTCTTCTCTGGTCTATGAAGGTTTCCTAGTGGGTGTGTGCTAAGTTGCTTCAATCATGTCTGATCCTTTACAGACCCATGGACTGTCGTCTGCCAGGTTCCTTTTGTCTGTGGGATTCTCCAGGCAAGAATACTGGAATGGGTACCCATTTCATTCTTCAGGGTATCTTCCCAACCCAAAGATTGAACCCATGTCTCTTATGTCTCCTCCATTGTTCTTTACTACTAGTTTTTTACTACTAGTGCTATCTGGGAAACTCCATAAAAGTTCCTCAGTCATTCCTTACTTTTCATGGCCTTAATACTTTAGAGACAGCCTAGACAGGTATTTTACAATATCCTTAATTTGAGGCTGGTGTTTTTTCTTGTGATTATACCAGACTTTTGGATTTTCAAAAAGATACAAAAGATACAAAATGTGCTTTGTATCATGGCATATCAAGGAGAGCACAATAGCCACAGGACTTCGGTGATATTTTTAAACTTTGTCACTTGTTTAAAGTAGTATTTGGCAGTTTCTCTGGTATAAAATTAATTGTTTTTCTCATTCCTCACTCTCTTCTTTGGAAGCCTAACCTACTTCAAGGGATGCTAGAATCAAACTTCATCCACTGTAGAGGAATCTACATGTATCACTTAGAAACCTTCTATAATGAAGTTGTGTTCTTTTTGATCTTTATTTAGGCAGTTTTGTGAATATTGCATGATGATTGGTATTCCTTCGTTGCAATTGTCTATCATGTTTATATATCCATTTATCCATTCAGAAATGATTTTTCTAATAAGAACCCTTAAGTTTTCTGTCATATACCCTTTTAAAATAATGTTTTCTTTAGGTTCAGTTTTTGAATTGTAGAAAATTTGCAAAGATACTAAAGAAAATTACTGTGCACACTTCACCAGATTCTCTTTAATATTCATAACTAATGGACATTTTTTCAAAACTAAGAAACCAATTGGTACACAACGGTTAGCTAAATTCTCGGTTTGATTTGAAGTTCACCTGTTTTTCAATTTATGTCCTCTTACTTGTCCAAGATCTATCTAGGATAGCAGATTTCACCTTATTGTCATATCTCTTCTTCTCTGGTCTATGAAGGTTTCCTAGTGGGTGTGTGCTAAGTTGCTTCAATCATGTCTGATCCTTTACAGACCCATGGACTGTCGTCTGCCAGGTTCCTCTGTCTGTGGGATTCTCCAGGCAAGAATACTGGAATGGGTACCCATTTCATTCTTCAGGGTATCTTCCCAACCCAAAGATTGAACCCATGTCTCTTATGTCTCCTCCATTGTTCTTTACTACTAGTTTTTTACTACTAGTGCTATCTGGGAAACTCCATAAAAGTTCCTCAGTCATTCCTTACTTTTCATGGCCTTAATACTTTAGAGACAGCCTAGACAGGTATTTTACAATATCCTTAATTTGAGGCTGGTGTTTTTTCTTGTGATTATACCAGACTTTTGGATTTTCAAAAAGATACAAAAGATACAAAATGTGCTTTGTATCATGGCATATCAAGGAGAGCACAATAGCCACAGGACTTCGGTGATATTTTTAAACTTTGTCACTTGTTTAAAGTAGTATTTGGCAGTTTCTCTGGTATAAAATTAATTGTTTTTCTCATTCCTCACTCTCTTCTTTGGAAGCCTAACCTACTTCAAGGGATGCTAGAATCAAACTTCATCCACTGTAGAGGAATCTACATGTATCACTTAGAAACCTTCTATAATGAAGTTGTGTTCTTTTTGATCTTTATTTAGGCAGTTTTTTAATTTACGTATATATAGACTCAAGGGTATTTATTCTGTAATTTGGTTGTGTTATTTATTTTGTTTTTAAGTTTTTCAGCTTTGGACCTGGGGATCTCTCTCAGTTTTGTTCCTTCATCTTTTTATATGCCCCCATCCTCTCTCTTTTTGAGCTCATTTAACTTGCTGATTCTACAAAGTGCCCCAGGCTCATCGTGTATTTTTCATTCCCAGGGCTAGACTCAGTGATTTATTAAAGGAGCAATTTTCTTGGAGGATAATACTTAGGAATGAAGATGTGATGGTGAGTATTCTCACTGTTCTTGAGGTGTTGTCACTTTAAGGCCTTCTCATGGGCAGAGCTGTGTAGTATATGTATACACAAACACCTATCATTATTTCTGTATCTAGTCATCTGAATATGTGTTAGGCTAAATATCAATTTATATTGATATCTCTGACTTTTATCCTGTCATGTGCTTTTAATTCCTTTCTCTGATACTTTATTTAAAACATATACAGGCACTGGCACTGAGGACTGTAAATACTAAAAAACAATTATATATAGTATTTATAGATATTTCCATAATTAATAATTGATATACTAGCAATGTTTTAATCTATTCCATGAACTAATCCCAATTAGTCATAGGGAAACTAGAGACTGTGGAAATAGGTAACTCCTTCAAGTTGAATGTTTTTTCAGTGAAACAACTAGAAAATGATAGATAATTTAGGACAGATATGTGAGATGTCTTAATAGTAGTGTTTTCATTTTTTTCTATTAAGGTTGATAAAACCTCTCACATTAGCTTTAAGAGCATTGTGTGTATGGTGACAAGATACAGAATGGGAAAAGAGAAGTTGGAAAATGAGAATGACATAAAAAATACTCGTGGTCCTTAATAAATACACATGTGCTGCGTTAAATGTTTATGTTAATGCTTTTTATTAACTAAAAGAGTTGATATTAACTAAAGAGTTAATACAGTAACGTTAGATATTTCTAAGCAGCATCAATGCTTCAATGCCTCAGGAAATATTTATGGTAACTAAGTGTTGATAGTCATTTGAAATTTCTTATGTATGTATATGTTAGCTGACATTAGCATAAGTAAATTGCATCTGTTCTGAAATTCACTTTGGAGCCAATTTTGAATTTGATAATTTCTTATATTTAATATTCAAGTCATATTTCAATCAAAAATGAGAAGAAAACTGTGTCTATTACTCCTGGCTATTGAGTATGTAAGGATTTCTAAGTATAGCCCATGGAAACAACTGTCGTGAGGTAACCACTGGGTGCCAAATTCTGTGTGTGTGCTCAATCTATCAGTCATGTCCAACTCTTTGCAATGCTATGAACAGTAGCCTTCCAGCCTCCTCTGCTCATGGAATTTTAAAGGCAAGAATACTGGAGTGGGTTGCTGTTTCTTCCTCCAGAGGATCTTCCAGACCCAGGGATCCAAGCCTGGTTTTCTGTATCTTCTACACTGCAGGTGAATTCTTTACAACTGAGCCATCAGGGAAGCCCCATGACAAATTCAGGTCAAAATAAAGACCTCAGTAATCTTCTGTGCTAGATGATCACCTATCATAATTAATCTCTTCTTGTATTTAGTTTATTTCTATAAACTGTTAATTTGGAAATTAACAACAGAGCAGCATAAGGCCTTTCCTGGTAATATCCAAGCTGGCAGTCACAAATGTTTTTTTAGTTGTTTTAAAAAGTATACTTTGTGAGCATGGAGAGAAAATAAACTTAGCAGCCTCGTCTAGTGTTGAATCTTCTTTCACTCAGGAAAATGTCTCAATTATATCCTATTACTTGCCGTATCAGTGACATTGAGATATAAAGAAACTGAATAGTGCTTCACAAAACTTACTTAGAAAATAATCAGCAGTACAAGCTCAATAAAAAAATTTAAAAAGGACATAAAATCTAACTCCTCTTTTCTTCAATAAGACTTGGTTGAAGAAAATAGGTATCAACTGTTAAGAATTCTTAAAAGAATATATAATGCTGTAATTTAAGTATGTAATTATTTCATAATAAAAGATTCCAGGAATGTTGATTTAGGATATTCCAGCCAAGTTTTAATGATAAAATTTAATTTTATACGCCAAATGTCCTGAAGTTCTATGTAGTAGTTTCCTTCTTCTCTTCCTTTTATCCCCTAAGTTTTTATTTATTTATCTTGAAATTTTGTAGTTATCTCATACTTTCTTACTATCTAAAGTTTTGTTCCTTCTTAGCTTTTTGCTGGTGCTCAGTTGCTTTAGTCTTGTCCAACTCTTTGAGGTCCTATGGACTGTAGCCCACCAGACTCCTGAGTTCATAGTATTCTCCAGGCAAGAATACTGGTTGAGCTGGCATGCCTTCCTCAAGACAATCTTCCCAACCCAGGGATCTAGCTCAAGCCTCTTGCATCTCCTTCATTGGCAAGTGATTTCTTCACCACTGAACTACTAGGAAAGCCCTCTTAATTTCTTAGATATCTAAAATTCCTGTTTTAAAAATTTTAGAAACATTCTAGACATAGTACATATTTAAGTTTTTTTCCATTATCTCAAGAAGTGTGTGTGTGTATGTGCGTTGGATGACTCTCAAATTCTAGCATCAGCTTCTTCCAAATATTAATACACTAGTACATATTATAGAGGCAAAATTATTAATATAATCAATAGTCTTATCAGGAGACCCTTTAAGTTTTGAGAAACTATCAGGCTCACAGTGGCAAAAACGAGCTTTCCAAAATTTTAGTTTTCACTCAAAAATGTAATTTTTTTGTTTCTATTTTTAATTAAGATACAGTTGATGTGTTTTATATCAGTTAAAAGTTCAATTTTCATTATTGGTGACAAATTGTCTTATTTTTTCTGTAAAGCAACTAACTGACTTTATCTACATTCGACAAAATGTTAAATACTCAACTCTGAATAAGCATAATTTGTCTGTTAGTTGTTTCATTAAGTGAAAATACTCTTCTATGACAAAAAAAGGCACTTTACTGTCAACCTAAAAGAATTTCAAATGTGCTTTTATATAGCTATCATATGTCAGTATGCAGCAGATAGGGTATGTGCTAATATGCTTTGCTTTCCTCATACAAGATAGTTTAAAACACATAATTAAGACTTAAACTGATATTTTTACTGATATTGGAAAGATTCCAGGAATGTTGATTTAGGATATTCCAGCCAAGTTTTAATGATAAAATTTAATTTTATACGCCAAATGTCCTGAAGTTCTATGTAGTAGTTTCCTTCTTCTCTTCCTTTTATCCCCTAAGTTTTTATTTATTTATCTTGAAATTTTGTAGTTATCTCATACTTTCTTACTATCTAAAGTTTTGTTCCTTCTTAGCTTTTTGCTGGTGCTCAGTTGCTTTAGTCTTGTCCAACTCTTTGAGGTCCTATGGACTGTAGCCCACCAGACTCCTGAGTTCATAGTATTCTCCAGGCAAGAATACTGGTTGAGCTGGCATGCCTTCCTCAAGACAATCTTCCCAACCCAGGGATCTAGCTCAAGCCTCTTGCATCTCCTTCATTGGCAAGTGATTTCTTCACCACTGAACTACTAGGAAAGCCCTCTTAATTTCTTAGATATCTAAAATTCCTTTTTTAAAAAATTTTAGAAACATTCTAGACATAGTACATATTTAAGTTTTTTTCCATTATCTCAAGAAGTGTGTGTGTGTATGTGCGTTGGATGACTCTCAAATTCTAGCATCAGCTTCTTCCAAATATTAATACACTAGTACATATTATAGAGGCAAAATTATTAATATAATCAATAGTCTTATCAGGAGACCCTTTAAGTTTTGAGAAACTATCAGGCTCACAGTGGCAAAAACGAGCTTTCCAAAATTTTAGTTTTCACTCAAAAATGTAATTTTTTTGTTTCTATTTTTAATTAAGATACAGTTGATGTGTTTTATATCAGTTAAAAGTTCAATTTTCATTATTGGTGACAAATTGTCTTATTTTTTTTCTGTAAAGCAACTAACTGACTTTATCTACATTCGACAAAATGTTAAATACTCAACTCTGAATAAGCATAATTTGTCTGTTAGTTGTTTCATTAAGTGAAAATACTCTTCTATGACAAAAAAAAAAGGCACTTTACTGTCAACCTAAAAGAATTTCAAATGTGCTTTTATATAGCTATCATATGTCAGTATGCAGCAGATAGGGTATGTGCTAATATGCTTTGCTTTCCTCATACAAGATAGTTTAAAAACACATAATTAAGACTTAGCTTACATAAAGCTGATATTTTTTTACTGATATTGGAAAGATAATCTTCAGTGATAATTATTTTTCTCTTCTGAGTGCACGATGGGAAAAATAGCATAACTATTCACACAGCTTGGTACCACTGGTTTGATTTGTGTTAAGGAAGCAGGAATTAAAATCTTCACTGTAAATGACAACAAAACTGTTTCTGAATAAATACGGAGATTTAAATTAGTTATTCAACACAAAGGTTTTAGCACCATTTCTGTTCTTTTCCAAGCATTCCTATAAAAGAATGTTTTCTTTGATGATAAGTTGTACTGATGCAACAAAAAAGCACAGAACAAGATTATCTATTCTGTATAGATTCATTCATTTGTAATTCATAGTTATAATTCTACAGATAACATATGCTATCAATTCATACTTACTGATAAATCTTTGACAAGCTACTTTATTTTTGGAAAATGGCAGTATTTTGATCTATTACTGACTTTTCATCAAGCAGGCATTCAGCAATGTCAACTTTATAAAGCTTTATTAATCATTTAGTTATTAAGTGCATTCTCAAACAAGTATAATATGATAGTTTACCCTAGTAAGATGCTACAGTGGCTTTTTTCAATTGAAAAACTATATAAAAAAATACAAGGATCCTAACAAATCATGAAGACTACATATACAATATGTAATTCATTTTTCTTTTAAAACCTAGGCAATTAGTCTTAAAATGATGCTACAACTTAACTAACACCATAAAATGATTAGAAAATCTTTTGTGGAATAAGCCATAATTTATTAACATCTATAGAACCTAAACAATAATAGCATTTGCCATATCTGTGTTCACTACTTACACATTTTGTGCATTTACATTGGAGTAGATTCCCTTTTTATGCATCAGAAAACCACTATGGCTTTATGTCATCTTTTCCTAGTATCACTAGTCATAGATTATGCAGGCTGAGGGGCAAGCCTTCTAGTTTCTTTTTAAACTCATAATCCTCTTTGGAATTTTAGGAAACTAAATAATATATACACTTTATTTTATAATAGACTATTTTCTAACACTTCTTGAACAAATATGAAATTGAAATGATTATAACAGTTGTAAGGCTTTCCAGGTGGTTCAGTGGAAAGAATCACCTGCCATTTCAGGAGACTCAGGAGATGGGTCAGTCCCTAGATCAGGAAGATCCCTAGGAGATGGAAATGGCAGCCTATTCCTGTGTTGTTGCCTGGGAAATCCCATGGACAGAGTCCTACAGTCCATGGGTCACAAAAGAGTTGGACACAGCTTAGCCACTAAACAATAACTGAAGATAGCTGGTAAGAACACAGAGGTATCCAGAGGAGTATGATTTAACATTTGAACATTACGTGTTTATATCCTAAATCTACTCACTTAGACATTTCTATGAAACCGATACACAACTATAGTCTCAATTATTCAGAGGAATCCTAACATCATAGAGCAGCACATACCTTCTGGGGAAAAAAAAATTCTCTGTGTGCTTATGAGAGAGAACAAAAACTATAATGATTTAGATTACTATAAATGCAGTTAGATCTTGCTAACCTCCAGAAGGAGTCACAGATTCATCCTTTACTACTCCAGGATTAAAACTAAGATACAAAAATTTATTAGATACACAAGGATGTATATTGTTTTATAATATATGTTTGATATATGCATGTTAATGTATGTACCTTGTTCTGATGTAGATTTCTTACAATCAGTTGTAATGAAACTAGTTTTGCCAAGAAAGCAGGGAATAACAAAGAGAAGAAAGTTGGACTGAGGCCAGAAGGGTCATACAGAAAGGTGTTGGGCACAGATCTGATTTTTTAGAAATTTAATTTTCTGTAGAAATATTTTTCTATAAAAGGATTGGCCATGAAATAATTTTTTTTTGAATTTTTGGACTATTTTATTGGTCTTTTCATTTGTGTATTTTCATCCATCTTCATTCCTTGGCCTGTGTGGGCCTCTCATTGCAGTGGCCTCTCGTTGCATCAGAAAACCACTATGGCTTTATGTCATCTTTTCCTAGTATCACTAGTCATAGATTATGCAGGCTGAGGGGCAAGCCTTCTAGTTTCTTTTTAAACTCATAATCCTCTTTGGAATTTTAGGAAACTAAATAATATATACACTTTATTTTATAATAGACTATTTTCTAACACTTCTTGAACAAATATGAAATTGAAATGATTATAACAGTTGTAAGGCTTTCCAGGTGGTTCAGTGGAAAGAATCACCTGCCATTTCAGGAGACTCAGGAGATGGGTCAGTCCCTAGATCAGGAAGATCCCTAGGAGATGGAAATGGCAGCCTATTCCTGTGTTGTTGCCTGGGAAATCCCATGGACAGAGTCCTACAGTCCATGGGTCACAAAAGAGTTGGACACAGCTTAGCCACTAAACAATAACTGAAGATAGCTGGTAAGAACACAGAGGTATCCAGAGGAGTATGATTTAACATTTGAACATTACGTGTTTATATCCTAAATCTACTCACTTAGACATTTCTATGAAACCGATACACAACTATAGTCTCAATTATTCAGAGGAATCCTAACATCATAGAGCAGCACATACCTTCTGGGGAAAAAAAAATTCTCTGTGTGCTTATGAGAGAGAACAAAAACTATAATGATTTAGATTACTATAAATGCAGTTAGATCTTGCTAACCTCCAGAAGGAGTCACAGATTCATCCTTTACTACTCCAGGATTAAAACTAAGATACAAAAATTTATTAGATACACAAGGATGTATATTGTTTTATAATATATGTTTGATATATGCATGTTAATGTATGTACCTTGTTCTGATGTAGATTTCTTACAATCAGTTGTAATGAAACTAGTTTTGCCAAGAAAGCAGGGAATAACAAAGAGAAGAAAGTTGGACTGAGGCCAGAAGGGTCATACAGAAAGGTGTTGGGCACAGATCTGATTTTTTAGAAATTTAATTTTCTGTAGAAATATTTTTCTATAAAAGGATTGGCCATGAAATAATTTTTTTTTGAATTTTTGGACTATTTTATTGGTCTTTTCATTTGTGTATTTTCATCCATCTTCATTCCTTGGCCTGTGTGGGCCTCTCATTGCAGTGGCCTCTCTCGTTGCAGAGCACTGGCTCTGGGTGCATGTGCTCCAGAGCGCTGGCTTGTAATTGGACACACCAGTCCAGCTGCTTCACAGTACGTGGTATCTTCCCAGGCCAGGGATTGAATTGGTGCCCCTTACACTGCAAGGCAGACTCTTTTACCCACTGGACCACCAGGGAAGCCCCCAGTACTTTTTATAAATATTATCTGCCCCCTTCCCCAAATGCATCATTTACTGAATTAACCTGTATCAGAGTAGTTTTCCAAAAATGATTGCCTTAAAACAACTTAAGAATCTCCTGAGTCTCATGCTCCTTACACTCCAAACTGTTTTCTTGACTTCCCTTCTATATAAAATTTAAGGATTTGCTTCTGATTCTCTCCCCCATTACTATTCACTCTTCAAACCTTTCCAATTTTGCTTCCTGCATCATCATTATATTTAAATTGTTTTTGTAAAGGTTACCAAATAAATTCCATGCTCAAAAATCTAACAGGCAGTTTTAATAGTACCGAATTTTTCTTTTCTTAACTTTTTATTTTGTATTGAAGTATAGCCAATCAACAATGCTGTGATAGTTTCAGGTGGATAGCAAAGGGACTCAGTCATACATATGCATGTATCCATTCTCCCCCAAACTCCCCTGCCATCTAGTCTGCCACATAACACTGAACAGAATTCCCTGTGTTTCTTAATTGTTCTTAAATTCTATAAATGTTGATCATTTGTTTCATTGAAATACAATTATCCAGCTCTTCTTTTAATTAGATAGGTCACCCTTTTCTTTTTTTGGTTCCCTTTGCTTGTTTCTGTTTCTAAATATGAGAATGCCCTAGTTGTGGGTCCCTCAAACTTAACCTTCTTTCTCTTCAGCACAGTCCTTACTATAATCATTTTGATCTCAGTGAAAAGGAAATGAAAGAAAACAAGATAAACATAAATGCTAGTTCCAGTGATTTATTATTACCTTATTTCTTATGTATAAAATTCTAAGCATTGCCCATTCTGGTTGTGGACTAAATGAGGTCAGATTGTTTTATGTAAAATTTCTGAATCTAAGACCAGACAGGCCTTACCAAGTATTGATGACTGGTTTTTTTTGTTGTTTTTTTTTTTTTAACTTTTTTGACCACTTTTATTGGTCTTTCATTTATTTATCTTTGTTCTGTGGCCTCTGTGGGCCTCGCATTACAGTGGCCTCTCTCACCGCAGAGGACCGGCTCTGGGCACACGTGCTCCAGAGCTCCAGCTCGGTAGTTGGACACATTGGTCCAGCCGCTCCACGGCACGTGGGATCTTCTCAGGCCAGGAATGGAGCCGGTGCCCCTTGCACTTCAAGGCAGTATCCTTAACCACTGGACCACCAAGGAAGTCCTTAACTTTTTATTTTATATTGGAACATGCGATTAACTATGCTGTCATAATTTAAGGTGGAGAGCAAAGAGACTCTACCACATATACACATATATCCATTCTTCCACAAACTCCCCTTCTACCCAGGCTGCCACATAACTTTGGGTAGAATTCCCTTTGCTATACAGTAGAACCTTGAACAATAGCTATTTTTATAATCATATTTATAAATATAGAACAGAAAAATTTCTCCCAAAACCTACTCATGGAGGACATGAAATTATGCCATGACTGACTCTAGCCTCTAATATTTTAGCATTCTTGGAGAACCTTGAGTTACCAATTGTATCAGTTGCAGTGAAACTAGTTTTGCCAAGAAAGCAGGGAATAACAAAGATAACAAAATAAACCAATTGTGAACTTCACTATACACTGAAGAGACCACATGGGGTAGCCTTCAGGCTACACGGAGAGAGAAACAGGGCCAGATAATTCCTTTCTTTCAGATGCCTCCCCCAAGTCTCCAGACTAAAAAAATCACCGACTGAATACCACCAGTGACTCCAGTCAATGCAGCAGGGAGCAGAAAAATCCAACAGCCAAGTAATCCTAGAATCACTGAATCCAAAATTATGAAATACATTTAAATTGTGATTGTTTAAAGTTACTAAGTTTTGAAGTAGTTAGTCAGATAGTAATAGATACCAGAATAAAATTCGTTAACTGGCAGTCCTTTGCTACCAAAATAAAAATCTGAAACATGTGGCATTGGCTTTGGAACCATTTTCAGGTTAAAATTTGAAAGCCTTTTGGAACCGAAAATTTTGTCTAAGCATTGCCCATTCTGGTTGTGGACTAAATGAGGTCAGATTGTTTTATGTAAAATTTCTGAATCTAAGACCAGACAGGCCTTACCAAGTATTGATGACTGGTTTTTTTTGTTGTTTTTTTTTTTTTAACTTTTTTGACCACTTTTATTGGTCTTTCATTTATTTATCTTTGTTCTGTGGCCTCTGTGGGCCTCGCATTACAGTGGCCTCTCTCACCGCAGAGGACCGGCTCTGGGCACACGTGCTCCAGAGCTCCAGCTCGGTAGTTGGACACATTGGTCCAGCCGCTCCACGGCACGTGGGATCTTCTCAGGCCAGGAATGGAGCCGGTGCCCCTTGCACTTCAAGGCAGTATCCTTAACCACTGGACCACCAAGGAAGTCCTTAACTTTTTATTTTATATTGGAACATGCGATTAACTATGCTGTCATAATTTAAGGTGGAGAGCAAAGAGACTCTACCACATATACACATATATCCATTCTTCCACAAACTCCCCTTCTACCCAGGCTGCCACATAACTTTGGGTAGAATTCCCTTTGCTATACAGTAGAACCTTGAACAATAGCTATTTTTATAATCATATTTATAAATATAGAACAGAAAAATTTCTCCCAAAACCTACTCATGGAGGACATGAAATTATGCCATGACTGACTCTAGCCTCTAATATTTTAGCATTCTTGGAGAACCTTGAGTTACCAATTGTATCAGTTGCAGTGAAACTAGTTTTGCCAAGAAAGCAGGGAATAACAAAGATAACAAAATAAACCAATTGTGAACTTCACTATACACTGAAGAGACCACATGGGGTAGCCTTCAGGCTACACGGAGAGAGAAACAGGGCCAGATAATTCCTTTCTTTCAGATGCCTCCCCCAAGTCTCCAGACTAAAAAAATCACCGACTGAATACCACCAGTGACTCCAGTCAATGCAGCAGGGAGCAGAAAAATCCAACAGCCAAGTAATCCTAGAATCACTGAATCCAAAATTATGAAATACATTTAAATTGTGATTGTTTAAAGTTACTAAGTTTTGAAGTAGTTAGTCAGATAGTAATAGATACCAGAATAAAATTCGTTAACTGGCAGTCCTTTGCTACCAAAATAAAAATCTGAAACATGTGGCATTGGCTTTGGAACCATTTTCAGGTTAAAATTTGAAAGAACCTTACTTTTAGTGGAATCTGGAGATGTTACCTGAAAAACTGGGTTTGCCTCCTGATGAGTTAAACGACACAACCAAACCAAAGAGTGGAAGAAGAAAGGGATTATTACTTATAGCAATTAAGGAAAAGAAATGAGATCTTTCCCAAACCATTGTCCCCCCAACACCAAAATTGGCAAAGTTTTAAGCTAAGAGTATATTCATATTCATGAAGAGGCTTGAGCAGAGGAGAATTTAGCATAGAACTTGAGGCAAAGGACAAAGATTGTGGCCAAGCTTCGATAACAAAATGAATGACTTTTGTTATTGTCGTGTTCTGTACACAGGTTGGAATAGAATTTTCCAGATATGAGACAGAATTAGAGGAGAACAAAATTTATTAGAGTGGAAGAGGCTGTTAGAATAATGGGCCTGCTCAAGGGAAAGCTGAGCACTTTTGCTGGTTTGCAACCAATTTTTATAAACTCAAGAAACACAAAATTCCTACTGGTATGGTGGCATTAGATGATTTGTTAGGATGCTATAGGGTGGATAGTAGGGTGGATGTTTTATTTAATATGGGGTCAATGAACTGGCTGGTTTATATCCAGAGGCTCATGGCAACAGTTGCTGTGGGGTTTGGTCAGTTCCAATGATTTTTATTCTGTGACCTTAGTTCAGGGCTCCACACCTGTGACTTTGGTGTAGGATTCCACAGTTATGTCAAGAAAGACATGCTTGGTTCTCTTCCTCTGAGAATGCTGTACCCTTTCTGATTTCAAAAAGCTTTTGAGACATTTGTGTACAAGGGTTTGAATAATAGAAAGGAAAGCATTATTGGAAGCTGGAAAAAAATGAACCCTGGTTATGTAATGATAGAACGTTTGGCAAGAACATCACATTGCCATGAAGAAGCTAACAAGGTACTTAATGATTTGTGTGTCTAGCTGGGTAGCCTTCTATATAAAATATAAGCATAGCTTTTTTATTTTTTACTGTCTATGATAAAATGAGAAATTAGATCCATTAAACAAGAAAACAAATTTTTAGCGGAATTTGGAGGAAATATAAAGCAACTTGTATAGTCTATAAAAGTATAAATATGCCAAAATAAAACATAGCAAATCAATGTGTTTCTCATTCTACGTTCTTCCAACAAAGTTTATCAAAATAGGGGAATGGATGCAGGTGATCAAAAGAAGCAAACTCTCAGTTACCATGTTAATAACTCAATCATGTCTGATTCTTTGAGACCCCATGGACCATAGCCCACTAGGTTCCTCTGTCCATGGGATTTCCCAGGAAAGAATACTGAAGTGGACTGCCACTCCCTTTCTCTAGGTGATCTTCCTGATCCAGGGTTTGAAGCTGTGTCTCTTATACTCATGTGAGTGTCCTGCTTGGAGGAAGATGCTTTTTTTTTATCATCTGAGCCACCAGAGGAGCCTGAGGCAACCCAGGTTTGATCCCTGGAGATCAAGCCGATAAATAGCCCTGGAAAAGGAAATGGCAACCTATTCCAGTATGCTTGCCTGGGAAATCCCATGGACAGAGGAGCCTGCTGAGCTACAGTTCACAATGAATTGAACATGACTGAGTGACTAATACCCATATCCCTGAAGTCTAGGTTTGGCCATGTGTTTTGTTTTGGCCAATAGGACAAAATTAATTATGATTAGAGCAGAGACTTAAAAAGTATTTATCTGTTGAGGCTTGAACTCCCTTGATGTGTTTGAAACCAAGGACCACTGTATAAATACGCCTCTGGCAAGCTTGGTGGAAGATACTTGGTCACACCAAGGAGAACTGAGATGCCATGGCCAATACCTGCCAGTCTACTTGATCATTTAATACCTTCCAACACTAAAAATAACACGTCCCCATAAGAGAACACAAGTTAAGATAAACAGATTCAGTTCAGACTGGAAGAGACTCAGCAGAGTAGTGATCTAAAAAGAATGTTTTCCAGGTTGTTGAGTTTCAGAGTGGCTTGTTACGAGGCAGTGGCTACTAACACAATCTTGACCTATGTCCTAAGAAAAGTGGTTACTATGAAATGGGATGCTGTCATACAAATCCCTTGACCTATAAATCCTAAAACTAAGGAAGTGGACTCACATTGCCATGAAGCAACTAACAAGGTACTTAATGATTTGTGTGTCTAGCTGGGTAGCCTTCTATATAAAATATAAGCATAGCTTTTTTATTTTTTACTGTCTATGATAAAATGAGAAATTAGATCCATTAAACAAGAAAACAAATTTTTAGCGGAATTTGGAGGAAATATAAAGCAACTTGTATAGTCTATAAAAGTATAAATATGCCAAAATAAAACATAGCAAATCAATGTGTTTCTCATTCTACGTTCTTCCAACAAAGTTTATCAAAATAGGGGAATGGATGCAGGTGATCAAAAGAAGCAAACTCTCAGTTACCATGTTAATAACTCAATCATGTCTGATTCTTTGAGACCCCATGGACCATAGCCCACTAGGTTCCTCTGTCCATGGGATTTCCCAGGAAAGAATACTGAAGTGGACTGCCACTCCCTTTCTCTAGGTGATCTTCCTGATCCAGGGTTTGAAGCTGTGTCTCTTATACTCATGTGAGTGTCCTGCTTGGAGGAAGATGCTTTTTTTTTATCATCTGAGCCACCAGAGGAGCCTGAGGCAACCCAGGTTTGATCCCTGGAGATCAAGCCCAGAAATATCCCCTGGAAAAGGAAATGGCAACCTATTCCAGTATGCTTGCCTGGGAAATCCCATGGACAGAGGAGCCTGCTGAGCTACAGTTCACAATGAATTGAACATGACTGAGTGACTAATACCCATATCCCTGAAGTCTAGGTTTGGCCATGTGTTTTGTTTTGGCCAATAGGACAAAATTAATTATGATTAGAGCAGAGACTTAAAAAGTATTTATCTGTTGAGGCTTGAACTCCCTTGATGTGTTTGAAACCAAGGACCACTGTATAAATACGCCTCTGGCAAGCTTGGTGGAAGATACTTGGTCACACCAAGGAGAACTGAGATGCCATGGCCAATACCTGCCAGTCTACTTGATCATTTAATACCTTCCAACACTAAAAATAACACGTCCCCATAAGAGAACACAAGTTAAGATAAACAGATTCAGTTCAGACTGGAAGAGACTCAGCAGAGTAGTGATCTAAAAAGAATGTTTTCCAGGTTGTTGAGTTTCAGAGTGGCTTGTTACGAGGCAGTGGCTACTAACACAATCTTGACCTATGTCCTAAGAAAAGTGGTTACTATGAAATGGGATGCTGTCATAGAAATCACCTTCAGAGCAAGCATCAAGGATAAAGATTAACAGCCTAGAAAGCTAAGGATGTATGTTATGCCATGGCAAAACATCTGTAAAGCTGGCACCTGAAATACCTTGGAAATTAAACTACCAAACAACACACCGTATAATTTTGACATAATAGATTTCAACAAGGTCTGCTTTTGGATGATGTGTTTCATTAATCTTTAAAACATATTACAATAAATTCAGGAAGATACTCCACAAAGGCTCCAATAGGGAGAACAAATCCAGTGTCCCTATTAGCTATTTTTATCTGTAGAAAACTATATCCAATATTGTGTTGGTAATGAAAATAGAATTTCATTATCATTCCATTGCTATATCTAATATGGTATAGTAAAAATAATGTAGAATTGACCTCCACTGGAGAATGGTGTATTCATATTTGACATTAATCTTTATGGAAGCCAGTCTCCAAGATGCCCCCCAGTGATCCTCACTTCCAAGTACTCATGAAATTGTGTGAACTCTTCTCGAATTAAAAAGAGCAGATTCGTAGGATCAGAGGATTTTATGCAGGTGAAACTATTTAATTTCTGAGGCTAGATAAAACAAGACATTCTGATTTCTGACTTTATTTCTTGCTTTTGTTTCTCTCACATTTGGGGAATCCAACTATATGCCGTGAGAACACAAGCAGTCTTGTGAAAAGAACTATCAAAAATTAGACAATGGACTAAGGGTTCTGTACACAGCTAGTTGGTCACATGAGTGAACCACTATGGAAGTACATCTTACAGCCCTTGTCAAGTCTTCAGATGATTGTACTGCTGACTGACATTGTGACTGAAACTTTCGTGAAAGTTTCCCAGATAAGAGCTACTTAACTAAGTGTTTCCCAATTTATGACCTGCCCAAATTGGGATATATACAAAAATATGGTTTTTTTCTCATTATTTTAACTATATTTTAAGGAAATTGCTATTACAGCAATAGATAACTAAGGCAAATTATGAACAAATTTTTGATGTTTTTAAGTTTTATTTGAAGGCTGAATTGCCACTTACTCTATGACTTCGGATGAGTTGCTTAATTTTACATATTCATTTCTCTAGTCTGTTAAACAAAGTAATACTTCATACATTATTGAGGTATGTGAAATTTACATGAAATAACATACATAAACAAACATCACTTCAGTTCACCCTATGGATGCAGCATGCCAGTCTTCCCTATCCTTAACCATTTCCTGGAGCTTGCTCAAACTCGTGTCCATTGCATTGGTGATGCCATTCAACTATCTTGTCCTCTGTTCTCCCCTTCTGTGTCTGCCTTCTATTTTTCCCAGCATCAGGATCTTTTCCAATGAATTGTCTCTACACATCAGGTAGCCAAAGTATCGGAGCTTAAACTTTAGCATCAGTCCTTCCAATGAATATTCAGAGTTGATTTCTTTAAGATGGACTGGTTTGTTCTCCTTTCAGTCCAAGACTGTCAAGAATCTTTTCTTACAGCACAATTTAAAGGCATCAATTCTTCAGCACTCAGCTTTCTTTATGGTTCAGCTCACATCCATACATGGCTACTGGAAAAACCATAGCTTTGACAATATGGGCTTTTATCAGCAGAGTGATATCTCTGCTTTTGAATATTCTAGGTTGGTCATAACTTTACTTCCAAGGAGAAGGTGTCTTTTAGTTTCATGACTGCAGTCACCATTTGCAGTGATTTTTCAGTCCAAGATATTAAGGTCTGCCATTGTTTCCATTGTTTGCCCATCTATTTGCCATGAAGTAACGGGACCATATGCCAAGATCTCTGCTTTTGAATGTTGAGTTTTAAGCCAGGTTTTTCACTCTTCTCTTTCACCCTCATCAAGAGGCTCTTTAGTTGATAAAGTGACTAAAAAAGTACCTGGCATGTAGGAAAGAGCTAACTTCTATCAAAAGTCATTTTTGTGAAAAGCTAATGGGTTAAGATTGACCATATAAAATATCACATTTAAATGAATTTTAAAGGTTCAGACTTTGTTTTCCAAAATACAACTATCAATATTTTTTTTTTTCTCTCATGGAATTTTTCTGGAAGTTGCTTTTACTTCTATGGGTTTTTCTAGTTTGATTCACAGAATCATATTGCATTCTGTACTCATGCTATAAACAAATCAAGATTTATAAATATGTGTCAATAATTACTAATGAATAAAACAGTTATCCTAAGCATGGAAGATATATATCACCTCAAGGTCTGGATGTAAAGGGGCAATTTCTATTAAGTATGCATTCTCCAGTTTTAGACTCACATCCTTTATCTGAGCTTCACACTCCTTGGGAAACATATCAAATTGTAATTCTTGCCTCTTTAATGTTTACTACGGCAAATAACTTATTTCCTATGGTGCTATTTATTTTCATTCTTTCACTTATTCTATATTTTTTTTGTTATTGAGAGTAAAGACTAGGACTAGTATCAGGATTTTATTTCTTTGGCTTGATCATTTTATTGCTTCTTTCAGCTACTGTATATTGGGAATACTTATGTATTACACACTGTTATTCTTTTCCTTTTTTTAAAATTTCCTTACACACTATGACTATTAGTAACTTCTACTTTGTATAACTTGCTTGCCTTCCAACTCTCCAAATAACTTGTGAGTCTGTAAACTCTGCCTATGACTAGAAATTAGTGAGCTTAAAAGAAACAAGGATTTGCAACCAAGCAGATGTGCTTTTGAATCTCTATTCTATTACTATTGCTTACTCTGTAGTACTAACTATATCTTAGAATATTTAAACCCAATCAGTCTGTAAAATAAGAATAATAAAAGAAGTATTTTCTAGCACTTTTGATGAATAATTAAAAGAAAAGGTGTATTTAATATGTCTGACTCTAAATAGGTTTTTAAATGTATACATTCTTTGGTACAGTAAACTATTGCTGTGGAGGACCAGAATTGAACACAGGCTAATTTTTCATAGCATATCTTTTTGAATTGTTCAATGTTTATATAAAATTCTATGTAATAATAGTTAAAAACTGTATCTATCTGTCCTTCTATCTAAATGTGTATTATTAAAAGAGAGACTACAAATCTACAAATGTTTATTAAATAATTAGCTTGGCCTAATTAAAGTTTCCAAGTTAGAAAACAAAGATGAACCAACCCACAATAAAAAGAACAAAGGTATAAATCCCAAATTAAAAACACAATATTTTATATCAATTCAAATGCATAGGAATTTTCTAAATTCTAAAGTAAATTGCATGGTATTAAAACTTGGGTTCAGAACTATGTATAGAGGCCAATTAAAACCTTTTCTGAATAATTTCCTTTAAGGGTATAGCTTTATTTTGATCTTTAAGAGAAAACCATTAAATCATAGAGACAAATTATTTGCTATACTCAAGGAACAAACTTGACATAACTGCAACATTTTAAATGTTTTATATTAGTTTATAGCATAAAACATATATAGCATTATTAGTGCATAATATATCAAGTTTTCATAAAGTATAAACATGATTGAAGTACATTTAAGTCCTTTTCATTTTATAAGATGCAAATTATGACTCATGTAAACTTAGAATAAGAATTAGCAGTGTCACATCATTCTGTGTTCAAACTGGATTATTTAATAGTTTTTGACCTCATTAGTCCTAGTCAGTTCCTCCAAAATTATGGAGAAGTGTTATCTTTCTAAACATGGTAGAAAAACTAAACCCCATCACAATAAAGCGATAACTTTTGCCTGAAACATCTTTTAACATCCAGTAACTTTATATATGAGGTGGCTGAAAAGACACTTGACTGTGGTAACTTGGTTCCTAATTTTGTCTATAAGTAGAATTTTAAAGTGATAAATGTTATAAAGATAGATTCCTCTACTTCAGAGAAAAATAAATGGAAGGAGTGATGAAGGAGTCAAACTTTGCTTTCCTAAAAATTAGAATTAAAAAAATAGAATACATGAAAGCTAATTATATTTTTCTTATTTTTTGTGTGTATGTGCTGTTCTTTTCACTGGAAGTTCTATTGTAGTATGAAACAATAATCTTAAGACAAGTATCCTGTCTGGAACTGACTTTAATTAAAAGTAGCTTTTAATAATATGTCATTAGGACATTTTCAGTGACTTCTTTATCATAACTAGAATGTTTATTATTTCTTTTAGGATTTCTATTAGAACTACTAACTATGTCTTATTGAATAACCTTTCAAATTTTGTTGTTATAACATGTTCACTACTTTTCCTGGCTGATAAAATGATTTAGATGAATAAATCTGGTAATGAACTACTTTAAACTTCTGGAGGTAACCCGAAATAGTTATTAAAATGTATTCTTCTAAAAGCTTTTCAAGGAATTAGCTATCAAATTCAGCTATTCAATTTAATATGTTTAATTTATTATTTGACTTCACTTATTATCTTTTTACCTGTTTTCCCATTTTTCTTGTTTTTAAATAATTTTTGTATATGAAATGGTTTTCCCATTTACAGTTGTATGTAAGGAGTATGGAATCTCTATCAGTTTTAAGCAAGTAAAAAGTTAAACAGACTGAAAAATCAGCAACACTTCTTGGATCTGTAATAGAGGACTGAACAGAGGGCAAAGAGCTTCTTCTGGAGAGACAGATGGACAAGCAAAGAGGTTCTTGGCTAATGGCAGACACTCTGGAGTGGAAATTGCCCAGAGAACCAGTGATGGGGTAGGAAAACCTATACTGTAACTGACAGATTTGCAGAAGGCACAGAATCTGTCCGCAGTGCAGGAGACCCAGGAGACGTCAGTTTGATCTCTGGGTCAGGAAGATCCCCTGAAAGAGAAAATGGCAACTCACTCCAGTATTCTTACCTGGAGAACTCCATAGACAGAGGAAGCTTTACAGTCCATGGGGTTGCAAGGAGTCTGACATGCCTGAGGGACTAACACTTTTCATTGTGGGCAACTCTGAGAGTGAAACACTCCAGATGGATCCTCCATAAGATTTATCTCCAGGAGCTCAACCAGATTCCCACAGTAAAAAATAGAAGAAAATGTCCTCAGCTTTCAAGCTGAGAAAGGAAACTAAACCATTTTGAAACGTCAGAACATTCTGTTCTTAACAAGGACTACACTCAGGTGAAACTTGTTAAAGAGAGTCTCACTGATCTGTGAGATGAAACAATAATCTTAAGACAAGTATCCTGTCTGGAACTGACTTTAATTAAAAGTAGCTTTTAATAATATGTCATTAGGACATTTTCAGTGACTTCTTTATCATAACTAGAATGTTTATTATTTCTTTTAGGATTTCTATTAGAACTACTAACTATGTCTTATTGAATAACCTTTCAAATTTTGTTGTTATAACATGTTCACTACTTTTCCTGGCTGATAAAATGATTTAGATGAATAAATCTGGTAATGAACTACTTTAAACTTCTGGAGGTAACCCGAAATAGTTATTAAAATGTATTCTTCTAAAAGCTTTTCAAGGAATTAGCTATCAAATTCAGCTATTCAATTTAATATGTTTAATTTATTATTTGACTTCACTTATTATCTTTTTACCTGTTTTCCCATTTTTCTTGTTTTTAAATAATTTTTGTATATGAAATGGTTTTCCCATTTACAGTTGTATGTAAGGAGTATGGAATCTCTATCAGTTTTAAGCAAGTAAAAAGTTAAACAGACTGAAAAATCAGCAACACTTCTTGGATCTGTAATAGAGGACTGAACAGAGGGCAAAGAGCTTCTTCTGGAGAGACAGATGGACAAGCAAAGAGGTTCTTGGCTAATGGCAGACACTCTGGAGTGGAAATTGCCCAGAGAACCAGTGATGGGGTAGGAAAACCTATACTGTAACTGACAGATTTGCAGAAGGCACAGAATCTGTCCGCAGTGCAGGAGACCCAGGAGACGTCAGTTTGATCTCTGGGTCAGGAAGATCCCCTGAAAGAGAAAATGGCAACTCACTCCAGTATTCTTACCTGGAGAACTCCATAGACAGAGGAAGCTTTACAGTCCATGGGGTTGCAAGGAGTCTGACATGCCTGAGGGACTAACACTTTTCATTGTGGGCAACTCTGAGAGTGAAACACTCCAGATGGATCCTCCATAAGATTTATCTCCAGGAGCTCAACCAGATTCCCACAGTAAAAAATAGAAGAAAAATGTCCTCAGCTTTCAAGCTGAGAAAGGGGAAACTAAACCATTTTGAAACGTCAGAACATTCTGTTCTTAACAAGGACTACACTCAGGTGAAACTTGTTAAAGAGAGTCTCACTGATCTGTGAGAGGGAAACATAAATTCCAACTAGCTCTCACCTTCTACACGGAGAAGGAAAATGCACATCAGCTACGTTAGCCATCCTGATTCACCAAACTGGAGAGGAAAGAACTGAGAAATATTTGTGAAGATCACAGCCTACAACCTTAGGCTCAGTAAGCCTCAACTCTAATCATAAGATTGCTCAATGCTTCTTCTCCAACACCTCACCACCACATTAAACAGAAGCTTTCTCACTCAGTACATCAAGTCTGACTATCAAGAAAAAATTACAAGGCACACCAGTAGGCAAAAAATCCCACAATTTGTAGAGGCATAACAAGGATTGGAACCAGACATGACAGAATGTTACAATTATCATACCAGGAAATTTAAAACGAGTAGGATGATTAGTGGCTTTGTGGGTGACTCAGATGGGCTTCTCTGGTGGCTCGGTGGTATAGGATTTGACTGCAGTGCAGAAAACTGGAGTTCAATACCTCCGGGTTGGAAGATCCCCTGGAGGAGGGCATGTCAACCAACTCCAGTATTCTTGTCTGGAGAATCACATGGACAGAGGAGCCTAGCAAGCTACCATCCATAGCGTTGTGCAGAGTTGAGAATGACTGAAACAACTAAGCAGCAGCAGTAGCAGTGGCTCAAAGAGTAAGGAATATACCAGCAATGTGGAAGAATATGCCAGCAATGTGGAAGAATATGCCAGTAATGCGGAAGACCTGGGTTCAATCCCTGGGTTAGGAGGATTCCCTGGAAAAGAATGGCTTACTTACTCCAGGATTTTTGCCTGGCAAATTCAATGGACAGAGGAGCCTGGCAGGCTACAATCCATGGGGTCACAAAGAGTCAGAGAAGACTGAGTGACTAACACTTTTAGACTTGGGGATTATTATTATGCTGAGAACTCTAATGGATAAAGTAGGCTCAATGCGAGAACAGATGGACAATGTAAGCAGTGATATGGAAATCCTAAGGAAGAGCCAAAGTGAAATGCTAGAGATCAAAAGCATAGAAGAGAAGAATGCCTTTGATGAGCTTATTAGTAAACTGAACGTGACTGAGGAAAGAATCTCTGAGCTAGAAGATATATAGTTTTCTCAGAAGAAAAGAGAATGTCCAAGGACTGTGGGACAACTAGAAAAGATGTATCATGCACATAATAATATCAAAAGGAGAAGAAACAGAGAAATGAACAGAATATTTGAAGCTGAGAACTTCCCCACATTAACATTAGACACCAAACTCTGTATCCAGGAAGCTTAGAGAACATCAAGCAGGACACATACTAGACAAACTACACCCAGGCGTCTTATCCTTAAACTACAGAAAATCAAAGATAAATAAAAAATGCAGATATTCTTTCTTCTTTGAAAGAAGCCAGAAATGAGATTTTTGTCCAATTTTTCAGAAAGTATGCTAATGAGAAAGAGTAGAGTTAAATGTGCTGTGTTGAGAGAAAAAAAAAACAAGTAAAACAAACAGACAAAAAAAAAAAAAAAAAACTTCAACCAACCTGAAATTGTTTATCTTGTGAAATTCTCTTTCAAAAGTGAAGGAGAAATGAAAAATTTCTCAGACAAACACGATCTGTCATCACTTGCTATTAATAGTAGACCTGACTTACAGGATATGTTAAAAAAAGAAAAAGTTATTCACTTTCTTACACCATACACAATAATAAACGCGAAATGACACAAACACTTAAAATTAAGACATGACATTATAAAACATCTAGAAGAAAACGTAGGAATATCATTTTCTGACATAAATCATTCCACTGTTTTCTTACATCTGTCTCCCAAGACAATAAAACTAAAAGCAAAAATAAACAAATGGGACCTAATCAAACTTATTAGCTTTGCACAGCAAAAAAAAGACCATATACAAAATGGAAAGACAACTTATGGAATGGGAGAAAATATTTGCAAACGATCCCAAAATCAAGAATTTAATTTCCGAAATACACAAAGAGTTCATATAACTCAATGGCAAAAGCAAACAACACAATCTATAAAAAAAGAAAAATGGGCAGAAGACATAAATAGACATTTCTCCAAAGACATTAAGGTGGACAATAAGCAAATGAAAAAATGTTCGATACTGGTAATCATTAGAGAAATTCAAATCAAAACTACAGTTAGGTATTACGTCACACTGTTCCTAGTGAATATCATAAAAAGTCAACAAATAATAAATGCTAGAGAGGGTGTGGAGAAAGGGGAACACTCTCACATTATAGATGGGAATGCAAATTGGTAAAGCCACTATGGAGACCAATAAGGAAGGGTAGTTCCTTAAAAAACTAAAATTAGAATTATCTTGTAATGATTCTTGAATCTATTTATCACATCCACTATATAACCATAAGGTATTTGATTTAGGTTATTTCTGAATAACATAGTGGTTTTCCCTACTCTCTTCAATTTAAGTCTGAATTTTGCAGTAAGCAGCTCATAACAGGCAATACTGTGCTTTGGTCAAATTGAAACTAGGGACATACATTTTTTTTTTTTCTTGGATGGATTATAAGACAAATTTGGTAAAAAAAAAAAACAAAAAACAAAAAAACACAACCAGATAGGAATCAAAGTGTTTTTGTTGTTTAGTCCATTTTCTTTATTTTCAATTAAATATTTTAATAAAAAGCACTGATAACATTTGCATCAAAATGGGCTTCATTGATTTCCAATGACAACATTAATACCAAAAAAGAGGTGATTAGAGGTTATTATATGATATATTTGAATTGATTTTTATTATACTCACTTTAGGGGAAAGTAGGGTTTAATCTTTTTTGGTTTTCTTTTTTGGTATAGTTTTTAAGGCATTATACAAATTTGTTAGTATTTTCTATAAGTATTTTATATATGCTGTCAATTTCAAAATCATTTCATGGAATAAATTTAGAATCAGAATATATATTACCAGTGTAATCATACATTGCTGAGTAGAAATGAACAAGTAATTTCAGTATCTAGGTCCATAAAAACTTCTGTATATGTATAGAATAAATTGGTATAAATATAGCATTAGAGGTCAGATTTTTCAGTTAAAGTTAAATTTTATTGTTTTGAAGAATAACGTTCTTAGTCAAATAAAAACTTGCCTGTTTCTCCAGGCAGAATCAACTTCCTTAGGCATCCCATGGAATTCTATCATTCTGGTGGCATTAGATCTAGTCCATTATTGAAATTGTTTTGTGAATTCGTCTTCTATTTGTCCATATTTTATTTTAAGTCTCTTAAAGTTATAATATTAAGATATTTTAATGGGGAAATAGTAACCTGTAGGATTAATGGGAAGAGCAGTTTTCTCCCTAAATATAAAGAATAGTTTTTCATTCAGTTTTCTATGGAATGCAAATTGGTAAAGCCACTATGGAGACCAATAAGGAAGGGTAGTTCCTTAAAAAACTAAAATTAGAATTATCTTGTAATGATTCTTGAATCTATTTATCACATCCACTATATAACCATAAGGTATTTGATTTAGGTTATTTCTGAATAACATAGTGGTTTTCCCTACTCTCTTCAATTTAAGTCTGAATTTTGCAGTAAGCAGCTCATAACAGGCAATACTGTGCTTTGGTCAAATTGAAACTAGGGACATACATTTTTTTTTTTTCTTGGATGGATTATAAGACAAATTTGGTAAAAAAAAAAAACAAAAAACAAAAAAACACAACCAGATAGGAATCAAAGTGTTTTTGTTGTTTAGTCCATTTTCTTTATTTTCAATTAAATATTTTAATAAAAAGCAC